>JAVIAB010000108.1:69455626-69490626 GCA_032433765.1 Megaustenia siamemsis
AATGGGTACCTGATTTTTTAAATGGAAAGTAAAGCAGCACGGGCGTAATACCGACCACATTACCCCAAAAATCATGTGCTGAAGGTCTGTAAAATATAGGGTCACTAACACCATATTTCCCTATACGCCACTTGGCGTGACGTGGGCACTTTACTTTTTTTTTACTACTACAGTTACAATTACTATTACACCTACTACTACTGCAGTTACAACTACTATTACACCTACTACTAATACAGTTACAACTACTATTACACCTACTTCTACTGCAGTTACAACTACTATTAAACCTACTACTACTGCAGTTACAACTACTATTACACCTACTACTACTACAGTTACAACTACTATTACACCTGCTACTAGTACAGTTACAACTACTATTACACCTGCTACTAGTACAGTTACAACTACTATTACACCTGCTACTAGTACAGTTACAACTACTATTACACCTACTACTAGTACAGTTACAACTACTATTACACCTGCTACTAGTACAGTTACAACTACTATTACACCTGCTACTAGTACAGTTACAACTACTATTACACCTACTACTAGTACAGTTACAACTACTATTACACCTACTACTAGTACAGTTACAACTACTATTACACCTGCTACTAGTACAGTTACAACTACTATTACACCTGCTACTAGTACAGTTACAACTACTATTACACCTGCTACTAGTACAGTTACAACTACTATTACACCTGCTACTAGTACAGTTACAACTACTATTACACCTACTACTAGTACAGTTACAACTACTATTACACCTACTACTACTACAGTTACAACTACTATTACACCTACTACTACTGCAGTTACAACTACTACTACACCTACCACTACTGCAGTTACAACTACTATTACACCTACTACTACTGCAGTTACAGCTACTATTACACCTACAACTACTATTACACCTACTACTACTGCAGTTACAACTACTATTACACCTACTACTACTGCAGTTACAACTACTATTACACCTACTACTACTACAGTTACAACTACCATTACACCTACTACTGCAGTTACAACTACTATTACACCTACTACTACAGTTACAACTACTATTACACCTACTACTACAGTTACAACTACTATTACACCTACTACTGCAGTTACAACTACCATTACACCTACTACTACTACAGTTACAACTACTATTACACCTACTACTACTACAGTTACAACTACTATTACACCTACTACTGCAGTTACAACTACTATTACACCTACTACTACTGCAGTTACAACTATTACACCTACTACTATTGCAGTTACAACTACTATTACGCCTACTACAACTGCAATTACAACTACTATTACACCTACTACTTCTGCAGTTATAACCACTATTACACCTACTACTACTACTGCAGTTACAACTACTATTACACTTACTACTACTGCAGTTACAACTAATATTTGAACATACTATTGCTACTACTACTATTGCTACTACTATTACTTCTAATACTACAGTTACAACTACTATAACTACTACTAAAACTACTTCTACTATTACCACTACTACTACTACTATTACTACTGGTACTATTACTACTACTACTACTACTACTACTACTACTACTACTACTGCTACTACTACTTTTACTGCTACGACTATAAATCACTATTATTTCTAACACTTCTGGTATAACTGACAGTGCTTATACTACTGATTTAGCAGCTCTTACTTATATTGCTGCTACAACTGCCGTTACATTTACTGTACTATTTCTTTTACTACCAATACTACCACTAAAATCACATATTTCTTCTCCCAAGAAGAGGGAAGGCAACATTGTACTCAAAAATACCTCGCTGAAGTCGAACGTGTCGGGTCGTAAGAAACAAAAATATGGCAGCTAGTGGTAAAGGACAACCCCACACACCGACCCCCACTTAATGCCCTGGTGTGGGCGTACTGATAACCAGCATGAGAAGAAATAGAGAAAGAGGAAGTAGTAGACAGAAGAATGAAGAGAAAGATAATGAAGTAGAAGAATGAAGGAGAAAAATAAGAAGACGAAGCAGTAGAAGAAGAATGAACACCAAGAAGAATGAAGAAGATTATGAAGAAGAAGAAGAAAAATAAGACAGAAGAAGAAGGAGGCAGTAACATTACTGACAATTGTAAAATGCGAGAATTAGCCATTTATTTTGCGAGAACCATTATCTGCTCGTTTGAAATGTAACCTGAAACGTGGCAGAAAGAACTATCGATGTTTGTGCTACGTCATGTCACCAGATAACGGGGACTTAGGTCCAGTTCATGATCTGGACACGGTTCTACTGTTAAGGAGGATAGTAGCACATCTTGTTCTGCTGCTGCGGTGTGCGAGGCGAATATTTACCTAGATACCGAGCGCTGTAATCACACAGTTCTAAGAAGGGCTTTCTTATGTTATAGTTATGGTTAGTCAAAGGCCCGGGATCACTATAAACGAATTAAAATCCATAATTACTCAACCGCCCGTGCCAGTGGAATCATCAAAATTAACACCGTGCCAGTGGAATCATCAAAATTAACATCTCATCGAATATCCAAACAAACAAAAACAGAAGCTGCAGTCCCCATCGTAGAAAATATAGCACACGTCTAACGACATAAGGCGTAGTAGCACCGATAGTGAACGCAAGTGAACTGTCCTTCGTCATACGAGATCATCATTCATCGTAAGCAATCTGAATATAGAAACACTACCCGATGAAACACACAGCTCACGGTGTGCACAGAGCACTAATCTCAGTAGCTCCTGCAGCAATTTTGAATATGATGAAACTACAACAATGAAGCTTTTAAAACAGTGCCTCAATTGTTCATTTCCGCCTGTCCACCATATTGACCGGAAGAAGACCGGTTTCTTATGTTTGATGTTGTTCGTAACTTTTGCGATCACTTCTCTTGTTGAGAAGATTGAATCAAGAAACAAGGTTTGGGTGCGAACAGGGTCCTCAGTAATGATTGCAGGGAGAGTTTATGTTGTTGGGAGGACGGGACCCTGAGTAAAGATTGGAGGGAAAGTTTATGTTGGGAGGATGGGACCCAAAGTAAAGATTGGTGGGAGAGTTTTTGTTGTTGGGAGGACGGGACCCTGAGTAAAGATTGGAGGGAACGTTTATGTTGGGAGGATGGGACCCTGAGTAAAGATTGGAGGGAAAGTTTATGTTGGGAGGATGGGACCCAAAGTAAAGATTGGTGGGAGAGTTTTTGTTGTTGGGAGGACGGGACCCTGAGTAAAGATTGGAGGGAAAGTTTATGTTGGGAGGATGGGACCCAAAGTAAAGATTGGTGGGAGAGTTTTTGTTGGGAGGATGGGACCCAAAGTAAAGATTGGAGGGAGAGTTTATGTTGTTGGGAGGACGGGACCCAAAGTAAAGATTGGAGTGAAAGTTTTGTTGGGAAGACGGGACCATGAGTAAAGATTGGAGGGAACGTTTATGTTGGGAGGACGGGACCCTGAGTAACGATTGGAGGGAAAGTTTATGTTGGGAGGATGGGACCCAAAGTAAAGATTGGAGTGAAAGTTTATGTTGGGAGGATGGGACCCAAAGTAAAGATTGGAGGGAAAGTTTATGTTGGGAGGATGGGACCCAAAGTAAAGATTGGAGTGAAAGTTTATGTTGTTGGGAAGACGGGACCATGAGTAAAGATTGGAGGAATAGTGTGTTTATGAGCTAAATTTACATAATGTGAATTTTGCACGAAAGCGTTGTTATTTAGTTGTTGACATAACTCCCGACCTGGGTTTGAACGCATAATTTTATTTTTGGTGGAACAATTTGACCAAAGAGTGAATTGTGGAGAACCTTGAAGTAATTGTATCAAAGAGTGAATTGTGGAGAACCTTGAAGTAATTGTATCAAAGAGTGAATTGTGGAGAACCTTGAAGTAATTGGACCAAAGAGTGAATTGTGGAGAACCTTGAAGTAATTGTATCAAAGAGTGAATTGTGGAGAACCTTGAAGTAATTGTACCAAAGAGTGAATTGTGGAGAACCTTGAAGTAATTGTATCAAAGAGTGAATTGTGGAGAACCTTGAAGTAATTGTATCAAAGAGTGAATTGTGGAGAACCTTGAAGTAATTGGACCAAAGAGTGAATTGTGGAGAACCTTGAAGTAATTGTATCAAAGAGTGAATTGTGGAGAACCTTGAAGTAATTGTATCAAAGAGTGAATTGTGGAGAACCTTGAAGTAATTGGACCAAAGAGTGAATTGTGGAGAACCTTGAAGTAATTGGACCAAAGAGTGAATTGTGGAGAACATTGAAGTAAACTGACCAAAGAGTGAATTGTGGAAAACCTTGAAGTAATTGGACCAAAGAGTGAATTGTGGAGAACCTTGAAGTAATTGGACCAAAGAGTGAATTGTGGAAAACCTTGAAGTAATTGGACCAAAGAGTGAATTGTGGAGAACCTTGAAGTAATTGGACCAAAGAGTGAATTGTGGAGAACCTTGAAGTAATTGGACCAAAGAGTGAATTGTGGAGAACCTTGAAGTAATTGGACCAAAGAGTGAATTGTGGAGAACCTTGAAGTAATTGGACCAAAGAGTGAATTGTGGAGAACCTTGAAGTAATTGGACCAAAGAGTGAATTGTGGAGAACCTTGAAGTAATTGGACCAAAGAGTGAATTGTGGAGAACCTTGAAGTAATTGGACCAAAGAGTGAATTGTGGAGAACCTTGAAGTAATTGGACCAAAGAGTGAATTGTGGAGAACCTTGAAGTAATTGTATCAAAGAGTGAATTGTGGAGAACCTTGAAGTAATTGTATCAAAGAGTGAATTGTGGAGAACCTTGAAGTAATTGGA
Organism: Megaustenia siamemsis; assembly: GCA_032433765.1. Taxonomy (NCBI): domain Eukaryota; kingdom Metazoa; phylum Mollusca; class Gastropoda; order Stylommatophora; family Ariophantidae; genus Megaustenia; species Megaustenia siamemsis. The sequence goes on from JAVIAB010000108.1 coordinate 69,460,461, forward strand.
CCAAAGAGTGAATTGTGGAGAACCTTGAAGTAATTGTATCAAAGAGTGAATTGTGGAGAACCTTGAAGTAATTGTATCAAAGAGTGAATTGTGGAGAACCTTGAAGTAATTGTATCAAAGAGTGAATTGTGGAGAACCTTGAAGTAATTGTATCAAAGAGTGAATTGTGGAGAACCTTGAAGTAATTGGACCAAAGAGTGAATGTGGAGAACCTTGAAGTAATTGTATCAAAGAGTGAATTGTGGAGAACCTTGAAGTAATTGTATCAAAGAGTGAATTGTGGAGAACCTTGAAGTAATTGGACCAAAGAGTGAATTGTGGAGAACCTTGAAGTAATTGGACCAAAGAGTGAATTGTGGAGAACATTGAAGTAATTGGACCAAAGAGTGAATTGTGGAAAACCTTGAAGTAATTGGACCAAAGAGTGAATTGTGGAGAACCTTGAAGTAATTGGACCAAAGAGTGAATTGTGGAAAACCTTGAAGTAATTGGACCAAAGAGTGAATTGTGGAGAACCTTGAAGTAATTGGACCAAAGAGTGAATTGTGGAGAACCTTGAAGTAATTGGACCAAAGAGTGAATTGTGGAGAACCTTGAAGTAATTGGACCAAAGAGTGAATTGTGGAGAACCTTGAAGTAATTGGACCAAAGAGTGAATTGTGGAGAACCTTGAAGTAATTGGACCAAAGAGTGAATTGTGGAGAACCTTGAAGTAATTGGACCAAAGAGTGAATTGTGGAGAACCTTGAAGTAATTGGACCAAAGAGTGAATTGTGGAGAACCTTGTTGTAACGAGTTTTTATGTCAACAGAAATCTTAGGCATGTGTGTGTACTTTTATTTTGAAGTAGAAAATGCGAGATACAATTCTGAAGGGAACTCGCGTTCAGCCTGTTTGGACGAGGACTAGGCCTCTGGTACTACAATAGTTGTCGCTGGTACTGCAATAGCCTGTCGCTGGTACTGCAATTGCCTGCCGCTGGTACTACATTAGCCTGTCGCTGGTACTGCAATAGCCTGTCGCTGGTACTGCAATAGCCTGTCGCTGGTACTGCAATAGCCTGCCGCTGGTACTGCAATAGCCTGCCGCTGGTACTGCAACAGCCTGTCGCTGGTACTGCAATAGCCTGTCGCTGGTACCGCAACAGCCTGCCGCTGGTATCGCAACGGCCTGCCGCTGGTACTGCAACGGCCTCCGACTTTTCTCTTCACATGGTGTGTCAGAGAAGTGTTTTTTGTTCATGTTTTGATGAGCTCTTTTTGTGTGTTGGTCTCTTTCTTGAAATATATGTCTAGGATGAGTAAATGTAAAAACGTTGTTTGAGTAAATGTTAAAACGTTGTTTGAGTAAATGTTAAAACGTCGTTTGTGTAAATGTTAAAACGTCGTTTGAGTGAGAGAAACGTTGTCTTAGCCACGAACCGAGAGTGTATACAACCCGTGTGCGATATATTGCTCTGTGACGTCATGCGCTAAGATATCCTTTACTCACTATCTTCCCTGGGAGGTCTCAGGTCAGGTCTACTTTGTGCATCCCTCGCCTTTTCTTTTGTTAGTTTGTCCTTGTATGTGTCTCGATTTCGCCTCAATCCCAGATTTTACACCGCCTGACATTTGCTTGCTCGTGCCTCCTCCTAGTACGTGACCCTTCCAAGTTCAGTGCCTTCACCTGTTACCCACTTTCCTTATTTCCCGAAGGTTAGGCCTATTCTATAAGAGTTGTGTCCCATCTTTGGAGATCACACATAACGGAAGTGACGTAAGAGACGGTACAGTGCACATGTTACGGAAGCCAAGCAAGGCTAGAATAGGCTTACTTAGTTCCAAGTGTGAGTTACTTCCTCTTTAGAACGCTTGACCCACTTACAACCGATCGCCAACTCATTTGTTCTGATGCATGAAAGCAACATAGGAGCCTCGGTGGCGGTGTGGTTAGTGAGATCGCTTCCTAACCATAAGGGTCAGGGTTCGATCTCCAACAGTGGCAGATTTTTTTTTTTTTTCGGACTGACATGGCTCCGGGGTTCACATAGTCTCTAAAAATGGGTAACAGATTTTTTCTAGAAAGTAAAGGCGGCCTGGCATGATACCGACCACATTCTCCTCCCCCCCCCCCTTCCCTTTCTTCCTAAATGTGCCGTGGTCATAGAAAAATATGGTCACTAACGACATATTCGCCATACGACAAGCAAGGCAGGGGAGAAAACCTTTTTTCATGAAAGCAACATCATGGTCGACGTCATAAGTTGAGGAAGAAAGAAATAAGGAAAACGACGAAATGAGAGTGAGGATGTGTGCGTACGTGTGTCAGTAGGAAGTCGGCACAACAAGGGACAAAGAATGGAAAGAACCTTCCAAGGGATGAACTATTCCCACAGACAGCAAAATCAGTTATGTTTGTTAACGGATTCGTCACTGCCATCTCTGTCAGGGACATCTACAACAACAAACACCTGTCAACGAGTAATGGAACCAGCCCCCGTCAAGCATCGCGTGTCAGCAAGTTCACAGCTCCTGCACCTGTTACAGACGTACTTCGTAAACCGCGCAATGTTTGCGAGTCGTTCATCCACGTCTCGTCCTGCCTGTCTTCTTTGGTTCTCAGAAAACTTTCTTTCTCAAATTCTGCAGCTGTAAGCACGAGGATTCTCTGCTGCACTTTTTGGTGTGTGGTGGCTGGCGGTGGTGACCAGGATCCTTAAAGTAGCATGAACACAGTTATATGTCGGTTTGGGATTATGTTAGTAGCTGAATTGTTGTCTGAGATGTGGCTAATTTGTGAGAAGTGGCTAATTCGTTGTCTCAGAGGTGGCTAATTTGTGAGAAGTGGCTAATTCGTTGTTTGAGAGGTTCGGTTTGATATAATCAAAATTTATTGAGAAGGTTCATAATCCAATATGACATTCTAGAAGTCTGTTGGTAGAGGGTTCAGTTGAATGGGGGTCTTTGAATGTTGGTAGAGGGTTCAGTTGAATGGGGGGTCTTTGAATGCTGGTAGAGGGTTCAGTTGAATGGGGGTCTTTGAATGTTGGTAGAGGGTTCAGTTGAATGGGGGTCTTTGAATGTTGGTAGAGGGTTCAGTTGAATGGGGGTCTTTGAATGTTGGTAGAGGGTTCAGTTGAACGGGGTGTGAGCGTTTTCTTAACTAAATTTTCTGCGAGAGACAACCGGGGATTGGAGGGAAAGATTTGTTAATTTGTGATTTGAGCCATCGTTGAACTCTCGTTGTCGCTTGACTATTGAAATAGCCACTATAAAAGCCGGGCTCACAAATATATGATGTGATTGTCCCAGCTTTGTTTTTTCTGGCCTGCTGCGTTCTATTGCTGAGTCTGTGTATCCCTCAATTGTCTGCGCGTGTCGCAGTATAGAGATCTGGCTATCGTTTATTAATAGCTGCGTCGATCTTGCAAGTAGATAAGAGCAGGGTCCAAGACATACTATTGTAAAAAAAAAATAATTGTTGAAAGCGGTCACCGACTCATAGCTGGCAGAGCAGACCAAAATGTTTGTCAACATCAGTTGAAGTAATAGAACTCAGTGGAAGTAATGGAGATACAATTACTAGTTTTGTCAGGTACGTATGGGTCGCAAAGAAATGGTAAACTCGGAGACCAAAATTGCCTTGCTGAAGTCGGATGTATTGGGCTAAAAGACGGAGATATCTTGACTTGCTGTAAATCCCTCACAGAACCAGAACTTGCTGTAAAGTCCTCACAGAACCACAACTTGCTGTAAAGTCCTCACAGAACCACAACTTGCTGTAAAGTCCTCACAGAACCACAACTTGCTGTAAAGCCCTCACAGAACCAGAACTTGCTGTAAAGTCCTCACAGAACCACAACTTGCTGTAAAGTCCTCACAGAACCACAACTTGCTGTAAAGTCCTCACAGAACCACAACTTGCTGTAAAGTCCTCACAGAACCACAACTTGCTGTAAAGTCCTCACAGAACCACAACTTGCTGTAAAGCCCCCATAGAACCACAAATTTCTGCAAAGCCCCCACAGAACCACAATTTTGTAAAGCCCTCACAGAACCACAACTTGCTGTAACGCCCTCACAGAACCACAACTTTCTGCAAAGCCCCCACAGAACCACAACTTTCTGCAAAGCCCCCACAGAACCACAACTTTCTGCAAAGCCCCCACAGAACCACAACTTACTGTAAAGCCCTCACAGGACTACAACTTGCTGTAAAGCCCTCACAGAACTTAACACCTTCTCATGCATGTTTCTTCAAGTGGAGGGTGACGAAGAGTAACCATCCAGCAAACGTCTCATGATTTTTTTTGTTTAAGTTTTAAGGGAGGGGGCATGAGTGGTCTAGATTGAAGGTGTTGGCATCTGGACAAGGAGGTCCCGGGTTCGAATCCCGCCTCAGACAGCGGTTTTGTTCTTGTTGAATCCGCGGGTTCTTGACGACGGACGTTTTGGACCGAGAGGTGAAGATGTCGTGGCTTAGCTGAAACAACTGTCGACGTGTTAGCTGGGGAAGGCTGAAGATGGGCAGGTGGAACAGTTTGGCTACCGTCGGTTGATTTATTGGTTAGTTCCCACATATAGATTTTTACAACCGTTGGTTGATGTATTGGTTAGTTCCCACAGATAGAGTTTTACAACCGTTGGTTGATGTATTGGTTAGTTCCCACAGATAGATTTTTACAACCGTTGGTTGATGTATTGATTAGTTCCAACAGATAGATTTTTACAACCGTTGGTTGATGTATTGTTTAGTTCCCACAGCTAGATTTTACAACCGTTGGTTGATGTATAGGTTAGTTCCAACAGATAGATTTTTACAACCGTTGGTTGATGTATTGGTTAGTTCCAACAGATAGATTTTTACAACCGTTGGTTGATGTATTGGTTAGTTCCCACAGATAGATTTTTACAACCGTTGGTTGATGTATTGGTTAGTTCCCACAGATAGATTTTTACAACCGTTGGTTGATGTATTGGTTAGTTCCCACAGATAGATTTTTACAACCGTTGGTTGATGTATTGGTTAGTTCCAACAGATAGATTTTTACAACCGTTGGTTGATGTATTGGTTAGTTCCAACAGATAGATTTTTACAACCGTCGATTGATGTAATGGTTAGTTCCCACAGATAGATTTTTACAATCGTCGGCTGATGTAATGGTTAGTTCCCACAGATAGATTTTTACAACCGTCGGTTGATGTAATGGCTAGTTCCCACAGATAGAAGTTAACAACCGTCGGTTGATGTATTAGTTAGTTCCCACATGTAGGGGCTGAGAACCGCTAGTGCTAGTGAGGGTATCTTTCAGCCCCTCATCTAATGAGTTTTCGTTTAACGCGTAACGCAGCGTGTGGCCGTCGCGGCTGTAGTTGTCGTGGTGGTGGTGATGGGAGTTGAGGCGACAGCGAGTTCTCACCAGAATGGAGAAGACGTTACAGGGAGACGACAGACCGCCGTCATGGAAGAATGAATATTGTGGTTAGTTTTCTTCCAAGTCTATAAAGTTTTCGATCAACAGCGCTCGTGAGAACCAGCAAAAGCGACATTATCTGTGCTTAACTCATTAGCCATCCGGGATGCCAGTCTGCGCCAAAGCCCTATATCACAACTAGGCAAAACGCTAAGATTTTTAATTTGGTGTGTCGGAGGATTCACCGGGTGCCTGGGAATTAAAGGCCGCCCACCCAGTGCAGTAGGAGCCTCGGTGGCTGAGTGGTTAGTGTGCTGGCTTCCTGACCAGAAGGGCCTGATTTCAATCCCTAGTAGTGGCGGATTTGTTTTTGGACTGATAAGGCTCGGGGTTCACCTAACCTCTAAAAATGGCTACCAGAGTTTTTTTCTGGGAAGTAAAGGCGACCTGGCGTGATACCGGCCACATCACCCAAATATGTGCCGTGGTTATAGAACAATATGATCACTAACACCATATTCCCGGTACGCCTAGCAAGGCGTGAAGGGAACCTTTAGTTTTACCCAGTGCAGTCGCTGTAAATGTGCAGGTTATGAGTTTTTAATTCATTCTCTAACACAGAAAGACCCTCGACTTAACCGAGAATAGAACCCTCGTTCACCTGCTCAACAAACGGCCGGTGTAATACTCGTGATTACGTCATCAGAGTAAAGTTTAAAATAGCACAAACGTGGGGAAGACATGGGGAAGTGCAAATATTTATGTGGAAATACGTAGATTTAGGAGCTACTGAGTTAAGTGCTCTGTGCACACCGTGAGCTGTGTGTCTCATCCGTTTTGATCATGTTCCGATATTCCAATTGTTTACGATGAATGATGATATCGTATGACAGGGAACAGTTGGCTGTGTTCACTTTCTGCGTGGTTTCGCCTTATGTCTTTTGGCGTGTGCTGAGACTGCTACGATGGGGACTACAGTTACCTTTTTTTGTTTGGGAGATGAGATATTAATTCTGATGATTGTGCTGATTGAGCAGTTATGGACTTTAATTCGTTTGCAGTGATACCGGGGCCTTCCATAACCAAATACGTAAATGTCGCTAAATATAATATCTAGTTGTAAACCACGACGGAGCGCGACTTGCGCCTTTTTAAGGCGAACGATGGAAAAACGTTATTACCATATTCGTCGAGTACCAAATTACAATCTCTGACGTTTTTGTTTCTCTGTGATATGAGCACTTATTTTTTTGCTTGAATTCTCTCTCTCTATTTTTTATCTCCCATTACATGCATTGACTCTATACTGCCCATTATCTTCTATCTCTCCCATTATATGTAATGACTCTATATCGCCCATTATCTTCTCTCTCTCTCTCCCATTATATGTAATGACTCTATACTGCCCATAATCTTCTCTCACTCTCTCTCCCATTATGTGTAATGACTCTATACCGCCCATTATTTTCTCTCTCTCCTATAATATGTAATGACTATATACTGCCCATTATCTTCTCTCTCTCTCCTATTATATGTAATGACTATATACTGCCCATTATCTTCTCTCTCTCTCTCTCTCTCTCCTATTATATGTAATGACTATATACTGCCCATTATCTTCTCTCAATCCTATTATATGTAATGACTAAATACTGCCCATTATCTTCTCTCTCTCCTATTATATGTAATGACTCTATACTGCCCATTATCTTCTTTCTCTCTCTCTCCCATTATATGTAATGGCTCTATACCGCCAATTATCTTCTCTCTCTCCTATTATATGTAATAACTCTATACCGCCCATTATCTTCTCTCTCTCCCATTATATGTAATGACTCTATACCGCCCATTATCTTCTTTCTCTCTCGCCCATTATATGTAATGGCTCTATACCGCCCATTATCTTCTCTCTTTCTCCCATTACATGTAATGACTCTCTATACCGCCCATTATCTTCTCTTTCTCTCTCCTATTACATGTAATGACTCTATACCGCCCATTATCTTCTCTCTCTCTCCCATTGCATGTAATGACTCTCTATACCGCCCATTATCTTCTCTCTCTACTATTATATATAATGACTCTATACCGCCCATTATCTTCTCTTTCTCTCTCCTATTACATGTAATGACTCTATACCGCCCATTATCTTCTCTCTCTCCTATTATATATAATGACTCTATACCGCCCATTATCTTCTCTTTCTCTCTCCTATTACATGTAATGACTCTATACCGCCCATTATTTTCTCTCTCTCCTATTATATATAATGACTATACCGCCCATTATCTTCTCTTTCTCTCTCCTATTACATGTAATGACTCTATACCGCCAATTATCTTCTCTCTATCTCTCCCATTATACTTAATGACTCTATACTGTCCATTATCTTCTATACTCTCTCTCTTTCTTTTCATGCAGTGATTCTATTCTGCCCATTGTCATCTACCTTTTCTATCTCTCCTTCCATATATCTTATTCATACCACAAAACTACACTCATCAACATTTCCTTTCTCACGTTGTCTCTCACTTCATGCCACCAAGCTATATTTTCAGTACCTTCTCTCTCAATCTCCTTCATTACATGTATTGTGTTCCTACCTCTCACTTTTACCCTCACAATTTGCCTGTTGTCACAATGAGTTCTCGTTTCCTGTCTCCCTGGTGTTATCACCCCACCGCTGCCATGTAGACAGAAGGAACATTTCATGATTTGACCGTAGAACATCTGGCCAGAGAAACGACTGGACAAGGGCGGCGGTTAAAGTCAGGCTCGAGTCGTCTGCTGCTTTCATGTTCCTATCAGGAGTGCTTCTCTTTACTCTTAGGACTCGTCCATTAAAACAGCCATAATCTGCCGCAGCGGTTAACGACCGTGAACTGCCATGAGAAAGTTGCCAGGGAAGGGGGATGTAGGGTGAAGGTAAAGATTCTGTTCATTGTAGCGTGAATCATTTCAGAGGAAGAGCTATGTTTACAGCACTCGGGAAACAAAAAGTCAAATAATCAACTATAGAAAAGAAACAAACAAAGAACAATATATGGTGGCTGTCATTTTTTCCGAGTGCTGTAAACATAGCTCTTCCTCTGACATGATTCGCAGACTATCGCCTCGGAAGCTTCTCTCTATAATAATTGTAGCGCGGCGGTTTGGTGCACAGATAAAAGGAAAGTGTGTTCGTCTGCTTCTTTCCTTCCTCATCTGCCTTTCAGCGTCGAGGGGAGATATAATTTGCGGTCTTTTGCTCTTCTGTTCGCTTCTGCTGCGGTTGTTTCCTAGTGTTTCTAATATTCCATCAATCCATCTTTTTCGTGGTCGGCCCTTAGGTCTGGTGTTCCTGCAACGTTTATTGAAGGCTCGTTGTGTTTGATTTTGATCTTTCTGCCTTGTCACGTGGCCAAGCTATTTTATCTGCTGTTTCTTTATATATTCTATGGCGGGGGTTGTTCCTAGCTTTTTCCTCATTGGAAAATGTATTGGCAGGCAGTTAGTGAATATCGTGTTGCTTAAGTTCGACATTGGAGGGCATGATTGACCTGAGAGGCACTTCATGTTTAATTCTTCTCTATCTAAGGGGACTGGTTAGTCTCGAGGCAAGACGCCGGTCTCGAGACAGAGAGATTATGAGTTCAAATCTCGACCGCGCCAGTTGGTATTTTTATTTGTGATTTCTCTCTAGCAATCATCACATTAGTCAGGTTAACAATCATCTCATTAGTCAGGCTAACAATCATCTCATTAGTCAGGCTAACAATCATCTCATTAGTCAGGCTAACAATCATCTCATTAGTCAGGCTAACAATCATCGCATTAGTCAGGCTAACAATTATCACATTAGTCAGGCTAACAATCATCTACTTAGTCCAGCTAGCAATCATCACATTATTCAGGCGAACAATCATCGCATTAGTCAGGCTTGCAATCATCACATTAGTCAGGCTAACAATCATCTCATTAGTCAGGCGAACAATCATCGAACAGTCAAGCTAGCAATAATCTCGGTAGTAAAACTAGCAATCATCTCACTAGTCAGGCTAGCAATCAACTCATTAGCCCCGCTAACTATCATCTCATTAGCCCCGCTAACTATCATCTCATTAGCCCCGCTAACTATCATCTCATTAGCCCCGCTAACTATCATCTCATTAGCCCCGCTAACTATCATCTCATTAGCCCCGCTAACTATCATCTCATTAGCCCCGCTAACTACCATCTCAATAGCCCGCTAACTATAATCTCATTAGTCAGGCTAGCAATCAAGTCATTAGCCCCGCTAACTATCATCTCATTAGTCAGGCCAGCAATCAACTCATTAGCCCCGCTAAACATCACCTCATTAGTCAGGTTAGCAATCAACTTATTAGCCCCGCTAACTTATCACCTCATTAGTCAGGCCAGCAATCAACTCATTAGCCCCGCTAAACATCACCTCATTAATCAGGTTAGCAATCAACTCATTAGCCCCGCTAAACATCACCTCATTAGTCAGGTTAGCAATCAACTTATTAGCCCCGCTAACTTATCACCTCATTAGTCAGGCCAGCAATCAACTCATTAGCCCCGCTAAACATCACCTCATTAGTCAGGCCAGCAATCAACTCATTAGCCACGCCAACAAAAATTCACTTAATGCCTGTGTGTCAACTATATATTTGTCTGCAAGCGCAGCTTGTCCCTGTAGGACAGCCTTTTCCATACACATCGTGACTGTCTTATTCTTGTTCCATCTTCACATTTCTTCACTAAAACCTTCTCTTTATTGTTTGATCCTTTCATAAACTTGTGTTTGTCGTCAGCCTTCCCTCTATCTCTGACCACACTCCCACGATTCTATTACCTCATATCTCTACCTCGTCCTTCTTTTATCTTTTGATCCTGTCACATCCCCTTACTTGTTTTTTTCCTCTTTTTATCTTCTCCACACACCCTCTTTGTTATCTCCTTTATCTGACCTCTCATATCCGTCTCCTTATCCTTCATAGTTGTTTCTATGTTGCAGCATTTATGGATGGAGATATCGTGAGACTTGTACATCCCACTCATTATTAAAATTATTATTTTATGGGAGTGGTTTAAGTTTGTGACACAACACATAAAAACGTAGCATTTCTTGACAATGTCACTATTTATGTAGCTAAAGTCAATATTTATGTATCTTAAGTCAATATTTGGCAAAAGCAGCTTTCCAAAAAAAAATTAGGAAGATACTATGCAATCCATTTTTGACAATAGAAACAAGAAAAAGAGCTCTTAAGTGTCACGTAGAGCCAGTCTTAACATATGGATGCGAATCATGGACAATAGGACAACAGACAAGAAAATCACTGGAGTCTGTAGAAATGTGGTTTTACAGAAGAATGTTGAGAGTACCATGGACAGAAGAGTAATGAAGAGGTTCTGAGAGAGGTCAAAGCAAAAAGAGAGCTAATTTCCAATATAAGGAAGAAACAATCATCATTTTTTGGCCATGTAATGAGAAGAGAACAACTGGAATATATTTAACAACTGGACAAATTGAGGGACGAAGAGATAGAGGGAAGCAAAGAGAATAAATAACAGACAGCTAAGAGAATGGCTTGGCATAAGGTCAACAACAGAAATGATAAATAGCTGCCGAGGTGGAAAGTTGTAGAGAGACATGATCACCTACGCCAGCAGGCCCGGTACTTGATGATGATGATGAAATCAATATTTATGTAGCTAAAGTCAATATTTATGTAGCTAACGTCAATTTGTATGTAGTTAAAGTCCTTATTTATATCTGTGTGCTATTCGTAGCTAATTATTGGAACTAAAAGTTAACAAATTGTCAAAGCAGTGGCTACAGGGGTTGCAAGATTAACTTTGACAGCACAACAACGCGAGTCATTAACGGCACAACCTCGTCGCTGTCAAAGTGTAAGAGAAGAACCGTGTTCATGTTATCTGATAAAACAAACATAACATGGTATTAGGCAGCTAGAGGAACAGAAAGACAAGACAAACTACTACAATGTTTCGTCAAAAGCCTTCATCATGCACATCAAACAAACTATACAAATTAAACACAGACATCCTATTCAGAAAACACAACACAGCTCCAAAGATATGGCGGTTAAGACGGTGGCCAGGATTTGCATAGATTCTCCTACTCTCTAATAACTCTACTCTATAAACAAATCAAGTAAAGTATTCATGTCAGGGAACTGTGCTTTCTCTCTTCCATCATCAATATTCCACCTACTTGCTACTTCTTATCCTTCTCCCATCTTCAATATTCCACCTACTTGCTACTTCATATCCTTCTTCCATCTTCGCCCTCCTTGTCTTAACACACACACACACTTCCTCCTGTCTGGTACGAACACTAACAACACCACGGAACCACACACTCATATTTCCTTTCCCCACTCGGTAACCCCGCTAATCCTTTCTCCTGTCTCATCAGTAGGACAAACCGTTCATCGGTCAGCTCGAGTTCCATCGCCTTGATTATTAATTATCCAGTACCGGGACTTCCGGTGCGTGATATGTGCTGGCAACACGATGCAATTTACGATGGGAGTCAAATTTAAGTTGTACAGGAATTTCGCTTCCCGTAATAAAAATAAATTCAAGTGTTCTTGTGTGTGATTTCGAACGGATTATCGGGTGTCCGTTTAGCGCAATCGATAGGCGGTTGGCTTACCACGGCAACAGCCGGGGTTCGTACCCTGGCGAGGACACCTGGGTTTTACTAATTCCCTAAAATTAGTACCTCTGAAGTCGGAGTAAATCTGCCTGCATGGCGAGGGGCATCCTGTAATGGGATAAAACAGACTTTACACGCAAAATTCAGTCCCACAAAATTGAGTGGGTGGGGACTTCGTCAGAGGTCAAAGCTGACGAAAGCGAACGAACGGATTATCAGCACAGTTCGAGGAGCTATCAAGTACGACGAATAATATAACCACGACACCTTTTAGGTATCAGTGAGAAAGAGAAAAGAAGAAAAAGACCCAGTACGCAGGATGTACAGTATGCAGGAACTCCGTGTCCATGATCGTGTTCATCATTTTGTTTCCTTGGTGTTGTGTGCTCACCTTTGCCAGGCCGAACGTCTCATGACGCCCACCTAATGGACCCCTCGTCTCCAGCTCGGTTTGTAAACATCGAGGTCAGGAAATGCGCACGGTAATACGATTATTATTGCGTCTTGTTTGTTTTCCGGCTGGTCGTGCCCCCGGCTGGCGTCAGCAGAGTTATTCCCCCTGACTGCCCCCTGGTCAATCACTTCCTGGTCTCTTCTTGGCTTTTATTGTTTTCACTGCTGATTTGTGATCTCTTATATGACTCCCGTTATTCCTCACCCCACCGTTTCTTCTGGTTAGCGTCCGTAATGATATCAAGTCACAATATTGTCTCTTTAAGTGACAACTAAGAATAGCAAAATGTTGTACATTCTCAACTTTCCTGTACGATGCAGAAGGCATGGACATTAGATAAGAAAACATAACAGAAAATTTAAAAACCGTTGAAATGCGGATTTATAGAATAGGAATTGCATGGAAAGAAAACAAAACAAATTATGACTTTAAAAGAAATACAAATGAAAAGAGAACTACTAAACACAATTGAAACAAGACATGAGATTTTTGGGCCATGTTAAGAGACGTCTTTGACGTTTTCGTCACAGACCTCACGCTCTAAAGTTGAATTTTGATTTTCCCCCCTCATTGATCACACCCTACCCACACAAAAAAAGATGATGATGAAGAAGACGAAGAATAGAATGAAGAAGAAGAACAATAAGAAGGGGGTGAAGAAAAAGAGGAAGAAGAAGGGAGCTTACAAGTTAAGACTGATTGAGCAAATAAGAAGCTTTTAATACGAGGTATTGTCAGTTGATGTGAAACAAGGACACGTCTCAATTGGCCACCATCTATCACGGATGTTGTCATTGGATGTAACGTCTGCTTTGCTCTTGTTTGTGAAGTAACAATGATTTCCTCACAGAGACGCGATCGATACGGCGAAGGTGAGACAATGAGGAGGCTCACGCCACAGGGATTACACTTGTTGGAAGTTCAGCCTCCAGCAGCGGTTCTCAACTTGTTGCTAGCTTTGTTTGTTGTCAGGATCATCGTCACCGCACACCAGACGAACCCATAGGTGTTCCGATATACCCTTCGAAAATATTGGGAATGTCCGAGAAGAATCCCGGTCCACGTGCACGAACTCCGTAGCACGGCTTTGGAACCACGGTGTGAGTAGGTTTTTGCTGACTATATTGCCCGGGCAGGGACCATTTTTACGGTCTACTCTTTTCGATTTTAACTGCCAATGGATCTTTAACGTGCGCAACTGCGCATGGGACTTCCTGTTTATTGCCTTTATCCGATTGGGCTAGACATTGGATCTCACTGCGCAAGAGATCAGGGGAGTGTAACGTTTTAAAGAAACCACGATACCTTGAGATGGTACCAGTTAAGTAACGAAACCAGTTTCTGTTGTCATTACACACATCTAGTTGGACATGTGTGTCCCCACACACACCATGATTTTGACATGTGTTTTATCCTGCATATATTTTAGTTAGGTCGTTAACTATACGTTATCACACAGTAATTGCTGTTTAAATGTCATTGAAGTATTTCGAAACAAAAAGCTACAGAGAAATCATTCAGATACCTTGGATAATGAACAAGAGCAATGAAGACATATTAACAGGTTTAAACATTAAAAAGAGCAATGAAGACATATTAACAGGTTTAAACATTAAAAAGAGCAATGAAGACATATTAACAGGTTTAAACATTAAAAAGAGCAATGAAGACATATTAACAGGTTTAAACATTAAAAAGAGCAATGAAGACATATTAACAGGTTTAAACATTAAAAAGAGCAATGAAGACATATTAACAGGTTTAAACATTAAAAAGAGCAATGAAGACATATTAACAGGTTTAAACATTAAAAAGAGCAATGAAGACATATTAACAGGTTTAAACATTAAAAAGAGCAATGAAGACATATTAACAGGTTTAAACATTAAAAAGAGCAATGAAGACATATTAACAGGTTTAAACATTAAAAAGAAGTGGCGACATTCTACAGAGAAATGTACTATGGCTACGTCATAAGATACAGCAGGCTGGAAGAACAATAATAGAAGGTATGAATTCTGGGCGACGCGCCAGGGACAGACCAAGAAGAAGGTGGTTTGAAGACATGAAGGTGACCTTGTATATGATAACAGAGGTGGGAGATCTGGCTGGAGACAGTGATTCTTTCAGACTGGCTGTGGTGAATGCAATGTTCTGTGGGAAATCTGGCTAGATACAGAGATTCTTTCGAAGGACTGTGGTGAATGCAACATTTTGTAAAGGACATGCGACCTGATGATGATGATGTAATTGAAGAATAGATAAAGAGCCTGACATTCCTCGAATGTGAGGTTAAGATGTTGCTTACATTTCTTTTGCCATCTATATCATTTTGAATGTGATGAGTAGTACGTCAGTGCTATTTTTGTTTCACAGAAAAAGGAAATATCTAATAAAACCATTTAAATCTTGGATCCTCGGAATCAAACCCGACCACTTGTCTTCACTTAGCCATCGCTCTACCACTGTCCCCTAACAGTGAAAGTGTTGGTAGCTTGGAATCAAACCCCACCACTTGTCTTCACTTAGCCATCGCTCTACCACTGTCCCCTAATAGTGAAAGTGTTGGTAGCTTGGAATCAAACCCCACCACTTGTCTTCACTTAGCCATCGCCCTACCACTGTCCCCTAATAGTGAAAGTGTTGGTAGCTTGGAATCAAACCCCACCACTGTCCCCTAACAGCGAAAGTGTTGGTAGCTTGGAATCAAACCCGACCACTTGTCTCTACTAGCTAGCCATCGCTCTACCACTGCCCCCTAACATGAAAGTTCAGCCTTCTCTCTTCTATTCTTAAACCAGCAGGAACCCACACTCATGACTCCCATGATTTGTCCTTCTACTTCCCGTTTGACACAACCTGGTTTCATGGTTTTATAGTTACTTTCTCCTTTCTATTGCTGTTACAGCAATATGGGCTTTAAACCCATATGTCCTCAGTTGCTTCCAGCAGATGAAAATCGTGTGTACAATTTAAATTGCTCGCTTCTGATTCTTTCTTGCGTTTTAAACAACCTCATATTATTAACATTAGCGGAACGACGGAAATAACTCATGCAAATATTGAAATAGCGTTTAATTATCAACGATATACACTAAGTATATAACACGTATTATCTGCGACAATTTACAGAGTACCTGAAGTAAAACACACGAAGTAACCATACGGAGCTGAGCAATTTTAACTAAGAAATTAATTTGATGGCACGGGCTTAATTTGGCGGCTCGGATTGAAATTGATTGCTGGGGCTTAATTTGATATTGCGAACTGTCCAATGACGATAAATATTAATCGTGTAGATTGCGTTACCAGTTAGATCATGTCATAGTATAGATGGGGAGAGAGGATGTTTTAGAAACGTGGAGTCAGAGTATAGATGTGGAGAGAGAGGATGTTGTAGAAACGTGGAGTCAAAGTACAGATGGAGAGAGAGGATGTTGTAGAAACGTGGAGTCAGAGTATAGATGTGGAGAGAGGATGTTTTAGAAACGTGGAGTCAGAGTATAGATGTGGAGAGAGAGGATGTTGTAGAAACGTGGAGTCAGAGTATAGATGGGGAGAGAGGATGTTTTAGAAACGTGGAGTCAGAGTATAGATGTGGAGAGAGAGGATGTTGTAGAAACGTGGAGTCAGAGTATAGATGTGGAGAGAGGATGTTTTAGAAACGTGGAGTCAGAGTATAGATGGGGAGAGAGGATGTTTTAGAAACGTGGAGTCAGAGTATAGATGTGGAGAGAGAGGATGTTGTAGAAACGTGGAGTCAGAGTATAGATGTGGAGAGAGGATGTTTTAGAAACGTGGAGTCAGAGTATAGATGGGGAGAGAGGATGTTTTAGAAACGTGGAGTCAGAGTATAGATGGGGAGAGAGGATGTTTTAGAAACGTGGAGTCAGAGTATAGATGTGGAGAGAGAGGATGTTGTAGAAACGTGGAGTCAAAGTACAGATGGAGAGAGAGGATGTTGTAGAAACGTGGAGTCAGAGTATAGATGTGGAGAGAGAGGATGTTGTAGAAACATGGAGTCAGAGTATAGATGTGGAGAGAGAGGATGTTGTAGAAACGTGGAGTCAGAGTATAGATGTGGAGAGAGAGGATGTTGTAGAAACGTGGAGTCAGAGTATAGATGGGAGAGAGGATGTTGTAGAAACGTGGAGTCAGAGTATAGATGGGGAGAGAGGATGTTGTAGAAACGTGGAGTCAGAGTATAGATGGGGAGAGAGGATGTTGTAGAAACGTGGAGTCAGAGTATAGATGGGGAGAGAGGATGTTGTAGAAACGTGGAGTCAGAGTATAGATGGGGAGAGAGAGGATGTTGTAGAAACGTGGAGTCAGAGTATAGATGGAGAGAGAGGATGTTGTAGAAACGTGGAGTCAGAGTATAGATGGGGAGAGAGGATGTTGTAGAAACGTGGAGTCAGAGTATAGATGTGGAGAGAGAGGATGTTGTAGAAACGTGGAGTCAAAGTACAGATGGAGAGAGAGGATGTTGTAGAAACGTGGAGTCAGAGTATAGATGGGGAGAGAGGATGTTGTAGAAACGTGGAGTCAGAGTATAGATGTGGAGAGAGAGGATGTTGTAGAAACGTGGAGTCAGAGTATAGATGGGGAGAGAGGATGTTGTAGAAACGTGGAGTCAGAGTATAGATGTGGAGAGAGAGGATGTTGTAGAAACGTGGAGTCAAAGTACAGATGGAGAGAGAGGATGTTGTAGAAACGTGGAGTCAGAGTATAGATGTGGAGAGAGAGGATGTTGTAGAAACATGGAGTCAGAGTATAGATGTGGAGAGAGAGGATGTTGTAGAAACGTGGAGTCAGAGTATAGATGTGGAGAGAGAGGATGTTGTAGAAACGTGGAGTCAGAGTATAGATGGGGAGAGAGGATGTTGTAGAGACGTGGAGTCAGAGTATAGATGTGGAGAGAGAGGATGTTGTAGAAACGTGGAGTCAAAGTATAGATGGGGAGAGAGGATGTTGTAGAAACGTGGAGTCAAAGTATAGATGGGGAGAGAGGATGTTGTAGAAACGTGGAGTCAGAGTATAGATGGAGAGAGAGGATGTTGTAGAAACGTGGAGTCAGAGTATAGATGTGGAGAGAGAGGATGTTGTAGAAACGTGGAGTCAGAGTATAGATGGAGAGAGAGGATGTTGTAGAAACGTGGAGTCAGAGTATAGATGTGGAGAGAGAGGATGTTAGAAACGTGGAGTCAGAGTATAGATGGGGAGAGAGGATGTTGTAGAAACATGGAGTCAGAGTATAGATGTGCACGAGAGAGAGGATGTTGTAGAAACGTGGAGTCAAAGTATAGATGGGGAGAGAGGATGTTGTAGAAACGTGGAGTCAGAGTATAGATGGAGAGAGAGGATGTGTAGAAACGTGGAGTCAGAGTATAGATGTGGAGAGAGAGGATGTTGTAGAAACGTGGAGTCAGAGTATAGATGGGGAGAGAGGATGTTGTAGAAACGTGGAGTCAGAGTATAGATGTGGAGAGAGAGGATGTTGTAGAAACGTGGAGTCAAAGTATAGATGTGGAGAGAGAGGATGTTGTAGAAACGTGGAGTCAGAGTATAGATGTGGAGAGAGAGGATGTTGTAGAAACGTGGAGTCAAAGTATAGATGTGGAGAGAGAGGATGTTGTAGAAACGTGGAGTCAAAGTACAGATGGAGAGAGAGGATGTTGTAGAAACGTGGAATCAAAGTACAGATGGAGAGAGAGGATGTTGTAGAAACGTGGAGTCAAAGTACAGATGGAGAGAGAATGTTGTAGAAACGTGGAGTCAAAGTACAGATGGAGAGAATGTTGTAGAAACGTGGAGTCAAAGTACAGATGGAGAGAGAGGATGTTGTAGAAACGTGGAGTCAAAGTACAGATGGAGAGAGAGGATGTTGTAGAAACGTGGAGTCAAAGTACAGATGGAGAGAGAATGTTGTAGAAACGTGGAGTCAAAGTACAGATGGAGAGAGAATGTTGTAGAAACGTGGAGTCAAAGTACAGATGGAGAGAGAGGATGTTGTAGAAACGTGGAGTCAGAGTATAGATGTGGAGAGAGAGGATGTTGTAGAAACGTGGAGTCAAAGTACAGATGGAGAGAGAATGTTGTAGAAACGTGGAGTCAAAGTACAGATGGAGAGAGAGGGTGTTGTAGAAACGTGGAGTCAAAGTACAGATGGAGAGAATGTTGTAGAAACGTGGAGTCAAAGTACAGATGGGGAGAGAGGATGTTGTAGAAACGTGGAGTCAAAGTACAGATGGGGAGAGAGGATGTTGTGGAAACGTGGAGTCAAAGTACAGATGTGGAGAGAGAGGATGTTGTAGAAACGTGGAGTCAAAGTACAGATGGAGAGAATGTTGTAGAAACGTGGAGTCAAAGTACAGATGGAGAGAGAGGATGTTGTAGAAACGTGGAGTCAAAGTACAGCTGGAGAGAGAATGTTATAGAAACGTGGAGTCAAAGTACAGATGGAGAGAGAGGATGTTGTAGAAACGTGGAGTCAAAGTACAGATGGAGAGAGAGAGGGTGTTGTAGAAACGTGGAGTCAAAGTACAGATGGAGAGAATGTTGTAGAAACGTGGAGTCAAAGTACAGATGGGGAGAGAGGATGTTGTAGAAACGTGGAGTCAAAGTACAGATGGAGAGAATGTTGTAGAAACGTGGAGTCAAAGTACGTATGGAGAGAATGTTGTAGAAACGTGGAGGTAAAGTACAGAAGTAGAGAATGTTGTAGAAACGTGGAGTCAAAGTACAGATGGAGAGAGAATGTTGTAGAAACGTGGAGTCAAATTACAGATGGAGAGAATGTTGTAGAAACGTGGAGTCAAAGTACAGATGGGGAGAGAATGTTGTAGAAACGTGGAGTCAAAGTACAGATGGAGAGAATGTTGTAGAAATGTGGAGTCAAAGTACAGATGGTGAGAGAATGTTGTAGAAACGTGGAGTCAAAGTACAGATGGTGAGAGAATGTTGTAGAAATACGAAACAAAAAAAAGTGTATCTGGTTTAGTTATTAATTTGACAAGCGGTTTCAAATCATCGTGCGCATTATCGATAAGTTCAAAAGTTGACTTTGCACAGATGTCAGGGTCACAGAACACTAAATGAAATACGTGAACGAGTTGTCAATATCCGCGTTGGTAAGCCGAGATTTGTCGTTTGCTTGTGTGCTGTTTTTGTTTGAAAGTAACACACACACAAGTCGCGGTGATCCAAACAGTGCCTGCACGGAGTAGTTTGAAAACCGCTGCTAGATTATATGTGATTGTGTGCATGTGTCGTCACGATAGGAAGCTCTCATCGATCTAATCATAATAGGTCGTGGTTCTGGCTTATCCATCATCGGAAATTAAATTAGAAGGTCGTAATGGCGGGCTGCTTGTTTGTCTTTCGTCCTGGTAATAACTCCCCAAGTCTGGCAAGGAAGAAAAGCTGCGATAAGAAACATCACGACGCCGAGGGTGCTGTACCAGAACCACCATGATTAGTTCTGTTCGCAGGTGTGTTTGTCTCTGGTTCGTCCTTTACAGTAATGTTAGATTTTCTTCCCATCAATATTTGTAATAGTCGTTGTCTGTAAACTACATAATGGGAAGTAACTCTCACGAATTGTCTGTGTAAATTTAAGCTTTATTATCACCACGTAATTGTTATTGGTAAATCTTACGTCGAATATTTTATATTAAAACAAAAAAAGTAGTAGTAATTATCGCGATGTTGTATTTTACATACAGTAAGTTAGCAACGCTTGGGGTGTACTTGAGTATATACCTGGCCGTCTATGAGGTTCCTCACAGTCGTCATTAATGGTCTAGGTCCACACGAACGCCCATCTTTTTCTATCAGGGAATGTTCAAATCATGAGAAAAGCCCATCTTTTTTTTTTTTTTTTTTTTGTTATAACAGGGAAATGTTCCCTTGAAAGAAAAATGTATCATTTTTTTTTTTAAATCGGGAAATGTTTCCATCATAAGAAATAAAGTTCATCATTTTTTTTTTTTAAATAACAGGGGAATGTCCCATTCCTGAGAAAAGTTCTTCATTTTTTTTTTAAATAACAGGGAAATGTCCCATTCCTGAGAAAAGTTCTTCATTTTTTTTTAAAAACAGGAAAATGTCCCTTACTGAGAAAAGTTTATCATTTTTTTTAAATAACAGGGAAATGTCCCTTTCCTGAGAAAAATTCATAATTTTATTTTAAATAACAGGGAAATGTCCCCTTCCTGAGAAAAGTTTATTATTTTTTTTTAATAACTGGGAAATGTCCCCTTCCTGAGAAAAGTCCATCTTTATTGTTTGTTTCCATCAGAGACTGTTCCCATGATGTGAACATGTTATTGATGTAGACTATACTGGTTAGTCTGTTGCTGGATGCATCTCAACAAATGTGGAATAAGGTCTAAAAGTATGGTTCCGGTTCACCAATGCTGGCTCAAACCATCAGTTATGAGTCGCCGACAGCTTCCATCTCTGTTCCTGTCGAGCACCCCTGCCCCCGTATCTAAGGTATGAACACAGCATCACCCCGAGTGCAACCGGTAAACATCTATTTCTCTATTTCCTTGTGAATTTACTGCTACCTCTCTACCATCTCCCCGTGAAATTACTGCTACCTCTCTACCATCTCCCCGTGAAATTACTGCTACCTCTCTACCATCTCCCCGTGAAATTACTGCTACCTCTCTACCATCTCCCCGTGAAATTACTGCTACCTCTCTACCATCTCCCCGTGAAATTACTGCTACCTCTCTACCATCTCCCCGTGAAATTACTGCTACCTCTCTACCATCTCCCCGTGAAATTACTGCTACCTCTCTACCGTCTCCCCGTGAAATTACTGCTACTTTTCTACCATCTCCCCGCAGAATTACATGCTACTTCCCTACTATCTCCCCGAGAAATGAACCGAAATTTTTGCTTCTGAAAATTGAATAATTTTTATATTAAAAAAATATGAAAGTTTTATTGCTGAATATGTGTCCCTGAACCCTCAACACTTATTGTGCGCCAGATGGTTTAACTTTTCATGCATTGAATATACAATCTATTGAGTATGAAACTGTTTGTTGGGGGACTTCATAATAAAGGCTTCGTTTCTTTAGCAGTTATCTGGTGAACGTCATAAAGAAAATACCAAACATTTGGGGACCAGGTGTGTGTTGGATTAGTCATTCTTGAGGTAGTCGGTAGTCAGTGGCAACCAGTGAGATATGGTGGGTGTATTCAGATTGGCTACTTCACGGCGCAGTCTCCAACGTCTCGGGGGTGGTATGAAGGGGGGGGGGGGCTGGGTAGGTCGACGTCAGGCCCGAAACGGCTAGGGTTCAAAACCCATCAGAAGCGGTTGTGATTTTGCAAAATTATGGAAAAAAAAAATTAATTCCTGGTTTCTTTATGACATTACCTCCCCTGATTTCTTGGGTGGTGAGATCCGATGTCTAGCCCTCTCGGATAGCGGCAACAGACAGGAGGTCCCGTGTGCACTCACGCACGTTAAAGAACCATTGACAGTTAAAATGGGAAAAAAAGTAGACCATCAGTGTGGCCGCTGCCCGAGAAACATTATCAGGAGAAATCAACCCACCTTGTGGCTCTCAGGCCGTGCTACGGAGTTCGTGCACGTGGGCCAGGATTCTCCTTGGATTTTCTCGGGATTCTCGATGGGATTATCGGAGCACCTATGGGCTCGTCCGGAGTGCAGTGATGATGCACAACAACACCACATTAACCATCATCAAGATATTTCTTCCCGTGTCTTGTATCTTTCATTAAAGAATATAATAATAATAATAAGAATATATATATATATATGTTTTGCTTTTTACAATTCTGTTATACGTTATATACAGTGTTCAGTGAATGCTGCTATTGTTGCTTCTCTTCTAGCCGTCCGTGTTCTTGGAGTATTTCCTTGACTGCTGACTTTAGGTGAATGTTTCCCTCACTTAAGATTCATCTTCTAATTTCATTTCGGTTGGTTTTTTTTAAATTAATTCTCTCTCTCTCTCTCTCTCTCTCTCTGCCCTGTCTCTATTTTTGTTTCTCTCTCTCTCTCTCTCTCTCTCTATATATATATATATATATATACATATATATATATATATATGCCTCTATCTTTCTTTGTCGCTTTCTTTATGTCTATCTTTGTTTCTCTGCCGTTGTCCTCTTGTTTTTTTTTTGTCTCTTTCTTTATCTCTCTGTCTATCTGTCTCTTTGTCTTTCTTTTTCTGCATTTGTTTTTCAACCTCTCTCTTTTTCTCACTTTTTCTGTTTCTCCCATTTTGTCAGTCTCTCTCTCTCTCTCTTCTCTCTCTCTCTCTCTCTCTCTCTCTCTCGTTGGTACTTATTCACTAGCTCAGCCAAAGTAAAAGTCAAGTACCCCCGCCACGCCAAGTGGCGTATAGGTAATATGGTGTTAGTGACCATCAATTTTACATACCTTCGGCACATGATTTTTGGGGTAATGTGGTCGGTATTACGCTCGTGCCGCTTTACTTTCCCAGAAAACAATCCGGTACCCATTTAAAGTTCGGTGAACCCGGAAGCCGTCGGTTGGGATCGAACCCGACCTCTTGTCCTTTGTAGTCCAGTTCACTAACCACTGAGCTATCGCGGCTCCAGCTCAGCCAAGACCTGTCAATAATTTCATATTAACCCGTTTAGTTTACCTTAGCCACACACATTCTGTCCACTATCATTATCTTTGCCCAAGGCCTTTCACCATATTTCCCCCATTATGCATTTCTTGACAACGGTTCATATGTTGTGATGCTGACTAGTTCAACAGAGGAACTAATAGACCTGCATATTTCACAATCTCATATTATTCAACTGAACAGCAAAAACATCACTTTGTATTGCCCTCATTTCAATATTTCACAATGTTTGTTGCATTTGCAAATTAACATATTGGTCTAGACCAGCACATATCGCTAGTCTGACTTTTCTGCACTGACGCAACCGTTCATTATTTACAGTAGATGTATATGTGTGCGTGTATGTGTATTGACATACACGCACGCTCTACTAAGTGGATAACTTGAGCCTTGAGCAACGTTTGATACTCCCCCAGATCACAAGCTCGACATGTCGTAACCCGCTGAAGTGTTACTGTTGTAACATTGTCTACTTGTGTTGTAACTATAGAACCATGTCACGGTTTAAGTATTGCTTGTAGACATGAAACACTGGAAATGAATACGAGTTCGGTTTGCAATACGTGGGTACAGCCAGCAGTGATACAGCCGTGTGTTCGCTGTCGCTGTTGTTCACTTAGTCATCATCATCATCAAGTACCGCTCCTGCTGGCGTAGGTGATCATGTCTCTCCACAACTTTCGATCACGACAGTTATTTATCATTTCTGTTGTTGACCTTCTGCTAAGCCGTTCTCTTAAGCTGTCTGGTATTTTTTTTCTTTGTTTCCCTCCATCTCTTCGTCCCTCAATTTTCCCAGTTGTTACAAAATATTCCAGCTGTTCCCTTCTCATTACATGGCCAGAAAATGATGATTGTTTCTTCTTAATATGTTCACTTAGTGCCGTATTTAAAAGAAAAAGGAAAGAGAAAACTCTCTTTACTGCATTTTCCAATTATTGAGGTCTGTCCGGGGGGAAATTATGGGGCCGGAGAAAAAAGGCCGCTTGTTCCAGTGCAGTCGCTACGAGGTGTTCGGGTGTGAGATTTTTTATTTTTTTCACCCGTTGTAGCGGACTGCATAGTGTAAATTGAGGCCATTTTAGGGATGAGTTGAGGCCTTGTTAGGGATGATTTGAGGCCATGTTAGGTATGAATTGACGCCATGTTAGGGATGAATTGATTAGAGCAGGGGCGCTTACTGTGAGCTGAGTTTCTGTCGGAGGACAGCGGAAACATGTTAATAGGGTGGGCAAAACACGGGGGCACCCGACGTGGTGACACAAGGCGTGTCATCAACTGAATGAGGTCAAGGAAAGACGGTGACGTCATCGTGATGATTTCCCATACCACAGGGTCACAGTCCGTTTCCGCTGACACCGTGGATGTAGTGGATTTCTTTATTTCCTCTGTTCTGCTGGGTAGGTTAGATTTTGTGCATGGAAAATAAACGTAAAATTGTATTAAGTAGTTGTATAGAGAAGGGACATACAAAGATGTTTCGTCAAAAGCGTTCGTCGGATACTATAGACTACAAATGCAATAAGAAACACGATATATGAATACTTATCTCAGCATGGCGATACTATGTCTTCTACTGATCCGTTCCACACCTCTACTTTCTCTTTTGACGAGAAGGAAGCAAGTGTTTCTAAAGAGAGACAGAATGTTGGAGGCCGCGTACGATGAGATGGGGATGTGTTTTGAGAGAGATGGACGATGGTAAATAGTAAAAAAAAGTAAACTACTCCCGTCACGCCAAGTGGCGTATAGGGAATATGGTGTTAGTGACCCGTCACGCCAAGTGGCGTATAGGGAATATGGTGTTAGTGACCCGTCACGCCAAGTGGCTTATAGGGAATATGGTGTTAGTGACCCGTCACGCCAAGTGGCGTATAGGGAATATGGTGTTAGTGACCCGTCACGCCAAGTGGCTTATAGGGAATATGGTGTTAGTGACCCGTCACGCCAAGTGGCTTATAGGGAATATGGTGTTAGTGACCCGTCACGCCAAGTGGCTTATAGGGAATATGGTGTTAGTGACCATACATTTTACAGACCTTCGGCACATGATTTTTGGGGTAATGTGGTCGGTGTTACGCCCGTGCCGCTTTACTGTCCCAGAAAAAATCCGGTACTCATTAAAGGCTGGGTGAACCCGGAAGCCGTCGGTTGGGATCGAACCTTACCTTTTGTCCTTTGTAGTCCAGTCTCACTAACCACTGAGCTATCGTGGCTCGATGGACGATGGTGGGGACGGTCGGTAATTTGTCTCGTGTAGAAAGGAGAGCATCCAGCGATTGGCTCTCTTAGATGCAGCAAGGCACTCGTCACGGCTCGGTTGACGAGAGATCCTCCCTGGAGCCACTGCCACGTGGCTGTCTGAGTTGTTCCAGATTGTGCATGGTGGTGATGACTCGGTCGATGTTTGTACAACAGCAGTTTCAACACACGCACACACAAGATTTGATTTTCTTCTAAGTGGAGATCAGCTGGGGAACTCCCAGACTTAACGGAGATAATAAAAATCGATGTGTTTCTTGAAGGAAGGGCTATGGCACGTCGCCTGTATGTTATGTGGATATATGAGGGTAGTCTCAGACATCGCTTGTATGTTATGTGGATATATGAGGGTAGTCTCAGACATCGCTTGTATGTTATGTGGATATATGAGGGTAGTCTCAGACATCGCTTGTATGTTATGTGGATATATGAGGGTAGTCTCAGACATCGCTTGTATGTTATGTGGATATATGAGGGTAGTCTCAGACATCGCTTGTATGTTATGTGGATATATGAGGGTAGTCTCAGACATCGCTTGTATGTTATGTGGATATATGAGGGTAGTCTCAGACATCACTTGTATGTTATGTGGATATATGAGGGTAGTCTCAGACATCGCTTGTATGTTATGTGGATATATGAGGGTAGTCTCAGACATTGCTTGTATGTTATGTGGATATATGAGGGTAGTCTCAGACATCGATTGTATGTTAAGTGGATATATGAGGGTAGTCTCAGACATCACTTGTATGTTATGTGGATATATGAGGGTAGTCTCAGACATCGATGTATGTTAAGTGGATATATGAGGGTAGTCTCAGACACTGCTTGTATGTTATGTGGATATATGAGGGTAGTCTCAGACATCGCTTGCATGTTAAGTGGATATGTGAGGGTGGTCTCATACATTGCTTGTATGTTAAGTGGATATATGAGGGTAGTCTCAGACATCATTTGTATGTTATGTGGATATATATATATATAAGGCAGGAGAGGGGACCTTTACACACTTGTAGACAGGACTAGGTCAGCGAGCCTGCCTCAGTTTAGAGACTACTACAGAAGGAACCTCGCTGTCCGCATGTGTGGTTCTAACCTTTTCCCTTGAGGTCTTGAGACGATGATGTTGATGATTGTGTCTTCGATATGACCATTACTTCTGTTTTCTTACTATTCAGACTGAGTCTTTTCTTGTTGTTTTCTTTTACTATTATGTCCATAATTTTTTGTAGTTTACTCTCTGTCTCTGCTATTAAGACTACGTTATCCCCATATCGTAAATTGTTTATGTTGTGACCGTTGACTTCAATTCATTGCTTAATCAGTGTTCCAGATAAGAACATACATCTACCTCTCACGTCCCCACAATACGCTGTGTCAGCCCAGTCTAGTAATGTTGTTATGTTTAGCATATTTGCATTCTCACGAAGTTCATACATACAGGGTCTGACGTCAGGCACATCTCCAGGCCCGCTAGCTTGCACATTCTTGGCTGACACATTTCCCAGTTGTGATCAATACCGTCACTTTCGTGCGTGGAATCGATGCAGTCTGGGACGAGATAACCAACTAGAAGCGGTAGGGTACGCCTGCCAACGGTTTGAGAACCGCGATGTGTGATAAAGTTGCAGGATTAACGGCGATATAAGCAGAAATAATGAACGAGCTCCCTCATGGTTACGCAAGCTTTCAGCAAACACGAAGCACATCAATAAATCAGGGCTAATCACTTGCCGTTAAAAAAAAAACATTGACAATTTGAACAAAAAAGTAGATACAATGGATAAAGAAGTTATCATCCGGTGCCAGAAAGGCAAAACCAAGTTCTGAAAAGTCGGTAACGTAAACCAAGAATTCGGACAGGCACTAAGGCAAACCATGTATTCGGACAGCCAGTAAGGTAAACCAATTATTGGTGGAACATTCAGTAAGGTAAACCAATTATTGGTGGGGCAGCTTGTAAGGTAAACCAATTATTGGTGGGACAGCCAGTAAGGTAAACCTATTATTGGTGGGACATCCAGTAAGGTAAACCAATTATTGGTGGGACAGCCAGTAAGGTAAACCAAATATTAGTGCGACTACCAGAAAGGTAAACCAAATATTGGTTGGACAGCCAGTAAGGTAAACTAGTTATTGGTTGGACAGCCAGTAAGGTAAACCAAGTATTAGTGGGACAACCAGAAAGGTAAACCAAGTATTTGTGGGACAGCCAGTAAGGTAAACCAAATATTAGTGGTACAGCCAGTAAGGTAAACCAAATATTAGTGGGACAGCCAATAAGTGAAACTAAGTATTAGTGGGACAGCCAGTAAGGTAAAATAATTATTGGTGGGGCAGCCAGTAAGGTAAACCAAGTATTAGTGGGACAGCCAGTAAGGTAAACCAAGTATTAGTGGGACAGCCAGTAAGGTAAACCAAGTATTAGTGGGACAGCCAGTAAGGTAAACTAATTATTGGTGGGGCAGCCAGTAAGGTAAACCAATCATTGGTGGGGCAGCCAGTAAGGTAAACCAAATATTAGTGCGACAACCAGAAAGGTAAACCAAGTATTTGTGGGACAGCCAGTAAGGTAAACCAAATATTAGTGGTACAGCCAGTAAGGTAAACCAATTATTGGTGGGACAGCCAGTAAGGTAAACCAATTCTTGGTGGGACAGCTAGTAACGTAAACCAATATTGGTGGGACAGCTAGTAAGGTAAACCAATTATTGGTGGGACAGCTAGTAAGGTAAACCAATTATTGGTTGGACAGCTAGTAATGTAAACCAATTATTGGTGGAACAGCTAGTAAGGTAAACCAATTATTGGTTGGACAGCTAGTAAGGTAAACCAATTGTTGGTGGGACAGCTAGTAAGGTAAACCAATTATTGGTGGGACAGCTAGTAAGGTAAACCAATTATTGGTTGGACAGCTAGTAAGGTAAACCAATTATTGGTGGAACAGCTAGTAAGGTAAACCAGGTATTCATCATCATCGTCATCAAGTAGCATGCCTGCTGGCGTTAGTGATCATGTCTCTCCACAACTTTCGATTTCGACATTTACCATTTCTGTTGTTGGTCTTCTGCCAAGCCATTCTCTTAAACTATCTGGTATCTTTTCTCGTTGCTTCCCTCTATCTCTTCGTCCCTCAAATTTCCCAGTTGTCACAATATGTTCCAGCTATTCCCCTCTCATTATATGGCTAAAAAATGATGATTGTTTCTTCCTAATATTGGATATTATCTCTATTATGATAGCTCTAGTATAGGAATACAACTCTTCGTCATTGGCCCCTGAAAGGACGCTTCTTGGCGTGTTTACGTTGTGATATAGTTTATAGTAAAACTGCGATATTTGCGCATTTCTTCACACAACATCCAATTTCAGCGTTATTTTTGAGTACCGGATGCCTTCCATTGTCATCTCTTGACCAGACTAGACTGGTTAGTGTTTCTGGAGTCACCACGAAGAGGTCGAGTAAGGGTCCCTGGATGATTCTGGTTCACCTATCCTGGCGCAAACCGTCAGCTATGGGTTGCTGACAGCTTCCAGCTATGGGTCGCTGACAGCTTCCAGCTATGGGTCGCTGACAGCTTCCAGCTATGGGTCGCTGACAGCTTCCAGCTATGGGTCGCTGACAGCTTCCAGCTATGGGTCGATGACAGCTTCCAGCTCTGTTGCTGTGTGAATCGTCTTGATGGTATTTTAGTTGTCTGTCTACCCTTCGAAGTTGTGAATCATACCCTAACCATAACTGTGTTATAGTTGATTAACATTTATAGTAGTATATATATATATATATATATATATATATATATATATATATATATAACTGAAGTGGTTACAATAATCTGGTTAAGTGATGATTATTTTAAACCAGATGGGGTTGGATTTCTACATTTTTGAAATATGTATTTTCATAAACATAAATGAATAACATCAATAGCATCATCACGTGCCATACCGGTTGGCGTAGGCGATCATGTCCTTCCACAATCTTCTATCTACAGTGCATCGTATCAGTTCTGTTGTTGACTGTTTTCCATGCCATGACACCAAGCTATCCAGTATTTTCTCTCTTTGTCGTCCGTGATATATCATTCCTTTTATTTTGCCAGTTGTAACCAAGTATTCTAACTTTCCTCTCTCATGATGTGCCCAAAAAATGTTGATTGTTTCTTTCTGATGTCTTTTAGGAGTTCCCTTTTTGTGTTGGCCTCTTTGAGAACTTCCTCATTGGTCTTTTTAGCTGTCCAGGGAGCTCTCAACATTCTTTTGAGAAATCCCATTTCTGTAGTCTCTAATTGTCTTTTCATTTGTTTGTCTACTGTCCTTGATTCACTTCCATAGGTCAAAATTGGTTCTATATATCACCGATGAACTCTCTTTCTCATTTCTATTGACATAGATTTGTTGCATAAGGTATTTTTCATTTTCTGAAAAATGTAACAATAGAAGCTCTAAAAATAGTATTTTCTTTGAACTTTTGACACAGCTGTGTGTTTACAATAGAAGGGATACGGGGACTCAGGTCCCATATGGCATCAAAGTGGCAATGTATGCAGATGACTTGGTAATGTGGTGCACAGAGGAGTATGCAACAGTGGCCTCCAAATTGCTACAAAGAGCTATGAATGAACTGAATTCATGGACAAATAGATGGCGTATCAGCATCAATACAGAAAAATGCAGTACTACACTTTTCACACTCTCCCAAAACAAAAAGCAGGAGCCATCTACATAAACAATGA
>JAVIAB010000108.1:69495626-69560194 GCA_032433765.1 Megaustenia siamemsis
AGCACTGCCCCATACATACACCTCACGTCCCATCAGTGCCCCATACATACATCGCAGGTCTCAGCAGTGCCCATACATACATCGCAGGTCTCAGCTGTGCTTCATACATACACCTCACGTCCCATCAGTGCCCCATACATACATCGCAGTACCCATCAGTGCCCCATACATACATCGCAGGTCTCAGCGGTGCCCCATACATACATCGCACGTCCCAACAGTGCCACATACATGATCCAAACATACACCTCACGCCCCAACAATGCCACATACATACACCCCATGCCACATCAGTGACCCAGACATACACCGCACGCCCCAACAGTGCCACATACATACACTCCACGCTCCATCAGTGCCCCAAACATACACCGCACGCCCCAATAGTCCCCCCTCCAAATCGAGACACCACATGTCTAAACAGTGCCTTTACCAAAACAACAAAAGCCCTCCACGACGCTTCTTTCATTACTCATATACCTTTCAACGACGACGGTCATAATTAATAAATATGCTACAGTCATGGGAACGCCTTCGTGTAAGACACTGCTCACAGTAGCTAATTTTTTAATTAGCTGAGTGGCAGTGTACCAAGCGTTCGGCTTCTCGTGGCAAGGCGAAGTGCCATGGAGTACGGGTTCGATCCTGCTTCGGACCATATATTGTTCTTGTTTTTTTTTTCTGTTGTTTATTTGTCATTTTTTCCGAGTGCTAACACATACCTTTTCCTTCTATTATTCCCTATTATCGCCTCGGAAGTTTCCCTATTTAATATTTATTTATTATTATTTGTCTCCAGTACTCTAGAATACTTTAGTCATCGGGCGAACGCAAACCAACCAAATCCTTGATGGATCGCAGTGGTGACATTTGTCAATGTGCTGACAAACTGCTCTGTTCTAGCCCCGATATGACCTGGAAGGGACGACCTTGTGGTTGCCAGCCCTGTCTTTTCTCTCTTTCATCCCACCTTATGGGACCCCTACTCTCATTCATCATCATGAGACCCCATTCTAATTGTCCACTGTTGGCTCCAGTTGATCCAATTAATCATATCTGCTGTCTATTTTATCATGTGACCAACAAATACGTAAAAAATCATGGCCACCGTTTCTTACCGCCATTTTTCAGATCAGCGTTTAGCTTTTATGTTCATATTTCTTTGTTTATTTTATAATAGTATTTGTCTATTGTGTTGATCTTTGTTTATTTTGTTTTTGTTTTGTACCCGATACTGTTGTTGTAACGTCATCGTCTGCTCGCCTCTCTCCTAATTTAGGTGCAAGATACAATTGTATGTTTATTTTATTTGTGATTGCTGCCAACCTCGGAACTATTCTATAAGTTATTTTGTAGCGCAGTGCCTTAAGTCAATTTATTTACCTAGTATTATGAAGCAGGTAAAAAAAAAAAATACGCCCCACCCCTCAGTCCGCTACAACAAAGTATGTCACGATAAACGCACCCCACCCCCCCCCCCTCTCCCATATATATATATGTATATATCAAATAGACATACTCACTACCTCTGAACTCCTTACCTTATCTCCTCGAAACTAGGAGAGCTGTTACGTGCGCGCCCGATCGCGTGCTCAGGTCACAGGTGTGCCAGGTACACCGACCGTCTTACGTGGAGACAGACGCCAGTTACAACACCTGTGGCTTACGGCCCGGCGTCTTTGTTGATAACACCCAATGTATTATTACGGAGCGTCACGTTGCTTGGCCTAGTAAGGGGGCACAAAACACACTTGAAGCGACAAGGGAGACGATCGATTGTCCAATTAACCACATTTACGTAGGACTTGACAATTACGTACCTCTATTGAGCTTTCTGGGAGTCAGTCCAATCATGTACAATTGTTGGACAATTAATAATGTACTTCTTTTCTTCTCCCTGCACTGCTTTTTTGATATCCATGTTTTTCTTTTTCATAATTCTTGTTGGGTCTGCTCAGACGAACATGGCTCTGCTTGGTGTTTGACAATCTAAAAGAAAAAAAAAGTGGTATTGTAACAGATTTACCTTGGTGACAAACAAAACAAAAGTAGAACGACGCTTCGGCCATGCAGGTCTTCAGCTGGAACAATAAACAACAACACACAAATGTATAAGTACATCCACAGAAGTCTAACTGTATGGCGATATGCTAAAAAACACAAGGAAAGAGGGGGGGGGGGAAGTCAATTCCTTGCGGTCCAGAGCTTGGTCAGGCACTGACTGAACTAAAATTGGTAGGCGGGCGGACCAGGCAGTGTTGAGAAATAAAAGATAAGGATTCTAAAATATTGGGAGGTGGGTACAATATACGTATGAAACTGTGTATATCTAACTATGGGTGTGCACACCGAACAGATGTGAAAAAAGCATGTGTACATAACCATTCATGCCTAAAAGCATAAGTCTGTATATATTGCCACAAAGCGCACAAAAGGAAACCAGAATGTGTCCAAATGTGTCAATACATATGCAGACAAATATACATACATATATAGGTGCGTTTGCGCACGGGGTAAGAAATGTGTATTGGGTATCCTATGTGTATGAAAGCGATATGTTCATACCTTGTGGTGACAGCGAACCCAACTGGGCAATGAGACGATTCGCATCTCTATGCATCTTGATGATTGTTCCACTCTGCTGGCAGTTAATTAGTACTGTCTGCGTTTAAGACGTTGAAACCGCAGTTGTGCTGAAAACGATCTGTGATTCATAGATGATTCATTGTATCACTGAACCAAATCTGATCAAGACACCCTTCTTAATCTCTGTTATGATCTAAAAGGAGACTATCCAGTGGCACGAAAACGAGTGCTCACGAACTTTGTTCTTATAATCTGGAAGTAAAAATTATCACACCATGTCTACCTTTATTAAAATAAATGGAATCACCATGCATACCTCTACCTTTATTAAAATAAATGAAATCAACCTATGCATACCTCTACCTTATTAAAATAAATGGAATCAACCTATGCATACCTCTACCTTTATTAAAATAAATGGAATCAACCCATGCATACCTCTACCTTTATTAAAATAAATGGAATCAACCTATGCATACCTCTACCTTTATTAAAATAAATGGAATCAACCTATGCATACCTCTACCTTTATTAAATAAATGGAATCAACCCATGCATACCTCTACCTTTATTAAAATAAATGGAATCAACCTATGCATACCTCTACCTTTATTAAAATAAATGGAATCAACCCATGCATACTCTACCTTTATTAAAATAAATGGAATCAACCCATGCATACCTCTACCTTTATTAAAATAAATGGAATCAACCTATGCATACCTCTACCTTTATTAAAATAAATGGAATCAACCTATGCATACCTCTACCTTTATTAAAATAAATGGAATCAACCCATGCATACCTCTACCTTTATTAAAATAAATGGAATCAACCTATGCATACCTCTACCTTTATTAAAATAAATGGAATCAACCCATGCATACCTCTACCTTTATTAAAATAAATGGAATCAACCTATGCATACTTTGTGAAAACAGTAAAAGCTTGCCCGTAATAATAAGGCATACATCGCCAAGTGGCAATACATAGAGCGTGGCAGTTGTTTTATTGTGCCTAGATATGCTATAGCTCGACGAATAAATGACGTCGCTAAACCTGAGTGGCAGTGTTCCCTAGCGTTTGGCTTTTCGTGGCAAGGCGCTGTGCCACTGAGTACGGGTTCGATCCTGCCTTGGTCCATATTTTTTCTGTTGTTGATTGTTTGTCATTTTTTCCGAGTGCTGTAAACATACCTCTTCCTCTGAATTGATTCACTGATTATCGCCTCGGAAGTTTCCCTCTATAATAATATTCATTTATTATTATTTGTCTCCAGTCTAAACGTTTCCACCTGTGCAGTCTTCATCCTAGAGCAAAGACAAGAATAGCATGAAAGACATATGGTAATCACGTTGGAAGAATGATTAGTAGTGATCCGTATGATTCTGAATACTACGAAGTTCGCTTTGAATTGTGCTTACCTTGTGGGCATCTGGGCGACTGTAAAGAGCAACAATTCTGACATAATTCCCTGTCCTAGACGGAGCCACAGCCATCTTTATCTCTAAAGATAGCCGTGGGAAGGGATCTTTATCATTGATGTTAATTTCGGTCTTTCCTTTCTGACAGTGCACTATCTTTGTTCATCTTTGTTCAGCTTTGCCATGCCATCTGAGCACCATTTTCTAAGCCACTGCGCCATAATGGACAGTCTTGCGCAAGGACTTCTCAGGAAGTGGCATACGTTTTCAAGCTTCTCTGAACGACCTTTTGAATTGATCTACCAGACAATCGTCAGCCATTGTTGTGAATGAACTCACTATATAAGAACTGTCTTTGGCGTTCTTCAGCTGTTCTTTGATGTCTTTAAACGAGGTCATTCACTGAACAGACTCGGCAGCGAACTCCCGGGACTATATCTTTGCGATGTTCTTCCCTCGTTCGTTCATCCCTAAGCGTGTACCTACAGCTGAAGTGAGCTAGCTGGCGTTAGTTAACGACCAATCCAGTTTTTTTTCCGGCGTACGTTGTTTTCTGACAGCTTGCCATCGTCGTACGAATATAATCATGTCAGATCAGTGACGTCAGGGTCGTGGTTAACCAGTTGTGTTGTTCATTACAAACTTGATAGTTGGCGTCGCTTTGAGGTTGTTCAGCTCGGTGCTCGCCTTTCAAGTACTGAAGGTATAACAATATTTGAGAGCAACTTCATTTAGTTTTTGGTCGTTGAATACCGAGAGTTTGGAACAAGCGCTAAACTAACATACGTTGACTACATAAGTTGTAGCATTGCTGAGATCGGATTTGTTGGTCGGCTGCAGCTGTAACTTCTGCTGTCCTGAACTTTACAGCGGAAAAGTTGCCCTCTGTATAATCTTCTACTATCTCGTCCTGAACTCTTCTAACAGTTGCATGAAAGGGGCTGCGTCAACAGGAGATGTTGCGAGATGGTGCATGACAGTGGCTACGTCAACAGGAGATGTTGCGAGATGGTGCATGACAGTGGCTACGTCAACAGGAGATGTTGCGAGATGGTGCATGACAGTGGCTACGTCAACAGGAGATGTTGCGAGATGGTGCCGAGGCTTTCTTCGCGTCTGGCCATTCTCTCCTCGACCCGAGCCCCATTTTGAACTGTATACCCGTTGAGCCAGCTAGTGGATTTATTCCGCATGGTTTGATTATATAATGGTCTAATTATGGTCAAGTTCTGATTATCTAATGGTCTAATTATGGTCAAGTTCTGATTATCTTATGGTCTAATTATGGTCAAGTTCTGATTATCTAATGGTCTAATTATGGTCAAGTTCTGATTATCTAATGGTCTAATTATGGTCAAGTTCTGATTATCTAATGGTCTAATTATGGTCAAGTTCTGATTATATAATGGTCTAATTATGGTCAAGTTCTGATTATCTAATGGTCTAATTATGGTCAAGTTCTGATTATCTAATGGTCTAATTATGGTCAAGTTTGATTATCTAATGGTCTAATTATGGTCAAAGATCTGATTATCTAATGGTCTAATTATGGTCAAGATCTGATTATCTAATGGTCTAATTATGGTCAAGTTCTGATTATCTAATGGTCTAATTATGGTCAAGATCTGATTTTATTATGGTCTACTTATGGTTGAGGTCTGAATTATCTAATGGTCTACTTATGGTCATAGTCTGGTTATTGTCTGACTATCTAGTGGTCCACTTATGTATGGTCATCTTATGGCCAAAGTCTGATTATCTTGCTTTTTACACGGCTGAGTGGACAGACTCCAGGTTCCGTTTTTCTAGGGAGACCTTATCAGATGGTCGTCTATCTGCTGTGATGTAAGACGGATCACTACAGACAGAACATCTCTCATTGACTTTTAATATAGACGTTACAGACTTGGACCAAACAGTCGTAGACCGCAATATACGTTCATGGACAGCAACACCAAATGACAACTTGTGATATTTTCTAGAGACTGGCTACACTGTCAGTACTCCAACATTGACATGTAACATATCAGGTCAACAATTACAAAATCTTCAACAACAAATCACAGCATACTCGCACACTCCAGAGTGAGATACAAAATCTACAACCGCTACTCACTTGCATCTAGGTGGCTATCTCTAACAGAACTTCTAAGTCCTTTCAAACTGTCAAGGATGGACCCAAACTTCTGGATCGTTCCATGCCTATCTAATTTCATGTTTCTAACTTGTTAGTTCAGCTTTCTATATCAGTGCTAGCTAACTACACTTAACCTAACTTGTTAGTTCAGCTTTCTATATCAGTGCTAGCTATCTACCTTGCCTATTCTGGTGTCAGCCATCCACCGTTCTGCCACTGCATTTCCTGATTTAAATCTACGTTTGCATGGTAGAGGTCCTGGCGGAAACTGACCAGTCCAACCATCTCTAGTTTGGCTCGTTGACTTTGGTTACGTGACTATCACCTAATCATGCGTCTTCGAGATGTTCTATATAAACTGACCAGTGCTCACGAGGCTGAGTAACTTAAACATCTCTTGGTCATTCCCCAGTTAACTCTATTAATACCCACTCTATTAGTACATTGTTTAACCCTCTCGCCACCAACGTCTGGTACTCGCGCTGTATGGTCCCAACAACTGCTGTCTTGTCATACTAATCAGCAGTTCTCTTCAGTTAAACCGCTCTGCAATGCGGAAGCGTATGGGCAACACATGACGACAGTTGCCCGTGAGCTGGATCGTAGATCCGAGACGTTAGCGAACTACATCAAAGCGCGCCTTGATGTGTTTCCTCATCAAGGATGAAACTATCGGTAACAGATGTTCTCGTGTAACAGGTTTCCTTTGTTCCGTCGTGTGATCCTATCACCGCTCCGAATACTTATTTATTTACGTTTCTCTTCTGTTTTGTTGGACATATCTGGCCTTGATCTGTTCCACATAGTGTGACTGGCCTCACATGATGGACTCCGCTGGAGCGAAGGCAGAGTTAAAGTAATTGAATGTGTGTGCGAGTTTGTGGTTGTGCGGGTAAACAGCGAATCATTTCAGGGAAGAGGTATGTTTACAAACATTTGGGGAAAAAATAACAAATAATCAACAACAAAAAGAGAACAATAGATAGCCCGATGAAAGATGAACCCGTACTCTTTTTAACACAGCGCCTTGCCTCGAGAAACAAACGCTAAAGCACACAGCCAACTCAGCTCCCAGGATTTGAGATCCTATGATTTGATCCTGATTCAGGCTGTCTGTTATTCTTTGTTTTTTTTTTTCTCTTATTGATTATTTGTGAATTTTTCCAGAGTTGTAAACATACCTCTTCCCCTGAAATGATTCGTTGATTTATCGACTCTTCCCCTGAAATGATTCGTTGATTTATCGACTCTTCCCCTGAAATGATTCGTTGATCTATCGACTCTTCCCCTGAAATGATTCGTTGATCTATCGACTCTTTCCCTCTATGCAATTATTCGTTTCATTATTGTTTCTCTACTGGAGGTAAACAGGAGGTGTAGTATATACTATGAGGTAAGACTTCAACCTCTTGACAAAAAGGTCCCAGGTTCGATTCCTACCACCGGCGGTGAAGAATTCTTCAACTAAAGAAAAAACATAATCCGTGGTTTCTTCTGAGCTTTAACCTCCAATGGTCTTTGGGTGGTGAGGCCAGCGCTCTTAGACAACGACGGGAAAAAGAGGAGATCCCTTGTGCACACTGCGCACGTTAACTAATACTTGACAGTTGGATATGATAGAGTATGCCGAATATGGTCGCCGTTCGAGCAAAATAATTCACAACTAAAGTTTACCCAACACATGAACATTCTCGGCGATAAAAATGGGAGTGCCTCTGAAGATTTAGAACATCTGCCTGAATGGTGGGGGACACCTTAACAGACGAATGCCGGAGTGAAAAAAGAAGAAATAAATGATACTCACTTAAAATTCACTCCCACTGGATTTTTAATAGAGATATAAAGTAGGCGAACGTTATTGTGCTGTACATATGCAATCCCATTATTTTAATTGTCTCTCTCTCTTTCTGTCTCTCTCTCTCTCTCTTTCTGTCTCTCTCCAACTTCAGCTCAGTGGCTTCCTTGTTCATTCCAGGGCCATTGAGTTACTCCAGAAACTGTTGTATGCCGAGCCTAGCTTCCGCCGTGCCTCAGAAGTTCACCTCAGGCTTGCTTTGATGTTCAAGGTTCTCAAACAGTATGACAACAGTCTGAAGGTCAGTTAGACCGGTGTTTGTGGTTACTGGGTGTTTGCTGTACCGGTGTTTGTGGTTACTGGGTGTTTGTGGTTTCTGGGTGTTTGTTGTACCGGTGTTTGTGGTTTCTGGGTGTTTGTTGTACCGGTGGTTGTGGTTACTGGGTGTTTGTTGTACCGGTGTTTGTGGTTTCTGGTGTTTGTTGTACCGGTGTTTGTGGTTACTAGGTGTTTGTTGTACCGGTGTTTGTGGTTACTAGGTGTTTGTTGTACCGGTGTTTGTGGTTACTAGGTGTTTGTTGTACCGGTGTTTGTGGTTACTAGGTGTTTGTTGTACCGGTGTTTGTGGTTACTGGATGTTTGTTGTACCTCTGTTTGTGGTTTCTGGGTTTTTGTTGTACCGGTGTTTGTGGTTACTGGGTGTTTGTTGTACCGGTGTTTGTAGTTACTGGGTGTTTGTTGTACCGGTGTTTGTGGTTACTGGGTGTTTGTTGTACCGGTGTTTGTAGTTACTGGGTGTTTGTTGTACCGGGGTTTCTTGTTGTGTTTACTGGGTGTTTGTTGAACTGGTGTTTCTTGTTGTGTTTACTGGGTGTTTGTTGTACCGCTGTCTCTTGTTGTTGAGCTCCTGGGCAGATGGTGGTGCGCCGACACTGCTATTGCGATCGCAGGTCGCAAACTCATCTTATGGTTCTCTTTCACCCCCACCACCCCTATGTTTCTTAACGGTACTGCCTCTGTTGCACTTGACGAAGATCTTTTATATATTTGATTTGTTTGAATGTGTCCGTGTCTAACTCAGCCTCTTTGTCTCGGTATCCATGTAGTTATGCTACATATTATCTCCCCGTGTTTCTATCTTCCTGTGTCTTATATCCCCGTGTTTATATCTTCCCGTGTTTATATCTTCCTGTGTTTATATCTCCATGTTTGTGTCTCAATGACTGTCTTTGTAAGTCAGTCTTTTTCTGTGTGTCTGTGTCTCGGTGCTTGTTTCCGTGTCTTTTTGTTTCTCTGTCTATGTCTCTCTAGTTATGTCTTTGGGTCATTGCCTCCGCGCTTGTCTCTTTGTCTCCGAGATTGTCTCAGTCCCTTTTTCTGTAATAATGGTGTCTCCATGCCTATGTCTTTGTTTATATATATATATATATATATATATATATATATATATATATATATATATATATTTCCGTGCCTTCTCTCTCTCTCTCTCTCTCTCTCTATATATATATATATATATATATATATATATATATATATATATATATATATATATATCTATCCATGTCATTGTCTGTCTCCATCCCTTTCTGTTTCCCATTCTCTTTATTTTATGTCTCCATCCAGTGTCTTTGTTTGTATGTCTCTGTCTCCTTGCCTGTCTCTGTCTCTTTCTCTGTATGTCCCCGTAACGTTCTCTCTGTAATCCCCAGCACTTCAAGCTGACACTTGCCGACTCCAGTCCCTGCATTTGTCCAGAATCTGAAAGTAAGTACCTATTTTTTTTGGGTCCCATCTCTCACATACGAAGCGACCACTTACAGTGACATACACTAACATGCACACATAACACTCCCATTGTAAGAGTCATCCCTTACATGTCACTGTGGTCACACCAGACGGATCAGCTTTGAGAATGTCAAGTGTGAAAGCTGTTCGTTACGTTTCTTGGGTTTGCTGCTCGCTAACAACAATCTCTGTCTCATCAATGTTTAGATAGGTTAACGTGTTGAGGATGTGGTTGTAACCTGACGTCTTGTTGATGGTTATTTTAGTCCGTGTAGTCTGTCCCCATCATCTTATAGGTCGTCTTCTCCGCATATAGAAAGAACCATGCCTTCCATTAACTCTTTTCGCACGTTTCGACGTACCAAGCGCCATTCCGATTTCGGTCATGTACGTTTAGCCGCACAGTGCGTCACTCTCAATTCGATTAATGTAAACTGTCATCAAACCGTATTCTTTTATAGGTCTTGCTGTCTTTATCATCATGGTATTGGTGAAATATAATTCCTTGTTTAATTACCTAAAATGCATATAAAATATGTTACGGGTTAGATAAATATAAATATGTAGATTAATATTTAAAAACAGGAAAAATGTTATCTCTGAAATCTTCATCGCTAAAGTGATGAAAACCTTCCGTACTCAAAGAGTTAATGCATACTTGGTGCCATGTACTCTTTGTTTTGAGCTTCAATGAA
The DNA here is from genome assembly GCA_032433765.1 of Megaustenia siamemsis. NCBI lineage: Eukaryota > Metazoa > Mollusca > Gastropoda > Stylommatophora > Ariophantidae > Megaustenia > Megaustenia siamemsis. The sequence continues at coordinate 69,506,052 of JAVIAB010000108.1, forward strand.
GTCGCTAGTCTATTTTCCTCGAGTTACTTCCGCCGTTGAATAAATAAAATAACGATAGGCAAGTGGTTTGGTCACGTGATAAGACAGAAAGATCAAAGCATAACAAGCCTTCAATAAACGTTGCGAGAACACCAGACTCAATGGCCGGCAACAATAAAGATGAATTTATGGAATATTAGAAACACTCGGAAACATAACAGCAGGAGAGGTCAACTGAAGAGAAGAATATGGGTTGATGAAATATTAGAAACACCAGGAAAAATAACAGCAGCAGAGGCCAACAGAAGAGCAGAAGATGGATTGATGGAATATTAGAAACACCAGGAAACATAACAGCAGCAGAAGCCAACAGAAGACCAGACCACCACAATACATATCTCCTGTTAACGCTGAAAGACAAACGAGGAAGAAAAGAAGAAGCAGTCACATCAGTCCAGCTGCTTGTTTTGTCCATTTAACATGCCTTTCGACAATACATCATCACATATCGATGATTGTTCTTCATTACAAATACAATGATAACAGGATGTGCCGATACAACAGAAGATACCTCTTCTCGCTCGCCTTTCCCTGATCATATCACAATGTCAGAATTAAGAGAGGTCTCGTGACCTGATTTCTGTTACTAATAATAACACTGGAATATCCAGCTGCTACACCAGCTGCTGATATGGTTTATGTCATATTTAGAACCGGCCTGGACTCGGTCACATTTGGATCTAGTTTGTACCTGTCTCATGCCATGCTTATTTATTAACATTTATTGTTATTGTCTTCGCGGTATGTATGTTATGAATAAGGAAGGTTATGGGCATGTGATCCGTGAATCAGAATTCAAACAAGACATACAATTTTTGGGGCACCTTTACACAGCAGTCCACTAAAAGTAATCTTGGAAGGAAAAATACCAAGTTAAAAGAGGCAGACCAAGACTAACATGGACGAGTAACATCAAAAGTTGGACAAGTCAGCCTATGACAATCTGCACTATCAAAACAAGAGACAGAGCGGAATGGCGCTTCGTGGTAGTCAACATTCAATGCGGAAACGGCACTTGATGATGATGATGATGATCTGTGACTAGATGTCGTACACGATTGTTGTTTATTTTACACTGTAAGGTATTTCACATTGTGTAAGGTACTTCACATTGTGCAAGGAGTGTAAGTACTTCACATTGTGCAAGGAGTGTAAGGTATTTCACATTGTGCAAGGAGTGTAAGGTACTTCACATTGTGCAAGGAGTGTAAGGTATTTCACATTGTGCAAGGAGTGTAAGGTACTTCACATTGTGCAAGGAGCGTAAGGTATTTCACATTGTGCAAGGAGTGTAAGGTATTTCACATTGTGTAAGGTATTTCACATTGTGTAAGGAGTGTAAGGTAATTCACATTGTGTAAGGAGTGTAAGGTATTTCACATTTTGTAAGGAGTGTAAGGTATTTCACATTGTGTAAGGAGTGTAAGGTATTTCACATTGTGTAAGGTAATTCACATTGTGTAAGGAGTGTAAGGTATTTCACATTGTGTAAGGAGTGTAAGGTATTTCACATTGTGCAAGGAGTGTAAGGTATTTCACATTGTGCAAGGAGTGTAAGGTATTTCACATTGTGTAAGGAGTTTAAGGTATTTCACATTGCGTAAGGAGTGTAAGGTATTTCACTTTGTGTAAGGAGTATAAGGTATTTCACATTGTGTAAGGAGTGTAAGGTATTTCACATTGTGCAAGGAGTGTAAGGTATTTCACATTGCGTAAGGAGTGTAAGGTATTTCACATTGTGTAAGGAGTGTAAGGTATTTCACATTGTGCAAGGAGTGTAAGGTATTTCACATTGTGTAAGGAGTTAAGGTATTTCACATTGCGTAAGGAGTGTAAGGTATTTCACTTTGTGTAAGGAGTATAAGGTATTTCACATTGGTAAGGAGTGTAAGGTATTTCACATTGTGCAAGGAGTGTAGGTATTTCACATTGCGTAAGGAGTGTAAGGTATTTCACATTGTGTAAGGTATTTCACATTGTGTAAAGAGTGTAAGCTATTTCATTGTGCAAGAGTGTAAGGTGTTTCACATGTGTAAGGTACTTCACATTATGTAAGGATTGTAAGGTATTTCACATTGTGTAAGGAGTGTAAGGTTTTCACATTGTGTAAGGAGTGTAAGGTATTTCACATTGTGTAAGGAGTGTAAGGTATTTCACATTGTGTAAGAAGTTAAGTTATTTCACATTGTATAAGGAGTGTAAGGTACTTCACATTGTGCAGGAGTGTAAGGTATTTCACATTGTGTAAGGAGTGTAAGGTATTTCACATTGTGTAATGAGTGTAAGGTATTCACATTATGTAAGGTATTTCACATTGCGTAAGGAGTATAAGGTATTTCACATTGTGTATGGAGTATAAGATATTTCACATTGTGTAAGGTATTTCACATTGTTCAAGGAGTGTAGGTTTTTCACATTGTGTTTTAGGGTACTTCACATTATGTAAGGAGTATAGGTATTTCACATTGTGTAAGGAGTATAAGGTATTTCACATTGTGTAAGGTACTTCACATTGTGTAATGAGTGTAACGTATTTCACATTGTGCAAGGAGTATAAGGTATTTCACATTGTGTAATGAGTGTAAGGTATTTCACATTGTGTAAGGTACTTCACATTGTGTAAGGAGTGTAAGATATTTCACATTGTGCAATGAGTATAAGGTATTTCACATTGTGTAAAGTACTTCACATTAGGTAAGGTATTTCATAGTGTGTAAGGTATTTTACATTGTTTAAGGAGTATAAGGTATTTCACATTGTGTAAGGAGTATAAGGTATTTCACATTGTGTAAGGAGTATAAGGTATTTCACATTGTGTCAGGTATTTCACATTGTGTAAGGAGTATACGGTATTTCACATTGTGTAAGGAGTGTAAGGTATTTCACATTGTGTAAGATATTTCACATTGTGTAAGGAGCGTAGGGTATTTCACATGTTGTAAGGATTGTAAGATATTTCACAGTAACGAGTGTAAGGTATTCCACATTGTGTACGGATTGTAAGGTATTTTACACTAACGAGAGTGTAAGGTATTTCACATTTTGTAAGGATTGTAAGGTATTTCATATTGTGTAAGGATTATAAGGTATTTATTTCACAGTAACGCGTGTAAAGTAAGGAGTTTGCGAAAAGTGTAATATGAGTTTCAAGTTAATAATTTTCTTCCTCTACTTGGTCGCGAATCGACACAGCATTCCGTGCACTACACGCCAACATCTTGCCTCAAGTCTTGCCCACTCTCTTCCACCAGGGCCAGCTAAAGATTACTAATGCCTGTGGGCTGAGGGGAAATTCCTAGAAAACCAATTGGCATGACGTTTCAGTTTTGTGAGCAGGGGTTGCTATGGATAGAGGACGTCAGCAATCTTTGTTTCCTACAAACTTATAACGTCAGACTCTGTTGATTGGGTTTTCCTGTTTTATTTTCTGTTGTCCCCCACACACACACATAGGGGGAGGGTGGGGGGGGGGGCTTATTATATCTATAATTTACTGTGATTTGGCTCAGATTGTTTGTAAGTCACAAGTGTTTTCCTTCCTGTTGCTATATCTTCATCTCAGTCAGCCAGGTGTCATTAATTCCCCAGCGGGGATAGACTGGAGGAAGTCACGATGTGATTGCGCACGTGCTGACTAAAATCCCGTAAATCAGTCATAAAAGCTGAGCACAGTTGGGAGGGATACCTGAACTTTGCCAAAACCCAGTGGAAACTGTAGAGAGCCCCAATGAAGGGAATGAGTCCGTTTACACACTTGGCAACATTATTGACAAGCGATAAGGAACGCTGTGTTAGTTGAGTGGAGGATAATAAGACAACAGCAGCTTTCACCCAATCTAATGAAATGTTGACTGTCAAGAATATAATTACAAACACCAGCTAACGAAAGTTTATATAAACGTAGACACACACAAGAAACACCCACACTTGGACTTCTAGAAAAACAATGAAGAGACCATATTTATGTTTGTTGTTTGTTTGCGTTTAGCCAATGGCTAAAGGATCACACCTTTTTGTCATCCGCCCTTAAAAGGACATTAAATGGGCGTGTCTGCTTGTGTTGTGGTTTTATAGTGGAACTGTAGTATATGTGCTTTTTGGCCCCACGCATCCGAACTTCATACGATATTTTTGAGTACCGAAATGTCTTCCCCATTCGATCCCTACTCGCGTGGTCAATCTCAACAAAACAGTCCGTTACTGGAGGCACCACGGAGAGTTGGAGCATGGTCCTGTTCAACGATCCTGGCGCAAGTCATCATCTGTAGGTCGCTAACAGCTTCGAGCTCTGTTGCTGTGAGGCACCCTTGCCTCCATCTTATATATTCTTAATTTGCTTTTGCGTTTTCACTTGGTCTTGTTAAACAGTCTGTATCCATGAAAATAGCTTGGAGTAACTCTCTTGAGGGGGCACCATGATCGGTCAGCTAGAAGTTGCTAGCTCATGCACTGGAGAACACATAAATGCTCATCGCCGTTTTAGCGGAGCGACTGTACTGCCATTATTGCCCCCCTCGTGTACATTATAATAACAGAAAATAGATGAATTTATCGTTATGGAATAAAGGATACAAACAGAAAATAGATGAATTTATCGTTATGGAATAAAAGATATAACAGAAAATAGATGAATTTATCGTTATGAAATAAGGATACAACAAAAATAGATGAAAGTATCGTTATGGAATAAAGAATAACAACAGAAAATAGATGAAAGTATCGTTATGAAATAAAGATACAATAGATGAATTTATCGTTATGGAATAAAGGATACAACATAAAATAGATGAAAGTATCATTATGGAATAAAGGATACAACAGAAACGCGTTTAGATACGCTGTAAATGTGTTTTATTATATCGTCTACCTGACAGACCTGCCATTCTAAGAGTATAAAAAACAGCCGTCATAAAAGTATCTTAGTGAAACTGACAGTCTCTTCCAACCTCTCTCAGAACAGCTCCTTGTTAATGATACTTTAGTTGAGTTGTTCATTTGTATCTTCTCATTGACATCAACCTCAGATAGACTTCTATGTTAGATTCAAAGTGTGGAGAAGAAGCTGTGTCTTCTCGTTGACATCCAACTCAGATAGACTTCTGTGTTAGATTCAAAGTGTGGAGAGAAGCTGTGTCTTCTCATTGACATCCAACTCAGATAGACTTCTATGTTAGATTCAAAGTGTGGAGAAGAAGCTGTGTCTTCTCATTGACATCCAACTCAGATAGACTTCTATGTTAGATTCAAAGTGTGGAGAAGAAGCTGTGTCTTCTCATTGACATCCAACTCAGATAGACTTCTATGTTAGATTCAAAGTGTTGAGAAGCAGCTGTATCTTCTCATTGGCATCAAACTCAGATAGACCTTATATGTTAGATTCAAAGTGTAGAGAAGAAGCTGTATCTTCTCATTGACATCAAACTCAGATAGACTTCTATGTTAGATTCAAAGTGTGGGAGAAGAAGCTGTGTCTTCTCGTTGACATCCAACTCAGATAGACTTCTATGTTAGATTCGTTCGTTCGTTCGCTTTCGTCAGCTTTGACCTCTGACGAAGTCCACCCACTCAATTTTTGTGGGACTGAATTTTGCGTGTAAAGTCTGTTTTTTCCCATTACAGGATGCCCCTCGCCATGCAGGCAGATTTACTCCGACTTCAGAGGTACTAATTTTTAGGGAATTAGTAAAACCCAGGTGTCCTCGCCAGGTACGAACCCCGGCTGTTGCCGTGGTAAGCAACCGCCTATCGATTGCGCTAACCGGACACCCTATGTTAGATTCAAAGTGGTGGAGAATAAGCTGTGTCTTCTCATTGACATCCAACTCAGATAGACTTCTATGTTAGATTCAAAGTGTGGAGAAGAAGCTGTGTCTTCTCATTGACATCCAACTCAGATAGACTTCTATGTTAGATTCAAAGTGTGGAGACGAAGGTGTATCTTCAAATGGAACAACTTGTGTTTAAACATTGAATATTACATGTCCCATAATTCTCAGAGTTGCCAACTTTTGACATTTTTAACGAGCATTAACTTGTACATATATATCGTACATACATATTGACTTCAGCTAATAAATTGTATATTTTGTGTATGGTGTCACAGATTTAAACCACTCCCATAAGGATATCATTTTCAGAGTAAGTGAAATGTATTAGGCTCAGAACATTTTCATCCATAATGATGCAAATTTCCTAGTATGAAACTAAAATGCCACTACGTAATGAACACAAACAGTTGTATAACAAGAACTGTATGCATTACCATAACACCTTTTCTTCTTCCAACCAATCTTCCTGTTGACTTCATTATTTCAGTTCCCCAGCTAGTACAGTTCATAACGCTCGCTAAATTTAACCTCCTTTCTTCATTTCTTTCACGTGTTGTTGAATGTATCCACCCATACAATAATAGATACATTATTTGAAACCCCCTCACCAAACTATGGAACGGCCCCGCAACGATATGACACCCCTAGTAAGCACGGCCGGAACAATGAGTCCGTCCTGAGAGCAGGTGTGCATGCGCGTGTCTCCACGATATAATTTGACAAATAAAGACTGTCTTTAAAATAGAACTCGACCTTCAGTTGATTTTTAAGTGACATTGGGCCTTCTGTCCGTCCCACAAGGCCCTCCGCCCCCCCCCCCCCCCCCGAACGGTCGTGGTGTTATTCTGTCAGTGCATGTCGCACGCGCCAGTGATGTATGACGGCCGGGAAAGATAACTCTTGGGATGAATCATTCGCTTTGGTTTTTAACAGTAGCTGGGATTTTTTGTCAACTCACTGGGCACCCGGCGAGGACCAGGCCTTCTTTTGCCGCCTTTTTCGAAGGCAGAGATGAGGGCTGGAGGTGGTGGGAGGAGAAAGGCCACCCTTTTGAAAGTGTGTTTTCTCCATTGTTCTTTTGGCACCTTTTTCTCTCTCTTTGCACTGAACATTTGCGGTTTGAATTCGTTTCATTGTTAGCAGTTGTTATTTATGGGCTTGTTATTTTTTGGTCGTCAAGTTTGGGCTAAAAGCGGCCAGCGACTCACAGCTGACTGCGCTTCTGTCATCAGAATAGTGCTTTATGTACTCTCTGTTTCCTTATTCCCTGTTTGTTCCAGGCAAGATCATATATGGAAACACTTGTACTTCACTTCTGAAGCGGGTGTTTTATCTATCCCTAGCGTCATATACGTAGCACTTCAACCACTGTCGTTTAATTAACAAATTAGTTTGTCTTCATTAATGCGTGTATGTGCGCGCGCACAACTCTGAGTGGAGTAATACTAATGAGAACACCTCAGAGGTTCGGTTCCCAGAAACTATGTTCGGACCGACATGGCTAATGAATTCACCCAGTCACTAAAAATTAGTGCTAGAATTTTTTTTTCTTCACAAATAAGAGCGGCCTGGCGTAATGCCGACAACATCGCCTACAAATAAACCGTCAGTTGCTGGACATATATGATCTCCAACGACTATCAACATGTTAAGGGGGTCTTTACTTTAAAAAAAATAATAATTGTACAACTGAACGCAAATGTTGACGAATATCTGAACAATTGACACTATTATTTACTTATTTATGTAAAAGTAAACTAAAGTACCCCCGTCACGCCAAGTGGCGTATAGGGAAATATGGTGTTAGTGACCCTATATTTTACAGACCTTCGGCACATGATTTTTTTGGGTAATGTGGTCGGTATTACGCCCGTGCTGCTTTACTTTCCCAGAATAAAAATCCGGTACCCATTTAAGGCTGGGTGAACCCGGAAGCCGTCGGTTGGGATCGAACCCTACCCCTTGTCCTTTGTAGTCCAGTTGACTAACCACTGAGCTTATTTATGTGTTTCATTTAAAAAAAAATTACGAGTAGTATAACGATGGAGGTGATGGCAGTGACAAGGGCATTCATCTGGTTAGAGACACGAGACTACACCACGCCTGCATACTGAGTGATTCGATGAGCATGGTAAGAAAAGTGGAGGCGGGCTGGGCTGTACGTATGCAATCGGTAGAGTCACTTTTATATACGTCCCTGTACATGCGGGAGTACGAGGAAATGAAAGAGCGGACAGGTTGGCTAGCTGTGCTGTCGTTGAGGACGGTCAACCAATGGATCGGGCGGACATCATCAATGCCCTACGAGATGTGGGAAGAACACAGGACTTCGACAACCGTGAGTCCACGTCACTCCACCGGATGAAGGAGATGGGAGTTAAAATGGACACAGCCAGAAACGAGAAACTTAGTGGGCGTGTAAGAATAGTTATCAACCAACACAGAACTGGATTAGTCAGTCGCTGGACACTGCGGGACTTGCGAAGGATGGAATCTGAGCACCTATGGGCATGTTCGGAGTGCAATGATGATGACCCGCAAATAACTCAATAGCTTAAAAAAATATTAATTTAATTTTTTATGGAAAATAGAAGTATACCTCTGAAAATATAAACATTGACAAATATGAATTGTCGTACAAATAACTGACAATGCAATTAATTATATTGAACAGTATTATGTACAGTTAATACTCACTAAATTGTCGTTAGTAATAGCAACATTGTGCACAAATTAATATTTACTCATGAATCGTGTCGAGTTGTAATAAAATGTTGAGATATGACAGTTATCGTTCCTGTTTGCATTTCTAGGGTCTGTTTTGTGGTTGGGGATAGAACTGGGAAATAGCGGTCCCAGTAAGAAATAGGAACTTTTAATGTTAAAATATGAACAAATAATGACTTGTAATAATAGCAACAGAAGGGGAATATTGGAGAGTGGTGGAAATGATAACAAAGACGTTCTGAAAATGTTTAGTTTGAGAACAGCGGGAGCAAACTTAATGAAGAACCTGCATGGGGGGGTGATCGCCCTTAGCTGACAGCTTTGTTTACAACGGTCGCCTACGACAAGTCTGCTCTTCTCTTTGTCTCTTACCTCACCATTCTGGCATGTTAAGGTTGGTCTCGTAGATGTTCCAGGCACGTGCCTGTCAGCAGGCCTCTTCGAATGCCTAGGTTTCTAATCTTATTGGGCGGCTCTCGGGCTGTGAGAGAGTCGGAACGTCGTACGCGCATGCGTTATGCAAGTGTTTGTTTACGTTGTGTAGATATGCTGAGAATTCCACATGCCACCTGCGTCCCGCGGACTGAAATATTCCGTCCTATTATAATTGTTCCTCCGTAGGACGGTTCTCAAAGTTGTAGAGAAGGAGAGTCCCTTTACATTTGTCGACACAGATTTAATATCGTCTCTATCGAGGGTTGTGTCATATTTTGTTGTGTTGTGTCATGTCGTGATGTGTCATGTTGTGTTGTGTCGTGCGCATTCTGCTGGGATATTATTGCTCTCTTTACATGTTTGGTTTTTTGTTTCGTGCCGTCGGGCTCCTATTGTTCCAATCTTTCTGTCTGTTATTGTTCCAATCTTTCTGTCTGCTATTGTTCCAATCTTTCTGTCTATTATTGTTCCAATCTTTCTGTCTGCTATTGTTCCAATCTTTCTGTCTGTTATTGTTCCAATCTTTCTGTCTGTTATTGTTCCAATCTTTCTGTCTGTTATTGTTCCATTCTGACGGACTACTTTTTTTTGCAATTGCTTGTTTAGTAGGCGTAAATGCGCTGTGTCGCTGTTATGGCAGAGCCCAGATATCTGCAACTTTCGGTTCGACCTATTCAAGTTTCGACATCGGGAAATTTTGCTGAACATTTTTACCTGGAGAGCGGCCATTTTTATCATACTCTTTTTTACTTTTAAATGTCAAGAGGTCTTTAACGCGCGCGAGTGCACACAGGTCTTCCTATTTTTTGCCACTATCCAAGAGGAGTAGACATCAGTAGTATTACTTTATCATGGTCAGACATCTGTAGTATTACCTTATCATGGTCAGACATCTGTAGTATTACCTTATCATGGTCAGACATCAGTAGTATTACCTTATCATGGTCAGACATCTGTAGTATTACCTTATCATGGTCAGACATCTGTAGTACTACCTTATCATGGTCAGACATCTGTAGTATTACCTTATCATGGTCAGACATCAGTAGTATTACCTTATCATGATCTCTGGGTAGTGCGATCCGATGAAAAGCCCTCTAAAAAACCACAAAAACAGGTGTTTAGCGTGCGTTCTGCGCGACTTAAAGAATTGTTGGAAATCTCAAATAGTGGGCCAAAATAGCCACTTCCATGACAATATCAGCAGGGAACAAAGTTCCCAAAATGTTGAAACTGTCGACAATAAAAATGGGGGTACCTCTGAAGTCGGAGAACATCTTCCTGTATGTATTTTGTGCTGAGATGAGACAATACTAAAAGTTCAAAACAGGCTCTTCTATTAGAATATCAGGATACAGGAAAAGAGGAAGACATAGAGAGAGAGAGAGAGAGAGAGAGAGAGAGAGAGAGAGAGACACTAAAATAACACTTATAAGAGAAGCAAAGTTGGCAGGTGTAGACTCATTAGATATGACTGAACATTTTGCAAAGAATAGAGATGGGTGGAGAAGTACACGAGCTCTGTGAGACGTCTAGCGGCGCGGGAAGGATCTGCACCAAGATGGCGAGGGACACATGAACACGCGGCTGTCGGTGGGAACAATAGGAAACATGTGATATTCATGCAGAATTATGTCCCTTGGGACTTGGCTAGAGATATAAAGCTGGCGAACGGAAGCAAACAGTACTGTCGTCCTCTTGTCTAGATGATACAAGGTAACACACTTGTCTAGATGATACAAGGTAACACTTATTATAACATTTATTAGCTTCCCCTTGAATCGCTGATCTCCATTCCTGAAATGCGGAGTTGTAACCCCTCTTCTCTCGTTGACCTTCTCCCGGTGATTGTCGCGCAGTTCAAGGACAGAACACACAGTCATGTTGTCTTTAATATACCGCAGACCGTTAAACACAGCTGATTGTTTAGTGTGCCGTTTTAGTTCTAATCTTGCCAATTAGGCAGCATTGATGGATGTCGTGAGCTTGATACATTCTACTCATTTTTACAAGTGATATTTTATGCTAGTGGTTTTAATGTGTGGTCAATATTTATGTACGAATAATAATAGCAGTCAACGCCTGTAACAAAATGGTCAAAGATTGGCAAATCTCAGTGTTTCGGAAGATGCAATATTCAATTTTTAACCACAACAGTTTTTGTATATATTTTTTTAATTTTAAATTTTAAGATACAGCTTCTTCTACCCACTTTGAATGTAGAATGGAAGAAGTGTATTTTATCTACTTGATAGATACTTTTATAAACACACAGTTGATAAAATCAACAGAAAATCAGTGACAAACAAGTGTGTACAAGAACATCCAGGATAATTACTTTCAAATTCAGAGTTATAGGCGAAGGCGTGAAGTTGTCAGCGAGCCACAGCTGATGGCTTGCGCTAGTATCGGTGAACCAAAACCATCCATATCCTGCTCCACCTCTTCGTGGTGCCTCCAGTAACAGACTAACCTGTCTAGTCTGGCCAAGCGAGCAGGGATCGAAGAGGGAAGACAACCCGGTACTCAAAAATGCCGTGCTGAAGTCGGATTTGTTGGGCCGAAAGGCGCAAATATAACAGTTACACTGCAAACCACAACACAACGCAGATACGTCCACTTAACGTTCTTTTAAGGGCGGATGACGAAGAGGAATTCTACAGTCTACGAATACTCTAGAATACTTTAATCATCGGGCGAACGTAAGCATAAGCAAGCAAATTCGGAGTCGTCCAGGGGCTTAGACAGTTAATATTGAGAACCGTCTTTGTAGACGACTTCTTGCTGTAATTTCCGGCTGGTTTCTTATTGACTCCTGCGTCTATTAATTAGCCGCTGTCGCCACACATTACGATGACGCTCCCTCTACGCCGACAATCCGCCCACTAGACTCTACTTGACGCTGCTTAAGATGCAGCCCCAGGCGCAACACGCAAGCTTTGAAGGACTGTAGGTGGTGTTTAGGCTTAACGTAAGACACCCTCCACTCAGATTAAAGATGAGCAAATGGGCTAGAGTTAATAGAATTGAGTTGAGTAGATTGGGACAAGAAGATCGTTTGTTCGCTGGATGGTCCTTGTTCTTCTATTGACGCGCCATTCATTCTTTCTTGGTGTTTGCGTCGTTCATACTTATATTGTTTAGTCCTGTGTGCATTTTTATTTATGCCATTTTTAGCCTGTTCCTTGTGTGTTTGTTTTGAATTTGTTTGCTGGGAATAGTGAACGATTGTGAATATTTGGTTTATTTGCCTCTCGGGCCTAAGACGGCACCACGTAGGGCGGAAGTCAAAGTTACGCACGATTGACAATCTGTTGCTAGTTCTTGGTTGTTTCCTAGTCCCATGGTTGAGCCTTACCTAGTCATTGTTCTGCGTAGTGATTTTTTTAAAAGTCTGCCTTGTTTTCTTTTACCTGATGGTTTCCACAGCCTGATGGGGAACTTTTTCTTCATTCATTCTCAACACATGACCGATGTATTTCCAACACCTTCTTCTGATAAATCTCGACACCTATTCTTGTTTAGATTCATCTCTTACCAGTTCATTTGAAATGTTTTCTTTCCAGCTTATGTTTGAGATCCTAGGAAGATATATTTGTTTTCAGAGACATTTAATTTCCTACAGAAACTTTTGGTAGATGACCAATGTTCACATCCAGTGGTATCTCACATAGGAGTTGAACTGAGTTTTGTTAGTTTACTGATTACTTTGGATCTCCAGTCAGTTTGTTGAAAACATTCTTATCTGGTTATGTGATAATAAACAACGGAAGTGCTACAAAGAAAATTAAACGAAGACTGGATCTATCTATAGAGACATGGCTTCTCCAGTTCATCTCTTAGTCCACTTTAGTCTAATGTCAACTTTCGGCTTCATTGCTCTTCGTAATATGTCCCCCCCGTCCCCCCCCCCCCCACAATGATACGTTGTTGGGCCTCTTTCTGTCCATGATAAGGACCCACATCTTGTTGCCCTCGAGCGTGTCTGTTCTGTTGGGGAGCACACTTTTCTCTGAGTCGTTTTACGATTTTTTCATTTTTTTTTCTTTTTAAAAATGTATTCCTCCGCCTTATCCATTGCCATCATCATCATGTGACATACCGGGTGCCGTAGGCGATTATGACCTTCCACAAATTTCTATCTGCATTGCATTGTATCAGTTCTGTTGTTGGGCTGTATTCTGTGCCACGGCACCAAGCTATCTAGTATCTTCTCTGTTTGTCGTCCGCGGGCATTCTTTCTCACAAATTTGCAAGTTGCAACCAACTTTCCTCTTCTCATGATTTTCCGAAAAATGTTGATTGTTTTTTCTGATGTTTTTTTTTAGAATCTCCATTTTCGTGTTGGCGTCTTTGAGAATTTCTTCGTTGGCTTTGTTGCTGTCCAGGAGCTCTCACATTCTTCTGAGAAATCCCATCTCTGTGGCTTCTATCTAATCGTCTTGTCATTAGTTTGTCTACAGTCCATGATTTTTTTCCATATGCCAAAATTGGCTTTGTATAGCACCGATGAACTCTCTTTCTCATTCCTATTGATATAGATTTGTTGCATGAGGCGTCTTTCACTTTCAGAAATGCTTTTTTGGCCTGTGCAATTCTGTTTTTTATTTCTGTGGTGCATCTTCCATCTGATGTTATTATTATGTCCAAGTATTTTAACACGTTACACTTGTTTCAGATTTGTCCTGTTTATCTTTATGTTGTATGATGATGATGATTGTTTCTTCGATATGACCATTACTTCTGTTTTCCCACTATTCAGACTGAGCCCTTTCTTATTGCTTTCTTTCACCAGTATGTCTATCATTTCTTGTAGTTCATTCTTCGTTTCTTCTATTAACACTGTGCCACCCGTATTGTCACACATTTTAATTAACGATGAAATTCACATTAGGAACTCTCCAACTTCGGAAATTCCCCTTAGGATCTACTTAGGAAATTCCCATTAGGATTTTTACCACTTCGGATATTCCCGTTAGCATTCTTTCTGAAAATTCGGTTTAGAATTTGCTTTGCCAGGATCTCCCAAATTTTCTTCATTTAATTTGTTAGCCTATAGTCTAGAAACTGTTGGCCTGGTGTAGTCACCGCCGTTTACAAGCTTTGTTAGCCTATAGTCTAGAAACTGTTGGCCTGGTGTCGTCACCGCCGTTTACAAGCTTTGTTAGCCTATAGTCTAGAAACTGTTGGCCTGGTGTCGTCACCGCCGTTTACAAGCTTTGTTAGCCTATAGTCTAGAAACTGTTGGCCTGGTGTAGTCACCGCCGTTTACAAGCTTTGTTAGCCTATAGTCTAGAAACTGTTGGCCTGGTGTAGTCACCGCCGTTTACAAGCTTTGTTAGCCTATAGTCTAGAAACTGTTGGCCTGGTGTAGTCGCCGCCGTTTACAAGCTTTGTTTGCCTATAGTCTAGAAACTGTTGGCCTGGTGTAGTCGCCGCCGTTTACAAGCTTTGTTTGCCTATAGTCTAGAAACTGTTGGCCTGGTGTAGTCGCCGCCGTTTACAAGCTTTGTTTGCCTATAGTCTAGAAACTGTTGGCCTGGTGTAGTCGCCGCCGTTTACAAGCTTTGTTTGCCTATAGTCTAGAAACTGTTGGCCTGGTGTAGTCGCCGCCGTTTACAAGCTTTGTTTGCCTATAGTCTAGAAACTGTTGGCCTGGTGTAGTCGCCGCCGTTTACAAGCTTTGTTTGCCTATAGTCTAGAAACTGTTGGCCTGGTGTAGTCGCCGCCGTTTACAAGCTTTGTTTGCCAGCCTGTCAAGTGTGGTAACTTGGTTGGCCTTAGGTAATGTCAGGTTGTCTTCTGGATGGATAAGTAATGTCACTATATGACATCAAATTGCTGACAGGTAATTATTTACTCTTTGGCATCGATTTATATCAGGAAATGTTATCTTTTGGTCTCGGTGGATTTCTTGAAGTGCCATCTGTTGGTCACGATGGATATCAGGAAATGTCATTTGTTGGTCACGATGGATATCAGGAAATGTCATTTGTTGGTCTCGGTGGAAGTCAGGAAATGTCATTTGTTGGTCTCGGTGGAAGTCAGGAAATGTCATTTGTTGGTCTCGGTGGAAGTCAGGAAATGTCATTTGTTGGTCTCGGTGGAAGTCAGGAAATGTCATTTGTTGGTCTCGGTGGAAGTCAGGAAATGTCATTTGTTGGTCTCGGTGGAAGTCAGGAAATGTCATTTGTTTGTATCGGTGGATGTCTAGTAAAGCCTGCTATTTCTTTTTTTGTTTGTTTTTGTTTCTGTTTCGATGGAATCCTGGTAATTATCATGTCTTGGCCTCTGTGGACTGAAATAAATGTCATTTTGTCGTCGCGATGTGTGGGCAGGTAATGTGACAGTATGGCATCAATAGATGTCAATTAGATGACATTTTAAACCAGTATTTGGAATGGCATTGCCAAGAAGGGCACATCAATCGTGGACGAAAAGAACCATCGACTAGGATAAGTGTAGTGATCAGCGACTCGCTGACTGCTTGCCTCACTATCACTGAATCAAAACTGATGAAGATAGATCATATTCCACTCCATTAAAACCGAGTACATAATCCTAACGGAGTCGGAAAATAATACACCATCTCGTGCTAAGCTTGAGCACGCTCCGTTTGAGACTGAGACTCCTGTTAAAGTCTGCCGATATTGAAATATCCTCCTTTCTGAGTTTAAATGCACAAATGTAGTCAACATACGCCGGGTTGTAAACAGCGGTAGTACATTGGGAGCTACAACTGTCTTTATCCTATATGTACATATTAGTTTCGGTACTGAAATACTGACCTCAGCGTTCATGCATGGTGCAGAAACATGGACATTAAATAAGAAATCAAAGCAGAAAATTGAAGCCTTTAAAATGTGGATCTATAGAGAAATGGGGAGAATTGGGTGGACGGAGAAGAAGACAAACAAAGAGGTTCTGAGTCAGCTGAAAATGCACAAAAGAGTTAGTTGACACAATTCGAAGAAAAAAAAACTGACATTTTTTTTGGACATGTTAAAAGACATAACACCTTTCTCAAGGTTATCATGGACGGGAAGGTGGAAGGTAGACGAGGCAGACCAAAACTAAAGTGAACTGATAACATCAAACGCTGGATAGGTAACCTATAACAACGTGCACAATCACGACAAGAGACGAAATAAGATGACGCTCCATGGTAGCCAAACTTCGATGTGGAGACAGCACTTAATGACGTTTTTGGTACTACATTACACACCGGCACGCCACACACTTTATCGTTTTGATACATGTATTTACAAAAAAAAATATTCTACTATTGGTTTGCACTATCGCAATAACCCCATCTACAACAGCCTGTTGAACAATCAGCTCACATGGTAGGAAACAAACGGTCTTTGAGTTGTAGAGTTTTATAGTCGGAGTAATCTATTAATACTTGGCAGTAACTTCCCTTTGTGGATGTCTTGTTACTTTCTCCTATTTCGTTTACTAACTACTACGATTGTATATGCTATTATCTTTAGCATTTAATGACATGTTTTTGTTTACCCCTTTTCTAGTTCGACTGCACGTCGCACACCTGTATGAGATCCAGGTAAGTCTTCTTTTATTTTATGACATTTTTTTTTTTAAAGTAACTTTTTGAATTTTATTGTCAGTGTTTCTATGTTCAATTGTCGGTGTTTTTAAGTCAAAGTTTTTCCGTGTTTTCGAATTTTCTTTGTCAGTGCCTTTTTCTTGTCAGTGTCCTTACAAAAAAAAGTAAAGTACCCCCGTCACGCCAAGTGGCGGCGTATAGGGAATATGGTGTTAGTGACCATACATTTTACAGACCTTCGGCACATGATTTTTGGGGTAATGTGGTCGGTATTACGCCCGTGCCGCTTTACTTTCCCAGAAAAAAAATCCGGTACCCATTTAAGGCTGGGTGAACCCGGAAGCCGTCGGTTGTAATCGAACCCTACCCCTTGTCCTTTGTAGTGTCCTTGGGTTGTATCGTTATTTTCTAAAGTTGTGTGTGTGTGTGTGTGCGTGCGTGCGTGCGTGCGCGCGCGCCGTGTATTTGACATTTATTCTCTGTGCTCTTTGGTTGTTTTATTGTCACTGGTTCTAGGTTGTGTTGTCAGTGTCATTAGATTCTATTGTCTGTGTTATTTTGTTCAATTGTCTGTGTCTTTGGATTCTATTGTCTGTGTTATTTTGTTCAATTGTCTGTGTCTTTGGATTCTATTGTCTGTGTTATTTTGTTCAATTGTCTGTGTCTTTGGATTCTATTGTCTGTGTTATTTTGTTCAATTGTCTGTGTCTTTGGATTTTATTGTCTGTGTTATTTTGTTCAATTGTCTGTGTCTTTGGATTCTATTGTCTGTGTTATTTTGTTCAATTGTCTGTGTCTTTGGATTCTATTGTCTGTGTTATTTTGTTCAATTGTCTGTGTCTTTGGATTCTATTGTCTGTGTTATTTTGTTCAATTGTCTGTGTCTTTGGATTCTATTGTCTGTGTTATTTTGTTCAATTGTCTGTGTCTTTGGATTCTATTGTCTGTGTTATTTTGTTCAATTGTCTGTGTCTTTGCATTCTATTGTCTGTGTTATTTTGTTCAATTGCCTGTGTCTTTGCATTCTATTGTCTGTGTTATTTTGTTCAATTGTCTGTGTCTTTGCATTCTATTGTCTGTGTTATTTTGTTCAATTGTCTGTGTCTTTGCATTCTATTGTCTGTGTTATTTTGTTCAATTGTCTGTGTCTTTGGATTCTATTGTCTGTGTTATTTTGTTCAATTGTCTGTGTCTTTGGATTATATTGTCAGTGTTATTTTGTTCAATTGTCTGTGTCTTTGGATTATATTGTCTGTGTTATTTTGTTCAATTGTCTGTGTCTTTGGATTATATTGTCTGTGTTATTTTATTCAATTGTCTGTGTCTTTGGATTATATTGTCTGTGTTATTTTGTTCAATTGTCTGTGTCTTTGGATTATATTGTCTGTGTTATTTTGTTCAATTGTCTGTGTCTTTGGATTATATTGTCTGTGTTATTCTGTTCCATTGTCTGTGTCTTTGGATTATATTGTCTGTGTTATTTTGTTCATTTGTCTGCGTCATTGGATTCAATTGTCTATGTTATTGGATTCTATTGTCTGTGTCTTCAATTTTTTTATTATCTTTGAGTTATTTTATCAGTTAATCCTAACGGCGCAGATTTCGCGACTTCTGCAATTAACGAACAAATTACGCCCACTTACCGAGTGAACAATGCTGGTTGTGTTTGCTTTCTGTTGTTCTTCATGTTAGCGGTCTTCCTGTTCTTTTTTTCAGTTGTTCTTTATGTCCCTGGTTTTCCTGTTCTTATTTCAGTTGTTCTTTTTCGTGTCACGTGTTTTCCTGATCTTTTTTCAGCTGTTCTTCTTCATGCCAATGGTCTTCCTGTTCTTCTTTCAGCTGTTTTTCTTCAAGTCAATAGTTTCCCTGTTCTTCTTTCAGCTGTTTTTCTTCAAGTCAATAGTTTCCCTGTTCTTCGTTCAGCTGTTTTTCTTCAAGTCAATAGTTTCCCTGTTCTTCTTTCAGCTGTTTTTCTTCAAGTCAATAGTTTCCCTGTTCTTCGTTCAGCTGTTTTTCTTCAAGTCAATAGTTTCCCTGTTCTTCTTTCAGCTGTTTTTCTTCAAGTCAATAGTTTCCCTGTTCTTCGTTCAGCTGTTTTTCTTCAAGTCAATAGTTTCCCTGTTCTTCTTTCAGCTGTTTTTCTTCAAGTCAATAGTTTCCCTGTTCTTCTTTCAGCTGTTTTTCTTCAAGTCAATAGTTTCCCTGTTCTTCTTTCAGCTGTCTTTCTTCATGGCAGTGGTTTTCCTGTTCCTCTTTCAGCTGTTTTTCTTCAAGTCAATAGTTTCCCTGTTCTTCGTTCAGCTGTTTTTCTTCAAGTCAATAGTTTCCCTGTTCTTCTTTCAGCTGTTTTTCTTCAAGTCAATAGTTTCCCTGTTCTTCGTTCAGCTGTTTTTCTTCAAGTCAATAGTTTCCCTGTTCTTCTTTCAGCTGTTTTTCTTCAAGTCAATAGTTTCCCTGTTCTTCTTTCAGCTGTTTTTCTTCAAGTCAATAGTTTCCCTGTTCTTCTTTCAGCTGTCTTTCTTCATGGCAGTGGTTTTCCTGTTCCTCTTTCAGCTGTTTTTCTTCATGTCAGTGGTTTCCCTGTTATTACTAATGTCCCGGTTGGTGTTAGTAACTCTCTATAAGCGTCAGTAACGTTGTCATTGTCAATGATAGCTTGGTTCGTGTCATTGACTCTCTATATAAATATCAGTGATATTCTTGTCATTTTCAATAATTCCTTCGTTCGTGTCAATGACTATCTATAAGCCTAATTGATTTTTTTTTAACCATGATCAAATATTTCTTACTATTAATTGTGTTTGTTTCCCCCTCTCTCTTTCACCAATTTGTCTTTGATGTTCTTCGTTATCTCCGACATTCCATCATTGCCTTCCCTGATTGTTGTAGCTACACCTAAACACCATTTAGCCGAAGAAAGTTTCTCCGTATGAGCTAATCAACACTGATAAATCTGTTCTTAGGTTTTATTTATTCATTATTTTAGCGCAGTCATGAGTTCATATGCGCTATATAGAGCCAATTGTGGCATATGGAAGCGAATAATGGACAGTGGATAAACAAATGAGAGATTGATTAGACGCCACTGAGATGAGATTTATCAGGAGAATGTTGAAAGTTCGCTGAGCAGCTAAAAAAAACCAACGAGGAAATTTTCAGAGGGGCCAACACAAAATGGGAGCTCCTAAAAGATATCAGAAAAAAAAACAATCAACATTTTTCGGGACATCACAAGAAGGGGAAAGTTGGAATACTTGGTTACAAGTGGCAAATTTGTGAGAAAGAATAATCGCGGACGACACAAATAGAGAAGATAGTAAACAGCTTGGTGTCGTGGCACAGACCATAGTCAATTACAGAATAGATACCCTGCATTGCGGATAGAAAATTGTGGAATGACATGATGGTCCACAATGACATGATCGTCCACAATGACATGATCGTCCACAATGACATGATCGTCCACACCAACCGGTATGGCATATGTTGATGAATGAATCTTATTTATTACTAGTTGTTCTATTTGTTGAACGTTTTACTTGGTTCTGCGTTTTGAACATCAGCACCAGTCAGCCATTTATATAGAGCTTAGTTTTAATTTGGAGAACAATTCTATTTGTTTCATGTCAAGTAGAGAATGTGATCTCATTGTGCTGCTACTGTTTTCATTTGTATTTCCTTCTTTGTTTTAATTGTCACTTATACTGAAAACGACACAGAAAACGAGGTTAATTTATTGGATAGGTTGGTTTTGTGTTTGCCGCAGCTTATTTTAATAAACTTGTAATAAAACCATTTAATCCCCTTTAATGGTATCTGGAAGTGATTAAATTTATCATTTGCTGAGGAGTCTGTGGAGTTTTAATTCCTACCTTGGTCTGGAACAAGATCAAAGGGACGACGAGACTTAATTTACGTTTCCGATCTAAGAGGTCATGTCATCAATGGAGGATTCTCTTCTCGTGATCATTTGTAAGAAATGACTATTTGACTTGATAAGTTTATTGGCTTTACAGAAGCCTGAGTGGTTAATGTGCTCGCTTCCTGGCTGAGTGGTTAATGTGCTCGCTTCCTGATGACAAGAGTCCGGGTTCAATCCCCAGAAGTGGCGGATATTTTTTTTTCGGACCGACAATTCTCCGTGGTTCACCCAGCCTCTAAAATAAATGGGTATCAGATATTTTTTTTCTGGGAAATAAAGGCAGCCTGTCGTTATTACTGGCTATATCACCCAAACCCAAACATGTGCCGTGCACATCGAAAAGTGTGGTCGCTGACACCCTATTCCCCATACGCCTAGCAAGGCAGAGGAGAGAACCTTTATTTTACTTATTTATATTATATTGAAACTAATTATATATTATACTAATTATGTATTAGAAGACCTACAAGAACACTTAAACTCAACATCTCAGGCGCAAAATACAACATGAAAATCAACATCAACAAAACAGAAGTCATGAATGTCACCAAAAGTGAACAGAACATCAACATAACTATAGATGGCAGACAACTAAAAAAAAGTAGAGGAATTCAAATACCTAGGAAGTCTAATGACAAAAGATAATTCTCAAACAGCAGAGATAGAATCAAGATGCAACAAAGCTTGCCAAATCATCGGACAGTTATCACCACTATTGTCCAACAAGGAAATAACTCTGGAGGCAAAACGAGCACTATGCAATACAATCTTCATCCCAACGTTGTGCTACCAATGCCAGACTTGGACCCTAGATGCAAGAACAATAAGAAAAATAACCTCTACAGAGATGAAATGTGTTAGACGAATGACAGGAAACAGTCTGAGAGGTAAGATCAGAAATAAAGAACTGAGAAAAAAAGCTAGGAATAGCCCTCGCCATGGAATATATAAGGAAACAACAGATAAAATGGTTTGGCCACGTGACAAGACAGAAAGAACAAAACACAACATAACGAGCCTTCAACAAACGTTGTGAGAACACCAGACCCAAGGGTCGACCATGCAAAAGATGGGTCGATGGAATATTAGAAGCACTAGGAAACATAACAGCAGCTGAGGCGAACAGAAGAGCAAAAGACCGCAAATTATATCTCCCTTGTCCCCAGCTACAACATCCTTGTCCCCAGCTACAACATCCATTGTCCCCAGCTACAACATCCTTGTCCCCAGCTACAACATCCATTGTCCCCAGCTACAACACCATTGTCCCCAGCTACAACATCCTTGTCCCCAGCTACAACTTCCTCATTGCCTTCATTTGTGCTTTCCCTTGTCCTCAGCTACAACATCCTTGTCCCCAGCTACAACATCCTTTGTCCCCAGCTACAACTTCCTCATTGCCTCCATTTGTGCTTTCCCTTGTCCTCAGCTACAACATCCTTGTCCCCAGCTAAAACTTCCTCATTGCTTTCATTGGTGCTTTCCCTTGTCCCCAGCTACAACCTCCTCGTTCCCTCCATCCACAGGGCAAGTACAAACAAGCCAAGGAAGCTTACGAGGCCTTCGTCCAGGCAGAGTCGTTGGCTCCGCCCATAAAGGCAGCAGCTCTCAGGCAGTTAGGTCAGTCTATTTGTCAGTTGTTTTGTATATCTCAGTTTAGGCCATCCACATCCATCTATAGATTTACAAAGGCCTACGGGCTGACAGGGAATTCCCGGAAAACCTCCAACTAATGTGACGTTTACAGCTTTGCGAGCACCTGTCTATAACCTCTATATCTGATAACGTCACGCGGGGGGGAGGGGGGGGGGGTTCCAGTGTTGTATTCTGCCCTCGAACCATTGTAAATTTGTAGATCGTTATGGTCTATCTTTGTGTCTGTTGGACATTTACACACGTCTTCCTCTTTGTAACTTCCCCTGAAGATTAAAAAAAAGAGCTTTGAAACCACATGGAATATAGGTTCATATAGAACCTAAGTTATTATATAGTAACCAATTAACAATAGGAGAAATACCTCTTCTAGACGTACACTCTTACACATATCTGGACAGTAATATAGACAAAGAGGGAGGAGTAGAAAATGATACCAAAATAATAATCATCATCATCGAGTGCCGTCTCCGCAACGAAGGTTGGCTACCATGGAGCGCCATTCTGCTCTGTCTCTTGCTTTGATGGTGCAGGTTGTCAAAGACTGATTTGTTCATCTTTTGATGTTACTCGTCCATGTTAGTTTTGGTCTGCCTCTTTTACCTTGTTTTTTCCCCTCCAGGATTACTATTAGTAGACTGTTGTGTCTTTTAACATGGCCCAAAAATCTCATTTGTCTTGTTTGAATTGTGCTTAGTAGTTCTCTTTTCATTTTTAATTGTTTTAATACTTCATCATTTGTTTTCTTTTCCTTCCATCCTGTTCTACCTATTCTTCTATATATCCACATTTCAAAGACTTTAATTCTCTGTTCTGTTTTCTTGTCTAATGTCCATGTTTCTGCACAATATAGGAATATTGAGAAGATGTAACATTTTGCTATTCTTAGTTTTAGCCCTGGTGTTATTTGTTTTGATATTAGTATGTTCTTCATGACGTTAAAATGGCTTTTTGCCATTCCTATTCTTTTGTTTATTTCAGTTGTACATTTTCCATCACTGGTTATAGTATGTCCAAGGTAGTTGTAGTTCTGAACTGTCTCCAGGTCTATTCCTTCAATTTTGATATCCACTTGTGGGTTTTTAGTATTTTCTTTGTTTATGTTCATAGTTTTAGTCTTTTTGATATTCATATCTAGTCCATATTTTTTGCTTGTCATGTTTATTTCATTAAGTAATTGTTGTAGGTCTTTAGGGTTTTCTGCTAGTAGTACAGTATCATCAGCATATCTTAGGTTATTGATTATCTTTCCATTAATTTGTAGGCCTGGCATCTCTGAGATGTTTTTAAAGATTTGCTCAGTGTATAGATTGAACAAGCTTGGTAATAGGATGTATCCCTGTCTTACTCCTCTTTTTATATCAATGGGTGTAGAGTTCTCTTTGTTATATTTTATTATTGCTGTTTGCTCCCAGTATAGATTACATATTAGTCGTATATCCATGTCATCTAGATGTATCTCTTTTAGGCATTCTATAAGTTGTTTGTGGTGTACTCTATCAAAAGCTTTGGTGTAGTCTATGAAGCAGGCATATATTGGTTTGTTTACTTCTGTGTACTTTTCAATTAATGTTCTCATGCAGAATATGGCTTCTTTTGTCCTGCTATTTTTCCTAAATCCAAATTGCTGCTCATCTAATTCAGTATTGATTTTATTCTGAATCCTTCCTTGTATAACTTTTAGCAAGATTTTTGTAACATGGCTCATTAGGCTTATTGTTCTAAAGTCACTGCATTTAACTGCTCCATTCTTTTTAGGCAATGTAATGAAATTTGAAGTTTTCAGTTCATTTAGTATGTATCCTGTGTGGTATATGTCGTTGCATATGTCTGTAATCACTTCAATGCCAAAATCTTCTAGTGCCTGTAACACTCTATCTGTATGCTGTCAGGTCCTGCTGCTTTTCCCTTTTCCATTGTTTTTATAGCTTTTTCTACCTCAGATTTTAAGATTTTATAGCCTGATGTACATTTTATTACTGGTTTCTTGTCCCTTTGATCATGAAATAGTTCTTTTATATATTCCTGCCATCTATCTATTGTATCTTTATTGTCTGTTAGCATTTTTCCTTTTTTGTTTGCAATGCATCCACCTTCTGTGGCTTTTTTATTTTTATTAGCCATTCTCTTTATTTCTGTGTGCTTTCCTCTTAAGTCTTGTTTGCTTTTCATAGTTTCTATTTCTATACATTTTTGGTTGAGCCAGTCTTCTTTTGCCTTTTTGCACATTTTGCGTATTTCATTATCTATTTTATTGTATTGGGCAGTGTTCTTCGCTTGTCTCCTTTATTCCATTTTTTTTCTAAGATGGTTTTAGTTATCCATTTTTGTTTTTTGTTCTCTTCCCTTTGGGTACAGTGTCGCAGGTTTCTTGTATGCTTTTCTTTGCATTGCCATTTGGTTGTTACTTTTTCATCAGGATTTTCTCTTCTGTATTGTTAAATTCCTTCTTCTAACAGCTTCTGGTATGTGTTCTTTACTTGCATTGTATAGGTATCTTTAATATCATTATAATAACATAATTCTAATACCAGATTTTGATACCAAAATAAGGATAACAAAATCAAGATGAGTATTCGTTGCATGGGAAACATGGAAATCCAAATAAATTAGGTTAAATACAAATTTTCAACTCCAATGTTAAGCCAGTCCTATTATATGGCTGTGAAACATGGAGAAAAACAACGTCAATCATAAAGATACAGACCTTCATTAATGGATGCTTGTGCAGAATAAAAGGATAGAAATGGCAGGCAAAATTACTAACATAGAATTATTGAAATGTACCAGTCAAATACCAGTGGATAATGAGATACAGCGAAGTCGATGGTGCCTATAGGACATACACACCGGAAGCCAACTGAGAGTATTACACAACAGGCCCTTTTTGGGGAAATCTCCAAGTAAAAAGACAAAGAGAAGACCAAAATGCTCTTGATGAAATCAGATGGAAGCAGAGATGAAGATGATAGGGAAGACATGGAATTATTTTAAAAGAATGGCAAGAAACAGAACGGCTTTTAAAGTGTTTGTTAAAGACCTATGCTCCACAGGGAGTTGAAAGGTAGATGAAGCTTTTTTGCTTTGTCAATTCATTGCCATATTTTGTGCGGTTGTTTTTATTTATTTATAGCTGTGTTCAGCCTTTCTGTGCGTAGTCTATTATTGCATTTTTTTTACTTTCAACTGTCGCCTTTCACAGTGGAGAGAGAATTGAGTGTTTGTGCTCTGCCATATCACTGGGGTCTGTAGAAATGTGGTTTTACAGAAGAATGTTGAGAATATCATGGACAGCTAAGAAGAGTTATAAAAACGTTCTGAGAGAGGTCATAGCAAAAGGAGAGCTAATTTCCAATATTAGGAAGAAACAATCATAATTTTTTGGCCATGTAATGAGAAGAGAACAACTGGAATATATTTTAACAACTGGGAAAATTGCGGGACAAAGAGATAGAGGAAAGCATACCAGACAGCTTAAGAGAATGGCTTGGCAGAAGGTCAACAACAGAAATGATAACTGTCGAGATCGAAAATTGTGGAGAGACATGATCACCTACGCCAGCAGGCCCGGTACTTGATGATGATGTTCAGCCATAATGTGTCTCCGCGTGCTGTTTGATGTGATGGCCTCTGATATTGTCTTCGATCTCTGACCTATTTTTCCCGTTGATTCGTTCATTTATTGTCAATTTAATTTTGGATTCGATCGCATTTCATTCGTAGCAATCCCATAAGTGTTCAGTCTTTTCAGATACATGACATTTAGTATACATGCTGACCCTATACCGCTGGCTATACAGTTAGCCAGTCCTTCTTCGTGTTAGTCCTCCTAACTAGTTTTCTGTCCCATACCTATACAGTCGCCACCGATATCTCTGAGCCTGACCGCTGCGGGGACACCGACCAATAGTTGTGACGTTTTCAGCATTGCGAGCAGGGGCTGTTGTTGGTAAAATGAGGTCAGTTGTCTATAGCTCGAGACATCACAAGTATTGGGTTGTTTTCGGAAAAACCGCCCCAGCGGTCAGACTCATAGATACTGGTGGTGACGCCCATGCCCTCAGTTTGTGTGTAGGTTTCTGTTTTTCTTTTCCTTGAGAACTCTACGACATTGGGGTTAGCGTACTCTCCTGTCGACCTGAAAGTTCAAAGTTCAACTGGCATTTAAGGTAACATTTTTGTTTTCGACCTAAAGGCAACTGGGTGCATCCGACCTCTATAAATGGGTACCAGAAGTATTCTGCTAGAAGCAATGGCAGCGAGTGAGCGAACTCGCCTCTCCCCTAATATTTCGTCCTTACCTGTCTTGTAACCCTACACGCTTGATAGGTAATGTCGGTAAAGTCCTGGTTTGGGTACATAAATTATTTCAGTTCGAAAGAGTAACGTCCCCTAGAGTAACATTGCACTTTATTTGGTAGTTCCCTAATATGTCATTAGAAGGGCCCTAATTGTAGAGAGAAGAGAAACAACGACGGGGGTAAAGTTCTGCTTCTTAACCCAAACTAAAAAAAAAAATTTAATAAATTGCGTCAGTGTTGAACATAGAAGTAATTTTTAGTATTTGAGAACCACTGTAGTTTTGTTGTGACGCCAACTAAGGGTAGATCACTTTAATTTATGTCCTTAATCTAGGAAATTACTCAAAATGCTAGTTTTTAAAAAAAAATTTAATATAATGCGATGAGCAGCTATCAATACTTCTATATAAATCTACTTTACACACGGCTTTATCAGTTCAAAAGTGTCAGGAGACAAAGACGCCTCACAGCCTGACGGCTGGATGCTTTCAGCGCCTCACAGCAGCAGGACTGGAAGATGTCAGTGCCTCACAGCAGCAGCAGGGCTAGAAGCTGTCAATGCCTCACAGCAGCAGGGCTGCAAGCTGTCAGCGCCTCACAGCAGCAGGGCTGCAAGCTGTCAGCGCCTCACAGCAGCAGGGCTGCAAGCTGTCAGCGCCTCACAGCAGCAGGGCTGCAAGCTGTCAGCGCCTCACAGCAGCAGGTCTGGAAGCTGGAAGCGATCCACAGCAGCAGGGCTGGAAGCTGTCAGCGCCTCACAGCAGCAGGGCTGGAAGCTGTCAGTGCCTCACATCAGCAGGGCTGGAAGCTGTCAGTGCCACACATCA
This sequence comes from Megaustenia siamemsis, assembly GCA_032433765.1. Lineage (NCBI taxonomy): Eukaryota > Metazoa > Mollusca > Gastropoda > Stylommatophora > Ariophantidae > Megaustenia > Megaustenia siamemsis. The sequence goes on from JAVIAB010000108.1 coordinate 69,533,351, forward strand.
GCAGGGCTGGAAGCTGTCAGCGTCTCACAGCAGCAGGGATGGAATCTGTCAGCGCCTCACAGTAGCAGGACTGGAAGCTGTCAGCGCCTCACAGACGATGGTTTGTGCCAGAATCGGTGAACCAGAACTACTCAGGCCCTACTCCACCTCGTTGCGGTGCCTCCAGAAACAGACTAGCCTGACCAAACGAGTAAAGATCGAAGAGGGAACACAAAACGGTTGTCAAAAATAACATGCTGAAGTCGGATGTTTTGGGCTGAAATGCGCAAATTTCACGGTTCTACTACAAACTATGAATCAACGTATCTACACGCACTGAACGTTCTTTAAAGGACAAATAACGAAGCTGAACTCCGTTGGTAGTCATCTGGTGAGCGATAGAAAGAAGAAAACATGGCATAGATTTCGCTGTTTTCTCTAGTGGGAGTGTCTTGAAATATAATTTCTTCTATTTGCTAACTCCACGTCCGTTTATGTTCGTTCTATAACAAAGATATCGTGCTGTCTATTTTTGACAATAGAAACAAGAAAAAGAGTTCTTAAATGTTATGTAGAACCAATCTTAACATATGGATGTGAATCCTGGACAATATAACAACAGACAAGAAAATCACTGGAGGCTGTAGAATTGTCGTTTTACAGAAGAATGTTAGGAATACCATGGACAGCTAAGAAGAGCAATGAAAACGTTTCGAAAGAGGCCACAGCAAAAACAGAGCTAATTTCCAATTTTAGGAAGAAACAGTCATTAATTTTTGGCCATGTAATGAGAAGAGAACAGCTGGAATATATTGTAACAACTGGGAAAATTGAGGGACGAAGAGATAGAGGGAAGAAAATAGAAAAGATACCAGGCAACTTAAGAGAATGGCTGGGCAGAAGGTCAACAACAGAAATGATAAATGACTATCGAGATCGAAAGTTGTGGAGAGACATGATCACCTACACCAGCACTGGAATGGTACTTAATGATGGTGACAGTAATTATGAGGAGCCTGCACAATACTTGTGGCTTCCCTGTAAATGAAGAACCCACGAAGCGTCAGCCTACTGGCTTCTTGTCCTATTCGCCCTCGCCTGCTAGCGCCACCCGCAGATTGCCGGGTATGACATCTGACTTCCTGGGCGTCCAATTAAATTGTCGTCTGGGTAATTGACACAAACTTGTTGTCTTCACTCAGATGACCTCCCCTGGGGGGGTTTCCCCATGCTGTGGTCAAAGATGGCTTCTGTTGGTAGCGACATTCTGGGTGAAATGTGATTTGTTGTCATGGGTTATGAACATCGTCTTATCAACTCATCTTTCTTCCTCATCAACTTCTTCTTTATCCTTTCTTTTTTCTTATCATTCAACGAATTCCCCCTCCCCCTTTTTTCTCATTTTCTTCATCGTTTCATTACTACCTTTTGCCTTTTCTCTTACTTCTGTTTACTTCCGCTTGATTTCCTCATTTTTTTTGTTGTTCTCATTTATCATCTTCCATTTCATGGCGTCGCTATATCCAGTAGGAACCTCGGTGGCTGAGTGGTTAGTGTGCTCGCTTCCTGACCAAAAGGGCCCGTGTTCGATCCCCAGCAGTGGCGGATTTTTTTTTTTTTTTCGGACCGACGAGGTACTGGGGTTCACCCATCCTCTAAAATTGGGTACCAGAGATTTTTATAAAAGCAAAGGCGGCCTGGCGTGATACAGACCATATCACCCAAAGATGTACCATGGTCTTAGATAAAAATATGGTCACTGATATAATATACCCCATACGGCTAGCAAGGCAGGGGAGGTAACCTTTACTTTGACTGTATCCAGTATTGACATTTCATGTATACAGCATTGTATGTCTTAAATCAGTGAGAGAACGGAAAAAAGGGGGGGGGTATGAATCTGGGTAACACTTAGGGCCCAATGTAATATAAGTGAACATGGGAGAACATTTTAAGTTAGTGGTTAGGGGTTAGACAGAAAGGGGATACTGAAAACAATTTTTGTTTTCTAGTTGTCAGGATACATTATTATTTCCCCTTATCATTACGGCAGACAATTCCTAGGGTCATATTATTATTGTCGTCGAGAGTAGTTATCTCCCTTGTTATGTGTTGACAAACATGGCGAACTCAAGGTCAGTGCCTTCCAGTCAGAATCTGACGTCTTTGTGGCGATAACCTTTGTCTATGACATCGATTTGTTTTGTTTTCTTGCTGGTGACATTTACAATCATGCCTGCTCTATGCTGTCTAAGATGATCTTTGTCTTCGTCGTTAATTTCGTTACGATAAGTTGATAGCTGACATCACATGTCAGGGCAGATAAGAACACCATTGACGTGAGGACGTTGTGGACGTGGGCGGTTCCAGATGAGGTACTGCACATGCTAAATACTGATTAGCGACTCATAACTGACTGTGTCAGGATCAGTGAGCAGAGACTCTTGAAAATCGTGCTCCACTTCTCTGCAGCAGCTCTGGAAACACTATCGTCTTCGCATCGTAAGTTTCGATGCCTGAAGCGACACTATCCAGAAGTCTCCGAACACTTGTGGATAAGCGGCCGAGCACATATGGGTGGAGACTGGCGTGTTCAGGCGCTGATTCAGGTCTCGTACTTTAGCTTTACACAATTGTCTTTCAAGACGAGCAGGGAGGAATGTGGTGTTGTTGCCCATATGTAAAACCATCAACACGTGTATTGGTAAATGTTGCGCCATCCCCATATGTAAAACCATCAACACGTGTATTGGTAAATGTTGCGCCATCCCCATATGTAAAACCATCAACACGTGTATTGGTAAATGTTGCGCCATCCCCATATGTAAAACCATCAACACGTGTATTGGTAAATGTTGCGCCATCCCCATATGTAAAACCATCAACGCGTATATTGGTAAATGTTGCACCATCCCCATATGTAAAACCATCAAAGCGTATATTGGTAAATGTTGCACCATCCCCATATGTAAAACCATCAACGCGTATATTGGTAAATGTTGCACCATCCCCATATGTAAAACCATCAACCCGTATATTGGTAAATGTTGCACCATCCCCATATGTAAAACCATCAACACGTATTGGTAGACTGGGGTGAACTGGCTGGAATAAGTAAATATTTGCTGACTGTAATAGTGGAATAAGTGAATGTTTGGTGACTGTGTAATACTGGAATAAGTGAATGTTTGGTGACTGTGTAATACTGGAATAAGTGAATGTTTGGTGACTGTGTAATATTGGAATAAGTGAATGTTTAGTGACTGTGTAATAGTGGAATAAGTGAATGTTTGGTGACTGTGTAATACTGGAATAAGTGAATGTTTGGTGACTGTGTAATACTGGAATAAGTGAATGTTTGGTGACTGTGTAATACTGGAATAAGTGAATGTTTGGTGACTGTGTAATAGTGGAATAAGTGAATGTTTGGTGACTGTGTAATATTGGAATAAGTGAATGTTTGGTGACTGTGTAATACTGGAATAAGTGAATGTTTAGTGACTGTGTAATAGTGGAATAAGTGAATGTTTAGTGACTGTGTAATAGTGGAATAAGTGAATGTTTAGTGACTGTGTAATAGTGGAATAAGTGAATGTTTGATGACTGTGTAATATTGGAATAAGTGAATGTTTGGTGACTGTGTAATATTGGAATAAGTGAATATTTAGTGACTGTGTAATAGTGGAATAAGTGAATGTTTGGTGACTGTGTAATATTGGAATAAGTGAATATTTAGTGACTGTGTAATAGTGGAATAAGTGAATGTTTGGTGACTGTGTAATATTGGAATAAGTGAATGTTTGGTGACTGTGTAATATTGGAATAAGTGAATGTTTGGTGACTGTGTAATAGTGGAATAAGTGAATGTTTGGTGACTGTGTAATAGTGGAATAAGTGAATGTTTAGTGACTGTGTAATATTGGAATAAGTGAATGTTTAGTGACTGTGTAATAGTGGAATAAGTGAATGTTTGGTGACTGTGTAATATTGGAATAAGTGAATGTTTGGTGACTGTGTAATATTGGAATAAGTGAATGTTTGGTGACTGTGTAATATTGGAATAAGTGAATGTTTGGTGACTGTGTAATATTGGAATAAGTGAATGTTTGGTGACTGTGTAATATTGGAATAAGTGAATGTTTGGTGACTGTAATATTGGAATAAGTGAATGTTTGGTGACTGTGTAATATTGGAATAAGTGAACAATTGTCAGTGAGCGAATGCGCGCTAGAATATGTGGATAACCTTTAATATTAGAGTACTCATTAGAATAGAATAGAATGGAATAGAGTAGAATGAATAGAATAGAATAGAATAGAATAGAATAGAATAGAATAGAATAGAATAGAATAGAAGAATAGAATAGAATAGAATAGAATAGAATAGAATGTAGACAACTTCCTTATGTAGACAACTTTAACTTATAGAAGGAAGTCACTGGAATGTGTGGATAACTTTAAATGTGTTCCTGTGAATGTGTGGATAACTTTAAATGTGTTCCTGTGAATGTGTGGACAAACTGAATGATTGAGGATTCACTGTAATATGTTGACAACTCTAGATAATAGTGTTCACAGAAATATGTTGACAACACTGGATGATAATAGTGTTCACAGAAATATGTAGACAACTCTAGATGACAGTTTTGTTCACAGAAATATGTTGACAATTCTAGATGACTGAGTATTCACTGCAATAAATGGACAGCTTCTGTACGGCCTGTCAGGTCCTGCCTTCGGATAGCTCGTTCATGAACTCATTTTGAGAGCTTGCAATTACCTTCAGCTCATCTCATTTACCTTCTAACCCCCAGGATACACTTGTTACTACCTCTTTCGCTGTCATCCCATTCGTTTTCATTTCTTTATTACATATTTAGTTCACTCTCTATCTCTCTCTCATTCTCTCTCTCTCTGTCTGTGTCTATGTGTGCGTGCGTGCGTCCACTCCACCTTCAAATTAATAATAAAATAAAAGAATAAATATATATATATATATATATATACACACACACAAACAAATTGATTCTGTTTTAGCCCTAGATTTGTTATGTTGATTTCATTTTCTGTTTAAGCCTGATTTCCTCTTGTTTTCTTTGCTTTATTTCCCTAATTGATCATGCTTTCTCCACTTCCCTCCAGCGCCACACCTCTCCGTTATTCCACCAGCAAGTAATCGTGTCAACATTTCTACCCTCACTACCTCCTCGTGTTACACACAGTTCGCAGAAATCGCCAATTAAAAATAAAAAAAAATAAAACAAAGCAGAGAATTGTTAATAAGTGATAGTGTTGTTGTTGTTGTTGTTGATGTTTGTGGCGGACGTCGAGGTACAGGCACGAACGGACGGCGTCAACAGCAACAGCAGCACTCACTCGCGGCGACTGGTCAAGATGTCGACGAGTATATTACGAGGGCCCTCCACTTGAAAGCCTCAGTGTCTCTGCTAGCCGATTGGTCTGCATCGCTGTGCCACGATAGCGCAGTGTGCGTTGTGATTGTATCTGTCAAGGCAATTACCTCATATCCGTTATCAGTAAGGGAACTGTTTGATAATACTGCTATCAGCACGCCGGGTCGAGCTATATGTTTGTTTTTTTTTTAACGTTAGTTTGAAATGCTTAGTTATTTCTTTGTTTGGCTGCCTGCTAGTTATTTACGTGATCACAAAGGACGGATGTCCGTGTGATGGAAGGTAAAGACCGATTTTTATTGCTTTGTTTCGTGCCGCTTTGTTGCCATTCGCTTTGTTTGTGTTTATTTTTGTTTTGTGTCGATGTCCTGTTATGAAGAACTGGAAACATTTATCAATGTTCTTCTTCAACTTCCTCTTCTTTTCTCCGTTTCTTCTATTATTCCTCCTTTCTTCTTTTTCCTCCTCTTTCCGTCTTCCTCTTTTCTTCTTATTCTCTTTCTTTTTATCCTCATCTTCGTCTTTCTTCTTCACTTTCATCGTCCTCAACTTTTTCTTTCATTTGTTTCTCAGATCATCTTTTAATCTTCTCTACTCCCTCTTCGTTTTTGTCAATCCTATTTTTGTTCTCTTTCTCCCTCTTCCACTAACTGCTACTACTCTATTTCTCCTGCACTTATTTGACTTTCTCTTTAGGTTATACACTATTTTTGTGGTTTTTTTTTTCTTTTTTTCTTCAGTGTACTTATAATATTATGTCTTTCTTTTCTTTATTTCCTTTTATTTCTTTGCTTTTTTCCCTTGTCTGTCTTTTTATCTTTCCTTTTTTCCACTTGTCTGTCTCTTTGTTTCTTTCTTTCTTTCCTTCTTTCTTCCTTTCTTCCTTTCTTTCTTTCTTTCTTTCTTTCTTTCTTTCTCTCTCTCTTTCTTTCCTTCTTTCATTATTTCCTTCTTTCGTCCTTTCCTCCCTTCTTTCTTTCTCTCTTTCTTTCATTCATTCTTTCTTTCTATTTGCTAATATAAATACTATGAACATTCTTTGTTGTCTCTTTCCCCACATATTTATTCTTTATTCACAATCTCTCATTTCTTGTGACATTCTTTTTGGTTGTTCACATTATTTTCTTCATATAAAAGTGCTCATTGTTGTGTTCTTGACTTTCTCCTCACTTCATTTCTACTTCCCTCGGCAAAAATCGCCTTCTTTCTGCTCCTTTGTCTGCTGACGAGATAGCAAAACGAGTGGACAAGGCTGTTGCGTGTGTGCCGCCGATATGTGCGTGAAAGAGACCCAGTTTTGGAGGCAAAGCTGTTTTACACATCAAGGTCGCTGGCACTTAACGGTGCTCCGTCATCGTCAATGTTCCTTCCACACGGAGGAGCACCAGGCTACATATATGGTGGATCTATTATTCACTGCCGCACTCATCGTCATTATCATCATCGACGACCCTATGGTTGCTGGCGCCCTGGATAAGTCTGAATTTTGGCGCCCATTTTAAATATTTTATGTATTATTTTCACTTTCCTCTCTCTCTTTTTTTTTTGGTAGATCCTTGATGGCGCCCCTATTCACATGGTACGCCCCAGGCAAGTGTCCAGTACCTTGAGCCGGCCCTAATCATCATCATATCTCCATTTGCAACTAGATCTCCCATTTCTGTTTTTATCATGTTCAAAATCTCATTCTTCTTCTTTCCTTCCTCATTTGCCTTTCAGCGTCGAGGGGAGATATAATTTGCGGTCTTTTGCTCTTCTTTTCGCCTCTGCTGCTGTTATGTTTCCTAGTGCTTGTAATATTCCATCGACCCATCTTTTTCGTGGTCGACCCTTGGGTATGGTGTTCTGACAACGTTTGTTGAAGGCTCGTTGTGTTGTGTTTTGTTCTTTCTGCCTTGTCACGTGGCCAAACAATTTTTTTCTTTTGTTTCCTTATATATTCTATGGCGGGGGCTATTCCTAGCTTTTTTCTCAGTTCTTCATTTCTGATCTTATCTCTCAGACTGTTTCCTGTCGTTCGTCTAACACATTTCATCTCAGCAGATATTATTTTCTTATTGTTCTTGCATCTAGGGTACAGGTCTGGCATTGGTAGCACAACGTTGGGATGAAGATTGTATTGTACAGTGCTCGTTTTGCATCCAGTTATTTCCTTGTGGGTCAATAGTGGTGATAACTGTCCAATGATTTGACAAGTTTTGTTGCATCTTGATTCTATCTCTGCTGTTTGAGAATTATCGTTTGTCATTAGACTTCCTAGGTATTTGAATTCCTCTACTTGTTTTAGTTGTTTGCCTTCTATAGTTAGGTTGATGTTCTGTTTATTTTTGGCGACATTCATGACTTCTGTTTTGTTGATGTTGATTTTCATGTTGTATTTTGTGCCTGAGATGTTGAGTTTGTTTAAGTGTTCTTGTAGGTCTTCTATTGTTTCATGTATTGGTGCCTGATCGTCTGCAAATAAAAGCTCGTTGATCTACTCTGTCTCTGATGGGTTGGCTAGCTTGCATATATATAGTCCATGTATGTAATAAACAGTAGGGAGGATAGTACGCACAGGTCTTACACCTGATCTAACTTTAAAGTGGTTTGTGTAGCCTGCTGCTGTTCTGACCCTGCAGCTGCTGTTGATGTAGAGACTTTTAATAAGGTTGTTTAGATGTTGGCCTACTCCGTATGTTGTTGTATCTCCATAGCTGTTCTCTGTTTACTTTGTCGAATGCTTTTTCCTGGTCAATGAAGGCTATGTATAAGTTTTGATTGTGTTCTGTCGTTTTTTCTGCACCTTTTTCCTGGTCAATGAAGGCTATGTATAAGTTTTGATTGTGTTCTGTCGTTTTTTCTGCACCTTTTTCCTGGTCAATGAAGGCTATGTATAAGTTTTGATTGTGTTCTGTCGTTTTTCTGCACCTTTTTCCTGGTCAATGAAGGCTATGTATAAGTTTTGATTGTGTTCTGTCGTTTTTTCTGCACCTTTTTCCTGGTCAATGAAAGCTATGTATAAGTTTTGATTGTGTTCTGTCGTTTTTTCTGCACCTTTTTCCTGGTCAATGAAGGCAATGTATAAGTTTTGATTGTGTTCTGTCGTTTTTCTGCACCTTTTTCCTGGTCAATGAAAGCTATGTATAAGTTTTGATTGTGTTCTGTCGTTTTTTCTGCACCTTCTTCTGGGAAGCCGCGATAGCTCAGTGGTTAGTGAACTGAACTACAAAGGACTCGGGTCGGGTTCGATCCTGATCGACGGCCTCTGGGTTCACCCATCCTTAAATGGGTACCGGATTTTTTTTCTGGGAAAGTAAAGCGGCACGACGTAATACAGACCACATTACCCCCAAAAATCATGTGCCGAAGATCTATAAAAATTATGGTCACTAACACCATATTCCCCATATGCCACTTGACGTGACGGGGCTCTTTACCTTTTTTTTTTTTTTTTTTAAACCTTCTTGGTCTGTCCCTGTCTCATCTTCTTTCTCTACCAGAAGTCACTTCTTTTCAATTTTCAGATTCGTTAATGTGTCTTTATATGTAATATTGCATTTTTTAAAAATTATTATCAAAGGCGTCTTAGTGATTTATCTGTAGAATTGTGTGTCGAATGAATCCATTTTCTTCCTTGTCCTCGAGTTTTTGGATAACTTAGCATACATCTCTTAGAATTGTGTGTCGAATGAATCCATTTTCTTCCTTGTCCTCGAGTTTTTGGATAACTTAGCATACATCTGTTAGAATTGTGTGTCGAATGAATCCATTTTCTTCCTTGTCCTCGAGTTTTTGGATAACTTAGCATACATCTGTTAGAATTGTGTGTCGAATGAATCCATTTTCTTCCTTGTCCTCGAGTTTTTGGATAACTTAGCATACATCTCTTAGAATTGTGTGTCGAATGAATCCATTTTCTTCCTTGTCCTCGAGTTTGTGGATAACTTAGCATACATCTCTTAGAATTGTGTGTCGAATGAATCCATTTTCTTCCTTGTCCTCGAGTTTGTGGATAACTTAGCATACATCTCTTAGAATTGTGTGTCGAATGAATCCATTTTCTTCCTTGTCCTCGAGTTTGTGGATAACTTAGCATACATCTCTTAGAATTGTGTGTCGAATGAATCCATTTTCTTCCTTGTCCTCGAGTTTTTGGATAACTTAGCATACATCTGTTAGAATTGTGTGTCGAATGAATCCATTTTCTTCCTTGTCCTCGAGTTTTTGGATAACTTAGCATACATCTGTTAGAATTGTGTGTCGAATGAATCCATTTTCTTCCTTGTCCTCGAGTTTTTGGATAACTTAGCATACATATGTTAGAATTGTGTGTCGAATGAATCCATTTTCTTCCTTGTCCTCGAGTTTTTGGATAACTTAGCATACATCTGTTAGAATTGTGTGTCGAATGAATCCATTTTCTTCCTTGTCCTCGAGTTTGTGGATAACTTAGCATACATCTCTTAGAATTGTGTGTCGAATGAATCCATTTTCTTCCTTGTCCTCGAGTTTGTGGATAACTTAGCATACATCTCTTAGAATTGTGTGTCGAATGAATCCATTTTCTTCCTTGTCCTCGAGTTTGTGGATAACTTAGCATACATCTCTTAGAATTGTGTGTCGAATGAATCCATTTTCTTCCTTGTCCTCGAGTTTGTGGATAACTTAGCATACATCTCTTAGAATTGCGGAGACATCTGTGAATTGCGGAGACATCTGAGAATTTGTATTTACTGCATAAACCATGAGATGAAGTTGTTAGACTTACCCGCAGCCTCATCTAGTGGCTGTTCACTCCTCTTCATAACGAACATTATTCATGCTCTCCTCTTCATATTTACAATAAGAGGTTTGTTTACGCAAAGCCATCTATAGATTTACAACGAACGGCCTGCGGGCTTACAGGAAATTCCCGGAAAACCTCAAACGAGCGTGACGTTTTCAGCTTTGCAAGGCAGGGGTGGTTGTGGGTAGGGTGATGTCTATACATCCTATAGCTGATACGTCACGTTAGTTGGAGGGGTTTCCGGTTTATTTTCAACGCGCGCGTTTCTGTAAATTTGTATTTGGCTGTTGTTATTAAGGGTTTGTGGGGAAGGAGTAACATGATGACGTAATTGTCTGGTTATTTATAACCGGTTACTGATGGGCGTTAATTTTTAATGTGACACTTATGCAGTTTACGTCAACGTCTGTTAAATATACGGGTGGACAATCTGAAGGCGGCGTTGACCCTCAGAAGTAACACTGACAAGGTAACTAAGTAATCTTGTCAGTGTTACCTAAGTTGTCTGCTACATAGTAAAATGTTGACTGTTATGTTGTGCTACATAGTAAAATGTTGACTGTTATGTTGTGCTACATAGTAAAGTGTTGACTGATGTGTTGTGCTACATAGTAAAGTGTTGACTGATGTGTTGTGCTACATAGTAAAATGTTGACTAATGTGTTGTGCTACATAGTAAAATGTTGACTAGTGTGTTGTGCTACATAGTAAAATGTTGACTAATGTGTTGTGCTAGATAATGAAAGGCTGACTGGTGTGTTGTGTTAAATAATGAAAGGTTGACTGAAGTGTAGTGCTAGATAATGAAAGGTTGACTGATGTGTTGTGCTAGATAATGAAAGGTTGATTGATGATTTCTGCTACATAATTGGTGAGTATTTTGCTTCAAATCTGAAAGATTAAGAGAAGGGGATTATATAAATAGCGCTGTTTACATATATTCATTGTACAAGTCAAACTGATGTTTCAGATCATTTCCTGTAATATTGTTTAACAAGTTGAAGATAAACCGCAGCTGAACAGCTACTGCGTGGGTCAGTGATTCATAGCTGGCTAAGATCCTGCTCCACTTCCACACATTGATTCTTGAAACAGGTTAACCCGTCTGGACAAGCGAGTAGAAATCGAAGGTCTGTTCTATTCTATTCTATTCTATTCTATTCTATTCTATTCTATTCTATTCTATTCTATTCTATTCATGGAACAAGATTCATTGCAATCAGAATGTCCCTGTATCCGCTCCATCGATTGTCACAACATCTTCCAAAATGCATCGGCCAATTACAAAATGTTAATTCACATTTTTAAACCAACTATCAAATGTGATAGGGCTATAAAATCTTAAAATCTGAAATGGAAAAAAAAAAACTATACAAACAATGATCAAGGGAAAAAGCTGTAGCTCCTGACAACATCTAGATAGAGATGATACAGGCACTAGAGGATTTTGGCATTGAAGTGATCACATACATATTCAACGACATATACCAGATAGGATACATACCAAATGAATTAAAAACATTGACTTGCATTGCATTGTCTAAAGAGAATGGTGCAGTTGAATGCAATGACTTCATAACAATAAGCCTAATGAGCCATGTAACAAAAATCTTGCTAAAAGTTACACAAAGAAGGATTCAGAATAAAATCAAAATGAATTAGAAGAGCAACACTATAGATTTAGGAAAAAACAGCGGCATAGAAGAAGCAATATTCTGCATGAGGACATTAATCGAAAATTACACAGAAATAAACAAACCAATATATGCCTGCTTCATAGACTACACCAAAGCTTTTGATAGAAAACACCATAAACAACTTCTAGAATGTCTTAAAGATATGCATCTAGATGACATGGACATACGACTAATATGTAATCTATACTGGGAGCAAACAGCAATAATAAAATATAACAAAGAGGACACTACACCCATTGATATAAAAAGAGGAGTATGGCAAGGATGCATCCTATCACCAAGCTTGTTCAATCTATACACTGAGCAAATCTTTACAAACATCACAGAGGTGCCAGGCCTAAACATTAATGGAAATATAATCAATAACCTAAGATATGCTGATGATACTGTATTACTAGCACAACAAAACTTAAGATATGCAACAATGACGTAATGAAACAAACATGACAAGCAAAAAATATGGATTACACATAAATATGAGGCAAAAATTATGATCATATATAACAATAACACTCAAAAGCTTTAAGTGGATATCAAAGTTGAAGGAATAGACCTGGAGACAGTTCAGAACTACAACTACCTTGGACATACTATAACCAGTGATGGAAAATGTAAAGCTACAATTAAAAAAAAAAAAATAGGAATGGCAAAAAGGAATTTTAAATGCCATGAAAAATATACTAACATCAAAACAAATAACACCAGGGCTGAAACTAAGAATAGCAAAATGTTATATCTTCTCATCATTCATGTATGGTGCAGAAACATGGACATTAGACAAGAGAACAGAACAGAAAAGTGATGCCTTTGAAATGTGAATTTATGGAAGAATTTGAAGAATTGGATGGAAAGAAAAGAAAACAAATGATGAAGTCTTAAAACAACTAAAAATGAAAAGACAAGTACTAAACACAATTCAAACAAGATAAATGAGATTTTTGGGGCATGTTAAAAGACACTGCAGCCTACTGGAAGTAATCTTTGCAGGGAAAATACAAAGTAAAAAAGGCAGAGGCAGACCAAGACTACCACGGACGAGTAACATCAAAAGATGGACAAGGGAGTCTATGACAACTTGCGCTATCAAAGCATGAGGCAGAGCAGAATGGCGCTCCATGGTAGCCAACCTCGATGCGGAGACAGCACTAAATGATGATGAAAATCGGTAAATTCCGTTAACAAGGTCGCTCCGTGCACGCCCTACTCGACTGCACAGACGACGATTCGAAACCCCCTTGCCGACTATTATGACATTCGTGGCACGCAACAGTGGCTCTGTTGATTCCTTCCCGCACCGTGGTGGTCCGGTCGCTGCATGGGGAGAGCTAAAGAAGACTGACACAATCGACTGGGGTTATCAAACGCTGCCACGTTCAGGGATATACTGAGGAGGGGATCCGAGCAAATATTGAGTTGTTCGACGAGCAGTGGGGATGCTGTGTTGATCAACTTGATGAAATCTCAGGGGCGACGTGTGTGCATATTAACAATCTGAACTCACTATACAAAACATATCCTCGAGTGTGTCCTTCAAGGTTAACAGCCCGAGAAGGCAGGTATAAGTAAAATAAAGTACCCCCGTCACGCCAAGTGGCGTATAGGGAAATATGGTGTTAGTGACCCTATATTTTACAGACCTTCAGCACACGATTTTTGGGGTAATGTGGTCGGTATTATGCCCATGCTGCTTTACTTTCCCAGAATAAAAATCCGGTACCCATTTAAGGCTGGGTGAACCCAGAAGCCGTCGGTTGGGATTGAATCCTACCCTTGACCTTTGTAGTCCAGTTAACTAACCACTGAGCTATCGCGGCTCCCAGAAGGCAGGTATGGCTAAGAGAATCAACCCTGTCTGATAAACCAACTTGGGGCAATCACCCACAAGATGACCTCAGGGCTGTTGTCCTATTCATGGCCATTGCTCATTTTGATCACTGAGGAGAAGGGTAAAAAAAAATGGGAGGGGGGGGTGTAATGAGAAGCTATGAAAAAAGAATAAGAGAGCATGACTATGCCGTTTTTCACATAAATAATCCTAAAGTGAATCTGTCAAATAACTTTATGATTGCACACACTGATCTGCAACACCGTATAGATCTCATCACTTTCCTCCCTCGTCCTCTGTCTCGGTTAATGCCTATGTCTCGTAAATAATCCAAATGAGAGCATAATCTATACATCCGTATAACGACATAACTGGATAATAGCGATTATCTCGGTTTTAATTACGTTTCCGCTGCTTTTATGGGTGGGTTTATTGAAGTTACATGTTCTTAATTGTATTAACAAACTCCGTGCCACTGATTTTATTTGTTTTCTGGCCAGTCATATCATGCATGACTGTATCTGTTCACACATGAAGTGGCTGCAATTGCTGGCAAAGAGAGGCACTCCAATGGCAGGATATCAGGCCGTTAAGGGGCTGATAACACATCGTGGGGTTATGAGTGGCTAGGTTCGTGATCGTGCGAGAACTATGGAGGTCCCCAGAGATGACGTCACAGTTAAGTGGCAGGTTATTGGTCAGTGTTACAACAGTCTGTATACACAAGTTGGCTGAAGTAGTGCTCACTGTAAATTGTGTAAAGCTATTTACTCCCGGTGTAATTTGTAACATTACTCTCATTTTGCTTTCAGGATAAAGAAAGAGAAAACTAAGAGTCACGTATCGGCAGTGGGGTATTCAACTTTTTCTTCTTTTCCATCATCATCATCATCTTCTTCTACCTCTTCTTCTTATGCGATTATAACTTGTTGAGATTGAGGTCCTGTATTCTCCTTACACAGTCTGTTGCTGTATATTCTAGGGATTCAGTCGCAGCTTCCATACAGTTTCTCTTCCGATGTGGTTTTTATTGTTTTGCGGTCTTGTGGAATGTGTTTTGTTGTCATATCTGCTAGGGTGTAGTGACTGGGGGCACTCTTGTAGAATTGTTTCGTTGTTATATCTGCTAGGGTGTAGTGACTGGGGGCACTCTTGTAGAAAGTGTTTTGTTGCCATATCTGGTAGGGTGTAGAGACTAGGGGCACTCTTGTAGAATGTGTTTTGTTGTCATGTCTGGCTGCTAGGGTGTAGTGACTGGGGGCACTCGTGTAGAATGTGTTTTGTTGTCATGTCTGGCTGCTAGGGTGTAGTGACTGGGGGCACTCGTGTAGAATGTGTTTTGTTGTCACAAGTGCTAGGTAACAGTGGCCCTGTACTTCTTCCTTTAGTACCAGATAACCAGTACTTGTTCCTTCAGTACCAGATAACCAGTACTTGTTCCTTCAGTACCAGATAACTAGTACTTGTTCCTTCAGTACCAGATAACCAGTACTTGTTCCTTCAGTACCAGATAACCAGTACTTGTTCCTTCAGTTCCAGATAACCAGTACTTGTTCCTTCAGACTTATTGACTTGATGTCAAAACTTGATACAATAAGGTCAATACTTGATACAATAAGGTCAATATTTGATACAATAAGGTCAATACTTCAAACAATAAGGTCAATATTTGATACAATAAGGTCAATACTTCAAACAATAAGGTCAATATTTGATACAATAAGGTCAATACTTCAAACAATAAGGTCAAAATTTGATACAATAAGTCAATACTTGATACAATAAGGTCAATTATTTGATACAATAAGGTCAATACTTGAAACAATAAGGCCAATATTTGATACAATAAGGTCAATACTTCAAACAATAAAGTCAATACTTGATATAATAAGGTCAATACTTCAAACAATAAAGTCAATACTTGATATAATAAGGTCAATACTTTAAACAATAAAGTCAATACTTCAAACAATAAAGTCAATACTTGATATAATAAGGTCAAAACTTCAAACAATAAGGTCAATACCTCAAACAATAAGGTCAATATTTGATACAATAAGGTCAATACTTGAAACAATAAGGTCAATACCCCAAACAATAAGGTCAATATTTGTTACAATAAGGTCAATACTTGAAACAATAAGGCCAATACTTGAAACAATAAGATCAATATTTGATATAATAAGGTCAATACTTGAAACAATAAGGTCAGTATTTGATACAATAAGGTCAATACTTGAAACAATAAGGTCAATATTTGATACAATAAGGTCAATACTTGAAACAATAAGGTCAAGATTTGATACAATGATGTCAACATTTGAAACAATAAGGTCAATATTTGATACAATAAAGTCAATACTTGAAACAATAAGGTCAATATTTGATACAATAAAGGTCAATACTTGAAGCAATAAGGTCAATATTTGATACAATAAAGGTCAATATTTGATACAATAAGGTCAATACTTGATACAATAAGGTCAATATTTGATACAATAAGGTCAATACTTAATACAATAAGGTCAATATTTGATACAATAAGGTCATTATTTGATACAATAAGGTCAATATGTGATACAATAAAGGTCAATACTTGAAACAATAAGGTCAATATTTGATACAATAAAGGTCAATACTTGAAACAATAAGGTCACAATTTGATACAATAAGGTCATTATTTGATACAATAAGGTCAATATTTGATACAATAAGGTCAGTACTTGAAACAATAAGGTCAATATTTATTATATAATAAAGGTCAATACTTGAAAAAATAAGGTCAATATTTGATACAATAAAGGTCAATACTTGAAACAATAAGGCCAATACTTGAAACAATAAGGTCAATATTTGATATAATAAGGTCAATACTTGACAAAATAAGGTCAATATTTGATACAATAAGGTCATTATTCGATACAATAAGGTCAATACTTGATACAATAAGGTCAATATTTGATACAATAAGGTCAATACTTGACACAATAAGGTCAATATTTGATACAATAAGGTCATTATTTGATACAATAAGGTCAATATTTGATACAATAAAGGTCAATACTTGAAACAATAAGGTCAATATTTGATACAATAAAGGTCAATACTTGAAACAATAAGGTCAAAATTTGATACAATAAGATCAGTACTTGAAACAATAAGGTCAATATTTGATACAATAAAGGTCAATACTTGAAACGATAAGGTCAATATTTGATACAATAAGGTCAATATTTGAAACAATAAGGTCAATACTTGAAACAATAAGGTCAATATTTGATACAATAAGGTCAATACTTGACACAATAAGGTCAATATTTGATACAATAAGGTCATTATTCGATACAATAAGGTCAATACTTCATACAATAAGGTCAATATTTGTTACAATAAGGTCAATGCTTGACACAATAAAGTCAATATTTGATACAATAAGGTCATTATTCGATACAATAAGGTCAATATTTGATACAATATAGGTCAATACTTGAAACAATAAGGTCAATATTTGATACAATAAGGTCAATACTTGATACAATAAGGTCAATATTTGATACAATAAGGTCAATATTTGAAAAATAAGGTCAATATTTGATACAAAAAAGGTCAACACTTAATACAATAAGGTCGATACTTGATACAATAAGGTCGATACTTGATACAATAAGGTCAATACTTGAAACATTAAAGTCAATACTTCAAACAATAAAGTCAATACTTCAAACAATAAAGTTAATACTTGATATAATAAGGTCAATACTTCAAACAATAAGGTCAATTATTTGATACAATAAGGGCAATACTTGAACAATAAGGTTAATACGTGAAACAATAAGGTCGATACATGATACAATAAGGTCAATACTTGAAACAATAACGTCAACACATGATACAATAAGGGCAACACATGATACAATAAGGTCAACACATGATACAATAAGGTCAACACATGATACAATAAGGTCAACACATGATACAATAAGGGCAACACATGATACAATAAGGGCAACACATTATACAATAAGGGCAACACATGATACAATAAGGGCAACACATTATACAATAAGGCTAACACATGATACAATAAGGGCAACACATGATACAATAAGGGCAACACATGATACAATAAGGTCAACACATGATACAATAAGGTCAACACATGATACAATAAGGGCAACACATTATACAATAAGGTCAACACATGATACAATAAGGGCAACACATGATACAATAAGTAATTCCCTACCCACGTTGGGCACCCCCCTTATAAAGCAAGACCTGTCCTGCGATATCGTGACGTCTGCTAGCCCTACTGCTAGAGTTTTTCTAAAGCCAACACTGTTTTGTATATCACCCCCCCCCCCCTTTTGTACTCTTTGGTCTAGACTTATCCTGCATTGTTGTACAATCCTCTCCTGTACTCTTTGGTCTAGACTTATTCCTGCATTGTTGTACAATCCTCTCCTGTACCCTTCGGTCTATACTCATCACTGCACTGTTGTACATTCCCTCATGTACTCTTGGGTCTACACTTATCCTGAACTGTGCTCCAGTCTCCTCCTGTACTCTTTGGTGTGGACCCATCCCAACGCAGTTTGTGTAGTCTACCAACATAGAACCTGCTTCATATCCAACCTCGCTTTGCAATAAACTAGATCACTGGGCCGTGTACTTTGCCCAATACTTCCCATATGAACAGCATATGTGTATGCTCGTGTCCTAGATTCTTGTCATATGAACCAACATATTCAGTAATGTATCACGTGACTTCTAGCCGTGGTTGACTATTTCGCTACCAGATGCCCGTCTATGCCTTCATTGCAGCACATGCCCTTTGAGTGATTCATGCTGTATTTTGTGAATCAGCTGTTGTGTCATACATTTCTGGATGTTTCCTCATTCAAGCCAACAAATGTCGACTTGTTTAGCACTTCTTTCACTTCACATTGTCGTGTCTATAGTACTTTCTCCTTGTCTGCCACATCTTTCACTTCACATTGTCGTGTCTATAGTACTTTCTCCTTGTCTACCACATTTTTCACTTCACATTGTCGTGTCTATAGTACTTTCTCCTGTCTGCCACATCTTTCACTTCACATTGTCGTGTATATAGTACTTTCTCCTTGTCTACCACTTCTTTCACTTCACATTGTCGTGTCTATAGTACTTTCTCCTTGTCTACCACTTCTTTCACTTCACATTGTCGTGTCTATATACTTTCTCCTTGTCTACCACTTCTTTCACTTCACATTGTCGTGTCTATAGTACTTTCTCTTGTCTACCACATCTTTCACTTCACATTGGTCGTGTCTATAGTACTTTCTCCTTTTCTAGCACTTCTTTAACTTCAGTCACATTGTCGTGTTTATAGTACTTTTCCTCTTCTAGCACTTCTTCACTTCACATTATTGTGTCTACTAGTACTTTCTCCTCTTCTAGCACTCTTCCGTCCATTCCTCCGTCTCTCTCTCTCTCTCTCTCTCCCTCCTCCCTCCATTCTTCTCTAGTCCTCCTCTCATTTTCTCCTCTTCCCCGTTACTTTTTCCAGTGACAGAACCCACTTTGTGTTTCTCTGGCTTTATTCTCCGTATTTTCTTCTCTTCTCTTCTTGTCTTGCTCTGTCGAATCTAGAGCATTTTTTATTTAATCAGTGTAGATAATTTATAACTCTCTCTCTCTCTCTCTCTCTCTTTCACTCGCTCTCTCTCTCTCTCTCTTCCACTCTCTCTCTCTCAGTCACTCTCACTCTCTCTCTCTCTCTCTTTCACTCGCTCTCCTCTCTTTCACTCTCTTTCACTCTCTCTCTCTCTCTTCCCTCTCTCTCTCTCTCTTCACTCTCACTCTCTCCCACTCTCTCTCACTCTATCTCATTCTCTCTCACTCTCCCTCTCTCACTTTCTTTCTCTCTCTCACACACTTTCCTCCTCCTTTCTACTGCTTGAATAAGATTACATTTACCTAGGAGCCCTCTCGCAATTCATGGCATCAACAAAGCATTTATCGTATACCATGACCATTATACGGACGGACACCCTTTAGTTAACGTCCGCAGCACCTCATTCTCTGTGGCTACATTCTCTGTGGCTACATTCTCTGTGGCTACATTCTCTATTGCTTCATTCTCTGTTGCTTCATTCTCTGTGCCTACATTCGTGTTTATTTCAATTGTATTTTCTAAGTTCAACATTCTATGTTTGTATCTCATAGAACTGCTCCATTAGTTTGTAGACCTCAGCCAAAGTTGTAGAACTTGTTATGTTGAAAACGGTATGTTCCCTCGTGGTACCGTTGTGTGTATATGCACTTAATATCCTGTAGCAGTTAGTAATTCTTTATTGACTGTATATCATGTAGTAACCCAGTAACTGCTATGTCTTGTAACGCTGTAACAATTTTATTTTAAATGTTTCATCAAACTAATGAATCTACGATCTGAATCTACAGTGACATCAAGTAAGCGGCGTAGGTGATCATGTCTCTCCTCAACTCTCGGTCTCGACAGTCATTTATCATTTCTGTTGTTGACCTGCCAAGCCATTCTCTTAAGCTGTCTGGTATCTTTTCTCTTTGCTTCCATCTATCTCTTCGTCCCCTCAAACAGTTATATAATAAACAGGTCCACTTGCAACATGTCACACTATATATCAGTACTGTTCTCCGTCCCCTCCTCTTATATCAATGTCTGCATCAGTCACCTACTCTTATATCAATGTCTGCCTCAGCCCCCCCCCCCCTCTTACATCAAAGTCTGCATCAGTCCCCTCCTCTTATATCAATGTCTGCATCAGTCCCTTCCTCTTATATCAATGTCTGCCTCAGTCCCCTCCTCATATATCAATGTCTGTCTCAATCTCCTCCTCTTATATCAATGTCTGTATCAATCACCCCCTCTTATTATAGCAATGTCTGTCTAAATCCCCACCTCATATATCAATGTCTGTCTCAATCCCCCTTCTCTTATATCAATGTCTGTCTCAATCCTCTCCTCTATTATATCAATGTCTGTCTCAATCCTCTCCTCTTATTATATCAATGTCTGTCTCAATCCCCCTCCTCTTATATCAATGTATGTCTAAGTCATCTTCTCTTATATCTTTGTCTGTCTCAATCCCCTCTCTTATATCAATGTCTGTCCCCATTCCCTCCTCTTATATCAATGTTTGTCTCAATCCCCTCCTCTTATATCAATGTCTGTCTCAGTCCCCTCCTCTTATATCAATGTCTGTCTCAGTCCGTCCTCTTATATCATGTCTGTCTCAGTCCCGTCCTCTTATATCAATGTTTGTCTCAATCCCCTCCTCTTATATCAATGTCTGTCTCAGTCCCCTCCTCTTATATCAATTTTGTCTCAATCCCCTCCTCTTATATCAATGTCTGTCTCAGTCCCCTCCTCTTATATCAATGTCTGTCTCAGTCCCCTCCTCTTATATCAATGTCTGTCTCAGTCCCGTCCTCTTATATCAATGTTTGTCTCAGTCCCCTCCTCTTATATCAATGTTTGTCTCAATCCCCTCCTCTTATATCAATTTTTGTCTCAATCCCCTCCTCTTATATCAATGTATGTCTCAATCCCTCCTCTTATATCAATGTCAGTCTCAATCCCCTCCTCTTATATCAATATTTGTCTCAGTCCCTCCTCTTATATCAATGTCTGTCTCAATCCCATCCTCTTATATCAATGTCAGTCTCAGTCCTCTCCTCGTAGATCAATGTCTGTCTCTGTCCCCTCCTCTTATATCAATTTTTGTCTCAATCCCCTCCTCTTATATCAATGTATGTCTCAATCCCTTCCTCTTATATCAATGTTAGTCTCAATCCCCTCCTCTTATATCAATATTGTCTCAGTCCCCTCCTCGTATATCCATGTCTGTCTCAATCCTCCTCTTATATCAATGTCAGTCTCTGTCCTCTCCTCGTAGATCAATGTCTGTCTCTGTCCCTCCTCTTATATCAATGTTTGTCTCAGTCCCCTCCTCTTATATCAATGTCTGTGTCTGTCCCCTCCTCTAATATCAAGGTCTGTCTCAGTCCCCTCCTCTTATATCAATGTCTGACTCAGTCCCGTCGTCTTATATCAATGTCTTGTGTCTGTCCCCTCCTCTTATATCAATGTCTGTGTCTGTCCCTTCTCTTATATCATTGTCTGTCTCAGTCCCCTCCTCTTATATCAATGTATGTCTGTCCTCTTCTCTTATATCAATTTTTGTCTCAATCCCCTCCTCATATATCAATGTCTGTCTCAATGTCCTCCTCTTATATCAATGTCTTGTCTCTGTCCCCCCCTCTATATCAATGTCTGTGTCTGTCCCCTCCTCTTATATCAATGTCTATCTCAATCCCCTCCTCTTATTATATCATGTCTATCTCAATCCACTCCTCTTATATAAATGTATGTCTCAATTCCTTCCTCTTATATCATGTCTGTCTCTGTCCCCTCCTTTTATAATATCATTGTCTGTCTCAATTCCCTCCTCTTATATCAATGTATGTCTAAGTCCTCTTCTCTTATATCAATGTATGTCTCAATCCCCTCCTCTTATATCAATGTATGTCTAAGTCATCTTCTCTTATAGCTTTGTCTGTCTCATCCCTCCTCTTATATCAATGTATGTCCCAATCCCCTCCTCTTATATCAATGTCTGTCTCAATCCCCTCCTCATATATCAATGTCTGTCTCAATCTCCCTCTCTTATATCAATGTCTGTATCAATCCCCTCCTCTTATATCAATGTTTGTCTCAATCTCTATCTATCTATCTATTGACCTTTCGAGCCGTAACCGGCCCAATGGGCGTAGACCCGATACACCTTCTCCTATATGAATTTTTGTTCTAGCAGTTTTTTCTTTTAAAGATATTTTATCAAATCTCGCCATCTGTCTCTGTTCTGTGCAAGCAGTTCTATCTCATTGAGGAGCCGATTCCTGCTGCTCTTGCCTCTCTCATCAATGTTCTTCTCAGTGTCTCCTGGGTCTTCCTCTTTTTCTTTTACCTGTTGTTTCCCATATGAGGGCTTGCTTTGCTATTCGATTATTATCTCTTCTCATCACATGTCCAACGTATGACCATCGTCTTTTCTTTATTACTGAAGATATTAGTGGTTGATTGGCGATTTCTCTAATTTCCTCGTTTGTTTTGAATTCGTTCCATTCTATACAAGTATTTTCCTTAGACATTTATTTTCGAATGCGTTCAACTTTGTTTCTATATCTCTTGTTGTTTTCCAGCTTTCACACGCATACGTAAGGTTGATAGTACATTTGATTTGAATAGCCTAAGTTTTGTGTTTGTGCTAATGAGTTTTGATTTCCACAACTTTTCAAGGCTTCTGAAAGACATTGCTGCTTTAGCCAGTCTGATTCTAATTTCTTTGCTCGTATCCCCTTCTCGATCATGTGACTTCCAAGATAGATGAAGTGATCGATCTCTTCTACTGGTTTGTTTCCATGTATATTTTGTCACTTGTTGGAATTAAACTTTTCATGACTTTAGTCTTTTCATGATTGACCTCAAGCCCAATTTTGCTGGCTATTGATGATAGTTCATTTGTGTTTTCCTGCATCGTTTTTTATCTGATTGCTGATGAGACTATGTCATCAGCAAAGTCCAGGTCCTCCAATGGTCTCCTTGTATCCATTCGATGCCTTTATTACCAGTGCAGCATTTCTTCATTATGAAGTCCATAACAATCCAAATAACAAGGGCGATAAAACATCCTTGTTTAACCCCAGTTTCTATTGGGAAACATTCGCTCAGTCCTTCCTGTTCGAACTGCACATGTGTAACCATCATACATGTCTTTGATAATATTTATGATTTTTGATGGTAAGCCATATTGCTTCAGATTTTCCACAAAGAATCTCTATGATACTATCAATGCTTTTTGAAGTCGATGAGTTAAGTACAAAGGTTTTTGCTTTTCAATGTGTTCCTCCAATATAAGTCGTAGAGTGAAAATGTGGTCAAGACAGCCTCTCCCTTTTCTAAACCCAGCCTGTTCTTCACGCATTACTGTATCTATTGAATCCTTTATTCTATTTAGGATGATTTTACAGAATAATTTTGAGGCAACTGACAAAAGTGTCACGCCTCTCCAATTGTTACAATCTCTAAGATTGCCCTTTTTTTGGGATCTTAACAATGATTCCTTTTCCATTTATGAGGCGTCTTCTCTGTTTTCCAAATGATGTTGAACATTTTTTGGAGATGTATTAAATTATGGCTATCAATTGCTGTCTCAATGCTCTCCTCTTATTATATCAATGTCTGTGTCATCCCCTCCTCTTATTATATCAATGTCTGTCTCAATCCCCTCCTCTATTATATCAATGTCTGTCTCAATGCTCTCCTCTTATTTATCAATGTCTGTGTCAATCCCCTCCTCTTATTATATCAATGTCTGTCTCAATCCCCTCCTCTTATATCAATGTCTGTCTCAATGCTCTCCTCTTATTATATCAATGTCTGTGTCAATCCCCTCCTCTTATTATATCAATGTCTGTCTCAATCCCCTCCTCTTATATCAATGTCTGTCTCAATGCTCTCCTCTTATTATATCAATGTCTGTCTCAATGCTCTCCTCTTATATATCATGTCTGTCTCAATGCTCTCCTCTTATATATCAATGTCTGTCTCAATGCTCTCCTCTTATTATATCAATGTCTGTCTCAATGCTCTATCTTATTATATCAATGTCTGTCTCAATGCTCTCCTCTTATTATATCAATGTCTGTCTCAATGCTCTCCTCTTATATATCATGTCTGTCTCAATGCTCTAATCTTATTAATATCAACGCCTGTCCCGTGTGTCCGTTAGCGCAATCGATAGGCGGTTGGCTTACCACGGCAACAGCCGGGGTTCGTACCCTGGCGAGGACACCTGGGTTTTACTAATTCCCTAAAAATTAGTACCCTCTGAAGTCGAGTAAATCTGCCTGCATGGCGAGGGGCTCCTGTAATGGGATATAAAAACAGACTTTACACGCAAATTCAGTCCCACAAAATTGATGGGTGGGACTTCGTCAGAGGTCAAAGCTGACGAAGCGAACGAACGAACGAATGCCTGTCCCAATCCCCTCCTCTTATATCAATGTCAGTCTCAGTCCTCTCCTCATATATCAATGTCTGTCTCTGTACCCTCCTCTTATATCTGTGTCTGTCTCAGTCCCCTCCTCTTATACCAATGTTTGTCTCAGTCCCCTCCTCTTATATCAATGTCAGTCTCATCCCCTCCTCTTATATCAATATTTGTCTCAGTCCCCTCCTCTTATCCATGTCTGTCTCAATCCCATCCTCTTATATCAATGTCAGTCTCAGTCCTCTCCTCGTAGATCAATGTCTGTCTCTGTCCCAGCCTCTTATATCAATGTTTGTCTCAATCCTTCCTCTTATATCAATGTCTGTCTCAGTCCCGTCCTCTATATCAATGTCTTGTGTCTGTCCCCTCCTCTTATATCAATGTCTGTGTCTGTCCTCTTCTCTTATATCAATGTCTGTCTCAGTCCCCTCCTCTTATATCAATGTATGTCTGTCCTCTTCTCTATATCAATTTTGTCTCAATCCCCTCCTCATATATCAATGTCTGTCTCAATGTCCTCCTCTTATATCAATGTCTATCTCAATCCCCTCCTCTATTATATCAATGTCTATCTCAATCCACTCCTCTTATATCAATGTATGTCTCAATTCCTTCCTCTTATATCAATGTCTGTCTCTGTCCCTCCTCTTATAATATCATTGTCTTCTCAATTCCTCCTCTTATATCAATGTATGTCTAAGTCCTCTCTCTTATATCATGTATGTCTCATCTTCTCCTCTTATATCAATGTTTGTCTAATTCCTCTTCTCTTATAGCTGTGTCTGTCTCATCCCTCCTCTTTATCAATGTAATGTCCCAATCCCCTCCTCTTATATCAATGTCTGTCTCAATCCAATCCTCTTATATCAATGTCTGTCTCAATCCCTCCTCATATATCAATGTCTGTCTCAATGCTCTCCTCTTATTATATCAATGTCTGTCTCATCACCTCCTCTTATATCAATCCTGTCCTCAATCCCCTCCTCTTATATACAATGTCTGTCTCAGTCCCTCCTCATATATCAATGTCTGTCTCTGTCCCCTCCTCTTATATCAATGTCTGTCTCAGTCCCCTCCTCTTATAACATGTCTGTCTCAGTCCCTCCTCTTATATCAATGTCTGACTCAGTCTTCCTCTTATGTATGTCTGTCTCTGTACCCTCCTCTTATATCAATGTCTGTCCTCAGTCCCTTCCTCTTATTAAATGTCTGCCTCTGCCCCCTCCTCTTATATATGTGTCTGTCTCAGTCCTCTCCTCTTATATCAATGTCTGTCTCAGTCCCCTCCTCTTATATCAATGTCTGTCTCAGTCCCCTCCTCTTATACCAATGTCTGACTCAGTCCCGTCGTCTTATATCATGTCTTGTCTTGTCCCCTCCTCTTGTATATTTGTCTATATCCCCCTCTTATCAATGTCTGTGTCTGTCCCCTCCTGTTTATCGATGTCTGTCTCAGTCCCTTTCTCTTATGTCAATGTCTGCCTCTGTCCCCTCCTCTTATATATTTGTTTCTGTCCCCCTCCTCTTACATATTTGTTTCAATTCCCTCCTCTTATATCAATGTCTGCCTCAGTTCCCTCCTCCTATATTTGTCTCTGCCACCTCCTCTTATTATCATGTCTGTGTCCGTCCCTTCCTTCTTATGTCAATGTCTGCCTCTGTCCCCCTCCTCTTATATATTTGTCTCTGTCCCCTCCTCTTACATATTTGTTTCAATTCCCTCCTCTTATATCAATGTCTGCCTCAGTTCCCTCCTCCTATATTTTGTCTCAGTCCCCTCCTCATATACTGTATTTGTCTCTGTCCCCCTCCTCATATATCGATGTCTGTCTATGCCCCCTCCACTTATATCAACATCTGTCTCAGTCCTCTCCTCTTATATAATGTCTATCTCTGTCCCATCCTCCTATATCAATGTCTGTCTTTTTCCCCTCCTCTTATACCATGTCTGTCTCAGTCCCCCTCCTCTTATATTTTGTCTCTGCCCCCCTCCTCTTATATCAATGTTATTCTCAGCCCCCTCCTCTTATATATTTGTGTCTGCCCCCTCCTCTTATATCAGTGTTTGTATCAGTCCCCTCCTCTTA
>JAVIAB010000108.1:69560294-69770294 GCA_032433765.1 Megaustenia siamemsis
ATGTTGAAGAAAGAAATGGAGGGCGACAACGAAGCTGAAGGTGATCCACCTGTCAAAATAATGGTGGAACAAGGCGCCACGGATGACGGAAGCAGGAAGAGAGCATCCTCAACTGAAAAGAACGTAACACAGTCATCAATGCATGAGAGGAACAATCAGTAGACGACCACTTGGGTAGTTGATGGAACAATTAGTAGACGACCACTTGGGAAGTTGATGGAACATTAGTAGACGACCACTTGGGTAGTTGATGGAACAATTAGTAGACGACCACTTGGGTAGTTGATGGAACAATTAGTAGACGACCACTTGGGTAGTTGATGGAACAATTAGTAGACGACCACTTGGGTAGTTGATGGAACAATTAGTAGACGACCACTTGGGTAGTTTGATGGAACAATTAGTAGACGACCACTTTTGGGTAGTTGATGGAACAATTAGTAGACGACCACTTGGGTAGTTGATGGAACAATCAGTAGACGACCACTTGGGTAGTTTGATTGGAACAATCAGTAGACGACCACTTGGGAAGTGATGGAACAATTAGTAGACGACCACTTTTGGTAGTTGATGGAACAATTAGTAGACGACCACTTGGTAGTTGATGGAACAATAGTAGACGACCACTTGGGTAGTTGATGGAACAATTAGTAGACGACCACTTGGAAGTTGATGGAACAATTAGTAGACGAGACCACTTGGGTAGTTGATGGAACAATTAGTAGACGACCACTTGGGTAGTTGATGGAACAATTAGTAGACGACCACTTGGGTAGTTGATGGAACAATCAGTAGACGACCACTTGGGTAGTGTTTATGGAACAATCAGTAGACGACCACTTGGGTAGTTGATGGAACAATTAGTAGACGACCACTTGGGTAGTTGATGGAACAATCAGTAGACGACCACTTGGGTAGTTGATGGAACAATTAGTAGACGACCACTTTGGTAGTTGATGGAACAATTAGTAGACGACCACTTGGGTAGTTGATGGAACAATCAGTAGACGACCACTTGGGAAGTTGATGGAACAATTAGTAGACGACCACTTGGTAGTTGATGGAACAATAGGAGTAGAACGACCACTTGGGTAGTTGATGGAACAATTAGTAGACGACCACTTGGGTAGTGTGGAACAATTAGTAGACGACCACTTGGGTAGTTGATGGAACAATCAGTAGACGACCACTGGGTAGTTGATGGAACAATCAGTACGACCACTTGGGAAGTTGATGGAACAATCAGTAGACGACCACTTGGGTAGTTGATGGACAATTAGTAGACGACCACTTGGGTAGTTGATGGAACAATTAGTAGACGACCACTTGGGTAGTTGATGGAACAATCAGTAGACGACCACTGGGAAGTTGATGGAACAATCAGTAGACGACCACTTGGGTAGTTGATGGAACAATCAGTAGACGACCACTTTGGTAGTTGATGGAACAATCAGTAGACGACCACTTTGGCAGTTGATGGAACAATCAGTAGACGACCACTTGGGTAGTTGATGGAACAATCAGTAGACGACCACTTGGCAGTTGATGGAACAATCAGTAGACGACCACTTGGGTAGTTGATGGAACAATCAGTAGACGACCACTTGGGTAGTTGATGGAACAATCAGTAGACGACCACTTGGTAGTTGATGGAACAATCAGTAGACGACCACTTTGGTAGTTGATGGAACAATCAGTAGACGACAACTTGGGTAGTTGATGGAACAATCAGTAGACGACCACTTTTGTAGTTGATGGAACAACAGTAGACGACCACTTGGGTAGTTGATGGAACAATCAGTAGACGACCACTTGGGTAGTTGATGGAACAATGTAGACGACCACTTTTGGTAGTTTGATGGAACAATCAGTAGACGACCACTTTGGTAGTTGATGGAACAATCAGTAGACGACAACTTGGTAGTTGATGGAACAATCAGTAGACGACCACTTTTGGTAGTTGATGGAACAATCAGTAGACGACCACTTGGGTAGTTGATGGAACAATCAGTAGACGACCACTTGGGTAGTTGATGGAAATCAGTAGACGACCACTTGGTAGTTGATGGAACAATCAGTAGACGACCACTTTTGGTAGTTGATGGAACAATCAGTAGACGACCACTTGTAAGTTGATGGAACAATCAGTAGACGACCACTTGGGAGTTGATGGAACAATTAGTAGACGACCACTTTGGGTAGTTGATGGAACAATCAGTAGACGACCACTTTGAAGTTGATGGAACATTAGTAGACGACCACTTTGGGGAAGTTGATGGAACAATCAGTAGACGACCACTTGGGAAGTTGATGGAACAATCAGTAGACGACCACTTGGGAAGTTGATGGAACGAACGTCACAGCGGATATACGAATGCCCCGACTGTTGGGACATCAGTCGAACCAAAGCCTCAATAAACAGGAATAAATTGTCAGAATAGATGTATTAAATCAGGTTGGAGAAATTGAGGTGAAAGCATTCCTGAGAGTATTTAGGTAGATCCGCTTCGTGGGAAGCACGGAACCGGGAGTAATTTTACACATGCTCCAGGGTCACCGAGACCAGACGACAGCGATTAAGTGAGGCCGTCAGACGTCATCAGTCGTGTTTGTATGCGAGTGCGCGCGATATTATTATCCGACCTGGCAAGGCAGTTGGAGAAGTGTTTTTTAGTCTGGAAATTGAAGGGCAGTGAGATCTGGTGTGAATGTGTACAGTAGTTGTAATATCGGCTTGGTAGAGTCACTAGCCTTGTTGATATATTAGTTTATATCGTTTACGGAAACTACCAGGGGGTTACTGGCCTTGTTGATATATTAGCTGGTATCATTTACGGAAACGGTCACAGAAGATTTATGTTTATTGTTGTATGTCTGTAGAGAAGATTTAGTTATGGTTTTGTGCCATAGATTGTTCAAACGTACGGTTATACTTGTACACCTTGTGCTTTATGTGAAAAGTGGGTTATACTTGTACACCTAAGCCCATAGAGAAGTTCTGCATAGCCCATATAGTAGTTGGTAACGTGGACTCATCACTAACTTGGCTACTGCAGCAGAATGGAACAGAACCATGTTGCCTTATCTTCCACATTCATGCGGCAGTCCATCTTCTGTCTCCGGATCAGGGTGGTTATGAGATGCACAGACTCGTCAGCACTTGAATGGTGTTTGACAGACGCCTATAGCTTGTTGGGTCCATTTCTGTTGTCGGGGAGTGGGAAAACAGCCTGCGGTTGGCTGGGTTGTCTATAGGGTTGTTGTAACCCTAACGCGTAACCTGTGTTTGTCTGTTCCTTACATCGCCTTCTATAGAAGTAGGCCTGAGGCCTGAAAGGGAAGAAACCTTTATTAGCTAAACGTTTTCACATATAGGAGCTATAGACGGTTGGCGTCATTCTACCCACATCCACCTTTGCTCGCAAAGGTGAAAACGTCACGTTAGTTGGTGGACGGACGTCTGGGATTTCTCTTTCAGCCATCAGGTCTACCTCTATAGAGAGCGATGAGTATCACATGTTATTACCTACTCTGACGTCATGGCGCACTGGAAATATGGACGATCGTTGCATCTCTGAACGAGAAGCCCAGCGCCTACTCACATAGCACACCTGTATCCTCAATATATACTGTGTCAATAATATTGTTTTATCTCTTATCATATCTCTATTATCTCTTATCCTATCTCTTATCCTATCTCTTATTTTATTTCTTATCCTGTATCTTATCTTATCTCTTATCTTAGCTTTTATCACATCTCTCATCTTAGTTTTTATCACATCTCTTATCTTATCTCTTATCTTATCTCATTCTTATATCTTATTCTATCTCTTATCCTATCTCTTATCTTATCTCTTAACTCATATCTTATCTCTTATTTTATCTCTTAACTCATATCTTATCTCTTATCTTATCTCTTATCTTAGCTCTTATCAATCTCCATACACATACATAGAAACCAAATCCAGTCAGTCTACCAAAAGGTTAGTATGAAAATCTTAACAGGATCTCCCTATTGCATCATAATCTCCTCAGAAAATCTAACAGGATCTCCCTATGCTTCATAATCTCCTCAGAAATCTTAACAGGATCTCCTATTGCTTCATAATCTCCTCAGAAAATCTAACAGGATCTCCCTATTGCTTCATAATCTCCTCAGCTCGATCAGCTTCAGTGCTTGTGTTCAGGTCACATCTCACCACCAATTGTCCAGTAAGACCAAGGTTCCCTCCGCCGCCTGGCTAGACGTATGGGTAATATGGTGTTAGTGGCTACATTTTTCTATGACAACGGCACATTTTCGGGTGATGTGGTCGGTATCACGCCAGGCCGAGTCTACTTCCAAGAAAAACCTCTGCTACCCATTTTTAGAGGCTGGGTTGAACCCCGGAGTCCTGTCGGTCCCAAAAAATGCAGCACTTCCAGGGGATGGAATTCTGACCGTTCTCGTCAGGGAGCGAGGCGCCTCGGTGCTATCTAGTGCAGGTACCCATTCTGTGCAGCCAGGACCAAATAATATATTTTAGTTAACCGTAATGGTTAGAGGCCACAGAGATGGGATTTCTCAGAAGAATGTTGAAAGTTCCCTGGACAGATAAAAAGACAAATGAGGAAATTCTCAAAGAGGCCAACACAAAAAGGGAGCTCCTAAAAAAACATCAGAAAGAAACAATCAACATTTTTTGGGCCATGATAAGAGAACGTTGGGAATACTTGGTTACAGCTGACAAAATAAAAGGAAGATAGATCGCGGACGACACAGAGATAAAATAATATAATAGATAGCTTAGTGTCATGGCATGGAAAACAGTCACAACAGAACTGATTCGGTGCACTGTAGATAGAAGATTGTGAAGGACAATGATCGCATACGCCAACCGGCTTAGCACATGATGATGATGAAGAAAGGGTATCATGTAAACCGCCGGAGTGAGGCAGTTCTTAGATGTTGTTGAATGTTTCAAGTCTTTCATTTTTAAATAACTTTTTGAAAATTGTACAGCAGAAGTTAAAGGTTGGGGTTTCCGGTTGTATCCAAAATGGAGGACTTTGTTTTCTCCAGCTTGGTCTAGAACCGTTGATCAGAGGTTTAACAAGCACTATCGTAAAAACGATTTTGTTAATGAAACGGAGATTAAGAGGAGTATCTTGGTCTACGCCCTATGGGCCGGCTACGGCTCGAAAGGTCGATAGATAGATAGATAGATGGACGACGGACGGATGTTAAATATTATAAGGAGGCGGTGTAAACATAGGCAGGGCTGTTTTGTGAACGAGGTATGCGAGAGATGTATGATGTATTGAATTATTCGTAGATGATCATCATTGCACTCTGAATACACCCACACGTGGCCAGATTCCCTCCTCAGCATGTCCACCGATTGACGACTCCATTTCTGTGTTGGTTCATAAGTCCTGGTATGCGACCACTCAGCATCTCGATCCTGAATTTACCCTTCTTTGCTTCCATCTCTTTCATCTGGGGTGACTTGGACTCAAAGTTTAAAGAGAGCTGTCAAAGTATGTCGTATATGCACACACACAGATACACACTCACCCTCATTTTCTGTTTGGTAACCATTTTGACAATAACACACAATAGCGTCTGGCTCACTGGTCTACTTAAACATACTTTGTTTGTTGGTTGGCACGTTCTACGTGGTCGTTCGATAGAAACTGCACATAGCGAAGTATGTCATAGACTTTCAACGAGACCAGATGTGATCGTGATATTGTGAACATTTTAATAAGAAAAAAAATTAGGTTGAGAGTCTGGGATGTTTTCAGTGCTGATGTAATATCTGGGGGGTACATGAGGTCTGTGCGTCCCAGACAGTGGTAACCGGTGTTCTCGGCCAGTAAGAATCCAGGTCGGTCATGTTATCAAATGAATCCGATTGGCTGCGCAGAACTCGTCATGTGACCACACCTATGAATGAGTGTATGAAAAGGGTATAGTGTTTTCCTTTTCCGGTGACGTGTCACGCAGTGGTTGTTGATCTTGGTAAACATAAACAGTAACCACAACTCCTTCACTTCTTCTGCCTTTTCTTCTCACTTTATAGCACCTTTTTGTTTTAAACTTCGCTTTGTTGTGTGGAACTCGCGCTCAATTCCTTCATATGAAATGTTTTCATTCCTTTACGAGCATGTCCACGTCTGTAGAGTTATTTCATGACATTTCATTTTTTTCTTGTGGCACATTTCCATTATTAGTAACCTCTACGTGAAAACTACGGTGTTGGATCGGTTGCTGAGTGGTTAGTGTGCTCGCATCCTGAACAGATGGGTCCCGAGCTCGATCCGTAGATGTGATTACTGGTAACCACAAATAAAAATAAACAAATCAAAAAGTCACGGAAGTGTAACATTCATTTTTTTTTTAAACCACAAAAATGTACCATTTAAAAGTACATCTTCTTTTAATTACTTAAAATATACAATAAAGAAGCATGCGTGTTTTATCTTCGTGGAAAGATACAATTCAGCAAATCAACTGTTAAAATTTTTTTTTAAAATAAAGAGCCCCCGTCACGCCAAGTGGCGTATAGGGAATATGGTGTTAGTGACCATAAATTTACAGACCTTCGGCACATGATTTTTGGGTAATGTGGTCGTATTACGCCCGTGCCGCTTTACTTTCCCAGAAAAAATCCGGTACCCATTAAAGGCTGGTGAACCGGAGCCGTCTGTTGTCCTTTGTAGTCCAGTTCAATAACCACTGAGCTATCGCGGCTCCCAAATCAACTAAGGTATCAGTGGCAAACTGCTGTGAGATATGTCCATCTAAGAACCTTCATCGTCTTCTGCTGCATTCCCAGATCTCTCGCTGCCCGACATGAAACTCTCACGTTTGGCGTGCTGGCTCGTGCAGGCTGACATTTCAAAAGAGAAGGAAATAGAATATGTCGGTCATGTCAAGCGATATCATGGCCTGGAGAATATGGAGGGCATAGTTCCTGCAAACGCGAGAGGGCAGAATGAAAGCTACAAGAAGGTGGGTGTAAAATATTGCAGACGAGTTTGTGGTTGATTATTGCAGGGAGAATCTCTCGCAGGACAGAACACTTAACAGTGGCAGTCATGGGAACCAAGTTGATGTAATGCCATCAAGTTGATGTCATGGGAACTAAGTTCCTGTCTTCGGAACCTAATTCCTGTAATGGGAACTAAGCTCCTTTCATAGGAACCAAGTTATAGTCATGGAAAACAATTTACTGTCACGAGAACAACGTTGCTGTCATGGGAAGAAAGATGCTGTCGTGGGAAGAAAGTTGCTGTCATGGAAAGAAGGTTGCTGTTCAAGGAACCAGGTTCTAACAGAAACAATCAGCTTAATAATGATGTACCATGTTTTCACACTTCAGTCAAGTTACGATGTTTTCACACTTCAGTCAAGTTACGATGTTTTCACACTTCAGTCAAGCTTCATCACTTTCCTTGACTGATTTCCCCTTACTCTCCCCCCCCCCTCCCTCCACCCTTTTGACCAATCTTGCCCTGGTACCCAAGAGTGCACGCATCGACAGCAATTCTAGTAACTCCGAACTGGTGAAGATCCCATGCCACATCCTCGTAGAAATAAATTCCCGACACAATTAACCTTCCTAGCTTGCGTCTAGTGAGGCGCTGGTGTCATTTCACTCAGTTGAGCCGTCATTAACTCTAATCGCACGTTTCTCCGCACAGTGCGTCACTCTCAACTTGATTAGTGTAAACCGTCATCAGACTAATCTTTTTACAAGTCTTGTATCATCTTCGTATTTGTTGAAATCTAATACCTTGCTCTGTTATCTAAAAAGTCATATATAATATGTTATATAAAGATAAACATGTAGAATGATTCTTAAACCATGACAAATGTTGTCTCTGCAATATCTCCTTTGCGTTGATAAAAAGCTTCCGTGTTGAAAGGTTATGTATTATTTGTTAATTCCCTTATCTGTGCTTTGATATTGTTAGCGACTACACTCGACCGCATTATCTCTGCCCAGCCACCAAAGTGTTAACGTGAACACCGACACGCGAGAATGGTTAACGATCCGGGAACCCCCAGTCCTTCCCTAGTTGTGCGGTCAGGGCAGGTTGTCGTGACGGATGACTTTGAGATAAGTGACCTTTTACGAACGAGGATATTTGTGCGAGCCAATCTGGTATTTCCATTACGGGGTGACTTCATTTGTTTTCATAACTGACCACTTCATCCTTGCAACCTCTTCGTTGCAGTTACTCATCCTTTCCACCACTTTGTTGCAGTTACTCATCTTTTTTTCCGGCTCTCAACGTATCATTCTGTCTCCACCTTCATGTTGTTTCTAAACCCGTTTTTCTCTTATTTCTGCACGCCCACACCAGCGAATAATCACCCGCTCATACACACACATATATATGTGTATATTTATTTATTACTTTATGTACCATTACTCTCAGCTGCACTGTCAACATAGAAACGGTAAGACTGTGTTGGTTACAGAATAGTATTTGATTGAACGAAAACTATTAATTCTGCTATGTTCTTTGCTAGGCATATGTTTACCAATATCTTTGCTTGATATTTTTGTCTTAATGTTGCGTTATTATGTAACGTGCTGTTTGATGAAGGTGTGTGTATGTCATGTAACGGTTAGTTAACGTGATGACTGACATAACGGTTAGTTAACGGGCTAGTTGTGACGTAACAGTTAATTAGCCTGTTGGCTGTGACATAACGGTTAGTTAACCTGTTGCTATGACGTACGGTTAGTTAACGGGCTAGTTGTCACGCAACGGTTAGCTAACCTGTTGGCTGTGACATAACGGTTAGTTAACCTGTTGGCTGTGACATAACGGTTAGTTAACCTGTTGGCTGTGACATAACGGTTAGTTAACCTGTTGGCTGTGACATAACGGTTAGTTACCTGTTGCCTGTGACATAACGATTAGTTAACCTGTTGGCTGTGACGTAACGGTTAGTTAGCCTGTTGGCTGTGACATAACGGTTAGTTAACCTGTTGGCTGTGACATAACGATTAGTTAACCTGTTGGCTGTGACGTAACGGTTAGTTAGCCTGTTTGCTGTGACATAAATCTTGTGATCCTTCCTTCACCGGTGCCACGGAAGATTTGTCTTGACCCTGACCTTGAGGGGACCTGTCCATCATCACAACATTACTACTACAAGTATAAGCAAACACAAGTCACCGAACTCAACAATCTTGGAGGTTGGTAATGTCTTTCCAACACTCTACATGTTTCTTGTCAGTACATCAGCCAATCAAGGTTGTAGTTAAAACACAGCAGTGGTATTGATCAATCTTGCTAAACACACGTAGTTGTTCTATACACTGGTAGCTTTCTATTCAACATTGTCTGAAATGAGCCATCTTAATGCTGATCTTATTCTCACAAGGCTCTAGCATAACAGTTGCTTGAAATCACTTCCATTATCAACAATCACTTTATACATCGAGTTATTCTCTTGTCTGGCTATTATCTTATCTACTTGTTATTCTCTTGTCTGGCTATTATCTTATCTACTTGTTATTCTCTTGTCTGGCTATTATCTTATCTACTTGTTATTCTCTTGTCTGGCTATTATCTTATCTACTTGTTATTCTCTTGTCTGGCTATTATCTTATCTACTTGTTATTCTCTTGTCAGGCTATTATCTTATCTACTTGTTATTCTCTTGTCAGGCTATTATCTTATCTACTTGTTATTCTCTTGTCAGGCTATTATCTTATCTACTTGTTATTCTCTTGTCAGGCTATTATCTTATCTACTTGTTATTCTCTGTCAGGCTATTATCTTATCTACTTGTTATTCTCTTGTCAGGCTATTATCTTATCTACTTGTTATTCTCTTGTCAGGCTATTATCTTATCTACTTGTTATTCTCTTGTCTGGCTATTATCTTATCTACTTGTTATTCTCTTGTCTGGCTATTATCTTATCTACTTGTTATTCTCTTGTCAGGCTATTATCTTATCTACTTGTTATTCTCTTGTCTGGCTATTATCTTATCTACTTGTTATTCTCTTGTCAGGCTATTATCTTATCTACTTTAAACCGTTTCTCTACCACCGACTCTGCAAGTGGCTGCCCTTTTGTGCTCACTAGAGTTTTGCTATTCACTTTCGTCACTGGGGGGTGGGGGTGTCAGCAAAACTTCTCATTGGTCAGTTACAGACACGTGGATGTGCCTACTCCTTTTGTTCCGCGAGGATTCCGTAACAACGGTCCAGAATCATAATCTCCTTACTTCCCTGGCTGTGAAGGTTTCGACATCCTTGACCCATATCTACCTCTACAAGTTAGGTCCCTTACCTGATGTCTGTCCAGGTCAGACAGCAGCACAATCTCACTTTCCCTTACACCATGTAATCTAGGTCCTACCAACAACTCTACCATGCTACAGAACCTCAAACTGTAATTACCGTCACGAACCACGCGAAGCAGATTATTGTTAACAACTGAATATCTGTGGTATCCTGTTTTAGTTCTCTTCATTTTTTGTGAGTGTTAAATTTGATCACGTGACTAATGTCAAGGATGCCCCTCCAGGATATTAGTTTTGTGTAGTGACTACATCGCGTTACGATGTGCAGTCACAGGGCTAGATCTAAAATGTGAAGAGTAATGTTAAGTGTAGCAGCCGTGACTCGTGTATGACCTTGTTGTGTAGAGACAGCCGCCTGTTGTTGAAGAAGTGACTAGACTTCCGGTAAATTTGTAACGTTTGATATTCCGTTCACTCTGTTGTAGTGAGTCAAGAACAGCGATATGAAACGTTGCGTCATCAAGGCGGATAAAGGTCGACTTTTGATTGGTCAGTGCTGGTAGCTGGGAGTTCAGTGGTTCCCAGGCTGGGCTGTCGGCCCCATTGCTATTTTTTCTGGAGGGCGACATTTATTTCATACTAAATTTTTAAAAAAAATAAAAAAAAAAAAAAATAAAAACACATCCAAAATAAAATAAAATTGTAATATGGACAGAAGCGGGTCGACAGGGACAGGACTGAAAGTTGCCATCGACTCACAGCTGGTGGTTTGCGCCAGGGAAAGGTGAATCAGTACAACCCCCAGACCCTACTCCACATGTTCGCAGTGCCTCCTAGTATAGACTAACCAGCCTAATCTGGCCATGTGGGTAAGGAAGGAGACAAAACAACCCGGTGTTCAAAAAGGCCGTGCTGAAGTCGGATGTTTTGGGCCGAAATGCGTAAATATATTTTTACTGCAAATCACAACACAACGCTTCAACGCCCATTTAACGACTTTTAAAGGGCGGATGACGAAGAAGACAAATTCTGTAGCCATAGGGCGAACGAAAACGGAGCAAAAATTGTGACGGAATGTTTGGTAAACATATATTTAAATGAATGTGACTGTGACATTGTCCAAATGACAGCTGGCATCCACTACTCAGACGCCCAACGTTGAAATGAACAGAAAAGACATATGTGGTCATCTCCACGCACGGCTGTTTGTTTTCAGCTCAAAGTGATATTTTAGTTCAAAACTTATAATTGTCAGCGAGGATCCAGAGCCTAGTGCATTGCTCTCTTTCTTAAAATTGATAGTTTGTGGGAGTGGTTTAGCTTTGTGACACCGAACAGACACAAAACGTCAAATCTTTACATGAAGTTAATATCTAAGTATTACTGATATGTGAGTAGTTAATGCTCGTATCTAAAAGATTGACAAATCTGAGAATTTCGGGAGATGCAATATTCATTTTTTAACCACAAAGATTTTTTTAATGTTAAGATACAGTTTCGTCTAATCATTTAATGTATAATAGAGGTTTGTATAATAGAGGTTTGTATAATAGAAGTTTGTGTAATAGAAGCTTGTATAATAGAGGTTTGTATAATAGAAGTTTGTGTAATAGATATAAGAAAGAGAGATCGCGGACGACAAAGAGAGAAAATACTGCATAGCTTGGTGTCATGGCATGGAAAACAGTCAACAACAGAACTGATACTATGAACTGCAGATAGAAGATTGTGGAGGGACATGATCACCCTACGCCAACTGGTATGGCACATGCTGATGATGATGATAATAAAAGTTTGTTTAACAGAAGAAGTTTGTATAGTAGAAGTTTGTTTAATAGAAGTTTGTTTCATAAAAGTTTGTATAATAAAAGCTTGTTTAATAGACGAAGTTTGTATAATGGAAGTTTTCTTAATAGAAGTTTGCTTAATAAGAAGTTTGTATAATAGAAGTTTGCTTAATAAGAAGTTTGTATAATAGAAGTTTGTTTAATAGATGAAGTTTGTTTAATAGATGAAGTTTGTATAATAGAAGTTTTGTCTAATAGATGAAGTTTGTATAATAGAACTTGTCTAATAGATGAAGTTTGTATAATAGAAGTTTGTCTAATAGATGAAGTTTGTATAATAGAAGTTTGTCTAATAGATGAAGTTTGTATAATAGAATTTTGTTTAATAGATGAAGTTTGTATAATAGAAGTTTGTTTAATAGATGAAGTTTGTATAATAGAAGTTTCTCTAATAGATGAAGTTTGTATAATAGAAGTTTGTTTAATAGTTGAAGTTGTATAATAGAAGTTTGTCTAATAGATGAAGTTTGTATAATAGAAGAAGAATGTGTATTTGATGTTTCTGGAAAGACACAGGTGGGTATATCAACTAAAGTGTTAGCGAGATCCAACTGTGACCAGTAACATAACGTGAACAATCTAACAATCTATGAGAACTGTGACCAGTACATAACGTGAACAATCTAACAATCTATGAGAACTGTGACCAGTAACATAACGTGAACAATCTAACAATCTATGAGAACTGTGACCAGTAACATAACGTGAACATCTAACAATCTATGAGAACTGTGACCAGTAACATAACGTGAACAATCTAACAGTCTATGAGAACTGTGACCAGTAACATAACGTGAACAATCTAACAATCTATGAGAAATGTGACCAGTAACATAACGTGAACAATCTAACAATCTATGAGAAATGTGACCAGTAACATAACGTGAACAATCTAACAATCTATGAGAACTGTGACCAGTAACATAACGTGAACAATCTAACAATCTATGAGAAATGTGACCAGTAACATAACGTGAACAATCTAACAATCTATGAGAAATGTGACCAGTAACATAACGTGAACAATCTAACAGTCTATGAGAAACTGTGACCAGTAACATAACGTGAACAATCTAACAATCATGAGAAATGTGACCATAACATAACGTGAACAATCTAACAATCTATGAGAACTGTGACCAGTAACATAACGTGAACAATCTATGAGAACTGTGACCAGTAAACATAACGTGAACAATCTACAGTCCATGAGAACTGTGACCAGTAACATAACGTGAACAATCTATGAGAACTGTGACCAGTACATAACGTGAACAATCTAACAATCTATGAGAACTCTGACCAGTAACATAACGTGAACAATCTAACAATCTATGAGAAATGTGACCAGTAACATAACGTGAACAATCTAACAATCTATGAGAAATGTGACCAGTAACATAACGTGAACAATCTAACAATCTATGAGAACTGTGACCAGTAACATAACGTGAACAATCTAACAATCTATGAGAAATGTGACCAGTAACATAACGTGAACAATCTAACAATCTATGAGAAATGTGACCAGTAACATAACGTGAACAATCTAACAGTCTATGAGAACTGTGACCAGTAACATAACTGAACAATCTAACAATCTATGAGAAATGTGACCAGTAACATAACGTGAACAATCTAACAATCTATGAGAACTGTGACCAGTAACATAACGTGAACATCTAACAATCTATGAGAACTGTGACCAGTAACATAACGTGAACAATCTAACAATCTATGAGAAATGTGACCAGTAACATAACCTTAACAATCTAACAATCTATGAGAACTGTGACCAGTAACATAACGTGAACAATCTAACAATCTATGAGAAATGTGACCAGTAACATAACGTGAACATCTAACAATCTATGAGAAATGTGACCAGTAACATAACGTGAACAATCTAACAATCTATGAGAACTGTGACCAGTAACATAACGTGAACAATCTAACAACTATGAGAACTGTGACCAGTAACATAACGTGAACAATCTAACAATCTATGAGAACTGTGACCAGTAACATAACGTGAACAAGCTAACTATCTATGAGAACTGTGACCCAGTAACATAACGTGAACAATCTATGAGAACTGTGACCAGTAACATAACGTGAACATTCTAACAGTCTATGAGAACTGTGACCAGTAACATAACGTGAACAATCTATGAGAACTGTGACCAGTAACATAACGTGAACAATCTAACAATCTATGAGAACTGTGACCAGTAACATAACGTGAACAATCTAACTGTCTATGAGAACTGTGACCAGTCCACATAACGTGAACAATCTAACAATCTATGAGAACTGTGACCAGTAACATAACGTGAACAATCTAACAATCTATGAGAACTGTGACAGTAACATAACGTGAACAATCTGTCTATGAGAAACGTCGCCAGCCTTGAACTGATCATGAATTTCTTTGAACTTGTTTCAGATTGACATCTGAGAGTTATTTGTAGAAGATGAGAGTAGTAATCCCCTGATGTATCCCATGTTGTTTAGAAGATCCTCTAAAGGTGCCCTAATTGACGGCATAACAAGGTCGTGTTGACGTGCCAGGTTGGGCGACGTATGTGATCGCGACGGATATACTTTTGCATTATCAGCAAACCTGGCCGGCCGCCACTAATTGCAGTACGTAGACATTGACGTCAGAACTCTTGTACCTGACCTACATCAGGCATTGATCTGGAACTAGATTCTCGCAAATGAGCAGCTAGCATCACGTACTCTCATAAGTAACTCGTGCGACCCCTCCCCCCCTAATATCTGTGGACAAAAGAAGTCCAAGACTGTCAACTTCGATGTAAACTGCGCCGCAATGCAACAAGTGTAGAACCATAACCTTCAGGTTGTGCCACCTACATGTAGCTAGAGTAAATAATTTATTTGGTCCCTAGGGTATAATAAATTTCTTAGGTAGCTAAAGTAAAATAGATTTCTTATGTAGCCTAAAGTAAAATAGATTTCTTAGGTAGCTAGAGTAAAATAGATGTCTTAGGTAGCTAGAGTAAAATAGATGTCTTCGGTAGCTAGAGTAAAATAGATATCTTAGGTAGCTAGAGTAAAATTGATGTCTTAGGTAGCTAGAGTAAAATAGATGTCTTAGGTGGCTAGAGTGAAATAGATGTCTTAGGTAGCTAGAGTAAAATAGATTTCTTAGGTAGCTAGAGTTTAATAGATGTTTTATGTAGCTAAAGTAAATAGATGTCTTAGGTAGCTAAGTAAAATAGATTTCTTAGGTAGCTAGAGTAAAATAGATGTCTTAGGTAGCTAGAGTAAAATAGATGTCTTAGGTAGCTAGAGTAAAATAGATTTCTTAGGTAGCCAGAGTAAAATAGATGTCTTAGGTAGCTAGAGTAAAATAGATTTCTTAGGTAGCTAGAGTAAAATAGATATTTTATGTAGCTAGAGTAAAATAGATGTCTTATGTAGCTAGAGTAAAATAGATGTCTTCGGTAGCTAGAGTAAAATAGATATCTTAGGTAGCTAGAGTAAAATTGATGTCTTAGGTAGCTAGAGTAAAATAGATGTCTTAGGTGGCTAGAGTAAAATAGATGTCTTAGGTAGCTAGAGTAAAATAGATTTCTTAGGTAGCTAGAGTAAAATAGATGTTTTTATGTAGCTAAAGTAAAATAGATGTCTTAGGTAGCTAAATAGATTTTTTAGGTAGCTAAACTAAAATATACGTCTTAGGTAGCTAAAATAAAATAGATGTCTTAAAATAAAACACACCACGACGAGCGTCTGTTTTAAGCTGACATCGTCGACTAGTTCCAAAAATGAATTGAACACAAAAATAGGAACACATAAACGTCTACTTTCTTCATCATCATCATGTGCCACACCGGTTCAAAAGGTCACCTACAACAACACTAACGAGTGGTTCACCTTTTCCCACTTGTCCTGGACGCATCAATTGAAGAGAGCACTGCCATGATTCTTGACCTTCCCATCCTTGACCAAAGTTAGATACCCATATGTTTTTACATCTGAATCAATTTATAGACAAGTTCTTTAAAAGCTACCCTATGCCTACTTATCTAACCTAAGATTATGAAAACTGTATTCAGTTTTTCTTTATTAATCTGTTCAACTCTGTTTTGTTCTCATCATCATCATGTACCATACCGTTGGCGTAGGCGATCATGTCCTTCCACAATCTTCTATCTACAGTGCATCGTATCAGTTCTGTTGTTGACTGTTTTCCATGCCATGACACAAGCTATCTAGTATTTTCTCTCTTTGCCGTCCGCGATCTCTCTTTCCTTTTATTTTGTCAGTTGTAACCAAGTATTCTAACTTTCCTCTTCTCATGATGTGCCCAAAAAATGTTGTTTCTTTCTGATGTTTTTTAGGACTTCCCTTTTTGTGTTGGTCTCTTTGAAAATTTCTCATTGGTCGTTTTAGCTGTCCAGGGAACTCTCAACATTCTTCTCAGAAATCCCTCTCTGTGGCCTCTTTTTTATCAAAGTAAAATAGACAGTAGCCATCGATTACTAAAGTAGATAGTATCTCACAACTGATTTCTAAAGTAGATTATTTCATACAACAAATTTCTAAGTAAATTATATCCTACAACTGATTCCTAAAGCAGATTATTTCATACATCTAATTTCTATAGTTATTGCACTGACTAGATAACGGGTATAGTTATTGCACTGACTAGATAGACAGGTATAGTTATTGCACTGACTAGATAGACGGGTATAGTTATTGCACTGACTATATAGACAGGTATAGTTATTGCACTGACTAGATAGACAGGTATAGTATTGCACTGACTAGATAGACGGGTATAGTTATTGCTCTGAC
The DNA here is from genome assembly GCA_032433765.1 of Megaustenia siamemsis. NCBI lineage: Eukaryota > Metazoa > Mollusca > Gastropoda > Stylommatophora > Ariophantidae > Megaustenia > Megaustenia siamemsis. Next base: position 69,577,226 of record JAVIAB010000108.1, read on the forward strand.
TAGATAGACGGTATAGTTGTTGCACTGACTAGATAGACAGGTATAGTTATTGCACTGACTAGATAGACAGGTATAGTTATTGCACTGACTAGATAGACGGGTATAGTTATTGCACTGACTAGATAGACAGGTATAGTTATTGCACTGACTAGATAGACGGGTATAGTTATTGCACTGACTAGATAGACAGGTATAGTTATTGCACTGACTAGATAGACGGGTATAGTTATTGCTCTGACTAGATAGACGGGTATAGTTATTGCTCTGACTAGATAGACAGCGGAATCCTATTTGTCTTCTCGTGACCCTAGAAGCTGATCCATACACTCTCCTGTTATCTCCATTCACACACACACATTGATCTTATCATTCCGGAACTGGGTGGTCAAGACGTTCGCCTCTGGAAAGGAAAGTCCGAGTTCGATTCTCACCGCAGGCGGTGGTGAGATCCCCGATGTCCAGCCCTATCTGGGTAGTGAGATCCGATGTCTAGCCTATCTGGGTAGGGAGATACGATGTCTAGCCCTCTCTGGGTAGTGAGATACGATGTCTAGCCCTCTCTGGGTAGTGAGATCCAATGTCTAGCCCTCTCTGGGTAGTGAGATCCGATGTCTAGCCCTATCTGGGTAGTGAGATACGATGTCTAGCCCTATCTGGGTAGTGAGATCCGATGTCTAGCCCTATCTGGGTAGTGAGATCCGATGTCTAGCCCTATCTGGGTAGTGAGATACGATGTCCAGCCCTATCTGGGTAGTGAGATCCGATGTCTAGCCCTATCTGGGTAGGGAGATACGATGTCTAGCCCTCTCTGGGTAGTGAGATACGATGTCTAGCCCTCTCTGGGTAGTGAGATCAATGTCTAGCCCTCTCTGGGTAGTGAGATCCGATGTCTAGCCCTATCTGGGTAGTGAGATACGATGTCTAGCCCTATCTGGGTAGTGAGATCCGATGTCTAGCCCTATCTGGGTAGGGAGATACGATGTCTAGCCCTCTCTGGGTAGTGAGATACGATGTCTAGCCCTCTCTGGGTAGTGAGATCCAATGTCTAGCCCTCTCTGGGTAGTGAGATCCGATGTCTAGCCCTATCTGGGTAGTGAGATACGATGTCCAGCCCTATCTGGGTAGTGAGATCCGATGTCTAGCCCTATCTGGGTAGGGAGATACGATGTCTAGCCCTCTCTGGGTAGTGAGAAACGATGTCTAGCCCTCTCTGGGTAGTGAGATCCAATGTCTAGCCCTCTCTGGGTAGTGAGATCCGATGTCTAGCCTCTCTGGGTAGTGAGATACAATGTCTAGCCCTCTCTGGGTAGTGAGATCCGATGTCTAGCCTTATCTGGTAGTGAGATCCGATGTCTAGCCCTCTCTGGGTAGTGAGATACGATGTCTAGCCCTCTCTGGGTAGTGAGATCCAATGTCTAGCCCTCTCTGGGTAGTGATATCCGATGTCTAGCCCTCTCTGGGTAGTGAGATCCGATGTCTAGCCCTCTCTGGGTAGTGAGATCCGATGGTTAGCCCTCTCTGGGTAGTGAGATCCGATGTCTAGCCCTCTCTGGGTAGTGAGATCCGATGTCTAGCCTTCTCTGGGTAGTGAGATCCGATGTCTAGCCCTCTCTGGGTAGTGAGATCCGATGTCTAGCCTTCTCTGGGTAGTGAGATCTGGTGTCCAGCTCTCTCGGAATACATGAGGTCAACGCGTACATTCGAACATGTTAAAGAACGCTTGACAGTTTAAATTTGAAAAGAGTAGGCCAAATATGGCCGTTGTCTGGGCAAACATTGTTATGTAAATCTAACTATGCCGAAGACATATGTGTCGAGCCGAAAGGCGCAGATATCGCAACTTTATCATAAACTAGCGACACAGCGCAACCGACGCCCACGTGCACACTAAGACAAGGAGCTGGGATTTGTTGTTTCCTCGGCGCAATAATCATTGATTGACTCCTGCTAATTCTTCTCAGTCGACATATGCATTAAAATGGGTACTTGACTTTAAGGGTTAGAGCACGTATGTAGAATACCTTGTCATGCTTTTCACCGTCAGCCGTTGCGGGTAAGTACGATTGAAGTTGAAATAATCCTGCCCCGCATCCCTGTACTTCCCCCCCCCCAACCCCACTATACCGTGCAATCTACGTGTACTTTGTGGCTTATCTTGATGCAGTATTAACTGGACTGAGTCCCGGGTGGTCAGTGGCGCTTGTTTCATAATCAAACGGGTTCGAGTTCGATCCCCGTGATTTTTTTCCGAGTCGACAGTACTCTGAGGTTCACCCATCTCTAAAAATGGGTACCAGAGATTTTTCTTGGAAGTAAAGACGGCCTGGCGTGATACCGACCACAAATGTGGCGTGGACATATACAATCATATTCTCTAGATGCCTAGCAAAGCGGCGGAGATAACCTTTACTTTACTAATATTAGCTTCATCCCGTCTACAGATTCCACAAGATGGAGTCAAATAACCGTCTATGGCTGCCCGAAAATGACTTTACTTCCCTTACTTGCTGAAGAGCTGTGTACTTGCTCAAGTAGATTCTAGATTTCCCATAATGCAGCACTTAATGAGTTTCACATTCCCAAACCACGAGGAGGGGCGTCGAGTGAAGAAATGATGTCGTTTCTCACACTTTAGCACGCGTCATGGTGCTATTTCTCGCGCTTTCTTTGAACTTCTCTTGGTGGTGTTTCTCACACTTTAGCGCGTTTTATGGTGGACTTTCTCACACTTTCCCTTACATTTTATGGTGGCTTTTGTCACTACATTCCAGCACTATTGATAGTGCCGTTTCTTACTGTTCTCTAAAGTGTTTGATGGTGACGTTTCATTTTTTGTTTATTCCTGTCTTTATAACGACATTTCAAAATGTTCTCCATCACTTACTTTTGATGGACGTGCCACATAATCAATCAAAATTAAAGGAGGCACAAACAAATGCGAATGTTTTCATTTCTTTGTGAACAAAATCAACTCGTGTACCCTATTCAGCTAGAACACGTTTTCTTTTTTAGCCCGGAATCTTCACAAAGAAACGTTGGCTCCCATTGTGCCATCCCCAGGCCGAGATTACATCTGGGCTGGGCTGATTCGATTCCAAACATTAAGTCAGAAAGGATTTTGTGCGATTATTATTTCTAGAGCAAGACACTCTAAAATTAGCATCGATGTTACCACACCTGGTTCAGTCCAGGAACTCCCGTTAGATTCACGTGCCGCATTAAGTTACTGGGTGTGTCTTGTTGTCTGGAACACCTCCGACTGACCTACATCGTTGGCCTTTCCCCTTTCTCCCTCAAAATATGGATAGAAGAATCCAAAATTAGGAGATTAATCCTTGGCGCGGGCGAGCCTTTCACCTGCAGGATGGTTCTGAAGTCAATAACAAACAATGACTTCTACTCTGTTTGTCCTAGCGCCTGTTCTCTTTCCCTGTAGATCGATTGATTTCCAATCTGCCTGATTGTCTGTTGTATATTGTGTTTGTGCCCTGCCCTATTTCTGTCTGCCCTACCCTATTCCTGTCTGCCCTACCCTATTTCTGTCTGCCCTAACCTATTTCTGTCTGTCCTACTATATTTCTGTCTGCCCTACCCTATTTCTGTCTGCCCTACCCTATTTCTGTCTGCCCTACCCTATTTCTGTCTGCCCTACCTATTTCTGTCTGCCCTACTATATTTCTGTCTGCCCTACTATATTTCTGTCTGCCCTAACCTATTTCTGTCTGTCCTAACCTATTTCTGTCTGTCCTACTATATTTCTGTCTCCCTACCCTATTTCTGTCTGCCCTACCCTATTTCTGTCTGCCCTACCCTATTTCTGTTTGCCCTACTATATTTCTGACTCCCTACCCTATTTCTGTCTGCCCTACCCTATTTTTGTCTCTTTACCCTATTTATGTCTGCCCTACCCTATTTATGTCTCCCTACCCAATTTCTGTCTCCCTACCCTATTTCTGTCTCCCTACCCTATTTCTGTCTCCCTACCCTATTTCTGTCTCCCTACCCTATTTCTGTCTCCCTACCCTATTCTGTATGCCCTATCTTATTTCTGTCTACCCTAACCTATTTCTGTCTCCCTACCCTATTTCTGTCTGCCCTAACCTATTTCTGTCCAGTTATCCGCCCTAATTTTATTTTGGTGCCAGGTTCTGTATACATCACCCTATGTATGTGTGCTACGGTTGTCTGTCCTAGTTCGTGTCTGTCTGTTTTCTGTCTTATCCTGTTCCCAGCTTGTCTGTCCTAGTTCCTGTCACGTCTGTTGCTTTTCCTACCCGTTGTCTACCCTAGTTCGTATCAATTCTGATGTATTTCTCACCCATCGTCTTAGCTCTTGTTAAGTTGCAGGTCCTACCCTATGTCTGTCAAGTTGTCCGTCTTAGTTCTTGTATGTCCTACCCTTTGTCTGTTTAATTGTCTGTCTTCGGTCCTGCCAGTTTTCGCTTCTTCTATCTGGTTTTGTCTTGCTATTCCATCGTTTGTCTCTGTAATCGTCTTATAACTCATTCGCGAAGTTTCTTTTTCTGTGTCCGTGGATTGTTAGCAAGTGATAGATAGATGGACTGAGTAAATGAGCGGGATATAAGGAAGGGTGATAGATGGTCGTTGGATGTGACGATTTTGGTGAGATAACTTGATGGATTCATAACGCGGATGAGTGTGTGGTTGGATTTGTGACTGTAGAATGAATAGATCTGATGAGTAAGTGGATAATAAGTTGATAGCTGGATTGGTTTTACACGTGCTTGAGGGGGCTAATAAAACAAAACTTAATGTTGTTTAAAGGGCAGATAAGGAAGAGAGAGAGAGTCATTGTGACATTTTACGTTTTATGTGCCAATAACAAACATCCTGGACCCCAACCCATTCTCCACCCTTACACAACAAACGTCACTGTTGCTAATTTAGCGTGTCACTACGATCCACATGTTCCGTCTGTCTAATTTTAGCACTGTTTTAAGTGAAAACATAGCCAAGCGGCCTGTTCTCATATAGTAGAGACAGCCTTCGGGAAATTTGTACCGCGTTTATAATTTCATTTCCCTATTAATGATACTTGGAATACTTCCTCTAAGGAGAATTGGTGACCAAAGTGGAACCTGGGTTGTCGTAAGGTTCGCGGATTGGTTACAGCTTAGTGAGGTCATGTGTCACGTGATGTTTTCCTGTGATTAATCTTGTTGGTGTAGGAGCTGGTTCGTTTTGTTTCTTCTGTGATGTTATTTGAAGCCGCTCTGGTGTTTTAATTCTTATTACTGCGTTTTTTGTGGGATATTCTTTACGTAGTGAAGGTAGTCATATTTATATATATTGTAACGTGATATAGGCGTGAGGTTTTATTTCTCGCGGTTCTATACTGTGCCGTACCAGTGAGAGTTGTCTACCGTGTGTTATTACATAACGGTTGATAACGTTAGTTGTGTGAAAGAGGTGATCATTTTTAAGGTTTGGTTGAGTGAGGAGTGTCCGATAGAGTGCAACCCAGGTCGGTGAACCTGGCGTGTCTCATCGGCTACTCCCCATCTTGATAGATGTACAATTCCGTATTATTGTTGTAATTGATGTGAACAAATTAAGCGTTTTCAACCTGCCAGACAAGTTATTTACCAGTTTAGGTAAGTCCTAGTTTAGTCAGATATATTAAAATTCGGGAGAGTAACGTCCCATTGAGTAACATTACACTTATTCGGACCCTAATTGTAGAGGAAAGAGAAACAACGCGAGGATCAAGTCATTAATCCTAAAATAAGTGTTCTTCTTCTTTTCTCTTTTCACTGATACCTAAAAGGTGTCGTGGTTTATATCATTTGTCGTTCTTGAGCTGCTCGAACTGTCTGAATTAGTGATTTTCCTTTGTTGTTACATGTCTCTGTCACTCCATCTATCCATCTTCTTCTTTTCTCTTTTCACTGATACCTGAAAGGTGTCGTGGTTTATATCATTTGTCGTTCTTGAGCTGCTCGAACTGTCTGAATTAGTGATTTTCCTTGTTGTTACATGTCTCTGTCACTCCATCTTCTTCTTTTCTCTTTTCACTTATACCTAAAAGGTGTCGTGGTTTATATCATTTGTCGTTCTTGAGCTGCTCGAACTGTCTGAATTAGTGATTTTCCTTTGTTGTTACATGTCTCTGTCACTCCATCTTCTTCTTTTCTCTTTTCACTTATACCTAAAAGGTGTCGTGGTTTATAACATTTGTCGTTCTTGAGCTGCTCGAACTGTCTGAATTAGTGATTTTCCTTTGTTGTCACATCATTTCTCTGTCACTCCATCTCTCCACCTTCATCTGGGTCTTCCTCTTGGTCTTTTTCCATGCATTCTCGAGAAGAACGCCTTGATGGTGATTGGTAAGGATTCATTCTGACCAGGTGGCCAAACCATTTAAGTTGTTGTTGTTCTATATATTCTTGGCAATGTGTTCCTACCATTTTTCTTATGGTTTCATTGGTATTTTTGTGTTGTTTGTTACTTTTCTCAAGCATCGCATCTCACATGTATAGATCTTTCTTAATTGTGATTTAGAAAGGGTCCATGTTTGACTTTCATAGCACAAAGTTGGTATGAAAATGCTATTTATCATTTGTTGTTTAGCTGGCATAGAAATGTTTGGATGTCTTAGCAATGGTGAAAGCTGGTATGTGACAGCATTTGCTTTTTGTATTCTCATGTCAATTTCTCTGTCTAGTTTTCCATCTTCTGTGAACATTGTGCCCACATACTTGAATTCCTCTACTTGTTTTATTTCTTTATCTTTGATCTTAATGTTTAATGAGTGTTTTAATTTGCTTATTCTCATAGCCTCTGTTTTTGCTGTGTTAATTTTCATACTGTAGTTTGTGCAGCTTTTATCTAGAGATGTTATATGCTGTTGTAGCAGGTTTTCATCCTCATTTATTAAGCATTGGTCATAAATAAGTGTTAGTTATAGAAACTACTGTTGTTTTGTTGCGATGCAACCAAGCGGGGATCACTCATTTCGCTTAAATAGTTTATATGACTAAACTTGGATTTACCGCACTTTTTGTATAACAGACTTGTGCATCCAAGGAACGAGTACATTTATAGAATTTGGCATTAGCTTGTGACGTAGAGGTAGCAAAGCGAACTCGATGTGTCCTCGCGATATCCTCACACAACTGTTTACATACCGTTTGTGTCGAGTCTCGTGTTGTTTGGTTTATAATGACGTCTAGGGGCCGTTTGGTTTGTAGTGACGTCTAGGGGTCGTTTGGTTCATAATGATGTGACGTGTGGGGGATCGTTTGGTTCATAATGATGTGACGTGTGGGGGATCGTTTGGTTCATAATGATGTGACGTGTGGGGGATCGTTTGGTTATAATGATGTGACGTGTGGGGGATCGTTTGGTTCATAATGATGTGACGTGTGGGGGATCGTTTGGTTTATAATGATGTGACGTGTAGGGGATCGTTTGGTTTATAATGATGTGACGTGTGGGGGATCGTTTGGTTCATAATGATGTGACGTGTGGGGGATCGTTTGGTTTATAATGATGTGACGTGTGGGGGATCGTTTGGTTTATAATGATGTGACGTGTGGGGGATCGTTTGGTTTTAAAGGACATCACGTTTAGGACCGTGATTCGTGAACGTGGCTGCAGAGGACAAAGGATCGGGTTTGAACCCTCTTATAGGTTGCCCAGCTTAGACGGGCGCCGGAGTTTTGTTTCTGGAAAGTAGAGACGACTCTGTTGTCGTGCTGACCACGTTACTCGGAAAATATGACGATAATTATCAGGTCACGTCTCCTTTGCAAAACATTGCATCCACCGCAGCACGACTGAATGAATCTCTAAGTGAGATTTCCCACACCACATGAACATTGCATTCACAACAGCCCGACTGAATGAATCTTTGTCTCAAGTCAGATTTCCCACACCATAGGAAACAGTGCATTCACACAGTCCGTCTGAAAGAATCTCTGTCTCTAGCCAGATTTCCTACTTCTTTTTTTGTCATGTTCAAGGTCTCCTTGATGTCTTGAAATCACCTTCTTCTCGGTCTACCCCTGATGCGCCGCCGATGAACGATTCCTTCCGTTATTGTTCTTTCCAGCCTGCTGTGTCTTTTCACGCGGCCATATAATTTGAATTATTCTCGGTAGAAGGGTGTTTGTAAGCCACTTCTTTTTAAATGTTTAAACCTTTTGTCTTCATTTGCCGATTGTCGAAAAATGTGAACACGCCCAAGGTGTGGCAATGCCCTTTCCCCTTGGACATGACGTTTATCGCCATCTGTGTCTGAGTGATGTATTCCTGCGTGACGTATTTCTGCGTGTCTGAGTGATGTATTCCTGCGTGACGTATTTCTGCGTGTCTGAGTGATGTATTCCTGCGTGACGTATTTCTGCGTGTCTGAGTGATGTATTCCTGCGTGACGTATTTCTGCGTGTCTGAGTGATGTATTCCTGCGTGATGTATTCCTGCGTGTCTGAGTGATGTATATCTGCGTGTCTGAGTGATGTATTCCTGCGTGACGTATTTCTGCGTGTCTGAGTGATGTATTCCTGCGTGACGTATTTCTGCGTGTCTGAGTGATGTATTCCTACGTGATGTATTCCTGCGTGTCTGAGTGATGTATTCCTACGTGATGTATTTCTGCGTGTCTGAGTGATGTATTCCTACGTGATGTATTCCTGCGTGTCTGAGTGATGTATTCCTACGTGATGTATTTCTGCGTGTCTGAGTGATGTATTCCTGCGTGACGTATTTCTGCGTGTCTGAGTGATGTATTCCTGCGTGATGTATTCCTGCGTGTCTGAGTGATGTATATCTGCGTGTCTGAGTGATGTATTCCTGCGTGACGTATTTCTGCGTGTCTGAGTGATGTATTCCTGCGTGACGTATTTCTGCGTGTCTGAGTGATGTATTCCTACGTGATGTATTCCTGCGTGTCTGAGTGATGTATTCCTACGTGATGTATTTCTGCGTGTCTGAGTGATGTATTCCTACGTGATGTATTCCTGCGTGTCTGAGTGATGTATTCCTACGTGATGTATTTCTGCGTGTCTGAGTGATGTATTCCTGCGTGACGTATTTCTGCGTGTCTGAGTGATGTATTCCTACGTGATGTATTTCTGCGTGTCTGAGTGATGTATTCCTACGTGATGTATTCCTGCGTGTCTGAGTGATGTATTCCTGCGTGACGTATTTCTGCGTGTCTGAGTGATGTATTCCTACGTGATGTATTCCTGCGTGTCTGAGTGATGTATTCCTACGTGATGTATTTCTGCGTGTCTGAGTGATGCATTCCTACGTGATGTATTTCTGCGTGTCTGAGTGATGCATTCCTACGTGATGTATTTCTGCGTGTCTGAGTGATGCATTCCTACGTGATGTATTTCTGCGTGTCTGAGTGATGCATTCCTACGTGATGTATTTCTGCGTGTCTGAGTGATGCATTCCTACGTGATGTATTTCTGCGTGTCTGAGTGATGAATTCCTACGTGTCTGTTGCTACAGTCAAACCCACACATCTCGTGGTCCTGGTCTAATGAGCTGTTGTCGGTGTGGAGGAAGTCACGTCCACTCTACATGTCGTAAGTGTGTGACATGTTTAAATGACTTTACAAATTGCAACATTTGTCGGCAAGCATGAAGGCGTGTTTCGCTTCCTGAAAGAAGTCGGTAAAACAAAACATTGTTGCTCGCAGATTGACATTGAAATATGTCACGTACGTTTTTCATGATTGCATCCAATCAGTACTTCCGATTTAACGCCTCCGACTCCACGATTGTTTCTGACTCTACAACTGCGCCATCCCTGGCTAGTGCCAAAACTGTCGCGGGAATCTGCCGCCATAATCCTGACTTCTGATCAATGTTTCAACTACCGATGTCAGTAAATAATTATGACTGTACATCCCAGTAGTAGATGACTGGGAATACGCTGATGTACTGTTATAATGATGGACCAATCAATCGCTGTTTTGCGCGTAGAGGAAGAGGCTTGCGTGTGAGGGGATCACGTGTTTCTATTCTAAGAATAGCACATACGATATCTGCTTCCTGGAAAAAGGGTAATTATCTCGTGGAATTACGTCACATCCGCTCGGGAGATGCATGAATGGGGGATGTTTGAGATGGGTCGTGCTCTGACGTTCAGAACGTTCGGTCAATACATTACTAGGTATAAAATGAAAGATGTTGTTTTCAAAAATGAAAAACCAATTTTTGCTTGCATAAGATGACTGAACACTAGTCTTTTCACTTGATCTGTGATAAAACGTTTGGCAATTTGATGCTAGAGTTGGTTCTTTCTGTGCTAACGTAATCTACTTGGTTAGAACATTTTTGTTGGGAACTCTGTGGATTGATTCGCCGCTTGATATACAGTTTTTGTTAATTCCGCTTGTGTTGAGCGCTTTCCTACTTGTTATATTTTAACTTTGCGCGAGCGTGTATGTTGCTGCTATCTGTGATTTTATTATTCAATATTTAGCGTTTACAAGACCGAATCTGCCCTAGTTATTTGTGTATCTTTGTTAATTGTGGCAACGATGCATATTTTGTTATAGGTCCAGTGAGTGACTTGTTGTAAGGGTAGATTATTATGTTATGTACTGTGTATAGGGAGCCGCGATAGCTTAGTGGTTAGTGAACTGGATTACAAAGGACAAGAGGTAGGGTTCGATCCCAACCGACGGCTTCCGGTTCACCCAGCCTTTAATGGGTACCGGCGGCTTTTTTTCTGTGAAAGTAAAGCGGCACGGGTGTAATACCGACCACATTACCCCAAAAAATCATGTGCCGAAGGTCTGTAAAACTTATGGTCACTAACACCATGTTCCTATACGCCACTTGGCGTGACGGGGGTACTTTTCTTTACTTTTTACTGTGTGTATCTGGGTCACTTAGTGCAAGTTGGACCGTTATAAGGTACAAATACATAATCTTAATACACGGTTTTATAGTATGTAGGTTTTTTTTTTTACTCTGTTACTGTTCGGTATACGTACATCCAATGGTAGATGATTGAAAGGCGTGCTTTTAATTGATAGATGACCGAAAGATGTGTTTTTAATTTGTAGATGACCGAAAGATGTGTTTTTAATTTGTAGATGACCGAAAGATGTGTTTTTAATTTGTAGATGACGGAAAGATGTGTTTTTATTTGTAGATGACCGAAAGATGTGTTTTTAATTTGTAGATGACCGAAAGATGTGCTGACGTGTTATCGCCAACGATCGATTAGTTAAACATTTAGAAATACCTGGTCTCTAACGCGGAACTGTGAAGCAAAGACCTAGGATCACTGTGTGTACTGTCGTGGTGTTGTTTGTTCTGACGGGGTTCAGGCGTTTGTGAACTGTTAAGTGTTACTTTGTGAAATTTCAAGTGTTACTTTGTGAACTGGTAGTGTAACTTTGTGAACTGAAGTGTTACTTTGTGAACTGGAATGTTCGCTGTCGTTTGTGTGGTCGTTGAGAGCTGGAAACACAATGTCCAGAACTAGAGGTAAGATTCAGCAGTATTAGATCTCTCTCTCTCTCTCTCTCTCTCTCTCTCTCTTCCTCTCTCTCTCTCTCTCTCTCTCTCTCTCTCTCTCTCTCTGTATCTGTTGTAAATGTATGTGCATGTTAACTTTGTTCTTCCAGCATGCGTTATGCCATCTGTCCAAACACCAAACAACTGTGGAGATAGGCGAATATTTGGCATGCGTGGATAGCAGTCTAACTTCCAAGGTGATGAAGGCGCATGACTCACTTTTGTTACTTCGCGGAGCATTGTTTATCCACCGATACCTCATTCTAGTAGATCAAAACGCAACCTTGTAGCTGTTGCTTGAGCCTTCTTTTGGTGAGGCACAGTTTGTTCAACCTCGGACACACCTACCGTTACATATTCTAATATTAATCTTAACTTGCCAAACACAATACTCCATATAAACATGCAGCAAACATCCGCATTAATTTATCTTTCTCTATACATTTCTTTCATCATATGCGTAATATCACTCATTTAACTCGCATTTCTGCATTGGGAATTCCCGTTACCAGTGTTCTATAACTATCATTGATCGGGAATATCCTATCCACGGTGAACTTAGGACATCAGAGCTAAACTTTCTTTTATTTAGCCGTAGAGTTTGTACAAATCGAGGAAACGAAGACAGTATAATAAATCACAGAGCCAGTCTTAACATATGGATGCGAGTCATGGACAACAGACAAGAAAATCACTGGAGTCTGTAGAAATGTGGTTTTACAGAAGAATGTTGAGAATACCATGGGCAGCTAAGAAGAGTAATGAAGAGGTTCTGAGAAAGGTCAAAGCCAAAAGAGAGCTAATTTGCAATGTTAGGAAGAGACAATCATAATTTTTTTGGCCATGTAATGAGAAGAGAACAACTGGAATATATTGTAATAACTGGAAAAATTGAGGGACGAAGAGATAGAGGGAAGCAAAGAGAAAAAAAATAACAGAGAACTTAAGAGAATGGCTTGGCAGAAGGTCAACAACAGAAATGATAAATAGCTGCCGATATCGAAAGTTGTGGAGAGACATGATCACCTACGCCACTAGGCCCGGTACTTGATGATGATAATAAATCACAGACAGTAATGGGCTTTCTCTATCAGGGTGGAGTTTAGATTCATCGATACATGTCTTTGACATCAGACAAACGCCCTAGTGAACTCTTTCAACAGGCTCTGTGTCACTGCTCCGCCTAGCAGGACACATCCAACACCGTGACCCTTACACAACTGTCATCTGCCACTCCTGTTGTCAACTTACACAACTTATCAGTTGTAACCGCACGGCTTTGAAGTGGCTTCTACCAGGATATGTTTGGCAACAATTACATTACTCGCAAGCTGTTCTCAGATTGTTTCATCATCTGACCTGTCCCTGTAGCTGTCACGTTGGATCTTGTCTTCCACGACTTTTTTTTTTCTTGCTAGCTTTTATTTGTCTCGTCTAGTCGACCTTAAAACAACATTCCTCATAACCAACTTCTTCAGGTCATCATGCTATTTTGTGTGCTCGTGATTTATTTTCTTCTTAAATTGTTTTTTTTTTCAGTTTTCTTTCAACCACTGCCCAGGTATATTAAGGGTCTTTAGCTATAAATAAATCAAGAAGGAACGATCCTCAGAATGTTTAGTTTGGTCTTAATTCAATTTAAACAACTCTAATTTGTATTCAGTATTCTCTCCTGTCATTTTAGTATTCTCTCCTGTCATGTCAGCATTCTCTCCTGCCCTGTCAGCATTCTTTCCTGTCATTTCACTTCGTGTCATAAAACGAAAAAAAAAAAAATTCTTCCCAACCATTTCAAAATGGATTCTTACCATTTCGGTATTCATCCTGTCATTTCAACATTCCTCCCTCTTATATCTTTTACATGACATGTTTTTTTCCAATACTCGTTCTCATCATTTCAGAATTACCCCAACATTAAAACATTGCCATAATTTCATTAATGGTATCATTTCAAAGCCCTGTTTGTGACAATATTTTAACACTTAAAGTTAAGTGTGTATTGTTATGTTTGCAGGCTGGTTATACTACACAGTCAGCCAGCTGGCGGACAAAAACACTCGCGAGAACTTGGCCATCCAACATCTGAAGGCCTCTGTGGATATTGATGCTTCCAATGGACAGGCTTGGTACCTGCTAGGGAGGTAATGGTTCTGTTATTGTTGTTAGTTGTACAACCTGGTGATGTTGTTCTGTTGTTGTTGTTGTTGGTCGTACAGCTGGTGATGTTGTTCTGTTGTTGTTGTTGTTGGTTGCACAGCTGGTGATGTTGTTCTGTTGTAGTTGGTTGTGCAGCTGGTGATGTTGTTCTGTTGTTGTTGGTTGTACAGCTGGTGATGTTGTTCTGTTGTTGTTGTTGTTAGTTGTACAGCCTGCTGATGTTGTTCTGTTGTTGTTGGTTGTACAGCTGGTGATGTTGTTCTGTTGTTGTTGTTGTTGTTGTTGGTTGCACAGCTGGTGATGTTGTTCTGTTGTTGTTGTTGGTTGTACAGCTGGTGATGTTGTTGTTGTTGTTGGTTGTACAGCTGGTGATGTTGTTCTGTTATTGTTGTTGGTCGTACAACTGGTGATGCTGTTCTATTGTTGTTGTTGGTTGTACAGCTAACAATGTTGTTCTGTTATTGTTGTTGGTCGTACAGCTGGTGATGTTGTTCTATTGTTGTTGTTGGTTTTGTACAGCTAACAATGTTGTTCTGTTATTGTTGTTGGTCGTACAACTGGTGATGTTGTTCTATTGTTGTTGTTGGTTTTGTACAGCTAACAATGTTGTTCTGTTGTTGTTGGTTGTACAGCTGATAGTTTTGTTCCATTGTTGTTGTTGTTGTTCGTTGTACAGCTGGTGATGTTGTATTGTTGTTGTTGTTTATACAGCTGATGTTTATGTAATTCTATCATTGCTGTCTGAGTGTTGTTGATTGTTCAACCAAAGATAATGTTCTATTGTTGCTCTTTGGATGCTTTTGTTGTACAAGTAGGGACGTTGTTCTATTGTTGCTGTCAGGATGTTCGTGAAATTACTTTGTTGTCTAATTATTGTTATGGGTGTTGTTCTGTTGTTGTTATCTCATTATTGTGATGGGGTTGTTGTTTTCTGATTGTTGTTGATCTAGTTTGTGGTGTTATTCTGTTGCTGTTTGTCTGAAAGCTGTTCAGTTTTTGTTAGTGCTTATGTTTGTGATGTTCTGTTGTTTTTATATGGAGTTCTTCTATTGTCAGGTTATTGTTAGTGCTACTATTATAATCCGTATCAGTATCATTATTGTGTGCTTGTTCTGGTATTGTCTGTCTGTTCTGGTACTGTCTGTCTGTTCTGTTACTGTCTGTCTGTTCTGGTACTGTCTGTTCTATTACTGTCTGTTATATTCTGTAGTTACGTATTCACCCATCCACTGCTCCTCTAGTTGTCTGAACTTTAAGGGATTTTATGTTGATAAAGATCACAACTATTTGTTTTCTTCTCAAACTGTCACTTTAGTTATAATCTTTGAACTTTTAACATGGTGCCTCTGGTTAACTTATTTTTTTAACGAGGTGCCTCTAGTTAACTTATTTTTTAACGAGGTGCCTCTAGTTAACTTATTTTTTAACGAGGTGCCTCTAGTTAACTTATTTTTTAACGAGGTGCCTCTAGTTAACTTATTTTTTAACGAGGTGCCTCTAGTTAACTTATTTTTTAACGAGGTGCCTCTAGTTAACTTATTTTTTTAACATGATGCTTCTAGTTAACTTATTTTTTTAATGAGGCGCCTGTGGTTAACTTATTTTTTTAACATGATGCCTCTAGTTAACTTATTTTTAACACGGTGCCTCTAGTTAACTTATTTTTTAACGAGGTGCCTCTAGTTAACTTATTTTTTAACGAGGTGCCTCTAGTTAACTTATTTTTTAACGAGGTGCCTCTAGTTAACTTATTTTTTAACGAGGTGCCTCTAGTTAACTTATTTTTTAACGAGGTGCCTCTAGTTAACTTATTTTTTAACGAGGTGCCTCTAGTTAACTTATTTTTTTAACATGATGCTTCTAGTTAACTTATTTTTTTAATGAGGCGCCTGTGGTTAACTTATTTTTTTAACATGATGCCTCTAGTTAACTTATTTTTAACACGGTGCCTCTAGTTAACTTAATTTTTTAACGAGGTGCCTCTAGTTAACTTATTTTTTAACGAGGTGCCTCTAGTTAACTTATTTTTTAACGAGGTGCCTCTAGTTAACTTATTTTTTAACGAGGTGCCTCTAGTTAACTTATTTTTTAACGAGGTGCCTCTAGTTAACTTATTTTTTAACGAGGTGCCTCTAGTTAACTTATTTTTTAACGAGGTGCTTCTAGTTAACTTATTTTTAATAAAATTTCTATGCTCTGAAAAGCGTATCCTTTCAATTGAACGTTGGGAGCTATAGTCATATTCATTACCTCGCAGGTGTTTCTCGGGTGCAGGCCGTGTCCATGATGCCTTCGATGCCTACCGACAGTCCATTGACAAGTCGGAGGCAAATGCTGATACTTGGTGCTCCATAGGGTATGTACATACTCACATAGAACATGTATGTTCATACACAGAACATTTACACTCATACTCACTTAGAATATGGGCGTTTATACTCACTTAGAAAATATTTCCTGTTACTCACATGGAGTGCGTATGTTCATACTCACATAGAGCATGTAATTTCCTACCAACATAGAACATGTAATCTTATACTGACACAAAATATGTAATTTCATACTCATATAGAACATGTAATCTTATACTCACATAAAACGTTATCTCATACTCACATAGAACATGTTATCTCATACTCACATAGAACATGTAATCTTATACTGACACAAAATATGTAATTTCATACTCACATAGAACATGTAATCTTATACTCACATAAAACGTTATCTCATACTCACATAGAACATGTTATCTCATACTAACATAGAACATGTTATCTCATACTAACATAGAACGTGTTAACCTATACTCACATAGAACATGTAATCTCATACTAACATAGAACGTGTTAACCTATACTCACATAGAACATGTTATCTCATTCTTACATAGAACATGTACGTACATACTCACCTCACCAAAAGTGAATATTATAGAAAGTGCACTTCACCAAAAGCGAATGTCATAGAAAGTGTATTTCACCAAAAGCGAATGTCATAGAAAGTATACTTCACCTAAAGTGAATGTTATATTTCATGTAGAAGATTTCTCTTAACAAACTATGAACAAATGATTACACCCAATGAGAGAGAGGGGATGGATGGTATAGAATATCAACATGAGAAACACATTTGATTTGAGTCAACTGTTTCTGGATGGGTGATACAAAACATCAACATAACACATCAGCATAACAATCAACCTTTTCAGAGAATTGAGTGAGAAAAGAATGAGACAGGACAAACTGTCAGATGAAAGTGGCCAAATGGTACAGATCTTTCAGACTTTGGTGTTAACTTAGCCAAACAGGCACACACACACACACACAAACAGTAACCATTGAGGCTCAGTCTGAAAAGTGTTCCTTGTTGCAGTATCCCCATATTCCAAGTCAAGCTTGCTGCCGGAGCTACTGAGTTTAGTGCTCTGTGCACACCATGCACTGTGTTTTTTATCCAGATTTTGTTCCGATATTACGATTGCTTATGATGAATGATGATATCGTATGATGGACAGTTCAGCTGTGTTCACTTTGGTGCTATCTATCTATCTATCTATCTATCTATCTATCTATCTATCTATCTATCTATCTATCTATCTATCTATCTATCTATCTATCTATCTATCTATCTATCTTATCTTATCTTATCTTATCTTATCTTATCTTATCTTATCTTATCTATCTTATCCTATCCTATCCTATCCTATCCTATCCTATCCTATCCTATCCTATCCTATCCTATCCTATCCTATCCTATCCTATCCTATCCTATCCTATCCTATCCTATCCTATCCTATCCTATCCTATCCTATCCTATCCTATCCTATCCTATCCTATCCTATCCTATCCTATCTATCCTATCCTATCCTATCCTATCCATTGCCCTTTCGAGCCGTAGCTGGCCCATAGGGCGTAGACCAAGATACTCCTCTCTTATCTAATTCTAGCAGTTTTCCATTTTTCTAAAGCTATTTTATCAAATCTCGCCATTTGTCTCTGTTCTGTGCAAGCAGCTCTATCTCATTGAGGGAGCCGACTCCTGTTGCTCTTGCCTCTCTCATCAATGTTCTTCTCAGTGTCTCTCTGGGTCGTCCTCTTTTCCTCTTACCTGTTGTTTCCCACATGAGGGCTTGCTTTGCTATTCAGTTATTATCTCTTCTCATCACATGTCCAACATATGACCATCGTCTTTTCTTTATTACTGAAGATATTCGTGGTTGATTGGCGATTTCTCTAATTTCCTCGTTTGTTTTGAATTAGTTCCACGCTATACCAAGTATTTTCCTTAGACATTTATTTTCGAATGCGTTCAACTTTGTTTCTATATCTCTTGTTGTTTTCCAGCTTTCACACGCATACGTAAGGGTTGATAGTACATTTGATTTGAATAGTCTAAGTTTTGTGTTTGTGCTGATGAGTTTTGATTTCCATAACTTTCAAGGCTTCTGAAAGACATTGCTGCTTTAGCTATTCTGATTCTAATTTCTTTGCTTGTATCCCCTTCTCGATCAATGTGACTTCCAAGATAGATAAACTGATTGATCTCTTCCACTGGTTTGTTTTCCACTTTGGTACTGCTTGGCCTTATTGTCTTTTGGCGTGTGCTGTAGCTGCTATGATGGGGACTGCAGCCGCCTTGCTTTTTTTGGATCCTTCAATGAGATGAGTTTTTATTCGGATGATTCCACTGACATGGATGGTTTCAGCAATTATGGATTTTAGTTTGTTTGCAGTGATACCGGGGCCTTCAACTAACCATAACTAACTAACCATAACTAACTAACCATAACTAACTTAACCATAACCAACTAACCATAAGACAGAGACATAGAGTAAATAGAGAAACTG
Organism: Megaustenia siamemsis; assembly: GCA_032433765.1. Lineage (NCBI taxonomy): Eukaryota > Metazoa > Mollusca > Gastropoda > Stylommatophora > Ariophantidae > Megaustenia > Megaustenia siamemsis. The sequence continues at coordinate 69,595,738 of JAVIAB010000108.1, forward strand.
AACCACAACTGCTGTATAAGATGGTTAGATGTTTTTCCTTGGATGAGCTGATTTTTTTGTTCTGTCTGTGACCAGAGTGCTGTATCAGCAGCAGAACCAGCCAATGGATGCCTTGCAGGCATACATATGTGCGGTACAGCTGGACAAATCACATTCTGCTGCCTGGGCTGACCTGGGCGTGTTGTATGAGACCTGTAACCAGCCGAATGACGCGCTCACCTGTTACCTGAACGCAACGAAAAATTCAGGTGAGTTTTGTTGTTGCTTTCATTGATTTTACATCTGCATTATGCCTGAAACTATCAGTTGGTAAGGTCTGGTTTTGGACCTTGGTGTTTCTGAGTTTGAGCAATTCCTTGAGTTGGTAAGGTCTGGTTTTGGACCCTGGTGTTTCTGAGTTTGAGCAATTCCTTGAGTTGGTAAGGTCTGGTTTTGGACCCTGGTGTTTCTGAGTTTGAGCAATTCTTTGAGTTGGTAAAGTCTGGTTTTGGACCTTGGTGTTTCTGAGTTTGAGCAATTCTTTGAGTTGGTAAGGTCTGGTTTTGGACCCTGGTGTTTCTGAGTTTGAGCAATTCCTTGAGTTGGTAAGGTCTGTTTTTGGACCCTGGTGTTTCTGAGTTTGAGCAATTCCTTGAGTTGGTAAGGTCTGGTTTTGGACCCTGGTGTTTCTGAGTTTGAGCAATTCCTTGAGTTGGTAAGGTCTGTTTTTGGACCCTGGTGTTTCTGAGTTTGAGCAATTCCTTGAGTTGGTAAGGTCTGGTTTTGGACCCTGGTGTTTCTGAGTTTGAGCAATTCTTTGAGTTGGTAAGGTCTAGTTTTGGACCCTGGTGTTTCTGAGTTTGAGCAATTCTTTGAGTTGGTAAGGTCTGGTTTTGGACCCTGGTGTTTCTGCGTTTGAGCAATTCTTTGAGTTGGTAAAGTCTGGTCTTGGACCCTTGTGTTTCTGCGTTTGAGCAATTCTTTGAGTTGGTAAAGTCTGGTTTTGGACCCTGGTGTTTCTGCGTTTGAGCAATTCTTTGAGTTGGTAAAGTCTGGTTTTGGACCCTTGTGTTTCTGAGAGTGAGCAATTCCTTGAGTTGGTAAGTCTGGTTTTGGACCCTGGTGTTTCTGAGTTTGAGCAATTCCCTGAGTTGGTAAAGTCTGGTTTTGGACCTTGGTGTTTCTGAGTTTGAGCAATTCCTTGAGTTGGTAAGGTCTGGTTTTGGACCCCAGTGTTTTCTACTTTGAGCAATTCCTTGAGTTGGTAAAGTCTGGTTTTGGACCCTTGTGTTTCTGCGTTTGAGCAATTCTTTGAGTTGGTAAAGTCTGGTTTTGGACCCTGGTGTTTCTGAGTTTGAGCAATTCCCTGAGTTGGTAAAGTCTGGTTTTGGACCTTGGTGTTTCTGAGTTTGAGCAATTCCTTGAGTTGGTAAGGTCTGGTTTTGGACCCCAGTGTTTTCTACTTTGAGCAATTCCTTGAGTTGGTAAAGTCTGGTTTTGGACCCTTGTGTTTCTGCGTTTGAGCAATTCTTTGAGTTGGTAAGGTCTGGTTTTGGACCCTGGTGTTTCTGAGTTTGAGCAATTCCTTGAGTTGGTAAGGTCTGTTTTTGGACCCTGGTGTTTCTGAGTTTGAGCAATTCCTTGAGTTGGTAAGGTCTGGTTTTGGACCCTGGTGTTTCTGAGTTTGAGCAATTCTTGAGTTGGTAAGGTCTGTTTTTGGACCCTGGTGTTTCTGAGTTTGAGCAATTCTTTGAGTTGGTAAAGTCTGGTTTTGGACCCTTGTGTTTCTGCGTTTGAGCAATTCTTTGAGTTGGTAAAGTCTGGTTTTGGACCCTGGTGTTTCTGCGTTTGAGCAATTCCCAGAGTTTGTAAGGTCTGATTTTGGACCTCAGTGTTTTCACTTTGAGCAATTCTCTGAGTTTGTAACATCTGATTTTGGACCCTGGTGTTTCGAGTTTCAACAGCCTGTGGCTTTATAATATATTTGAGTCTGGACCGAGATGTTTTTGAGTTTCAGTAATTCTCTGGGTGAAGTGTTTGAGACATTAATGTCAAGTCTGTGGGCTAAGAGAAAGTTGAAACCCATTACTTCAAAATTGGTTTATGCCTAACAAATCTGTGTATCATGGTTTGACAGTGTCTCATATATCTATGTTGACTATGTCTGTTATGTCAGGGTATCAAGATGTGCCTGATACTTCAGATTATCAGGGTTTGACTATCTTGATATTTCAGCGAATGTCAGAAATATGTGAGAAATGATTTTACATTTAATAATATTTGAGGTTTTTAGGATTCAGATGTTCCTGATATTTAGTATATATGTGTATGACTTCCTGGTATTTCAGTATATATGTGTATGACTTCCTGGTATTTCAGTATATATGTGTGAGTTTATAATTGAAAGGAACTGTGAAAGTGTGGCTGCGGATTGTAGCACATGGAGAGCAAAAATAAAGAATGGCACAGCAAATTTCGAGACAGTGCTGATGTCAAATTCAGAAGACAAAAGGTGCAATTGAAAGGAGACAAGGCTGAGTGCCGCAGATACACCTTGCTTGTTCTGTGGATGGATCTGTCTGTCCAGGATTGGCAAATTCAGCCACGAGAAAAGATGTTCAGTAAAGCAGCACCCAGTATGAGACACTAATGCTTTACCAAACTACTGACTTATCATGATTGCTTGTTACCAACCATCTATCAAGACGCCAAAGGTCATATATGTGTCTGACTTCCTGATATTTCAGTATATATGTGTCTGACTTCCTGATATTTTAATATATATGTGTCTTACTTCCTGATATTTCAGTATGTATATGTCTGACTTCCTGATATTTCAGCATATATGTGTCTGACTTCCTGATATTTTAATATATATGTGTCTGACTTCCTGATATTTCAGTATGTATATGTCTGACTTCGTGATATTTCAGCATATATGTGTTTGACTTCCTGATATTTCAGTATATATGTGTATGACCTCCTGATATTTCAGTATGTATGTGTACAACTTCCTGATATTTCTAGTTTGTTTGTTTTTTATTCAAGTTTGTCAAGTATTTCATGTTGTTAGCTCGACTACATCTGAAAATAATACAGATATTGACTGGGGTGATTGTCTTATTTCTTGGGTTTTTACAATTGGACTGTTTTAAACTACGTTGAAACATATTCTTTCCAGTGCAAACAAGAAACATCACTCCAGTGTTATGTGCATGTTCTCACATCTTCTCCTCAGAGTCCAACGCAAATTTGGCAGCTAAAATCAAGTTTTTACAGCAGAACCAGGCAAACATGCCACTCCATTTTCATAATAAGTGAGTCTGTTTTTATCATCTTAAACTTCTTTTTATTGACTTTGTTCATTTGAACATTTATTTCTATTATTTTGATACTTTCTGTTGTGTTTCAAAGATGTTCAGTTTTAAGTTTGTTGCGTTTCAAAGCTTCTAACATGTCCTTCATCTTCTTGTGTTTGTGAGTGGGTAAGGTCTGAGATGAGAGTTGAGGTACTCCGTTAAGATGTTTGAGAGCTGTGATGCTTGTAGGCAGTGAGGCTATAATGTTTCACTGCTGTGATGTTAATGTTATGTTTCATTGCTGTGATGTTAATGTTATGTTTCACTGATGTGATGTTAATGTTATGTTTCACTGCTGTGATGTTAATGTTATGTTTCACTGCTGTAATGTTAATGTTATGTTTCACTGCTGTGATGTTAATGTAGTAATGTTTCAATGCTGTGATGTTAATGTAATACTGTTTCAATACTGTGATGTTAATGTAGTAATGTTTCAATGCTGTGATGTTAATGTAGTAATGTTTCAATGCTGTGATGTTAATGTAGTAATGTTTCAATGCTGTGATGTTAATGTTATACTGTTTCATTGATGTGATGTTAATGTTATACTGTTTCAATGCTGTGATGTTAATGTAATACTGTTTCAATACTGTGATGTTAATGTAGTAATGTTTCAATGCTGTGATGTTAATGTAATACTGTTTCAATACTGTGATGTTAATGTATAATGTTTCAATGCTGTGATGTTAATGTTATACTGTTTAAATGGTGTGATGTTAATGTTATACTATTTCAATGCTGTGATGTTAATGTTATATTGTTTCATTGATGTGATGTTAATGTTATACTGTTTCAATGCTGTGATGTTAATGTTACACTGTTTCAATGCTGTGATGTTAATGTATACTGTTTCAATGCTGTAGTAATGTTTCATTGCTGTGATGTTAATGTTATACTGTTTCAATGCTGTGATGTTAATGTTATACTGTTTCAATGCTGTGATGTTAATGTTATACTGTTTCAATGCTGTGATGTTAATGTTATACTGTTTCAATGCTGTGATGTTAATGTTATACTGTTTCAATACTGTGATGTTAATGTTATACTGTTTCAATGCTGTGATGTTAATGTTATACTGTTTCAATGCTGTGATGTTAATGTTATACTGTTTCAATACTGTGATGTTAATGTTATACTGTTTCAATGCTGTGATGTTTGATTGCAGTAACACTAATACTTATCAACTCTTTATTTTAGTCCCATGTAGGCCTCTTCCTTTGTTCATTTACTTCTTGTGTGTATCCTCCTGCTTGTCCTTCCATTATTAATCACATTTGTTGTCAAAGTGTTCACTATAACCCATTTTCACATGTTGTCTTCAGAAATTCATTTTATATTCATTTTGTGTAATTTATTTATTTGCGCAAAGTTTGTTTTTTTCTATTGGGACAAACTACTAATTCTGATTTGAATACCTTGTGACAACTTCACGTAAGCCCCAATTCTTCAACCCTCCCGGCACACTCAAGAGATTGAATGAATGCCATTCCCAATCAATGCTCAATTTTCATTAATAATTTAATTAATAATTTTCATTAATAATTGAGTCAGAATTATTGTTCTCTCGCTTCATTCACATTTGAATTCTGACACAGGTTTGTTTGTTATTAACTTTTACATTAGAGCCCTGTTTCTGACTCAACTAGATGCTACATTATTCATTAACTCTTTCAATAAGAGCCCTAATTCTGCTCCATTATTCATCAGCTCTTTCAATATAAAGCCCTATTTCTGCTCCATTATTCATCAGCTCTTTCAATAAGAGCCCTATTTCTGCTCCATTATTCATCAGCTCTTTCAAAAGAGCCTGATTTCTGATCCATTATTTATCAGCTCTTTCAATAAGAGCCCTATTTCTGATCCATTATTTATCAGCTCTTTCAATAAGAGCCCTATTTCTGATCCATTATTCATCAGCTCTCTCAATAAGAGCCCTATTTCTGATCCATTATTCATCAGCTCTTTCAATAAGAGCCCTATTTCTGATCCATTATTTATCAGCTCTTTCAATAAGAGCCCTATTAATGACTGATTTCAGAGCTCACCAGACACTGCCTAGTATAGAAGAAGCCTGGCGTCTACCAATCCCTGCGGAGCTTACATCTCGTCAAGGCAGCACAGGACCAGCAGGTGGCCTTGCTTCAGGACGTGGAGCCGGAGGTCCTAACCATGACCAGGACATGTCCCTAAGGGAGGACGCTAAGAAAAAGAAAGATAGAAAAAGAGTAAGTGATCTCTTTTACCAATGCAAATTATTTTATTTTCGTGTACTCCTCGTGTACTCCATCATTGTACTCCTGCAGTTCTTTTGAGTTATCACATTGGAAATATCAGCACGGAGAATGTACATCACAAACCTTGTAGGGGCTTCTGAATTAAATATAAAAGTTCATAAATATTACTTCAGCAGCTGTCCAATTTTTTTTGTATTTGAATTTTGCAGGGCAGCAGCATTCATCCTATTTTTTTCACTTTTCAACTGCTAAGAACTAACTTAATTATGCTTCAGGGTTTTTCATGCACCTTTAATAAGGTTAGGTACACAATCTTACCATAAGGTTAGGTACACAATCTTACCATAAGGGTTAGGTACCCATCTTACCATAAGGTTAGGTACACAATCTTACCATAAGGTTAGGTACACAATCTTACCATAAGGTTAGGTACACAATCTTACCATAAGGTTAGGTACACAATCTTACCCATAAGGTTAGGTATACAATCTTACCATAAGGTTAGGTACACATTCTTACCATAAGGTTAGGTACACAATCTTACCTTAAGGTCAGGTACACAATCTTACCCATAAGGTTAGGTAAACAATCTTACCATAAGGTTAGGTACACAATCTTACCATAAGGTTAGGTACACAATCTTACCATAAGGTTAGGTACACAATCTTACCCATAAGGTTAGGTAAACAATCTTACCATAAGGTTAGGTACACAATCTTACCCATAAGGTTAGGTATACAATCTTACCATAAGGTTAGGTACCCAATCTTACCCATAAGGTTAGGTATGCAATCTTACCCATAAGGTTAGGTACACAATCTTACCCATAAGGTTAGGTACACAATCTTACCGCAAGGTTAGGTACCCAATCTTACCATAAGGTTAGGTACACAATCTTACCATAAGGTTAGGTACACAATCTTACCTATAAGGTTAGGTATACAATCTTACCCATATAGGTTAGGTACACAATCTTACCCATAAGGTTAGGTACACAATCTTACCAGCCCAGGCATTATGGTACTGGCAGCAGTAAATTGGCATTAGATGTGTGTATTGTAGGCAGCCATGGTTCCCGACTTGTTGATAACAAGTTGTAATGCTCAGGCTCATCAGATCAGAGCTAGACTGTGATAATATTGACATTAGTCTAAACTCTGTGATAATTTTGACATTTAGTCTAAACTCTGTGATAATGACATTAGTCTAAATCCTGTGATAATACTTACATTAGTCTAAACTCTGTGATAATATTGACATAACCCAAACCTTGACACTCAATTACTAGTCACCTCTTATCTTTCAGCAATCCAGCGAACCCCTGGAGATGCCCCCTCCACCTCCTCAGCCCCCAGCCGTGCTGTCACCGCAGCAATACCACATGATGGAGCGTTTATCAAAGAACGAGGCAACCCTCAACCAGTCACAGCAACATCTTCTGCAGCAACTTCAGCAGCAACACAACTTATCACAACAATTCACCAAGGTGAAGCATGAGAGAATAAACAGTACAGTAACTTGTCTGTTGTTAGAGTTGTCCCCACAACAAACCAATTGGTTCTCAGTCATTATAACCCTAGATTATGACCATCATCATCATTAGGTACCATGCCTGCTGGCATTGGTGATCATGTCTCTTCCCAACTTTTGATCATGACAGTTTTTTACCATTTCTGTTGTTGACCTTCTGCCAAGCCATTCTCTTAACCTGTCTGGTATCTTTTCTCTTTGTTTCTCTCTATATCTCTTCGTCCCTCAATTTTTCCAGTTGTTACAATATATTCCGGCTGTTCCCTTCTCATTACATGGGCAACATATGATGATTGTTTCTTCCTAATTTTGGATATTAGATCTCTTTTTGCTTTGGCCTCTTTCAGAATGTTTTAATTACTTTTCTTAGCTGTGCATGGTATTCTCAACATTCTTCTGTAAAACTACATTTCTACAGCCTCCAGTGATTTTCTTGTCTGTTGTCCTCTGTATAACTTCCTAATTATTCTTGCCATTGACCCCTGACAGATTTGGCAGATTTGTTTTTATTTTCAAACAACTCGCACGCTTAGTAAAAACTGCTAATGTACATGTAAAGTGCAGTTTTGTTTTTTTAAAATAAATTTGACCATAAATGCAATACATTTTTTTTAAACTTCTGACTGTGAAAATCTCTTTGGTGGTCACATGAAACAAACCTCCGTAAACACCCCGGATAAGCAACGAACGATGCTAAGATTAAAGTTGAACAGGCGGCTGACATGTCAAGAAACAAAGCACCATCCGATAGCACTAGAATTCCTGGTCATAAATCGGACCTAAACCAGCAGATGATTATTGCATTCAATTTCTGTGGCTCTTCTTAGGTAAACTCTCAATTTTATAGCAAGATTTCATAGAAAATATTATTTCCCCAAACTGCAGAGGAATTTGACAAACATATTGAAAAAACATGACTCACAGACGAGTATCGTCATCCATGGTTGAGCTAATGTTAAAGTGTAATGCACATTGATGACTCACTAGCTTGCTGGTTATGCATATATGTAGCTCATCTTTGTTGTTGTTTTCTATAGTCTGAATTATGACATTCTCAGGACTGCGCTATCATCAAGAGCCATGTAATAAAACGAGCTAAAAGATTAATTTCTTCTCTTTCTCTTCATTGTAGAACAACAAAGCAATCAGTGAAGAACACACATTATGGCATCTTGTACAACAGTGACCTGCCTTTGATTACATAAAGAAACAACAGATAAAAATAGTTTGATTATATGTGAAGGGAGACAAAAAACAAAGTGAGTTGTGAACAAATATAATGAGAACACCAGACCTAAGGACCGATCACAGAAAAAGATGAGTTGAAGGAATATTATAAGTAATAGGAAATACAACAGCAAAGAAGTCAACAAAAATTATATCTCCCCTCAATACTGAAAGGCTAAGAGGAAAGAAGGAAGAAGACATTTATATGTGTCTCTATTCGCATTCTCTGTGAGTGCCCACAACCTTCCATGCCTGACTTGATCCCAATTCTTCTTTCCTTCGCAGCAACACAGTCCTCTCACCTCTCAGGGCAGACTTGGACAGACCAGTAAGTTGGAATTTAGTGTGTGGGTGTGCATTGCTTGATTGATTTGTGTGTGGGTGTGCATTGCTTGATTGATATGTGTGTGGGTGTGCATTGCTTGATTGATTTGTGTGTGTGCATTGCTTGATTGATTTGTGTGTGGGTGTAGATTGCTTGATTGATTTGTGTGTGGGTGTAGATTGCTTGATTGATTTGAGTGTGGGTGTGCATTGCTTGATTGATTTGAGTGTGGGTGTAGATTGCTTGATTGATTTGAGTGTGGGTGTAGATTGCTTGATTGATTTGAGTGTGGGTGTAGATTGCTTGATTGATTTGAGTGTGGGTGTGCATTGCTTGATTGATTTGAGTGTGGGTGTTGATTGATTGATTTTGTGGCAGTAGATTGCTTGATTTGTGTGTGGGTGTGGATTGCTTGATTGGTTTGAAGGTGGGTGTGGATTGCTTGATTGATTTGAGTGTGGGCATGGATTGCTTGATTGATTTGAGTGTGGGTGTAGATTGCTTGATTGATTTGAGTGTGGGTGTGGATTGCTTGATTGATTTGAGTGTGGGTGTGCATTGCTTGATTGATTTGAGTGTGGGCATGGATTGCTTGATTGATTTGAATGTGGGTGTAGATTGCTTGATTGATTTGAGTGTGGGTGTAGATTGCTTGATTGATTTCATGTGGGTGTGCATTGCTTGATTGATTTTAGTGTGGGTGTGGATTGCTTGATTGATTTGAGTGTGGGTGTTGATTGCTTGATTGATTGATTTGTGGGAGTAGATTGCTTGATTTGTGTGTGGGTGTGGATGCTTGATTGGTTTGAATGTGGGTGTGGATTGCTTGATTGGTTTATGTGTGGGTGTGGATTGCTTGATTGGTTTGGGTGTGCGTGTGGATTGCTTGATTGATTTTTATGTGAGTTTGGATTGCTGGGTTGTTGTGGGTTCGTCTTGTATATTTACATTCTAGCCAGAAAGATTGTCTTTGTTTTGAGAGTATCATCTTCTTTGTGAATTGAATGACATTGCTGTTGATAGAGTGTCATCTTCATTGTGATTTTATGTTTTTGGTCTTTGGGAACACTTTATCTTCTAGCTAGTTGTTGAACTTGTGGATGTTAGTTAACCAAAGTTTCTTTGTTATCACCAAAGTTTCATTGTTATCACCAAAGTTTCAATGTTATCACCAAATCACCAAGTTTCTTTGTTATCACCAAAGTTTCATTGCTATCACCAAAGTTTCTTTGTTATCACCAAAGTTTCAATGTTATCACCAAATCACCAAAGTTTCTTTGTTATCACCAAAGTTTCATTGTTATCACCAAAGTTTCTTTGTTATCACCAAAGTTTCAATGTTATCACCAAAGTTTCTTTGTTATCACCAAAGTTTCATTGTTATCACCAACGTTTCTTTGTTATCACCAAAGTTTCAATGTTATCACCAAATCACCAACATTTCTTTGTTATCACCAAAGTTTCTTTGTTATCACCAAAGTTTCATTGTTATCACCAAAGTTTCATTGTTATCACCAAAGTTTCTTTGTTATCACCAAAGTTTCATTGTTATCACCAAAGTTTCATTGTTATCTTCATTTGCAGGTGGATCATCTCTCCCATCCTCTGGTCTCTCACCATTAGGACTAGGGAGTGTATCTGGTGTGCCTTCTTCAGCCTCGCAACAAGGGATCTCTGGGGGTTTCATGGCTTCAGTGGAACCCAACCCTTCCAAAATTCAGGATGAGAAGTTCCCATTTTCATCTCAAGATATTGCCATGGCAGAAGATGTTTTGGCTCTGATGGCAGGAGACCACAAGGGGAACACCCTGTCATCATTGTCATCGCCATTTAGGAGCACTGACTCCGGCTTGGGGTTACCTCCTGGAGACTGTCCGGCTACATCATCACATATTTACCCCTCAACCTCATCCTCATCCTCCTCATCATCATCCTTAGATCACCTTCAAGGCAGCAAAGACTCTGTCCCTGGCAACAGCAACACGGGGACTTTGAGCAGCATCAACATTGGTGGCAACAGCAGCAGCGCCAACAATGGAAACAGCAGCATTCAGGGGAGAATAACCCCTATAGGCCAAGGGCGGGCAACTCCTAGCTCTACTTCAGTACATTCCTCCTCTCCGCAGGGCTCAACACGTGGGGATGGTGAGAGCAATAATGATGAGGATGATGATGACCATAAAGACAGCAAATATTCTAAGGATATCTTCACAGTCTCGGCCACAAAAGAACTTGGACTTGTCCTCAAACGCAGCTCCGTGGACGCATCTCTCTTGCAGAAAGAGGTCAAGCCCTCGGCTGTTGCCTTGGACATCAACATGAGTGGCTCCAAGATTGTTGAGCAAACCAAAGGTCAAGGACTTATCCACCGCAGCCTCAGCAGCATTCTTGGAGAGGACCATGCCCCGCCCCAACCACCATCAGCACCCTACCCTCCTCTTCCAAAAGACTCCTTGAACCCACCTACTCCAAGCGTTTATGTAAGTACTGCTACACACTGATTTCTTTTTTCCATCATTTTCTTTATTTCCACCACTTGTTTTCTGTTTTTTTATTTCTTTTCTTTTCTCACAACCCCTCCGTCTCGAGACCAGTCTATTGCCTCAAGACCAACCAGTCTTGAGGCAATAGACTGGTCTCGAGACGGAGGGTTGTGAGTTCAAAGCACACCTGCACCAGTTGGGATGTTTATTTATAATTTCTCTCTGCAACAACCACTACTGGTCTCAGCTGCCGAGGCCCTGCTTGAAACATCAATTACTCACCAACGGAAAAAATATGAGTACCTCTAAAATTGGCTTTACCTGCCTGTGCAATAATGTGCCACTGTGCACACGGTTGGCAGGAAAAAATGGATGAACTCACAAAATTCAGTACAAAATTCAGTTCCTAGTCTCTAGGGACTTCACCAGAGGCGAAAGCTGGTGGACATAAAAACAAACAAAAAGAAAAAAAAAATAACTCCTTGTCTATGACTACCTCACCCTCAAAAGTAGTCAATGTAAGATAACACCCTCTTTCCACTCTTGTATCTTGCTTCTGTTTGTTCTACATTATTATACTCATTTGATGCACTGGTTGCTCTAATACTGAACATCTCTACCTATGAGGTCTAAAAAGGTACTGATCATGGTTATAGTTATGGTTAGTTGAAGCCCCCAGTATCACTGCAAATAAATTAAATCCATAATTGCTCAACCGCCTGTGCCATTGGAATCATCCAAATTAAAATTCATCTCTTTGAAGGATCCAAGCAAAGAAATGTAGCTGCAGTCATCATAGCCACCACAGCACATGCCAAAAGACATAAGGCGCAGCTGCACCGAAAATAAATGCTGCCAAAGTGCCCTTTGTTATATGAAATTATCATTCATTGTAAGCAATCAGAATATGGAAACAGGATCCGGATGAAAATACAGCTCACTGTATGCACAGAGCACTAAACTCAATAGCTCCGGCAGCAAGTGGAGCTGATAATTGGGTACTGATGTAGTGATAATAACAGTGTCTGCAGCAGGAGTGGATGCAGCTCTTGGATGGCTCTACAGTGATTGCGTTAACCTGAGTGTCTTGTGCAGGGGATGTACATGGCAATGAAATAGCCAATAGGCTCGCTGGTAGCTCTGGCACTGAGTGTGGCCTTACTCTGGACAAAGAGGACATCGCCAAGTTGTTGTTCTTCATTCCTTAACAGAGGAGGAGAAGGAGGAGTGGGACAAGGATGTATATATTAAGAGACTGAGGAGTCTAGAGGTGGAAAAAAGGATTAGATTAGTTTATGTAAGAGAAAGGTAAAGGTAGAGTACAAGACTTGAACCGGCATCTTAGCACGCGAGTTTACACCTATATGTGCTCAGCTGCCTATCCAGAAATGTTCTGAGATTTCTGTATAGTGTCGCCTCAAGCATCGAAATTCAGATGCGAGGCGACATTCCTCACCTTCCCAGGGTAATACCCCGGTACCCATTTCTGCCAACGGCTGGGTCGACCGTGGGGGTATTTTTTTTCCAATCACAATTACAACTCACACTGCTCCCAGCGGGAATCAAACATGGGTTGTCCGAACATTGGTAGTCCAGTCGGGTGGTTTTCCCAACTAGGCTACCGAGGCCCCCAAAGTATGGGGGCCTCGGTAGCCTAGTTGGGAAAATCACCCGACTGGAGTACCCTTTATGTAAGAGTGTTAGTGTTGTACTATAACCATTAGTTTATGTAAGAGTGTTAGTGCTGTACTATAACCATTAGTTTATGTAAGAGTGTTGTCAAGAGTTGTTTGACATTGGCCTGGCTACCCAACTTTCCAAGAGAAAATCTGTAGCCTCCACTCTCTGAAATGTGGTGAACCCCAAAACTGTGGAGTAATAGATAAAAATGAATACAGTAATGGGAGACAATCATCCAGCTACTTGGTCAGCAGATGATGATGACGATGACAGGGAGGATGGTGTGAATGTAGACAGGGTCAGTGCATTATCCAGAATAGTCCCAGAACACACACAGAATGATACCAATGTAGACAGGGTCAGTATATTGTCCAGAATAGTCCCAGAACACACACAGAATGATGTCAATGTAGACAGGGTCAGTATATTGTCCAGAATAGTCCCAGAACACACACAGAATGATGCCAATGTAGACAGGGTCAGTATATTGTCTAGAATAGTCCCAGAACACACACAGAATGATGCCAGTGTAAACAGGGTCAGTATATTGTCTAGAATAGTCCCAGAACACACACAGAATGATGCCAATGTAGATAGGGTCAGTATATTGTCTAGAATAGTCCCAGAACACACACAGAATGATGCCAATGTAGACAGGGTCAGTATATTGTCTAGAATAGTCCCAGAACACACATAGAATGATGCCAATGTAAACAGGGTCAGTATCTTGTCCAGAATAGTCCCAGAGCACACACAGAATGATGCCAATGTAAACAGGGTCAGTATTTTGTCCAGAAAAGTCCCAGAACACACACAGAATGATGCCAATGTAAACAGGGTCAGTATATTGTCTAGAATAGTCCCAGAACACACACAGAATGATGCCAATGTAAACAGGGTTAGTATCTTGTCCAGAATAGTCCTAGAGCACACACAGAATGATGCCAATGTAGACAGGATGATCACTGTGTTAAATTAAATTGCTCAGGAGTAACAAAGATGCAAGATTGTCCCTAACTACATAAATAGACTATTCAGATAAAACTGCTTGAAATTAATATGTATATAGAAAGACCTGTAAATGAGCCCCAGAAACTACATTTTTGGGATCAAACTTGATTCCTATCAGAATAAATCTTCACGCCATCATTGACCATGTCTATAATTCTGTCTCTTCCACAGCTTGATAACAGGAAAGATGCATTCTCCATTCAGTTACAGCAGTTCTGTTATCAACAGCCTGTCGTGGTGATACGAGGGATAGCTGGTGCTCTTAAGCTTGGTTGGTCAACTTTCAGCTTTTGCATGTTTTTATTTTATCCTTTAACCACTTTAGTTTGTATCACTTTCCACCATTGAGTTATCGCTGTCATAAGTTAGCGTGTATTTAAGTTATTGAATCAGTATCCCACTAGCCTTGAGTTGATGAACGTTTTCTTCAGATTTGTTAATACTGACATCTAAAGGTGTACACAGAAAAAAAAATCAGCTTGGGGTGAGTTATCTCTAATATAGTAACAATGGTCAAAGTGAGTTATCTGTGCTCAGAGTAAGTTATCTATTCTAAGATTTAGTTATTAACATCTTGAGTTATCACTGTTCAAAGTGAGTTATCTGTTCTAAGATTTAGTTATTAACGTCTTAAGTTATCACTGTTCAAAGTGAGTTATAAATATATTACTGAGTTATCATTTGTAGAAGTCAGTGTACATACAAGTTTTCAGTGTCCACATTAATTTGTTTCTGTCAATTAGTGTTTATAGTTACAGTGATTAAAATATGTTTTCACTATCAAAAGTTATGTGCATAAAGTATGTCATGAGTATGTTAGTAGAGCGCTGGCTTGGTGTTCCAGTGAGCATGGGTATCTTTACACTTTGACACACTCTAGTCAGCTCAGCTTTAAAAAAATATGCACCGGACACAATGAGTTAGTAATGCCACTTTACATATGTCATGTGATAGTGGAGTACCACATACCACTTCTCTATACTAGGCCACAAAGCTTGGTCATAAGGAGGCCAATGTTCTTTGTTACTTTCATTAATCTTCCCCAGCTTAGTTAGACAGGAACCCATTTGTTTCCCACCTATGTTGACTGAAGCGAGTCAAGCTGCGTTTGAACTCATGTTCACTTTATTGCTGAGCCAGTGTGTTATCACTACACCACCTAAACCCTACTTGAGGGCTGGGTGATCTAGGGGTACGATGTCGGCGTTTGGGACAGGAAGGAAGGACTTGGGTTCGAAGCCCACCAGAAGCGGTGGTGATTTGTCAAAAGTAGGAAAAATTAATCCATGCGTTCTTTATGACATTATCCTCCCCTGATCTCTTGGGTAGTGAGATCCGATGTCTTGCACTTTTGGATAACAGCAATAAACAGGCTGTCCCGCGTGAACTCACACACATAAAAGAACCATTGCCAGTTAAAATCGACAAGAGTGGGCTATAATTTTGGCTGTTGCCCAGGCTAAATCATCAGCACAAACCTAATCCATCCTGTGGACCCCGAGTTTGTGCACATGGGACAGAATTCTCCTCGGATTTTCTTGAGGGATATATGGAACACATATGGATTCATCCAGTGTGATAATGATCCTAATAACAAACAATAGCAACACTTTCAGTGATCTAGGAAACGTAAATAATACGTGAGGAAGAACACTGGCTGTTTTGTCTCTATACCCTGCTACATTAACACTACATTATTCTACTCCCATCATAAAAAATACCATCTCAAAATACAGATTCTTGAAATTTGACAGTTTGCTGCAGACAAACTTCCCCCTCCTCCCTATACCTTCCTAATTTCTACTTCTGGTCACCTCCGATGTTTGAATTTGTTTCATTTAATGTTGACATTTTTTTTTCAAGTGAATTGTAAAAGGTATGGTGGAATTGTAGAAAGGTTTTTTTTTTTTTAAATTAGAAATTTTGGCAATTTTCAAGAGGTTATTTTTGCTTTTATTTTATTCTTATGATGGGGGAAATCTGATCCATCAGCAAGACATCCAAACAAACCTTTGTAACACGGGATGGACAGTAAACAATGCTTAGAGGGAGCTGAACATACGGCTGGACTGATGGACTGATGGACGACATGTGAATAGACAACATAACACCTATGGTAGCCCATGGCTCCATGTGTTCAAATTTCAGGCCATAAATCATAAAACATACATAAATAATATAACATAAATAAATAAAACATAACCCAGCATATTATTATAGCATCCAATTCATGTGTCTCCGCTTGGGTAAACCAACATCTTTTTGGAATAAAAGTTCACAGAAATATTATATTTTGGAACTCCAAATGTTACAATTTAAGTGGTTGTAATTTTTAACGACAGTAACATGAAAACATGATCCACATACATATATCATAATCAAGGGTTGACGTTTAATATTTCACACTCCCATAACATTATGTGTCCAGGACACTGTTAAAGGTTTCATGACTGCTTCCCTGCAGAATAAGATTATGTTGTATTGCCATAAAGCATTGGCTTGTGTTGTCCACAGATCTTGGTCTCTTCTCTACAAAGTCTTTGGTTGAGGCTAACCCTGACCATCCAGTGGAGGTTCGCTCACAGGTAGGTGGTGTCTGTACAAGCAAAATGAGGAGCTTGAGGTTGAGGGCAATTGAGAAACAATTTTGGATAAGTTGCAAGCAGTTCCAGTAATGAATTAATGGATGGTTCCAGTGACAAAGTAATGGGTAGTTCTAGCCATAGTTATAGGAAAAGAATAGTTCTGAAAGTATCATCATCATCATCGAGTGCCGTCTCTGCAACGAAGGCTGGCTACCATGGAGTGCCATTCTGCTCTATCTCTTGCTTTGATGGTGTAGGTTGTCATAGGCTGATTTGTCTTTTGATGTTACTTGCCCATGTTAGTCTTGGTCTGCCTCTGCCTCTTTTACCTTGTATTTCCCCCTCCAGGATAACTTTTAGTAGGCTGTTGTGTCTTTTAACATGGTCCAAAAATTGCATTTGTCTTGTTTGAATTGTGTTTAGTAGTTCTCTTTTCATTTTTAGTTGTTTTAAGACTTCGTTGTTTGTTTTCTTTTCCTTCCATCCAATTCTACCTATTCTTCTATATATCCACATTTCAAAGGCTTCAATTCTCTGTTCTCTTTTCTTGTCCAATGTCCATGTTTCTGCATCATATAGGAATATTGAGAAGATGTAACATTTTGCTATTCTTAGTTTTAGCCCTGGTGTTATTTGTTTTGATGTTAGTATGTTCTTCATGACATTAAAATCTGAAGGTATAGAAATGGAAAATGTTCAAATTATATATTTGTGATAGTTGTAAGGATGAAGAAGTGGGAGATGAATATCTTTAGAGATATTGTAATCAGAGATAAATAATTATTTAAGTAGCATTATTGGGATTAAAGAATAGACAGCGCAATAGGAAAAGCAAGATTTTAAAGGTAAGCACATTGTAAAAAAAAATAGTTCTAGTGGTAGGTAAATGAGAATACAAGATACCCTCACGAATGCAACAGAGTCTATGCACTGTGCTGATGTAGGTAAACATGTTCTAAAGTGCTACATCGAACCTGGTCTACCATATGAAAGTGTGTCATGGATGATAGGCAAAACACAAAACATTAGAGGTAGCTGAGATGTGGTTTATCAAAAGGATGCTACGAATTCCATGGATAGCAAAAAATTTCAAATTGCTTGCTTGCGTTCGCCCAATGACTATTCTATAGTATTCGTAGACTGTAGAATTCCTCTTCGTCATCCGTCCTTAAAAGGACGTTAAGTGGGAATGTCTGCATTGTGTTGTGGTTTGCAGTATAACTGTAATATTTGTGCCTTTCGGTCCAATACATCCGACTTCAGCACGACATTTTTGAGTACCGGGTTGTCTTCCCTCTTCGATCCCTGCTCGCTTGACCAGACTAGACAGGTTAGTCTGTTACTGGAGGCACCACGAAGAGGTGGAGCAGGGTCTGGAAGGTTTTGGTTCACCGATCTTGGCGCAAGCCATCAGCTGTGGGTCGCTGACAACTTCCAGCTCTGGTGCTGGGAGGCGTGCTTTCGCCTCCCTAATTTCAAATGAAAAATGTTTAAAATAGTTTAAAATTAGAAATATCATCAGAGTTATTGAGTTATTTGCGGGTCATCATCATTGCACTCCGAACATGTCCATAGGTGCTCAGATCCCCTCCTCAGCAATTCCCTCAGTGTCCAGCGACTGACGACTCCAGTTCTATGTTGGTTGATAAGTCTTCTTACACGGCCACTAAGTGTTATATCATCAGAATTGTAAGGAAGAGACAATTTGCATTTATTGGGCATGTCATGTGAAAAGAAGGCATTGAGAATACTATAACAACAGGCTGAATGAATGGAAAGAAGAACAGAAAAAAAACCATGAGAAAAAATATTGAACAGTTTATCCAAATGGCATAATGAAAGATCACCAACTGAAATTGTGACATGCATGAAGGAGCGAGTGATGGGGAGAGAGATGATCGATTATGCCAACCAGTAGGGACACATGATTATGATGATGATCACTTTGAAGTTTGAATAATGGAAAGTGATAATTATGTAATATAAATATGATCTGTAAGAGCTAGAGCCGGTAAAAAAGTTTTTTTATAACCTGGATGTAATGTGTAAGGACTGCTTCTGTAAGGGGGGTGTGGGGGTAAAGTATGATATATATCAGGATATATATCATATATCCTGAAAGACTTGTTTGAGAAGTAGATAGATAGTGCTGTGTGCTGAAGAAACTTTTTATAAAGTATAGTTGAAGTGTGGACCCAAACAGCTGCACCTGAGGTGAAAGTGGACAGCAGCTAGTAACTGATCTCTTTTGCTTCTGGATTGAAGAAACTAGAACTGATTAAGATCCATTGACAGTGTGCCCAGAAACAGACTAACCAATTTGGTCAAGTACACATTAATACCCTACTGGATTTGGAAATGTTGAGTTGGAAGTCACTGATATCAAAAGTTGATATAAACCATTATCAGCTTTACCCTACTCCATTCAACACCGTTGTATCGACAGGTGAAGAGAAGTGGTTCTTTGGCAGACACATTAGAAGATGAATTATGTCATTTCTGGTAATTGCAAAGAGAAATTGTGAATTATTATGTCATTTGTGTTTGTCATTTCTGGTAATTGCAAAGAGAAATTGTGAATTATTATGTCATTTGTGTTTGTCATTTCTGGTAATTGCAAAGAGAAATTGTGAATTATTATGTCATTTGTGTTTGTCATTTCTGGTAATTGCAAAGAGAAATTGTGAATTATTATGTCATTTGTGTTTGTCATTTCTGGTAATTGCAAAGAGAAATTGTGAATTATTATGTCATTTGTGTTTGTCATTTCTGGTAATTGCAAAGAGAAATTGTGAATTATTATGTCATTTGTGTTTGTCATTTCTGGTAATTGCAAAGAGAAATTGTGAATTATTATGTCATTTGTGTTTGTCATTTCTGGTAATTGCAAAGAGAAATTGTGAATTATTATGTCATTTGTGTTTGTCATTTCTGGTAATTGCAAAGAGAAATTGTGAATTATTATGTCATTTGTGTTTGTGCATCTACAGAAGCAGCAAGCACCAGATGAGAACTTTGACTCTGCCGGTAAACGTCTGTGGTATTGTGACAGCACAAGAGGGGTAACTACTGTTGCTAAATATGCACAGTATCAAGCTTCGTCTTTTCAGGAATCATTGAGGGTAAGGGGGAGATTCTAATTTGGTGCAGTGAGACTAAGACTTGTAATTTACCAGGGGAACAGGCAAATAATTACAGTGCTGTGGCCAAACAGGGAACAAGTGCTTGGGAGTAACATACACCCGTACAAAGTAAGCTGGCAGCTTTACAAAAAAAGGGACAATACAAAATATTGACAATTCAGCCTACATGTGGCCTTCAAAAAATTACATAGTGATTTACCCGTAATTTACCCAGCATAGGGTGGGTCAAAGACATCAGCTCATAAGCCACTGGATCCTAACAACAACAATCAAGCATATGGTAAATAATACAGGTTTTAACCCTAGATTGTGACACATTAGTAAAAGTTGCTAACTCAAAATTAACATTTTTGGAATTCAACAGTTAGCCGTGGGCAAACAATTCCCCTTCCTTATACCATCCTAATTATTGCTTCCGGTGACCCATGAATGTTGGATTTGTTTCTATGTTTGATTTTCTTTTTTTTTTTCAAACACATGTGCATTTTGTAAAAATTATGAAGGTGTTGTAAGAATGCTGTGTTTTTTTTTTTTTTTTTTAATAAAATTCGTCAATTTTCAAGAAATATTTTTTTTTCTTATGATGGTGAGAATCTCTTCTGCCGATGACGAGACATCCAACAATTCTTTGTAACACGGGATAGGCAGCAAATAATGCTAAGAGGAAGATGAACATTCATCTCAAGTGATGGACTGATAGCCTACGTATGAATAGATAATGTAACACCTCTGGCAGCCAAGGCATCACATGGTCGAATTTCAGGCCTTAAATCAAACATAAGCCAGGAAGTGATCACATCTAATTCCTGTGTCTCTCCTATTGTAAACACACAGCGGTGTAGCAAAAATTCAAAGAAAATACTATTTTTGGAACTCCAAATGAAACATTTAATGTTCGTAATTTTCTCAAAAGTGTCGTGAAAACGTAGCTTGCCGATGTAATCTGTGGTCAATTTCTGAAGTTCTTGAGAGAACAGGGAACACTCTAGTGTGCTACCACAACTATAATGGACATGATTGAGTATGCTATTTATCAGTAACTAGCCAACAAAGTATAACACAAAAGTGATCTATAGAGATCACCCATATAGACCCAGCAACTAAATCATCAAAAGTAGCAGCATCAGATTATCATCATTGTTTGTGTTATTGTTTTTGTAAAAGGGTTTCACAAAAATTTTTCTGTTATGATTTTTACTTTGCTGCAATGTCAGCTTTCTTTAATTGAATGAATGTTTTACTAGATTTTTTTTCTTCCTAAAAATATTAGTTCTATAGAGCTTCGGTTGTTTTAATGTTTTATTTTATTACTATGTTATTTTATGTATTAAGCCTTGTTGGCTGAGTGGTTAGTGTGCTTGTTTCCTGATCAGAGAGGTCCGGGTTTGATCCTCAGAAGTGGCAGATTTTTTTGGGGGACCAACGAGGCTCCAGGGTTCACCCAGCCTCTTAAAATGGGTACCAGAGGTTTTTCTGGAAAGTAAAGGCAGCCTGGCATAATACCAGTCACATCACCCAAAAATATGTGCCGTGGTCATAGAAAAATATGGACACTAACATCATATTCCTCAAATGCCTAGCAAGCCAGGGGAGGCAATATTTACTTAATTTTTTTTATTTTATGTATTATTTACTTTAGGTTACTTTATTGCAATTTTATTGTTTTCAACATTTTGCTGTTTTTCCTTTCTTGTTGGAGTGTATTTTTTTGTTGTAATTCTTTCAATATTATTATTATTATTTGATTAAAATATTTCTCTGTTCTTCAATGTTGACTTTTCTCATATCAGTATCATGTTTGTCTTTGTCCAGGAGGAGCAGGACAAGACAAAAGGAACAGTGAAGGAGTCAGACAGTGACTCTAACTTGTCTGTAACATCCAAGAAGTGAGTCACATATATTATTTTACATATTTCTTTGTGTATCATCATGCATCGTTCATCTAGGAACAACATTCTTCGAAGATGGCAAAATGGATACAGAAATTAATATTTGGTTCAGTAAGGTAAACCAAGTATTGGAACAGCTAGCCCCTCTCCTACAATATAAGACAGTTCTGATCAGCACAAAGAAACGTATTTATCCCCTTTCTATTTTACCAGTGACAACCATGGACACTCACAACAAGTCAGAAAAAAAGGTTAGCTGCCATAAAAATGGGATGTATGAGAAAAATTATATGAGTGGGAAACAGAGAAGATCAAAAATGAGGTTATAGGGAAATCGTTGGCATAGAACCAGTTGTGAATGATATACTATCTATCTATCTATCTATTGTCCTTTCGAGCCGAAGACGGCACATAGGGCAAAACCACAATCTCAAAAACAGAAACCTTGCTTGCCAAAATGGCACATATTGCAGAGATCACTGCTCTAAAATCTATGGCTTGTTTCCATAACAATACTTTTTACAATGACAGCTTGTCAAGCCATCGATCAACCTCCTTAGTCGCCTCTTACGACATGCCTGGAAGGTCACAGTGTCACTATTCTTTACCTCCCTCATAATGAGGCCGCAGTAACACACATACAAAGACTAGAAATAAATTTGTTTGTCCATCGGGAGTGAAAGTCTGGTGATGTCATACCATATAAGGTTGGAGGAAAAAGAGGAGATGGACGCAGAGTTCAAGGCAGGTGAAGACCACATTAGAGTGACCACATTAGAGCGACAACATTAAAGTGACAACACTAGAGAAACTCTATAACAGCATCAAGTGTCAATAACTGAAGTTGCCATAATGGCAAGAACCGGAACTTGTTAATCTCTCTCAACAACCACAATGGTAAAAATGAGAAGTAGAGAGATCAATCACCAGATATGATAGCCATTGTCCTTACAGTTTAGATCCCATACCTGCCATCACAGTGGAGACCATAACCAGCACTAACCTATGAGCTGCTCCTACATCATCATCCACCACCTACTCCCACAACACCATCCACCACCTGCTCCCACAACACCATCCACCACCTGCTCCCACAACACCGTCCACCACCTACTCCCACAACACCATCCACCACCTGCTCCCACAACACCGTCCACCACCTACTCCCACAACACCATCCACCACCTGCTCCCACAACACCGTCCACCACCTACTCCCACAACACCATCCACCACCTGCTCCCATAACACCATCCACCACCTGCTCCCACAACACCATCCACCACCTGCTCCCACAACACCATCCACCACCTACTCCCACAACACCATCCACCACCTACTCCCACAACACCATCCACCACCTACTCCCACAACACCGTCCACCACCTACTCCCACAACACCATCCACCACCTGCTCCCACAACACCATCCACCACCTGCTCCCACAACACCATCCACCACCTGCTCCCACAACACCATCCACCACCTGCTCCCACAACACCATCCACCACCTGCTCCCACAACACCATCCACCACCTGCTCCCACAACACCATCCACCACCTGCTCCCACAACACCATCCACCACCTGCTCCCACAACACCGTCCACCACCTGCTCCACAACACCGTCCACCACCTGCTCCCACAACACCATCCACCACCTGCTCCCACAACACCATCCACCGCCCGCTCCCACAACAACATCCATCACCCATTCCCCCCCCCCCCACCAGCCGCTCCCACAACTCCATCCACCACGTGTTCCCACACCATCGACCGCCCGCTCCCACACCACCATCCACGACCTGCACCCTTGGTTTCACCCTGATAGTGGTGCTAAATGGGTACTCCACCTTGCCCAAGAGTGTCCCCGTAGACTATCGGAGGAAAGGGCACCTCGAGCCTGCCGACCCTAAACATTTGTTCACAATTATCTACAGAAAATGTTTTCAGACATTTGCTTAAGAAAGTTGTTTAAATCCATCAGTTGGACGATGAATAATATTTCCTGAACATGAATCTCCACAGAAAAAGATTTAAGATGATAAAATTGGGACCAATGTTGACCTATCTGATGAGAAGAAGTGGCGGTCGCAGCTACATGAGCTGACCAAGCTTCCATCATTCTGTCGAGTGGTGTCTGGCAACAACATGCTCAGCCATGTAGGTCACACCATCCTGGGCATGAACACAGTGCAGCTGTACATGAAAGTGCCTGGTTCCAGAACTCCTGGTGAGTCACACATTTCTCATAGATGTCACTTCTCAGGTATCATTTCACATGTATCATTCTTCAGGTATCACTTCTTAGGTATCACTTCTCAGGTGTCATTACACATGTATCACTTCTCAGGTGTCATTACACATGTATCACTTCTCAGGTATCATTTCACATGTATCATTCTTCAGGTATCACTTCTCAGGTATCATTTCACATGTATTATTCTTCAGGTATCACTTCTCAGGTATCATTTCACATGTATTATTCTTCAGGTATCACTTCTCAGGTATCATTTCACATGTATTATTCTTCAGGTATCACTTCTCAGGTATCATTTCACATGTATTATTCTTCAGGTATCACTTCTCAGGTATCATTTCACATGTATTATTCTTCAGGTATCACTTCTTAGGTATCACTTCTCAGGTGTCATTACACATGTATCACTTCTCAGGTGTCATTATACATGTATCACTTCTCAGGTGTCATTACACATGTATCACTTCTCAGGTGTCATTACACATGTATCACTTCTCAGGTGTCATTACACATGTATCACTTCTCAGGTGTCATTACACATGTATCACTTCTCATGTATCTTTTCACATGTATCACTTCTCAGGTGTCATTACATATGTATCACTTCTCATGTATCATTTCACATGTATCACTTCTCAGGTATCATTACACATGTATCATTTCACATGTATCACTTCTCAGGTGTCATTTCACATGTATCACTTCTCAGGTGTCATTACACATGTATCACTTTTCATGTAATGTATCATTTCACATGTTTCACTTCTCAGGTATCATAACACATGTATCACTTCTCAGGTATCATTACACATGTATTACCACTGTGTGCTATAAACTGTATGAATGTAACATGAAGATGGATTGGACACAAACTAAGAAAGCGTGATGCCAGCATAGCAAGACAGGTGCTATCATGAAGCCCACAGAGAAAGAGAAAGCAGGGAAAGTCCAGGACTATGTGGAAAAGAAGTCATGGAAACTCTTAAGAACGTTGACCTTAGACTACAGAGAAGTACAGATAATGTCCACATATAGAGACAGATGGAGAAAACGGGTCCATTGTTTGTGCTTCTAAAAGTGATCTGATATGTTTTGACTGGTTTAATCTCTCTTATCTCATTATTATGTCAATTTGCGGTACAGTTTCTCTTGTGCCATTATGTATTTGGTATGGTACAATTTATCTGGTGACATTAATGTATCATTTTTATGGTATCATTTCTTTGGGATCATTAACCCTAGATTATGATACTTATCGGTGAATCATATTTTTACGATACACTGGTAAATTTTACTGTCGCTTAATTGTTACATTTGGAGTTCGGAAATCAGATTTTCTTTGAACTTTTGCTACACAGCTGTGTTCAACCCTGTCGCGCCATGGCTACTTGAGGTGTTACATTGTCTGTTGATAGAGTGGCAGTCAGTCCGTCAATCTAGATCTTATGATCGACTTCCTCTTAGTGTTGTTTGCTTTCTATCCCCTATGTTACAAATGTTTGTTTGATGTCTGTACTGACAGTGAGGAGATTTCCCCCATAAGAAAGAAAATGAATCCTTGAAAACTAGCAAAATTAACAACAACAAAAATAGACCCCATTTGTATGATAGAGTAGTACTTTTGATGGTGCACATGTTTGTGTCTGATCCAACATCAAAGGAAATAAATCCAACACTCAGGGCTCACTGGAAGTAGTAATTAGGAAGGTTATTTGGTTATGGAAGGCCCCGGTATCACTGCAAATGAATTAAAATCCATAATTGCTCAACCGCCCGTGCCAGCGTAATCATCCGAATTAATATCTCATCTCCCAAACAAAGAAAGGTAACTGTAGTCCCATTGTAGCAGTCTTAGCACACGCCAAAAGACATAAGGCGCTGGAGACTGTCAAATTTCAGGAATTTTTATTTTGCAGTGGTAATTTTGGTGATGGTATTGTAATGTAGGGGAGGGTGTGTGTCATCACCACTGACTGTGTTTACCATCACCACTGTGTTTATCATCACCACTGACTGTTTACCATCACCACTGACTGTGTTTATCTCACATCCTTGTTTTGTTCTCCCCAGGTCACCAAGAAAACAACAACTTCTGCTCTGTGAATATCAACATTGGTCCTGGTGATTGTGAGTGGTTCTCTGTCCCTGAGCAGTACTGGGGGGTCATACAAGATATGTGTGAGAGGTCAGTGAATACCTTCTTTCATCCACTTGGGACACCAATTTTTGTCATTAATTATGTTGATTCTTGTCAAACCCTCCATTTAAGTTTGATCTTTAAGTTGATTCTTGTCAAACCCTCCATTTAAGTTTGATCTTTAAGTTGATTCTTGTCAAACCCTCCATTTAAGTTTGATCTTTAAGTTGATTCTTGTCAAACCCTCCATTTAAGTTTGATCTTTAAGTTGATTCTTGTCACACCCTCCATTTAAGTTTGATCTTTAAGTTGATTCTTGTCAAACCCTCCATTTAAGTTTTGATCTTTAAGTTGAATCAAATTAAAGCCTCCATTTAAGTTTTGATCTTTAAGTTGATTCTTGTCAAACCCTCCATTTAAGTTTTGATCTTTAAGTTGATTCTTGTCAAACCCTCCATTTAAGTTTTGATCTTTAAGTTGAATCATGTCAAACCCTCCATTTAAGTTTTGATCTTTAAGTTGAATCATGTCAAACCCTCCATTAAAGTTTTGATCTTTAAGTTGAATCATGTCAAACCCGCCATTTAAGTTTTGATCTTTAAGTTGAATCATGTCAAACCCTCCATTTAAGTTTTGATCTTTAAGTTGAATTATGTCAAACCCTCCATTTAAGTTTTGATCTTTAAGTTGAATTATGTCAAACCGTCCATTTAAGTTTCATCGTTGATGAGTAACGAAAGGTCCATGTCCAGCAAATAGTTTTAGTATGTGCTATTGCATGACTCCATATGGCGATGTGTGAATCATTTGCATGACTTATATGGTGATGTGTGAATCATTTGCATGACTTATATGGTGATGTGTGAATCATTTCCATGACTCCAGATGGTTGTATGTAAATTATTTCCATTTCTCTTATTTACAGAAATGGAGTCAACTACCTCCATGGCTCATGGTGGCCTATTCTAGAAGACCTGTACGAAGAGGATGTACCAGTCTACAGGTTTATCCAGAAACCAGGTGATCTAGTGTGGATAGGACCTGGGACAGTACATTGGGTGCAGGCAATTGTGAGTACCTTCACCTCACCAGATAGTTGTCTCACTTAAAGTTGATCAGACAAGTTGACAGTTGATCCTTGATCTATGTGTCAATAAATACAGTAATTTTTGTTTCATTATTTATTTCTGTTTTAGTAATCTTATATAGAGATATTATATCTTCTCCATTCCTTCCTTATTTGCCTTTCAGCGTCGAGGGGAGATATAATTTGCAGGGAGATATTATATCTGATTTGTTAATATGTTAAATTTATTATCCATTGATATTATAATATTTTTTTTATTTGGTGCTTTATCTAAATCTGTTAAGAAAGAGTTTTTAAATGTTTTGTAAAGACAGTCTTAACATTTGGATGTTAATCATGGACAATAGGACAACAAACAAGAAAATCACAGGAAGCTGTAGAAATGTGGTTTTACAGAAGAATGTTGAGAATACCATGGACAGCTAAGAAGAGTAATGAAAACATTCTGAAAGAGGCCAGAGCAAAAAGAGAGCTAACTTCCAATATTGGGAAGAAACTGTCATCATTTTTTGGCCATGTAATGAGAAAGGGAACAGTTGAAAAATATTGTAACAACTGGGAAAATTGAGGGACAAAGAGATAGAGGGAAGCAAAGAGAAAAGACACCAGACAACTTAAGCTTAAGAGAATAGCTTGGCAGGTCAACAACAGAAATGATAAATAACTGTCGAGATCAAAAGTTGTGGAGAAACATGATCACCTACACTAGTAGCCATAGTACTTGATGATGATGATGATGATGATGATCTAAATCTGTCTAGGACAGCCGAAGATTTATTATTAGATTAATAATTAGTATAATTAATAATAGATTAGATTAAGTTTATGTCTGCACTTTAAAAGGATGTCACAATGCATAACACTCAGCAATTATCACATTGGATTCTCCTTCATTATGTAAGAAGGTTTGTCATCAGATGGCTGAGATATGGAGTGAGTAAATGGAGGTCTCAGGCCTTTAGAGTAGAGATTAGTTTGGATATATCTGGGACCTTGTCAAGTCCATGGTTGTGAAAGATGATCTACAGGCAGCTGCAATCCTGCCGTTTTGAAATTGATTTCGAACAAGGGGGACAAAACTGGTAGCAGGAATCTACAGTCGATAGATCGCTGAAATTTAGAATCGGGATAGAGATGAGGAATATGAAGGTTGGTTGAGGTGTTAGTGTAACCAGAAAGCTACAGGAACTGTTCATCATCTTTGTCTTTGCAACAATGTTTGACTGCCATAGAACACTCTGGAACACACGCTGTCATTAGTTCTCTGGTCAATCATTTGGTTGGCAGGAACTTTTAGTATCCATATCTTTCAATGACATTTGAATGGAACTACACATTTATAGCTAACTAAGAACTTTTGTGCTAGATTAGTTCTAATGAACTAGCCAATTAATAAACTAATTAACAAATTTAAATAATAAAACAACTTATTAGATTAGTTCTAACTAACTAGCTGATTAACTCTAGATTATAATACCTATCTGTGTCTCACGTATTTATGACACGTAGTAAAAATTACTACCACTTAAATGTAACAAACATCATCATGTGCCATACCGGGTGGTGTAGGCGATCATGTCCTTCCACAATCTTCTATCTACAGTGCATCGTATCAGCTCTGCTGTTGACTGTTTTCCATTCCATGACACCAAGCTATCCAGTATTTTCTCTCTTTGTCATCCGCGATCGCTCTTTCCTTTTATTTCGCCAGTTGTAACCAAGTATTCCAACTTTCCTCTTCTCATGATGTGCCTGAAAAATGTTGATTGTTTCTTTCTGATGTTTTTTAGGAGCTGCCTTTTTGTGTTGGCCTCTTTGAGAACTTCCTCATTGGTCTTTTTAGCTGTCCAGGGAACTCTCAACATTCTTCTGAGAAATCCCATCTCTGTAGTCTCTAATCGTCTTTTTATTTGTTTGTCTACTGTCCATGATTCACTTCCATAGGTCAAAATTGGTTCTATATATCACCGATGAACTAGATATTTTTCATTTTCTGAAAAATGTAACAATAGAAGCTCTAAAAATAGTATTTTCTTTGAACTTTTGACACAGCTGTGTGTTTACAATAGAAGAGATACGGGGACTCAGGTTTCCTGTCTCAGGTTGAGTTATGACCTGAAATTTGACAGCATTTGACCAGACATGTTACGCCATGTTACAATGTCTATCAATACAGTAGCCTTAAGTCTGTCAGTATGTTCAGCTACCTCATAGCGTTATTCGCTGTGTTTCCCGAGTCACAAAGGGTTGTTTGATGTCAGCCGACAACTGAGAAAACTTCTAATTTTTTCAAAATTTGTTAATTTTTTTTGCATTATACGATTGAGTCTCTATCTATCTATCTATTGTCCTTTTGAGCCGAAGACGACACATAGGGCAGAACTACAATCTCAAAAACAGAAACCTTGCATGCCAAAATGGCACATATTGCAGAGATCACAGCTTCTAAAATCTATGGTTCTGTTTCCATAACAATGCTTTTTACAATGACAGCTTGTCAAGCCATCGATCAATCTCCTTAGTCGCCTCTTACGACATGCTTGGAAGGTCACAGTGTCACTATTCTTTACTTCCCACATAATGAGGCCCAGGTAACACACGGGAGGATTGAGTCTCATGTAATGAAAAAAAAACTTACATCATTAAAAACGTCCAAAGAAAGAACGTCATCATTAGAAACGTCCAAAGAAAGAACGTCATCATTAGAAACGACCACTCAGGTGTTACCAGAAATAGTAATTATGAAGGTACACGGAGGGGGTAGGTTTGACCATGGCAAACGGTCAAATTTTGACAAATTTGTGCTTCGATGCGGTCATTTTTCCTGTGGTATCATGGTTTATGATTAACAAACTTAATAGAATAAGTAATTTGGTTAGTTCTAACTAGCCAATTAACAAACTAATTAACAATTTAGATAATTGTACACCTTATGTGTGTGGACAGCTGTCATATTATGTTTTCTAATTATACATTGTTTCTTCAGGGCTGGTGTAACAACATTGCCTGGAACGTTGGACCTTTGACCTACCGTCAGTACACCCTCGGGTGGAACGTTATGAGTACAACAAACTGCAGAGCTACAAGTCTATTGTGCCTATGGTGACCCTTTCCTGGAACCTGGCACAGAATGTTGGCTTCTCAGACCCAAAACTCTACAGTGCTGTTAAGTAAGTGGTAGTAGATGTGGACTTCTCAGACCCAAAACTCTACAGTGCTGTTAAGTAAGTGGTAGTAGATGTGGACTTCTCAGACCCAAAACTCTATAGTGCTGTTAAGTAAGTGGTAGTAGATGTGGACTTCTCAGACCCAAAACTCTACAGTGCTGTTAAGTAAGTGGTAGTAGATGTGGACTTCTCAGACCCAAAACTCTACAGTGCTGTTAAGTAAGTGGTAGTAGATGTGGACTTCTCAGACCCAAAACTCTACAGTGCTGTTAAGTAAGTGGTAGTAGATGTGGACTTCTCAGACCCAAAACTCTACAGTGCTGTTAAGTAAGTGGTAGTAGATGTGGACTTCTCAGACCCAAAACTCTACAGTGCTGTTAAGTGGTAGAGACTGAGCTGGTTGTTGATCACTGGTTGTTGGTCAGTGCCTGTTCTTTCCAATGATTTGCTTTGTTTACTAGTCTTGGCTGGAGCTGATTGCTTGCAAGTGGTTATGCTGTTTGCCACCCAGGGTTTGGGCTGTTTATTGACCATTAGTCCTGCTGTTTGTATAGTCAGTGGTTGTACAATTTTACTGACCAATAGTCTCATAGTTCTCTGATATGTTTTATGCAGGTGGTGTTCTATACCCATTTTCTTGGTTTCCATTTGTATTTTCTACTCTCACAGAATTTTCTATCTTTCCTCCAGACTTCAGATATTAAATTGTCTCCTCAACAACGTAAGTCTCCTACCATATTCCTCTGGTTTCATAAGCATACACTTTCCCATGGTTAGCTTGTCACACAGACATGCCACCTCCATAAATGTTGTCCTCAGCCGGAGGTCATTGTAATAAATTCCATGTCAACTGGTTTAACACACTCTGACATTTTTCACCATTTTTTTTTTTAAATAACAGCAAGAAAATAATGAATCTAAAATAATCTAAAACATATGTTTGTTTTTTTTTGGGATAATTTGCTGATAAAGTCAGAAAAGAGGTTAAATAAGAGGTTTTAATACAAGGTGTGAGTGCAAATAGTTGCAGAAAAATCAATAAATTAAAAGCCACAAAAACTGACTAATGGTTTGTTGCGTCTGTAAATGGAGGTGTGTCTTGCAGCTCCAAGTACTCGGTGTGTGAACTACAGAATAGCTCTAACCTCTGATGCTATTTACTTTGCTTTTCAAAGCGTTTTTTAGTAATCTTATCTGTCTAAACATGTAGGAATGGGGCCTCGGTGGCTGAGTGGTTAGTGTGCTCGCTTCCTGACTAGAAGGGTCCTGGTTTTCTCAGCAGTGGTGGATTTTTTTTTTTTTGATTGACAAGGCTCCAGGGTTCACCCAGCCTCTAAAATTGGGTAACAGAATTTTCTGGGAAGTCAAGGCGACCTTGGCGTGATACCGGCCACATCACCCAAAAATGTACCGTAGTCATAGAAAAATATGGTCACAAACACCATATTCCCCATACGCCTAGCAAGGCGTGGAAGGAAACTTTACTTTACTTTTTATCTGCCTAAAAAGAGCATCTTGTGAATACACTGGATTATTTGAGAGACACTTCATTCTCCAGCGGCATAATTGTTGCAGTATGTAGACAGTTTGTATGTGGCATTATGTTAAAGAATTCTCAAAATGTTACAAATTGTTATATTTGTAGCTGCAACATTATTCTTTATTACATGAGCTCTGATTATACTCTTTCTATGTAAGTGAATAGATTTTATTATAATTATTATAGAGAACTTTATATTATATAAAATATATAATGTGCTCTGCGTTTTGTTCTATTCAAATTCTACAGCTAAAATTAAAGGGTGCCAGTACCAAGGAAGAGAGTTCTTGCAAGGGAGAGAACTAAAACATTTGCAAATACTTTAGCATTTTTTTTTTCACTTCTGCCATTATTTGCGAGTTGTTATTAGTCATTATGTTTTAGTAGTTTTTGTATTTGTTATTATGAAACTATCATTGGTTTATCATTTTCTTTTTTTTAGAACTACTTTAATGAGGTCATTGCGACAAGTGAGGATGACCTTGGACTTTGTTGAGGAGCTAAAGAAGGAGGTTAAGTGGCATGGGCGGACAGCCGATGAGGCAGCACATTATTGTGAAGAGTGCGAGGTTAGTGGAACCTGTTCTGTCCGGTTTGTTTTGTTGTTTGCTGGGGTTAAGGGTGAAGTAAAATAAACTTAAAATTGTACGTAACGGCGAAACTATTAGAGAGACAAGACGACGACGTTTCGGCGCAATCCTTAATCTGGTACAACGCAACAAATATACAAAGATGAACACGATAGGCAAATACTCTTCTAAAATAAGCAAAAAAATATGAACACAAATACCAAACACTTGCCTGAAAAATGGTGGATAGAAACGGTGGTCAGGATTTATGTAGCTGCATGATTAATACAAATCCTGGGTAAGGATGAGTAGAGTTGGATAAATAAAACTATCTATTGTGTTTGTTGGTGTTTGTGTTTGACATAAGTGTTTGTAGGAGGGCATGTGTGAGTTTGTGTTTGCATATATTTTTTGGCAAGTGTGTTGGACAGAAATTGTGCGTGTGCGCATGCACACAGGCACGTGATAGAGAACAACATATTTGTAGGTGTGTGTGTGTTTGTGTATGTGTGACAGAGAGGGAGATTTATGGGAAAAGATAATGTTTGATAGGGTAAAATTGTTTGTTGGAGTTTGAGTAAAAGTTGGAACAAATTAATCTCTGAAAGAATTAATGTTTAATTTAATTATTTTACCACATATTGGAAAATTGGAGATCATAATATAAATAATCTAAGGTATGCTGATGATACAGTCTTAATTGCTAAGAGTGAAAATGAGTTACAAGAAATGTTGGACATTATAGTGAAGGCAAGCAAAAATAATAGACTCAACAAAAATACGGATGTAATGGGAGCAACAAAGAAAAAGTCTTCTTCACGTTCCACAATAATGACAAGTGGAACAATATTAAAACAGGTAAATGAATTTCCAAGGAAGGAATTTCACTTGGAAGGTGTTTGTTGAGGACCTATGCTCCACTGGGATCTAAGAAGGTAGAAGAAGAAATGAATTTAAATATTGTTGTTAACCTCAGATGGTAGATGTACAACAGAGGTGAGATGGTAGATGTACAACAGGGGTGAGATGGTAGATGTACAACAGGGGTGAGATGGTAGATGTACAACAGAGGTGAGATGGTGGATGTACAACAGAGGTGAGATGGTAGATGTACAACAGAGGTGAGATGCAGAATGGCTCAGGCAAAAGCAATTTTCCAAAATATGAGCAAGATACTGTGCAATCCATTCTTGAGAATAGAAGCAAGAAAAAGAGTTCTTAAATATTATGTAGAGCTAGTCATAACATACAGATGTGAATCATGGACAATAGGACAACAGACAAGAAAATCACTGGAGGCTGAAGAAATGTGGTTTTACAGAAGAATGTTGAAAATACCATGGACAGCTAAGAAGAGTAATGAAAACATTATGAAAGAGGTCAAAGCAAAAAGAGAGCTAATTTCCATTATTAGGAAAAAATAATCATCATTTGTTGGCCATGCAATGAGAATGGAACAACTGGAATATATTGTGACAACTGGAAAAATTGAGGGATGAAGAGATAGAGGGAAGCAAAGAGAAAAGATACCAGACAGTTTAAGAGAATGGCTTGGTGGAAGGTCAACAACAGAAATTATAAATATCTGTTGAGATCAAAAGTTGTGGAGAGACATGATCACCTACTCCAGCAGGCATGGTACTAGATGATGATGATGATGTTGATGATATAAGAGAATGAAAAAGGAAAGTTATTGTTTGTTGGAATGTGGGTAAATGTTGGAACAAATTAATCTCTGAAAGAATTCATGTTTAATCCAATTATTTTACCACTGGCAAGGAAATGAAAGTTATTGTTTTTCATCCAGCTGGAAGTGTTTGACATCCTGTTTGTGACGGAGAGTGATGGCCAGTTCCTCGTCCACTGCCAAGACTGTGCTCGTAAAGCTAGCGCCACCCTGGAAAAGTTTGTTGTCCTGAACCAGTATAAACTGGAAGAGCTCACACAGATATACGACAGGTTTAAAATTCATACGGTGAGTTTTGTGGGTGTTTCTCACACACTGAATGAGCTGCAGATAAGCATTTATTCTTTTTCTTTTTCTTTCTTCATTTGCCTTACAGCATCAAGGGGAGATATAATTTCTAGTCTTTTGCTCTTGTGTTGGTTTTCTGCTGACAAGTGTTTGTGATGTGAATGATATTTCAGTTATATTATGAAATGAAGATTTGGGTTTTTATTGGATTTTTAAAATTAGCCTTGAGATTAGAAAAATGTGAATTTTATTTTTTAATTCTCAACTCTTTTTTTTCTTCTTTCATTGGCCACAGAACAACAAAGCAGACTGAGCCTTGTGAAGTCTTGTTTGACAACATATAAGTTCTTCCACTTTACACGGTCCATGTTCATCCTTTGTGAGGTACTCCAACTCTGAATGACTCTCTAGATGCTGTAAATTGTCCTTGCTCTTTCTTTCTCTGTGTCCATCCTTTGTGTGAGGTACTCCAACTCTGAATGACTCTCTAGATGCTGTAAATTGTCCTTGCTCTTTCTTTCTCCATGTCCATCCCTTGTGAGGTACTCCAACTCTGAATGACTCTCTAGATGCTGTAAATTGTCCTTGCTCTTTCTTTCTCCTTCCCTTGAGAGTTCACAGCGTGGCATTTCAAGTGATTGTTTCAGGGCCTGGTTTCAGTAGTAGATGCCATCACACATGTGTATCTCAGCTTTATTATCACACGTGTGTATCTCAGCTTTGTTATTACATGTCTTGAACAAGTAACAAACAGACTGTAAATTAACACTTTCATTTTAGCCTTGTTTCACTGCTTTGGTTTGAGGTTGTGAACTGCCTAATTTTCACCAGGTTCACACTTGTGTACACATGTTGTTCCAGATTCTATCTATCTATCTATCTATCTATCTATCTATCTATCTATCTATCTATCTATCTATCTATCTATCTATCTATCTATCTATCTATCTATCTATCTATCTATCTATCTATCTATCTATCTTATCTTATCTTATCTTATCTTATCTTATCTAATCTAATCTAATCTAATCTAATCTAATCTAATCTAATCTAATCTAATCTAATCTAATCTAATCTAATCTAATCTAATCTAATCTAATCTAATCTAATCTAATCTAATCTAATCTAATCTAATCTAATCTAATCTAATCTAATCTAATCTAATCTAATCTAATCTAATCTAATCTAATTCTAATTCTAATCTAAATCTAAATCTAAATCTAAATCTAAATCTTAATCTTAAGATACTCCTTCTCTTATCTAAATTTTTGTTCTAGCAGTTTTCAATTCTTTTAAAGATATTTTATCAAATCTCGCCATTTGTCTCTGTTCTGTGCAAGCAGCTCTATCTCATTGAGGGAGCCAATTCCTGCTGCTCTTACCTCTCTCATCATTGTTCTTCTCAGTGTCTCTCTGGGTCTTCCTCTTTTCCTCTTACCTGTTGTTTCCCACATGATGGCTTGCTTTGCTATTCGGTTATTATCTCTTCTTATCACATGTCCAACATATGACCATCGTCTTTTCTTTATTACTGAAGATATTAGTGGTTGATTGGCGATTTCTCTAATTTCCTCGTTTGTTTTGAATTCGTTCCACGCTATACCAAGTACTTTCCTTAGACATTTATTTTCGAATGCGTTCAACTTTGTTTCTGTCTCTTATTTTTTTCTAGCTTTCACATGCATACGTAAGGGCTAATAGTACATTTGATTTAAATAGTCTAAGTTCCTAATTACAGTTGTCAAAGTGTCAATCAAATTAAAGAGAGAAAATACTCACAGCTGTTTAACCTTAAAGTGCTATTTTAGTTTTAGTCTAAAAAATGTTGCTATATCTATTGAGCTCCCCCGAGGAAACTAAGATGCAACATGAGTTGTACTAGTGATATCAAGCTTGAAACAGGAAAGACTAATCCATGAAATTAGGACCAGCATATGTACACTGTTATGAAAGATAGAACTAGTCCTGGAGTGGATAACCAGCACACTGTGGCATCCTTTAGGAAACGAGAAAACAAGAACTCACTGAAGCAGGTGGGAGCCTTCAATGATCTAACCAACCTGAGAGCCTCAAAGAAGTAATAACAATCCTGAAACAAGTCAGGAAAACAGAATAGAGGGAGTTATATGGAAAATATGAGCCAGAACATGACAGCTTAAACAAGTCAGGAAAACAGAATAGAGGGAGTTATATGGAAAATATGAGCCAGAACATGACAGCTTAAACAAGTCAGGAAAACAGAATAGAGGGAGTTATATGGAAAATATGAGCCAGAACATGACAGCTTAAACAAGTCAGGAAAACAGAATAGAGGGAGTTATATGGAAAATATGAGCCAGAACATGACAGCTTAAACAAGTCAGGAAAACAGAATAGAGGGAGTTATATGGAAAATATGAGCCAGAACATGACAGCTTAAACAAGTCAGGAAAACAGAATAGAGGGAGTTATATGGAAAATATGAGCCAGAACATGACAGCTTAAACAAGTCAGGAAAACAGAATAGAGGGAGTTATATGGAAAATATGAGCCAGAACATGACAGCTTAAACAAGTCAGGAAAACAGAATAGAGGGAGTTATATGGAAAATATGAGCCAGAACATGACAGCTTAAACAAAGACAGCAGACCAAGATATTCAGACTCGGAACAGGCCACTGTGGCCTCAGAGCATACCTACACAAGATAGGACTCTGTCACTTTGCAACATGTTACTGCAGAGCATCCAAACAACCTCCAGAGAATATCCTACAGGACTGCAGCACTCTCAACACTCTAAGACCATAGGTATGGTCCAGTGAAACAACCCTGCATGACAGACTATGGGGAACTGATGAAGACTTCAAGCTTGTTCATGACTCATACTGGTCTACATAACATAGAAGAAGCTGATCACTGATGAGGAAGAAGCTGTTGTAGGACGACTCATTGATTTGACCACCCACTCTGCGCAGTTAACAATTGTTATAAATGTTATAAGAAGTGTTTGTAATGTTATAAGAAGTGTTTGTAGTTTTATAAGAAGTGTTTGTAATGTTATAAGAAGTGTTTGTAGTGTTATAAGAAGTGTTATAAGAAGTGTTTGTAGTGTTATAAGAAGTGTTTGTAGTGTTATAAGAAGTGGTTGTAATGTTATAAGAAGTGTTTGTAATGTTATAAGAAGTGTTTGTAATGTTATAAGAAGTGTTTGTAGTGTTATAAGAAGTGTTTGTAATGTTATAAGAAGTGTTTGTAGTGTTATAAGAAGTGTTTGTAGTGTTATAAGAAGTGTTTGTAATGTTATAAGAAGTGTTTGTAGTGTTATAAGAAGTGTTTGTAATGTTAAAAGAAGTGTTTGTTGTGTTATAAGAAGTGTTTGTAGTGTTATAAGAAGTGTTTGTCGTGTTATAAGAAGTGTTAAAAGTAGTGTTTGTAATGTGAAAAATAATGATCTTAATTAGTGTTAAAAGAAGTGTTTGTAATGTTATAAGAAGTGTTTGTAATGTTAAAAGAAGTGTTTGTAATGTGAAAAATAATGATCTTAATCTTCTCTTCTCTTATCTCATCCCCGCAGCCACACCAAGGCCACCCAATTTTTGGAACGTACAGTTGATCTCTGTCACCCTTCTAGGAAGACATCACCTCATCCAACATCATCTTTTGTACGCAGGACACA
Source organism: Megaustenia siamemsis (assembly GCA_032433765.1). Classification (NCBI taxonomy): domain Eukaryota; kingdom Metazoa; phylum Mollusca; class Gastropoda; order Stylommatophora; family Ariophantidae; genus Megaustenia; species Megaustenia siamemsis. Next base: position 69,633,570 of record JAVIAB010000108.1, read on the forward strand.
CAACTATCAACTACACAATTGTAGCTACTGGCTTCATCATTCAATATAAACTATTCAGCTTTATAAACTAAATGTTACTCCTGTAAAGTTGAATGTAACTTCATTTGGAATAAATCATGAACTTTATTATTTCATAAAGAACTAAAGGCTGCTAGCAAACCTGGACTCAATTTGGTTGGAACTAGATGTGGACATTTGTATTCTTCTGAGTGCTACCATTTCAGTTTGGATATTTGTGATGTATATGTGAAGACCTTTATCAATCTGATCTTCATATTTCTGAGATATTGTGGAGTTAACAGTTGCATCAATGAAGTGTTGGTGTGCCACATTATTTATTCTTGTTTGTGGACCATTTTTCTAGTGGGTTTATATATATATATATAACCTATCAAGTCAGTTCTGAGATCATCAAAATTTGGATTGCGTAAATGATCCTGATTTCTCAGGCAGAACATCACGATGTGCCCAAAATCTGTCCACAGTTTGACTGCAGTAAAAAAATGTGTCGTCTCACCTCCTTTACTAGCCTGCTGGACACATCCAGAACTCACGGAATGCAGGATTCATAATTTCTTGGTGAACTCTTCACTGTGAAGCCATATTCAAGCTGCGCGCAATAACTGGCAGTTTGCGGAGCAGAAATCTCCTCGATAAAGTTTGTTTCATTGCCAGTTGATTAGTCGTTAATTGGAATCATTTTACTTCACTGAAAGTCATACACTGGTAATGTCTTTGTTGAAACATAACACTGAAAGTCATACACTGGTAATGTCTTTGTTGAAACATAGTTAGAAACTCTATTACACATTGTTGACTGCTTGGTGACGCAACAGACAATTCAACAGTTCTGAATTTTCGTAAGCAGGTCCATTATTAAGAGACTATTTAGCCTTAAGAGTCCATGACTAAAAGACTATTTAGCCTTAAGAGTCCATAACTAAAAGACTATTTAGCCTTAAGGTCTTTGATTAATAGATTATTTAATCTAAAGGTCTGTGATTAAGACACTATTTAGCCTAAAGGTTTGTGAATAAGAGACTATTTAGTCTAAAGGTCTGTGACTAAGAGCCTGTTTAATCTAAAGTTTAATCTAAAGATCTGTGACTAAGAGCCTGTTTAATCTAAAGTTTAATCTAAAGATCTGTGACTAAGAGACTGTTTAGCCTGAAGGTCTGTGACTAAGAGCCTGTTTAGCCTGAAGGTCTGTGACTAAGAGCCTTTCTTCATATGTTTGACTAATCAGCTGGAGCATCAAAGACCCAGATAAAAGACACTCTATTTGACCCCAATATTTCCAAGAAACCTATTTTTACCCTCAACTTCTCCGACACATTCTATGCTGTATCTGTTGAAGAGGAATCGTTTTATTCATTCATTTCAAAATTTATCTCCTTTTGATTACCTCACAACCGTGTTTATAATAGGATGTCATTAATGACTGGGAGCTGACTGTTGGAAGGGGAATAACTCTTGTTACTGAATTGTTAAGTTTTATTTTTTGAAAATGCTAAAGTGTGTTTATAGCTTCAAAGAATGAGATTTTATTTTGTGTGCATATAGTGGTGTAGTTGCAATGTATGTGAAAATGTCTGCAGTGAAATACGAAAGTGATTATGATTGTTTCCTTAAAATGAACTTTGTATTTATGGCACATTCAAGAAAGACATATTTATTTTATTGTGAGAATGATTAACGAGTAAAGTTGATTAATGAGTTGATTAACATACTTAAATTTCAAACTATGATAATTGATGAGTGTAACTTATCTTCATCTTAATCCTTCCTGTGCTGTTAGACGTCACATAGGGCTTGTAATGTTTTTTGCTACCCATCTATAGTCTTGACGAGATGTTCCATCTTATCTAATAAGCTTTTGCCTGCCAACCTTGCTTCTCTTATAAGTGTTCTTTTCAGTGTCTCTCTAGGTCATCCTCTTTTTCTGTATCTTGATGTTTCACATGAAAAAGTCATTTTTGAGTTCTCTTGTTGTCTCTTCTGAACACATGCTCAACATATGTCCATTTTCTCTTCCTAATTGTAGATGAGATCATTGGTTGCATGACCATTTCTCTTATCTCTATATTAGTCTTCAATTCATTCCACTGTACACAGAGTATTCTTCTTAGACATTTGTTTACAAAAGTGTTTAGTTTTCTCTCAATCTCTTTTGTTTTCCATCTTTCTCACACGCAGGTAATGGTTGATTATACATTTGAGTTGAATATTCTAAATTTAGATATTTTGCTTAGTATTTTTTAATTTCCATATTTTGTCCAGGTTTTTAAATTGCGTAACTTATACATTTTTGAAATTCCGCTACGCTATAAATCAGAGAACTAATTCTTATTATAGCAATCTTTTAATAACATCATTTTCAACAATAAACACTTAACAGTGAGCCAGACTGCAGCTTTTACCTTTGTTCTAGTCGCAACAACAGGGAACAGTGGGCAACAACAGGGAACCATTACAGTTGTCATCATTTCATTAAATCTGCATGAGTAAAGTTCTCGGAATATTACATCCAAACAAAATCAGCAAACAAAAGATGCAATAATGGAGCGATGTAAACAATTAAACCAGGCAGATACAAGAACTGAATGTGTTATATGTCTAGAAGAAATCTGGAAACAATCACATGGGCTCCCTTCGGCAGAAGTGCTCCCATCGGCAGAAGTGCTCCCATAATATAAAGGGCTCCAGTAATAACCAGGGCTCCCATGTCATGGTCTAAAAGGAAGGTAAATATTATTCCACAGAGAGTAAACTACAGCTGAAAATGTGCACATAACCAGTTGGATGATGGAAAGAGGAAAAAAATATTTGTTCATTGAATGTATTTAGTTTTTGAAATAAGTGGTAGGAAAATAGATTCAAACTATAAAGTATTTTTAAAATGTAAATATTTTTAAAATAAAATTAAATATTAAAAATGGCATTTCCAAAAACAAGAGAGAAACAGTTTTATAGCAACTAAAATTTTCGAACTTGAGCAGATTTCTGACCTCGAAGAATACTTTTCTAGAACCTTATATCAACCATTTCCTTGTGAATGTTGGTCAAGGCCATAAGATATTAACATTTGAGAAGTTGCATGAGGAAGCTGACCGCTGAGTAGATTACATTTGAGAAGTCGCATGACAGGAAGCTGACCACTGAGTAGATTACATTTGAGAAGTCACATGATAGGAAGCTGACCACTGAGTAGATTACGTTTGAGAAGTCGCATGACAGGAAGCTGACCACTGAGTAGATTACATTTGAGAAGTCACATGATAGGAAGCTGACCACTGAGTAGATTACATTTGAGAAGTCACATGATAGGAAGCTGACCACTGAGTAGATTACATTTGAGAAGTCACATGACAGGAAGCTGACCACTGAGTAGATTACATTTGAGAAGTCGCATGACAGGAAGCTGACCACTGAGTAGATTACATTTGAGAAGTCACATGATAGGAAGCTGACCACTGAGTAGATTACATTTGAGAAGTCACATGACAGGAAGCTGACCACTGAGTAGATTACATTTGAGAAGTCGCATGACAGGAAGCTGACCACTGAGTAGATTACATTTGAGCAAGTCGCATGACAGGAAGCTGACCACTGAGTAGATTACATTTGAGAAGTCGCATGACAGGAAGCTGACCACTGAGTAGATTACGTTTGAGAAGTCACATGATAGGAAGCTGACCACTGAGTAGATTACATTTGAGAAGTCGCATGACAGGAAGCTGACCACTGAGTAGATTACGTTTGAGAAGTCACATGATAGGAAGCTGACCACTGAGTAGATTACATTTGAGAAGTCACGTGACAGGAAGCTGACCACTGAGTAGATTACATTTGAGAAGTCGCATGACAGGAAGCTGACCACTGAGTAGATTACGTTTGAGAAGTCACATGATAGGAAGCTGACCACTGAGTAGATTACATTTGAGAAGTCACATGATAGGAAGCTGACCACTGAGTAGATTACATTTGAGAAGTCACATGATAGGAAGCTGACCACTGAGTAGATTACATTTGAGAAGTCGCATGACAGGAAGCTGACCACTGAGTAGATTACATTTGAGAAGTCACATGACAGGAAGCTGACCACTGAGTAGATTACATTTGAGAAGTCGCATGACAGGAAGCTGACCACTGAGTAGATTACATTTGAGAAGTCGCATGACAGGAAGCTGACCACTGAGTAGATTACATTTGAGAAGTCACATGACAGGAAGCTGACCACTGAGTAGATTACATTTGAGAAGTCACATGACAGGAAGCTGACCACTGAGTAGATTACATTTGAGAAGTCACATGACAGGAAGCTGACCACTGAGTAGATTACGTTTGAGAAGTCACATGATAGGAAGCTGACCACTGAGTAGATTACATTTGAGAAGTCGCATGACAGGAAGCTGACCACTGAGTAGATTACATTTGAGAAGTCACATGACAGGAAGCTGACCACTGAGTAGATTACATTTGAGAAGTCACATGACAGGAAGCTGACCACTGAGTAGATTACGTTTGAGAAGTCACATGATAGGAAGCTGACCACTGAGTAGATTACATTTGAGAAGTCGCATGACAGGAAGCTGACCACTGAGTAGATTACATTTGAGAAGTCACATGACAGGAAGCTGACCACTGAGTAGATTACATTTGAGAAGTCACATGACAGGAAGCTGACCACTGAGTAAATTAAACTGGCATTTTCTCAATTGAGTGGATGCACATCTGATTTTCTGTAGAGTCAAGGTTGATTTGTTTTAATTAATGAGATGAGATGAGCATTGTAACCTGTGCATGACAACTCTACTGGGCACATTCTCAGGCACCAGACTCAGAAATAGACAAGTGGTAGAACATTGTAAGGCTCTGTAGTACCCCACAGTAATTGTACATGATAGAACCTCTGTTTTTCCTCACTCTGACTACATTCCCCAACCATGCGAGTGAGGTACCCATTTACAGCTGTGTCTGCCACTTAGAAAGAAAAGATGTATCTTTTTGTTATGAAGCTTTCAAACAACCCCTGCACCACATCATTACCCCAAGTCATATGTTGGACTGAAATAGCTGCCCTATTCAGTACATAGAAGTAGCCACATATGTTTTAAATTAATTATTATAATCATGTTACATATAATCCTCTCAATCACATCTACAGACTGGCTGAAAATTTGCAAATTGTTTGTGAAATTACTGTGTTTTTTTTTATTATTCTAAATATGAGAGAGATTGGATGAAATTGTTACCATGCAAATTGGAGTTTATGAGTTGTACAAATATAAAATTTATATAAATTCCATAATTGCCTTGATTATTTCTTGTTACTGTGTCTAATTTATAAAATGAATCAATGTTCTTGTCATTTTTTGCTGACTTTTTTTTCTATTAGAGTTATTTCATGTTAGAGTTCATTTATAAGATTATTTATTACTGAAATTATTTTGTTTAACTTAACCCGTGTTATTGGTGTGAGTAAATTTAATCTGCTTGGACGTTGATAGTCAGAACAATCTAGGTCAGTGCTGATAACATACCTGGGTCCTTTAATAAACATGACTGGAATATTAGTAACATCAATATCAGGGTTGTTGGAGTGATCCTTTAGCAGAGATTTGGGGTACGTTGTTGGTGAGAATTAACTTTGATGTGGTGCTTTTTTTTTTTTTATTTATGTTAGGAAATTGGAGGATTTATCAAATGTCACCTAACAAGGTTGGTCAAGTTTGAGACAGGGGCTTTGTGATACATTACTGTTGACGTGTGAGGGGAGAAAGTTATATCTGTATACATTACTGTTGACGTGTGAGGGGAGAAAGTTATATCTGTATACATTACTGTTGACGTGTGAGGGGAGAAAGTTATATTTGTATACATTACTGTTGACGTGTGAGGGGAGAAAGTTATATCTGTATACATTACTGTTGGTGTGTTAGGGAGAGAGAGTTATATCTGTATACATTACTGTTGGTGTGTGAGGGAGAGAAAGTCATATCTGTATACATTACTGTTGTGTGTGAGGGAGAGAAAGTCATATCTGTATACATTACTGTTGGTGTGTGAGGGAGAGAAAGTTATATCTGTATACATTACTGTTGGTGTGTGAGGGAGAGAAAGTCATATCTGTATACATTACTATTGGTGTGTGAGGGAGAGAAAGTTATATCTGTATACATTACTGTTCGTGTGTGAGAGAGAGAAAGTTATATCTGTATACATTACTGTTGGTGTGTGAGGGAGAGAAAGTTATATCTGTATACATTACTGTTGGTGTGTGAGGGAGAGAAAGTTATATCTGTATACATTACTGTTGGTGTGTGAGGGAGAGAAAGTTATATCTGTATACATTACTGTTGGTGTGTGAGGGAGAGAAAGTTATATCTGTATACATTACTGTTGGTGTGTGAGAGAGAGAAAGTCATATCTGTATACATTACTGTTGGTGTGTGAGGGAGAGAAAGTTATATCTGTATACATTACTGTTGGTGTGTGAGGGAGAGAAAGTCATATCTGTATACATTACTGTTGGCGTGTGAGGGAGAGAAAGTTATATCTGTATACATTACTGTTGGTGTGTGAGGGAGAGAGAGTTATATCTGTATACATTACTGTTGGTGTGTGAGGGAGAGAAAGTCATATCTGTATACATTACTGTTGGTGTGTGAGGGAGAGAAAGTTATATCTGTATACATTACTGTTGGTGTGTGAGGGAGAGAAAGTTATATCTGTATCAAGATGACGGTTTGTAGATGAGGTTTTTTTTAAAAATAATTTAAAGATGTTGTTTAAATGTTTTGTTGTAAGATCTGATGAGGACACCACAATGTATGTAGTCACTCTCTGGTCAAGGGTGAGACCTAATGGTGCATCTGTGTTTAATCGATCTAATTTAAGATACTGTATGGTTTTTTTTTAATGTTTATGTTATAATTTGTTGGATGTTGGATAAGATTTGTTAAATATGCCGTAAGATTTGTCTAGCGTCAGTTTTTGAGAAAGGTTTTTCATATAAAGTAGAGTATGAAGTGTCAAATGCAAGGCATTATTTTTCAAATGTCAGCTATGAAATAATGAAGGTACCATTTGTATAATGTAAGACATAATTTGTCTCAGATTAGGATTATGTCAAGCATGTATGTTAGGTGCAATGACCTGGTGAGTTTTAGTCTGATGATCCAGAAGTGAGCTTTATGGCAGTCTTAGAGGTTTGTGAGTTTTGTACACCTCTATGTACGCTTATTGTCCTTGTCGCCTGTTTGACAGGTAAACTTGTTTACCTGTGTTTCCATAATTTATTTCTGTCTTGTTGTCACAATAATATAATGGGTAGTTACAAATTATCAAATGATAACAAAGCCTTGTTATCACCAGCAAGTGACAGACAGAGAACAAACTCCAAAAAATGGCAAAGAATTTCTGAATCTTCCAAGGCAGCACTACAGATTACATCGCTGTATAGCTCAAGTTTATTTTCTTAATCCCATTTTCTTTTTACAAGCGCCCCATAATTTTCATACGTCCTTTTGTAATAATGAGTGTTATTTATTGATTAATATGTGGTTGATATTTGTGCCACATTGTGGCTATAGAAAGGCGAATCATATTGAATGAGCTGCGATTGGTCAATTTCGATAGATGAGATGTAAGGATATAATTTGTTAGATACAGAGCAGAGAGGTCCTTTTGATATAACGGGAGGTAGAGAGATGAAAGCATATCAGATTTGTGTTTGTTATGAAGTAAATTAGATTGAAGGTTCGAGGAAAGTAAACTTTGCATTTTGGCCTACCGTAACAGATTCAAGAAACTGTGGCACATCAGTGTGGCCAAGATGCACACTTTGTAGGATTTGGGATGGAGGTAGTCAGTTACCAGTCTCCATTCAGGACACTGGTTCATGGTATCAGGTTAATGGTTCATCATTTAGATACCCAGTCACCAAGGTATCTGTTGGCATAGGTATGTCAAAGCCTGAAACAAGTGCACCTTCTAATAATAATACTTATTTCTACATCAATTTTTTTGTATATATTATTTTTATTATTATTATTATTATCAAATAAGCATTTAAACATGAACTATTTTTCATTAAATAAACCTTTCTTTATCCCCCTAAAAAGTGAGATCATCCCTGTAGCATTAATATATTCAGAAAGAATTGTCTTAACGCACAGCATGAATTACATGTCAGCATAACAGTTTAACTTATATTGGTTTGTGTCTCTAGGAGTTTTGTTAGTTTTTAACTATGCTTGTAAGTATCATCTTCATAACCACAGCTGCTGTGGTAGTGTGTCTCCTTTTTTATTACAAGTGATGTGGTTGTTACATTTGTAAGAATAAAATTATTTCTTTTCTTTTTCGGTACCTGAGCTGGTATCAAATGTAGAGGAAACTCATTAATAGTTTTGAGTTATTAAAGAGCTTACAATTTTAGTTGTGGAAAATCAGAATAAAGAAATCTTGGGAGAATATAATGACTTACTGTGAGCTATCAGGGCAAAGAAATATTTTATACGGGGCGTCCGTAAAGTCTGGATACATAAACTAAAATACATAGAAAGATAAAGGTTCAGGACTTGAATCTGTGTCTTAGCACACCGGTTTTTACCCATATGTGCTCGGCTGCCTATTCAAAAGTGTTTGGAGACTCCTGTCTAGTGTTGCCTCAAGCATCATAACTCACGAGCGAGGCACTATTCCTCACTTTTCCTGAGTACTACTCTGGTGCCCATTTCTGCCAGTGGCTGGGTAGACCATAGGGTATTTTTTTCCAACCATGATGCTTTCAACGGGAATCAAACACTCGTTGTCTGAATGTCAGTAGCTAGTGCGGTGGTTTTCCCAACTAGGCTACCGAAGCCCCCCCAAAAATGCAACGAGACTGACAACAATTTCCCTAACTGGATTGGAAGACATGGTCATGTGGAGTGGTCTCCTCGTTCGTCAGACCTTAGCCCCCTTGACTTCTGTTTCTGGGGTATGCTAAAGGAGAAGGTGAACTCAATAAAAATCGCAGATGTAACACACTTGACTGAACTCATAAAGAGTGGATGTGCCAATTTTTATGGTAATGTGGATTTGTTACATCAAATTCACATGAATGTTGCAAAGCATGTCAACCTGTGCATCGCAAAGGATGGAAATCATATAGAAGATGTTATTTAATATTCTAATTGAATAATATGAGTTCATAAATTTCATTTCTTTAAAATATGCATTTTTGTCTGTGTCCAGACTTTGGAGATACCCTGTAGGTGTGAACTGTACAATTATTTGTTTTGAGCTGTTTTACTATTGATGAATTGTTAGACTTCAATTACAGTGAAGAGATTATTAATCTGTGAATAGCCATCAATTATAGATTTAAAATAACAATATTTTGTCTGCATTTTCATTACACATTTTACACAATGTAATTAGTTTTTTTTTTTTTTTAGTTTTTTTTTCAAAGAATGAAATTAGACCACATTTATAATTGAATACATAAACATAGTATAAAGCTGAAATATACAAAGAATAAATTAGGCGTTTTTTAAAAATGTTTATTGGGGTGGGGGTTGGATATGTGCTATAATTGTATTAGGGGCAGCATTGTATTATGGGATACCATGCACTTTAGTGGGTTCATCCGTGCACCTTGAAGATAAAATATGTGTTTTTGTCTTTGAAACTGATTAGTTGGTTGGTGTTCAGTGTTCATGCTTTGGCTTAATGTGGCTGCCGGCTTGTTCAGTTGACCTGGCTTGGCTTTGTTGTCTGGAGTGTTAAGGAAGAATGATAAAGATCTCTAGAGAAATATACAAGTGTAGAAAAGACAGTAGAAATAACCTTTGACAAACAGTTTGAATGTATTTGTTAATTAGAGGCAATAGGATCATGTGAGACCTGAGGGAGTTATACAAGGCATGGAACATGTGTTATAGAAGGTGTGAACTTGAGGAAGTTACAGAAGATATGAAACATGAGGAAGTTATAGAAGGTATGAAACATGAGGAAGTTATAGAAGGTATGAAACATGAGGAAGTTATAGAAGGTCTAAAAACATGAGGAAGTTACAGAAGGTATGAACCATGAGGAAGTTACAGAAGGTATGAAACATGAGGAAGTTACAGAAGGTATGAAACATGAGGAAGTTATAGAAGGTATGAAACATGAGGAAGTTATAGAAGGTATGAAACATGAGGAAGTTATAGAAGGTATGAAACATGAGGAAGTTATAGAAGGTATGAAACATGAGGAAGTTATAGAAGGTATGAAACATGAGGAAGTACTAGAAGGTATGAAACATGAGGAAGTTATAGAAGGTATGAAACATGAGGAAGTTATAGAAGGTATGAAACATGAGGAAGTTACAGAAGGTATGAAACATGAGGAAGTTACAGAAGGTATGAAACATGAGGAAGTTACAGAAGGTATGAAACATGAGGAAGTTACAGAAGGTATGAAACATGAGGAAGTTACAGAAGGTATGAAACATGAGGAAGTTACAGAAGGTATGAAACATGAGGAAGTTACAGAAGGTATGAAACATGAGGAAGTTACAGAAGGTATGAAACATGAGGAAGTTACAGAAGGTATGAAACATGAGGAAGTTACAGAAGGTAGGAAACATGAGGAAGTTACAGAAGGTAGGAAACATGAGGAAGTTACAGAAGGTAGGAAACATGAGGAAGTTCAGACTCTACAAGACAAGTGTTCACTTTCTGTATCTCTACAAGACCAGCGTTCACTTTCTGTAACTCTACAAGACCAGCGTTCACTTTCTGTAACTCTACAAGACCAGCGTTCACTTTCTGTAACTCTAAAAGACCTGTGTTCACTTTCTGTAACTCTACAAGACAAGTGTTCACTTTCTGTAACTCTACAAGACCAGCGTTCACTTTCTGTAACTCTACAAGACAAGTCTTCATTTTCTGTAACTCTACAAGACCAGCGTTCACTTTCTGTAACTCGATAGATTAGAACATAGGCCTCATTTTTAAAAAAAAACCATCTTTATGGTATTTGCTCATTACTAGGGTCTGCCGGGGAGACTAATAGGAATGGAAAATTTAGGCCCTTTACCTTTTGTGTCATTCAAACATCTCCAGCAGTTTGTTCAGTTTCACTCTTATATTGGAAATGGTTTTTGTTCATTGTCATTAAACAGCCTATCATATGCTTTGGATTTTTGTCCCTTTAGGTTATTGCAGTCACTGTACTGCCATTTCTAGGGAGTCTGTGCCTTTCCTGGTGTATTCCCTATTATGAAAGAAGTATAATTTAGACATTTATTTAGCGAAGGTTTGCTAGTATTTTTTCAGAAATATCTCCTTGGCTTGGCGTAGAGCCTGTTTTTCTCATCTTTCAATGGTTTGTTTATGCTCTCAGTTTGTGAACTCGTGTATGTTTCAATTTCTGTTGGGACTAGACACTTAGTATAGGTCAGGGCATGTATGTATTGATGGCTTCTATTAGAGTGTGATCTGTTGTAGACCCAAATAATTGAGAAGTTTTGGTGATTAATTGGTCACTTTAATCTGAGGGCTCATCTTTGAAAAGTTTCTATTAATAGAATTTTTTCAAAAGGTCACCTACAACAACACTAGTGTCACTGGAGAGTGGGTTCACCTTTTCCCACTTGTCCTGGACACATCAATTGGACCACTGGCCAAGATTCTTGACCTTCCCCTCCATGACCAAAGTTAGATACCCATATGTTGTTTACATCTGAATCAATTTATAGACAAGTTCTTTAAAGCTACCCTATGCCTACTTATCTAACCTAAGATTATCAAGACTGTATTCAGTTTTTCTTTATTAATCTGTTCATCTCTGTTTTGTTTCTCATCATCATCATGTGCCATACCGGTTGGCGTAGGCGATCATGTCCTTCCACAATCTTCTATCTACAGTGCATCGTATCGGTTCTGTTGGCTGTTTTCCATGCCATGACATATATATATATATATATACACCAAGCTATCCAGTATTTTCTCTCTTTGTCGTCCACGATCTCTCTTTCTTTTTATTTTGCCAGTTGTAACCAAGTATTCCAACTGTCCTCTCTCATGATGTGCCCGAAAAATGTTGATTGCTTCTTTCTGATGTTTTTTAAGAGCTGCCTTTTTGTGTTGGCCTCTTTGAGAACTTCCTCATTGGTCTTATTAGCTGTCCAGGGAACTTTCAACATTCTTCTGAGAAATCCCATCTCTGTGGCCTCTAATCATCTTTTCATTTGTTTGTCTACTGTCCATGATTTGCTTCCATAGGTCAGAATTGGTTCTATATAGCACTGATGAACTCTCTTTCTCATTTCTATTGACATAGATTTGTTGCATAAGATATTTTCCATTTTCTGAAATGCTATTTTGGCCTGAGCTATTCTACTTTTTATTTCCGTGGTGCATCTTCCATCCGATGTTATTATTGTGCCCAAGTATTTGATGTGTTGCACTTGTTTCAAATTTGTCCTGTTTATTTTTATGCTGCATGCTGGTGATGATTGTTTCTTCGATATGACCATTACTTCTGTTTTCTTACTATTCAGACTGAGATCTTTCTTGATGCTTTCTTTTACTATTATGTCTATCATTTCTTGTAGTTCATTCTCTGTCTCTGCTATTAAGACTGTGTCATCCGCATATCGCAAATTATTTATGTTGTAACCGTTGACTTCAATTCCTTTTTTGTCTACTATTGATCTCATAATATGTTGGCTGTAAAGTGAAAACAAATTTGTTTCTCAGCGCTTGTAAATACACTTCATTGATTTGTGGATTGCTTGCTAGTTAGATTTGATGTGCACTACCTCATAAAGGTTATCACTGGTTTTCTGTAAGATTAGCTAGAGAGGTTCTCTATATGTTTAGCTTCACAAGAAAAGTGTGTTTATTAATGTCACTTCGTTACATTGCCATCTATGATTTAAACCAAACTGGGCCACAAGAAATACTTATCTTTTTTTTTTTTTTGCAGCAGCAGACTTTGTTTCTAGCATTTCCACTACTTGTTTCTTTCCTTTCCTCTATCCTTCATGTTGTTTTAACTTTTCGTTCAAGCTCTTATTTATCAATAGACATCTTGTCATCATATACCTTGTGACAGGTTAGCCATATGTCATCATATACCTTGTGACAGGCTAGCCATATGTCATCATATACCTTGTGACAGGTTAGCCACATGTCATCATATACCTTGTGACAGGTTAGCCATATGTCATCATATACCTTGTGACAGGTTAGCCACATGTCATCATATACCTTGTGACAGGCTAGCCATATGTCATCATATACCTTGTGACAGGTTAGCCATATGTCATCTCATATTCAGGAAAACAGGCCATGGAAAAGAGCAAGACGCAAGAAGTGTTCTGAAGGATATTTGAACAAAATATAAGTCCTATAAGAACACGGCAAAATGTTCTATAACTGTTCTGATGAAAATAAGAACAAGACAAAATCTTCAATAGCAAATCTGAAAAACATAAGACAATGGTGTTCAGCGACAGCTGACAGATAAATATAAAGGCATTTTTCAATAGTAGCTGAAGAATATAAGAAAGATGACAAGATCCAACAACATAAAAAGAATATGTTACCTGTAAGTGATGTAGACAGTACACTTTTACGAACCATAATTGAAAACTAAAAAAAAGAAAAATAAACAGACCAAAACCACATGGAGAAGGTAGAAAGAATTTCAATAGAAAAACCACTGAGAGGGCTGGAGTAACTAGAGTCTCATGAGTAGATCATTAGTAGATTTCTTACCCAAAATAGAAGTTGATGGAGAGTGTCAGAGAGCAGTTCCTAATGTTTGTTTAGTCATAAATATCTCCTTATGAGTTTAATCTTTTCTGTTTCCTTCCTTCTCAGGGGGTTTCACTCAAACTATTGACCTCTATTTCTGGGTTCCCTGTGGTGACATGTTCATGAGAGAGTGCCTTCATCGCTCATTATGATCTTTTTACACTTATCCTTTGTCATGAAAAAGAGATGTATTTCCATTGATCAAGTCAGAAATATAACTGTTGGAAGGAAACATTAAGACTCCAGTACAACCAAACAACAAAATATAACTGTTGGAAGGAAGCATTAAGACTCCAGTATAACAAAAAATATAACTGTTGAAAGGAAGCATTAAGACTCCAGTACAACAAAAAAATATAACTGTTGGAAGGAAGCATTAAGACTCCAGTACAACAAAAAATATAACTGTTGGAAGGAAGCATTAAGACTCCAGTACAACAAAAAAATATAACTGTTGGAAGGAAACATTAAGACTCCAGTACAACCAAACAACAAAAATATAACTGTTGGAAGGAAGCATTAAGACTCCAGTACAACTATGATCTTTTAGTTTAAGTTGTATCTTGAAACCTGAACAGTGTAGCAGGGAAAATAATCATCATGTTGGTTACATTAACTCTTTCTGTGCGTTTCTATGCACCATACATCATGCTGATTTTTCTGTCACGTATGTTTAGCCGCAGAGTGCATCACTCTCAATTTGATTAGTGTGAACCGTCATCAAATCATATTCTTTTTACATGTCTTGTATCTTCTTGGTATTGGTGAAATCCAGTTTCTTGTTCAATTATCTAAACATTGATATATAAAATGTTATGTGTTAGATCTATCTATCTTTCGTTCGCCTGAAGTATTGTCTATATCTGCCATGTCGTTTCCTGTATCAATTTTACTGTCTTTTGTAATTCATGCAGTGGCCCATATATTTTTGTCTGTAGTGTTGTATCTATGGGCCATTAGATTTTCCTCAGTCTACTATATTCAGTGCAGTCTTGAAGTATGTGTTCAGTAGTCTGGGGTGCCTGTCCACATGTACAAGTAGTTGAGGTACCGATCTTGAATTGTGTATACATGTGACTATGGAGTCGATTGTGTCCTATTCTGAGGCGTATAATGATAACTTGTTCATATCTATTCATATTATGAAAGGCATCCTGATTTTGGGCTTGTGGTCCTCTGATTGATTTGATTATCTGTGATCTTGATGATGTGTTAGATAAATATATATCATGTAGATTGATATTTAAAACGATACCAAAATTTTGTCTCAGAAATCTCTTCCATTGCATTGATGAAAACCTTCCGTACTGAAAGAATTGAAGACATTAATTTACTCTTGTCACACCAGTCATATCCTGTCTTTAGCAGTCCTCTTTAGGTTAGACAATCATAGAAGTTTTAAAACCATTGAATCATGTCAACCCAGCTATGTCTTGTCCTATATTTCAGTATATGCCCAAATCATATGCTCTTATCTGTGTAGTTTGTTCATAATTATCTTTTTCCAAGAATCCAGCCCTCCAGTATTTCCAATAACAGCCTCTTTTTATCTGTGAACCCAGCTGGGACAGTCTATGTTGATGTCATTTTCCTTTTAGTATTTATTTATTTGTTTCTTATGTGTCCGCTCTACCAATTAGGATGTGTATCAGCAACACATCATGTTATTTGGATGAGTTGCCTGACACGTGTCAGACTCACAACTGTTTCTTGATGTAGCAGTTTCACTTTTGTGAGTCAAGCCACTGACAACAGCACTTAAAAGTCAGTTCTACGTCTAGTATGAGATATGTTCTATGTCTCTAGTATGAGATATTTTCCATATCTCTAGTATGAGATATGTTCCATGTCTCTAGTATGAGATATGTTCTATGTCTCTAGTATGAGATATGTTCCATGTCTCTAGTATGGGACATGTTCTATGTTTCTATAATGATATATGGTCTATGTCACTAGTATGAAATACTTAAAAAAGGTCATCTTTATATTCAGGATCGCAAACATAAGCTGGAAAGAATATATCTCAAATGAACAGATAAGAGATGAATCTAAACAAGAACATGTGTGGACTATATAAGAAGAAGGCGTTGGAAATACATCAGATATGTGTTGAGTATGAATGAAGAAAGACTTCCCATCAGACATTCATGTGGAAACCATCTGGTAAAAGCAAACAAGGTAGACCAAAAGAATCACTACACAGAACAATTACTAGGGAAGGTTCAACCATGGGACTATGAAACAACCAAACCAAAAACTTGCAACAAATTGTCAGTTGTGGAGAACTATGACTTTTGTCCTATGTACATGTTGAACCCAAGAGGAAAATGGCAGAAAAATATATTCAGAAGTGATAATGTACATAACCAGGAATTATATGACACTGTAGAATTGTACTCCCAGTGTTTCTTTGACACATTAAAATGAAGAATGGTGGAAAAATAACAATCGGGCACTGCCTTTACTTCCCAGAAAAGTTATTTGTACCAGTGCTGGAAGCCAAATGTTGTCGGTCCGAAAAATGTTGCTACAACTGGGGATCAAACCTGGATCCTTCTGTCAGCAGTAAGTGCTCAAGCCACTGAGGCTTTCAGTGACATAATAGTGGGTCTTTTTTTTTCTTTTTTTTGCTTTCTGACAAACCAAAGGGAACAATTGTGACAAATAGTTTGATTTTCTATCAAACTAAGATGAAGAATTGTGACAGTTTGGGGGTATCTCTAGCAAACCTTTAAATATGTTTGTTTTTTGTGAATGGAGACAGTCAGCTCATTTATGAAGAGATCAGATAAGTTGTCAATGTTCTTGTCCCCCCGTAAGGTGATAGTTTGCCATGAACAGTAATTTTTCAGAAGGTGAGGTCAAGTCACTGCTTCTATGCGTATGTCATACATTGTTATTTTAATGTTCCATTAAGTTACCTTTTTGGCCTGTTATTTTTTCACTATTTCTATGTATTGTCAAGAGTTTTTTATTCACATCATTTGGATTTGTTTTATCATCAGTCACATTTGTTGTCCCCTTCATTAGATCCCTATATGACCTGTTCCCAAATTACAATGCTTCTTCATTTTTCCTTTTATGTTATATCACATCTCATTGATTGTAATTGTGTACCTTATCTGAGATAAGCATATTATTGTTTTATTTATTCACTTGAATGAATGACTGCTCATGTTTCTGATATTGAAAACAAAATATAATACAACCATTTGTGAGTATATTTCTTGGTTTTAGCTTGTTCCCTTTGAAAATATTTACACTTTTTGAGATTTTCAATCTTTTGGTGTTTAGCCTGTCTCAAAGTGAAAGTGATTTTAAATGAGTGAGCAGGTCATTTTGATGACTTGTGCTTCTCTAGATTTATGTAAATTTATATATAAAATTTATATTGTTATAAATAATTCAAATGAGGGTATAGATTTGTTCAAATCAGTCTTGTTTTTTTTTTTCTTTTCTGATTCATATAAATACAAGTAATTAGAGATGAGAAAAATTGTTTTGTTCTCAAAGTTCTTATTTTGGTGACTTGTTTGTTGTTTTCTTGACTTTGGGTTGGGAGGGAGAGGGGGGGGGGGGAGGGAAGGATTTACATGAAACTGACATCACATGAAACTGACATCACATGAAACTGACATCCATTCTGTTTTCACATGTTTCATTATAGAAGCAGGTTTTGCTGAAGCCGCAACTGTAGCCAGTTTTTGACATGAAGTCTGTGTTTCTATACTTGAACTTTATAAATGTTAGCACTGTCTGTCCATTTATAGAAGTGTTGACACGAGTGCTTTTGATAGCTTCCCTGTTGTTAGAATCTGTTGTAGGTGACATCACAGTTGGTCATTCACAGCTGCAGACACATCTTACAAGTGATATCACAGTTGGTCATCGATAGCTGCAGACACATCTTACAAGTGACATCACAGTTGGTCATTGATAATTGCAGACACATCTTACAGGTGACATCACAGTTGGTCATTTACAGCTGCAGACACATCTTACAAGTGACATCACAGTTGGTTATTTAGAGCTGCAGACACATCTTACAAGTGACATCACAGTTGGTTATTTAGAGCTGCAGACACATCTTACAGGTGACATCACAGGACCCCACAGCAGGATTATTTATAGATATCGCCATATGACTATACATGTCCTCACAGTAAAAACAAATATAGATGTCCTCACAGTAAAAACAAATATAGATGTCCTCACAGTAAAAACAAATATAGATGTCCTCACAGTAAAAACAAATATAGATGTCCTCACAGTAAAAACAAATATAGATGTCCTCACAGTAGGACCATTGATAGAATAGATGTCCTCACATTAAGACCATTGATTGAATAGATCTCCTCACATTAGGACCATTGATAGAATAGATCTCCTCACATTAGGACCATTGATAGAATAGATGTCCTCACAGTAAGACCATTGATAGAATAGATGTCCTCACATTAGGACCATTGATAGAATAGATCTCCTCACATTAGGACCATTGATAGAATAGATCTCCTCACATTAGGACCATTGATAGAATAGATCTCCTCACATTAGGACCATTGATAGAATAGATCTCCTCACATTAGGACCATTGATAGAATAGATCTCCTCACATTAGGACCATTGATAGAATAGATCTCCTCACATTAGGACCATTGATTGAATAGATCTCCTCACATTAGGACCATTGATAGAATAGATCTCCTCACATTAGGACCATTGATAGAATAGATCTCCTCACATTAGACCATTGATAGAATAGATCTCCTCACAGTAGGACCATTGATAGAATAGATCTCCTCACATTAGGACCATTGATAGAATAGATCTCCTCACATTAGGACCATTGATAGAATAGATCTCCTCACATTAGGACCATTGATAGAATAGATGTCCTCACATTAGGACCATTGATAGAATAGATCTCCTCACATTAGGACCATTGATAGAATAGATCTCCTCACATTAGGACCATTGATAGAATAGATGTCCTCACATTAGGACCATTGATAGAATAGATCTCCTCACATTAGGACCATTGATAGAATAGATGTCCTCACATTAGAACCATTGATAGAATAGATGTCCTCACAGTAGACCATTGATATAAATGTCCTCACAGTTTGACTAAATACAGATCTCACAAAAGCCGTTCCTATATTTTCTAGGATCACAATTCTTAGTGTTACAAAATTGCTATACATCATACCATGTGCATTCTAGTGTTAGTTCCCATATGTTTCATTACCATATGTGCATGTATGGCTGATATGGCCAGAATCACACTCAGGCCAACAGATATATCTCCGTAGACGTATTCAGACTGATTACAATAAAAATTCATTTGGCGTGTCTTGTTATAATCTTCTTGTATATGATCCAGGCAAATGTTTAACACCCCCCCCCCCCAAACTTGTTTCATGTCAGTTTGTTTGACACTGGTAACTCAAGACCACCATTGCTGATGGAATACAAGGATGAACACTAGCAGGGGCCAGCTCTTTGGTTCTGGATGCTCATGACTGCATTTGTAAGGGACACAACTGAATGCAGGTGGTCTGTGATAACTGCTGTAAAATTAATTGCCCTTTATGATTAATGCAGATCAGAGAGAACAGGTTGCAGGCTAATGTTTGTATTGAATTAATTTGTGTATGTTCTGTTCAGAATTTAAAATAAACCTCAGTATAAATTATTCTTCTTTGTTAAAAAATAAACTTACAGAGTTGTATTTATTTATTTTATTTTTTTTTTTTGAACATTCGTGCTTTTAATTTCAATTTGATCTCCAAATGCCAGAAACTCTGGTCAGTGTGTCCAGAAATGATAATCTGGCAACCATGAAAGGCAAAGTCTAACCTATTGAGACAACAGTGAAGGACATGGTTATTTGTCTGATTAGAAAAGTCTTGGACCACAGCGATGAATAAGTCACTGAAATCAGCAGCATTGCTCGAAATATTTAACAGTAGAGAGTGACAAATAACAGTTAGCTCTCCTGGACTCTGTATCAAATATTAGAAACAATTATAGATGGGAGGTCTTTTGCTGTAACTCAATGTAAAATATTAGAAACAATTATAGATGGAGGTCTTTCGCTGTAACTCAATGTAAAATATTAGAAACAATTGTAGATGGGAGGTCTTTCACTGTAACTCAATGTAAAATATTAGAAATAGTTATAGATAGAGGTCTTTCACTGTAACTCAATGTAAAATATTAGAAACAATTAAAGATGGGAGGTCTTTCGCTGTAACTCAATGTAAAATATTAGAAACAATTATAGTTGGGAGGTCTTTCGATGTAACTCAATGTAAAATATTAGAAACAATTAAAGATGGGAGGTCTTTCGCTGTAACTCAATGTAAAATATTAGAAACAATTATAGTTGGGAGGTCTTTCGATGTAACTCAATGTAAAATATTAGAAACAATTATAGATGGGAGGTCTTTCGCTGTAACTCAATGTAAAATATTAGAAACAATTATAGATGGGAGGTCTTTCGCTGTAACTCAATGTAAAATATTAGAAACAATTATAGATGGGAGGACTTTTGATGTAACTCAAAGTAAATTAACTTAATAAAATAACGTAACTGGAAACTCAGTTCATGACCAAGAGAAAAAAGTTCTGCTCATACAATTAGAGCATCAGGAAGGTGAAGAAATACATTGCTGTCAGAGCTGAATAAGAAGCTCAGGTTTACACCAGTTTTCAGATACATACCTTGGTTCCTAACAAACACTCACGACAAAGATTCAAATTGACCAAAGTTTTGTGCTTAGTGCGCTTCTATACGGATCAGAAACTTGGACTACCTATGCAGGGCAGGAGAAAAGGTTAAACAGCTTTCATGTACGTTGCTTTCGCAAGATTATGAACATCAAATGGCAAGACAAAATAACTATCTCTAATGTCTTACAACGAGCCAAATTCCCATCCATCAATGCAGGACAAAGTAACCAACTCTAATGTCTAACAACGAGCCAAATTCCCATCCATCATGGCAGGACAAAGTAACCAACTCTAATGTCTTACAACGAGCCAAATTCCCATCCATCATGGCAGAACGAAGTAACCACTCTAATGTCTTACAACGAGCCAAATTCCCATCCATCATGGCAGGACGAAGTAACCAACTCTAATGTCTTACAACGAGACAAACTCCCATCCATCATGGCAGGACGAAGTAACCAACTCTAATGTCTTACAACGAGACAAACTCCCATCCATCATGGCAGGACAAAGTAACCAACTCTAATGTCTTACAACGAGCCAAATTCCCATCCATCATGGCAGGACGAAGTAACCAACTCTAATGTCTTACAACGAGTCAAACTCCCATTCATCATGGCAGGACGAAGTAACCAACTCTAATGTCTTACAACGAGCCAAATTCCCATCCATCATGGCAGGACGAAGTAACCAACTCTAATGTCTTACAACGAGACAAACTCCCATCCATCATGGCAGGACGAAGTAACCAACTCTAATGTCTTACAACGAGACAAACTCCCATCCATCATGGCAGGACAAAGTAACCAACTCTAATGTCTTACAACGAGCCAAATTCCATCCATCATGGCAGGACGAAGTAACCAACTCTAATGTCTTACAACGAGTCAAACTCCCATTCATCATGGCAGGACGAAGTAACCAACTCTAATGTCTTACAACGAGCCAAATTCCCATCCATCATGGCAGGACGAAGTAACCAACTCTAATGTCTTACAACGAGACAAACTCCCATCCATCATGGCAGGACGAAGTAACCAACTCTAATGTCTTACAACGAGACAAACTCCCATCCATCATGGCAGGACAAAGTAACCAACTCTAATGTCTTACAACGAGCCAAATCTCATCCATCATGGCAGGACAAAGTAACCAACTCTAATGTCTTACAACGAGACAAACTCCCATCCATCATGGCAGACAAAGTAACCAACTCTAATGTCTTACAACGAGACAAACTCCCATCCATCATGGCAGGACAAAGTAACCAACTCTAATGTCTTACAACGAGACAAACTCCCATCCATCATGGCAGGACAAAGTAACCAACTCTAATGTCTTACAACGAGACAAACTCCCATCCATCATGGCAGGACAAAGTAACCAACTCTAATGTCTTACAACGAGCCAAATTCCCATCCATCATGGCAACACTTAGGAGTCATATTGACTGTGGTGACTGAGTCATGTAAGAAGAATGGCAAACAGTCGTATCCCTAGACAAATATTGTATAACAAACTTAAGGACGGAAAGAGACCAAAGGGCAGGCCGGTCCTGAGGATGCTTGCAGGGCTTCCTTGATGGAATTTTCTATCAGTGAATGAGAATTTGAAAATCTGGCTGCAGGTCGTAGCATAAGGAAAACAACAATTTTTTAAAAATGCCCTCCAACATTCGAGGCAGCGTTGGTTTCAAATTCAGAAGGCGCAGGAGAAAGGAGACGAGGTCAGGCACCATGAATACATCGTGTTCGTTCTGATGTTGAATCTGTCAATCCAATATTGGCAGATTCAGTCACGAGAGAAGTTGTTCAGTCAAACTTCATAAGACACTAATATTTTACCAAACTACTGACTTATCATGATTGCTTGCTACCAACCGTCTGTCAAGATGCCAAAGGCTATCCATATATACAGGGTATTTAAAAGTCGCTGTGCAGTGAAAATGAGGTACTTTTCTTCAATCATTAACGTAATTTAAAAAAAAAAAATTTTCAAGTCACTGAACAAAGACTTGATAAACTCCATATATATATATATATATATATATATATATATATATATATATATATATATAATATATAGAAAATATAACAGGAATCATGAAAAAATTCAACCAATCAGACACAGAAAGAAAACACGTAGCAGAAAAACACGTACACGATACCTACCCACAGAACTCTTGGTCCCACATATACACAGATGACTCTGCTACAAATACCACCAGAAATGGAGGGGGAAGTGTGTTCTTAACGCTGAATAATCAGGACGCACCAAGTCAATAGCTACTGGACAATTCTCAAACAACTTTAAAGCAGAAACTGAGACCATCAGACATGCTGCAACACTGGCTACTCAACACAAAATTAACATGCACAATAAATTGGTGATTCTGACTGATGCACTGTCAGTACTATCAGCTCTAAAAAGTCCCAAGAACAATGAACTAGATGACTTGAGAACAATCCTGGACCAACTATGCAATAACTTTCAGAGAGTAGTCATTCAGTGGTACCATCACACTGTAATATACACGGGAACGAACGCGCAGACAAATTAGCTAAAGAGGGAGGGAGATTACCACAAGAGAACCATCCGCTCAGTTATGATGAAGCCAAATCCATCCTCAAGGGTCAGTTCCATGAAAAATGGAAACGATAACACCCAAAGCATAACGAGAGTGACAGATACCACCAACTGTCAAGGAGGGATCAAGTCATCATACTTCGCCTAAGTACTGGCCACAATAGAATGAGGAATCACATGTTCACCAAATTCAAAATAGATACAACCAGCCTATGCCACTGTACGCTGGACAATGTGACTACAAAACATGTTCTACAGGATTGCCCCCCAGTACACAGACCTGAGAAGGACAATGTGGTCCACACCCACCTCCCTGGAAGAGAAACTATACAGGGCAACCGAATCACTTAAACAGACAGCTGACTTCATGGGAGAGTCTGGAATCCTACTCTTGATTGAGCCATGATCGCAGAGGAAGAAAGTAGAAATCATTGGATACAGTTGTATTGCAGTCAGGAATTCCTTATATCCGCGAGTACATCAGAAATGATTGATGTCAATGAGAGGTTCTCACCATTTGTGTGAGGACACATCTAAAGGGCATGAAATATACATTCGCATGTGTCGAATCTAGTTGTTGCATGGGCATCCACTCTGGATACATGTTTGGATGTTGCAAATTGTTCTGCCCAATGGCACGATGCATCCGATTTCTGCCAGCATTTTATTCCGGTTTACTTTCCTTAGCCTTTAATTGTCCCCACTCTTCCTGCAAGACATCAGACCATCAGGAGGTGCCAATCAGAGGACAAGAACTGATCCAGGCGACGATTCACAACCTCCCTAGTCGCCTCTTACGACATGAGTGGCAGGTAACAGTGGCAGGTGACAATGGTAGGCAACAGTGGCAGGTAACAGTGGTAGGTGACAGTGGCAGGTGACAATGGCAAGTAACAATGGCAGGTAACAGTGGTAGGTGACAGTGGCAGGTGACAATGGCAAGTAACAATGGCAGGTAACAGTGGTAGGTGACAGTGGCAGGTGACAATGGCAAGTAACAATGGCAGGTAACAGTGGTAGGTGACAGTGGCAGGTGAAATTGGTAGGTGACAGTGGCAGGTGAAATTGGCAAGTAACAATGGCAGGTAACAGTGGTAGGTAACAGTGGCAGGTGAAATGGTAGGTAACAGTGGCAGGTGACAATGGCAAGTGACAATGGTAGGTAACAGTGGCAGGTGAAATTGTAGGTAACAGTGGCAGGTAACAGTGGCAGGTGACAATGGCAGGTAACAGTGGCAGGTGACAGTGGCAGGTGAAATTGGTAGGTAACAGTGGCAGGTAACAGTGGCAGGTGAAATGGTAGGTAACAGTGGCAGGTGACAGTGGCAGGTGAAATTGGTAGGTAACAGTGGCAGGTAACAGTGGCAGGTGAAATTGGTAGGTAACAGTGGCAGGTAACAGTGGCAGGTGAAATTGGTAGGTAACACTGGCAGGTGACAGTGGCAGGTGAAATTGGTAGGTAACAGTGGCAGGTGACAGTGGCAGGTGAAATTGGTAGGTAACAGTGGCAGGTAACAGTGGCAGGTGAAATTGGTAGGTAACAGTGGCAGGTGACAGTGGCAGGTGAAATTGGTAGGTAACAGTGGCAGGTAACAGTGGCAGGTGACAATGGTAGGTAACAGTGGCAGGTAACAGTGGCAAGTGACAATGGTAGGTAACAGTGGCAGGTAACAGTGGCAAGTGACAATGGTAGGTAACAGTGGCAGGTGACAATGGCAAGTGACAATGGTAGGTAACAGTGGCAGGTGACAATGGCAAGTGACAATGGCAAGTGACAATGGTAGGTAACAGTGGCAGGTAACAATGGCAAGTGACAATGGTAGGTAACAGTGGCAGGTAACAGTGAAAGTGGCAGGTAACAGTGGCAGGTGAAATTGGTAGGTAACAGTGGCAGGTAACAGTAGCAGGTGAAATTGGTAGGTAACAGTGGCATGTAACAGTGGTAGGTGACAGTGGCAGGTGAAATTGGTAGGTAACAGTGGCAGGTAACAGTGACAGTGGCAGGTAACAGTGGCAGGTGATGATGGCAGGAAACAGTGACAGGTAACAGTGACAGTGGCAGGTAACAGTGGCAGGTGACAATGGCTGGTGACAATGGTAGGTAACAGCGGCAGGTGAAATTGGCAGGTAACAGTGGCATGTGACAATGGTAGGTAACAGTGGCAGGTGAATTTGGTAGGTAACAGTGGCAGGTAATAGTGGCAGGTGACAATGGTAGGTAACAGTGGCAGGTGACAATTGCAGGTAACAGTGGCAGGTGACAATTGC
Organism: Megaustenia siamemsis; assembly: GCA_032433765.1. Classification (NCBI taxonomy): domain Eukaryota; kingdom Metazoa; phylum Mollusca; class Gastropoda; order Stylommatophora; family Ariophantidae; genus Megaustenia; species Megaustenia siamemsis. The sequence continues at coordinate 69,658,961 of JAVIAB010000108.1, forward strand.
AAGTAACAGCGGCAGGTGACAATGGTAGGTAACAGTGGTAGGTGACAATGGTAGGTAACAGTGGCAGGTGACAATGGCAGGTGACAATGGCAGGCGACAGTGACAGATGAAATTGGTAGGTAACAGTGGTAGGTGACAATGGCAGTGACAATGGTAGGTAACAGTGACAGGTAACAGTGAAAGTGGTAGGTAACAGTGGCAGGAAACAGTGACAGGTAACAGTGGCAGGTAACAGTGACAGATAACAGTGACAGGTAACGGTGATAGGTAACAGTGACAGATAAGTGACAGGTAACATTGACAGGTGACAGTGACAGATAACAGTGGCAGTGGCAGGTAACAGTGACAGGTGACAGTGACAGGTTACAGTGACAGATAACAGTGGCAGGAAACAGTATCAGGTGACAGTGGCAGGTGACAGTGACAGATAACAGTGACAGATAACAGTGACAGATGACAGTGACAGATAACAGTGACAGTGGCAGGTAACAGTGACAGGTGACAGTGACAGGTGACAGTGACAGGTGACAGTGACAGATAACAGTGGCAGGAAACAGTGGCAGGTAACAGTGACAGATAACAGTGACAGATAACAGTGACAGATAACAGTGGCAGGTAACAGTGACAGATAACAGTGACAGATAACAGTGGCAGGTAACAGTGACAGATAACAGTGGCAGGTAGCAGTGGCAGATAACAGTGGCAGGTAACAGTGACAGATAACAGTGGCAGTGGCAGGTAACAGAGACAGATAACAGAGGCAGTGGCAGGTAACAGTGACAGATAACAATGGCAGTGGCAGGTAACAGTGACAGATAACAGTGGCAGTGGCAGGTAACAGAGACAGATAACAGAGGCAGTGGCAGGTAACAGTGACAGATAACAATGGCAGTGTCAGGTAACAGTGGCAGGTAACAGTGACAGGTGACAGTGACAGATAACAGTGATAGGTAATGGTGGCAGGTAACAGTGGCCAGTAACAGTGGCAGGTAACAGTGGCAAGTAACAGTGGCCAGTAACAGTGGCAGGTAACAGTGGCAAGTAACAGTGGCCAGTAACAGTGGCAGGTAACAGTGGCAGTGACAGGTGACAGTGACTGATAACAGTGACTGATAACAGTGACAGGTGATATGTGACAGTGACAGGTGATATGTGACAGTGACAGATAACAGTGACAGGTTACGGTGGCTCTGTTTTGTACTCCCCTCACCGTGGGGGTCTCGACTGCCAAACAAGCAGATTTTGGTGAATATCAATACATATATATACATGAACAACTGAAATATATTGTGACAACTAGGAAAATTGAGGGATGAAGCAATAGAGGGAAGCAAAGAGAAAAGATACCAGACAGCTTAAGAGAATAGCTTGGCAGAAGATCAACAAACGAAATGATAAATAACTTATATTTTGTATAACGAAAAATATGTCCATCAATATAAACTATACATGGCCATATGTACTCATAATTATTTAATTTGTACTGGATTACAGATAGCTGAAACATAACATACATTAAAGAATACATGTTTATTGACAAATGTAGACATTTGAACGTTTAATGTGTGAAATTTATCTTATTCAAGCTTATAAGGCCATGCAGACAGCATAGACCTTGGATAAGTTCTCTCCATCCACCTTCATTCTTGGACATTTTCTCTGTAAATAGACAATCTCAAGTTGTGTTATGTAAGTAGACATCTCAAGTTGTGTTCTGTAAGTAGACAATCTCAAGTTGTGTTATGTAAGTAGACAATCTCAAGTTGTGCTCTGTAAGTAGACAATCTCAAGTTGTGCTCTGTAAGTAGACAATCTCAAGTTGTGCTCTGTAAGTAGACAATCTCAAGTTGTGCTCTGTAAGTAGACAATCTCAAGTTGTGCTCTGTAAGTAGACAATCTCAAGTTGTGCTCTGTAAGTAGACAATCTCAAGTTGTGCTCTGTAAGTAGACAATCTCAAGTTGTGCTGTAAGTAGACAATCTCAAGTTGTGCTCTGTAAGTAGACAATCTCAAGTTGTGTTCTGTAAGTAGACAATCTCAAGTTGTGTTCTGTAAGTAGACAATCTCAAGTTGTGTTATGTAAGTAGACAATCTCAAGTTGTGCTCTGTAAGTAGACAATCTCAAGTTGTGCTCTGTAAGTAGACAATCTCAAGTTGTGTTATGTAAGTAGACAATCTCAAAAGTAGACAATCTCAAGTTGTGCTCTGTAAGTAGACAATCTCAAGTTGTGTTATGTAAGTAGACAATCTCAAGTTGTGTTCTGTAAGTAGACAATCTCAAGTTGTGTTATGTAAGTAGACAATCTCAAGTTGTGCTCTGTAAGTAGACAATCTCAAGTTGTGCTCTGTAAGTAGACAATCTCAAGTTGTGTTATGTAAGTAGACAATCTCAAGTTGTGCTCTGTAAGTAGACAATCTCAAGTTGTGCTCTGTAAGTAGACAATCTCAAGTTGTGTTATGTAAGTAGACAATCTCAAGTTGTGCTTTGTAAGTAGACAATCTCAAGTTGTGTTATGTAAGTAGACAATCTCAAGTTGTGTTATGTAAGTAGACAATCTCAAGTTGTGCTCTGTAAGTAGACAATCTCAAGTTGTGTTATGTAAGTAGACAATCTCAAGTTGTGTTATGTAAGTAGACAATCTCAAGTTGTGCTCTGTAAGTAGACAATCTCAAGTTGTGTTATGTAAGTAGACAATCTCAAGTTGTGTTATGTAAGTAGACAATCTCAAGTTGTGCTCTGTAAGTAGACAATCTCAAGTTGTGTTATGTAAGTAGACAATCTCAAGTTGTGTTATGTAAGTAGACAATCTCAAGTTGTGCTCTGTAAGTAGACAATCTCAAGTTGTGCTCTGTAAGTAGACAATCTCAAGTTGTGCTCTGTAAGTAGACAATCTCAAGTTGTGCTCTGTAAGTAGACAATCTCAAGTTGTGCTCTGTAAGTAGACAATCTCAAGTTGTGCTCTGTAAGTAGACAATCTCAAGTTGTGCTCTGTAAGCAATCTCAAGTTCTGCTCTAATCGTATGTCTCACAATACAGTTTTGCCTATCATTATGTTCTTGATACATACAAGGATTGCATTTATCAACTGTTATCTTATTGACTGTTATTGCACCATCTAGTCAGCAGGCACTCAGCAAGTTGTACAAAAATTTATAAAGGTTTTGTCAATCAATTTTTTGTTGAGTTTAGTATACAAATTTGAGATGATAATATTTGTATTTTTTTTTAATCCAATCCAACATTTTGAATTGATGTTCCAGATACCTTGTATTTTAGCGACTACTAAAGTCTTTTTTGATTAATCACCTTTATTTTGTAAAGTTCACTTTTGTTGTCAATGATTTTATTAATTGCTGTCCTTGCTTGTATGACATCTGAGCTAATATCTCAAGTTATGGTAAATATGTTACGTCGCGTATTCTAAGAATTTATTTTTTCATTATCTGGAGAAATGCTTTCGAGAAGAAATGCCTTCAATGTGCTTAACATCCGTTGGTCAAACTTCAAACCAATTACAGAAATAAGACAAGAAACTAAACAGGGACAATGTGTCCAATTATGTTAGAAAACGATGCTGGAAATTCCTTGGCCAAGTTCTCAGAATGGACGTTAGAAAACTACCCCACCAAGCCCTTATATGGAGACCAGAAGGTAAAACACAGTGAGAAAGACTGAAAGAGACCCTGAGTAGAACCATGATTAAAGATAGTGCAGCTACGGGTCTCAGAAACAAGCAAGAACTAAAACAGGTTGTGGTTGACAGTCAGACATGGAAAATGATGGTTGTGGTTGACTGTCAGACATGGACAACTATGGTTGTGGTTGACTGTCAGACATGGACAACTATGGTTGTGGTTGACTGTCAGACATGGACAACTATGGTTGTAGTTGACTGTCAGACAGGGACAACTATGGTTGTGGTTGACTGTCAGACATGGAAAACGATGGTTGTGGTTGACTGTCAGGCATGGACAACTATGGTTGTAGTTGACTGTCAGACATGGACAACTATGGTTGTGGTTGACTGTCAGACATGGACAACTATGGTTGTGGTTGACTGTCAGACATGGAAAACGATGGTTGTGGTTGACTGTCAGACATGGACAACTATGGTTGTGGTTGACTGTCAGACATGGACAACTATGGTTGTGGTTGACTGTCAGACATGGACAACTATGGTTGTGGTTGACTGTCAGACATGGACAACTATGGTTGTGGTTGACTGTCAGACATGGACAACTATGGTTGTGGTTGACTGTCAGACATGGACAACTATGGTTGTGGTTGACTGTCAGACATGGACAAGTATGGTTGTGGTTGACTGTCAGACATGGACAACTATGGTTGTGGTTGACTGTCAGACATGGACAACTATGGTTGTGGTTGACTGTCAGACATGGACAACTATGGTTGTGGTTGACTGTCAGACATGGACAACTATGGTTGTGGTTGACTGTCAGACATGGACAACTATGGTTGTGGTTGACTGTCAGACATGGACAACTATGGTTGTGGTTGACTGTCAGACATGGACAACTATGGTTGTGGTTGACTGTCAGACATGGACAACTATGGTTGTGGTTGACTGTCAGACATGGACAACTATGGTTGTGGTTGACTGTCAGACATGGACAACTATGGTTGTGGTTGACTGTCAGACATGGACAACTATGGTTGTGGTTGACTGTCAGACATGGACAACTATGGTTGTGGTTGACTGTCAGACATGGACAACTATGGTTGTAGTTGACTGTCAGACATGGACAACTATGGTTGTGGTTGACTGTCAGACATGGACAACTATGGTTGTGGTTGACTGTCAGACATGGACAACTATGGTTGTGGTTGACTGTCAGACATGGACAACTATGGTTGTGGTTGACTGTCAGACATGGACAACTATGGTTGTGGTTGACTGTCAGACATGGACAACTATGGTTGTGGTTGACTGTCAGACATGGACAACTATGGTTGTGGTTGACTGTCAGACATGGACAACTATGGTTGTGGTTGACTGTCAGACATGGACAACTATGGTTGTGGTTGACTGTCAGACATGGACAACTATGGTTGTGGTTGACTGTCAGACATGGACAACTATGGTTGTGGTTGACTGTCAGACATGGACAACTATGGTTGTGGTTGACTGTCAGACATGGACAACTATGGTTGTGGTTGACTGTCAGACATGGACAACTATGGTTGTGGTTGACTGTCAGACATGGACAACTATGGTTGTGGTTGACTGTCAGACATGGACAACTATGGTTGTGGTTGACTGTCAGACATGGACAACTATGGTTGTGGTTGACTGTCAGACATGGACAACTATGGTTGTGGTTGACTGTCAGACATGGACAAGTATGGTTGTGGTTGACTGTCAGACATGGACAACTATGGTTGTGGTTGACTGTCAGACATGGACAACTATGGTTGTGGTTGACTGTCAGACATGGACAACTATGGTTGTGGTTGACTGTCAGACATGGACAACTATGGTTGTAGTGACTGTCAGACATGGACAACTATGGTTGTGGTTGACTGTCAGACATGGACAACTATGGTTGTGGTTGACTGTCAGACATGGACAACTATGGTTGTGGTTGACTGTCAGACATGGACAACTATGGTTGTGGTTGACTGTCAGACATGGACAACTATGGTTGTGGTTGACTGTCAGACATGGACAACTATGGTTGTAGTTGACTGTCAGACATGGACAACTATGGTTGTGGTTGACTGTCAGACATGGACAACTATGGTTGTGGTTGACTGTCAGACATGGACAACTATGGTTGTGGTTGACTGTCAGACATGGACAACTATGGTTGTAGTTGACTGTCAGACATGGACAACTATGGTTGTGGTTGACTGTCAGACATGGACAACTATGGTTGTGGTTGACTGTCAGCCAACTTATTCTTGCCACCCTTGTACATATTTGTAAGTTTACTCCAACTTATTCTTGCCACCCTTGTACATATTTGTAAGTTTACTCCAACTTATTCTTGCCACCCTTGTACATATTTGTAAGTTTACTCCAACTAATTCTTGTATTGCAGTCACTTGTTTTTTGCACTTAACTGAAGCTGGTTCTTGTCATCATCATCATCATCATCATCATCATCGAGTGCCATTTCTGCATCGAAGGTTGGCTACCATGGAGCGCCATTCTGCTCTGTCTCTTGCTTTGATCGTGCAGGCTGTCATAGGCTGGTTTGTCCATCTTTTGATGTTACTCGTCCATGCTAGTCTTGGTCTGAATCTGCCATTCAAATATTACTTTTAGTAGGCTGTTGTGTCTTTTAATATGCCCCAAAAATCTCATTTGTCTTGTTTGAATTGTGTTTAGTAGTTCTCTTTTCATTTTTAGTTGTTTTAAGACTTCATCATCTGTTTTCTTGTCTAATGTCCATGTTTCTGCACTATACAAAAATGTCGAGAATATATAATATTTTGCTATTCTTAATTGTAGCACTTGTGTTATTTGTTTTGATGTTAGAACGACATGACATTAAAATGACTTTTTGCCATTACTATTCTTTTGTTTATTTCAATTTTACACTTTCCATCACTGGTTATAGTATGTCCAAAGTAGTTGTAGCTCTGAACTGTCTCTAGGTCTATTCCTTCAACTTTGATTTCCACTTGTTCTCTAGTCACTTATTTCTTTCACTTAACTACAGCTGGTTCTCATTCCCTAGTCATTTATTAATTCTTTTTCACTTTACTGCAACTAATCTTTGTTTATCTATCTATCTATTGACCTTTCGAGCCGTAGCCAGCCCATAGGGCGTGGACCAAGATACTCCTCTTGTTATCTAAATTTTTATTCTAGCAGTTTTCAGTTCTTTTAAAGATATTTTATCAAATCTCGCCATTTGTCTCTGTAATGTGCAAGCAGCTCTATCTCATTGAGGGAGCCGATTCCTGCTGCTCTTGCCTCTCTCATCAATTTTCTTCTCAGTGTCTCTCTGGGTCTTCCTCTTTTCCTCCTACCCGTTGTTTCCCACATGAGAGCTTGCTTTGCTATTCAGTTATTATCTCTTCACATCACATGTCCAACATATGACCATCATCTTTATCTTTGTTTCCCAGACATTTATTTTTCATTTTACTTCAACTAGTTATTGTTCGGGATATGTTGAACATAGCGTAAGGTCACAGCTTTACAATAGAGAACAATTCACATTACCGACATTTCAGCCTACATGTAACCTTCCTCAGGAATTGTTCAACTCATCCTCTGCATATAAGCTTTACCACAGCTCTGCAATAATTTGGAGGTATAAAAGCATACAACTGTAAAGCTGCAGTAAAGCTGATAAGAATGAAAAATTTTAAAAAGTGGTATGGTTACAGATTTACGTAGGTGAGGAACAATTATTCGCCTGTTCCATAATCTCTTGTTTCTCTCTTTACTGCGACGATTGAGGCTGTTCAAATAAAATTCCCATACCCCTGCATCTTGGATGTTTCACCTTAGAGTTTCTGATACATGTATTTTGTTATAATCTTCACATATTTCTCATCTTGTTAGGAAGAGACAATCATCATTTTTTGGCCACGTAATGAGAAGAGCACAACTTGAATATATTGTAACAACTGGAAAAATTGAAGGACGAAGAGATAGAGGGAAGCAAAGAGAAAAAATACCAGACAGCTTAAGAGAATGGCTTGGCAGAAGGTCAACAACAGAAATGATAAATAGCTGCCGAGATCGAAAGTTGTGGAGAGACATGATCACCTACGCCACTAGGCCCGGTACTTGATGATGATGATGTCTGATCTCAATTCAACCAATTTGTATGTCTTGTTCACTTATTTCTTCCCACTTAAAGTTTCGATTAACAAGACATTGGCACATGAACTACTTTATTCATGAGTTAACCAGAAAGCTCTCAATAACAAAAGTTTCACGTTTTCATCATTACTGCTTGGAAGTGAAAAACAGAGAAGAGAATGGAAGAGAAAGGAAGGGAAGAGAATAGAAGAGAAGGGAAGAAAAAGAAAGAAAAGAGAAGGGAAGAAAATGGAAGATAAGAGAAGGGATGTGAAGAGAAGGGTAGAGAAGAAAAAGGGAAGAGAAGAAAAGGGAAGATGAGAGATGAGAAGGGAAAGGAAGGGAAGAAAAGGGAATAGATAGGAAGAAAAGAGAAGAGACAGAAATGGAAGAGAAGAATTGAGAAGAAAAGGAAAGAGGCGAGAAGAGAAAAGGAAAGAAGAGAGGAAGGAAAGAGAAGAGAAAAGAAGAAGCGAAAATCTTATTTCTTCAGTTACCGCTATTGGTTTTATACTGTCTTATATTTCAGATGAAACCAACAAACGAACATGTTATGATTCATATCTTTACTGCAGCACTACCAAATGAAGATTGTGAATTATAGAGCTCAAGATGAAAATACCAGTGCTCATATGAACCTGGAACCAACGACCCACCTAATATGCCACTATGAATGACATTTAATAAATGGCATTAATTAAGTTTATCAAGTTTGTATAATGTTGAATAAGTGTGTAGGTGTTGCCAGCAGGGAAAGTCCATGAATTGAAAAACTTCCAGGGTATTTCTGTTCCAAGAGCTGTTTCCAGTACACACGAGACTCCTTAACCACCACCCTCAGGACAAAGTTCTCGGAAAATATTTCTTACAGTTGTCTTCATATTTATGCAAATGTTGAATGTTTCTTATGTGTTTATTTGAAGCATTTTTAACATTTATAAATTGCTCAGATTTATATAAATGTTTAATGTTATTTTGGGAGCCGCGATAGCTCAGTGATTAGTGAACTGGACTACAAAGGACAAGGGGTAGGGTTCGATCCCAACCGACGGCTTCCGGGTTCACCCAGCCTTAAATGGGTTCCGGATTTTTTTTCTGGGAAAGTAAATCAGCACGGGCGTAATACCGACCACATTACCCCAAATATCATGCGCTGAAGGTCTGTAAAGTATTTCCCTATACGCCACTTGGCGTGACGGGGGTACTTCACTGTTTTTTTTACTTTAATGTTATTGTGTGTTTGTTTTAAAGCTTTGTGGCGTTTTAATTGGTCTGATTTATATTCATGCTTGATGTTTCTAGAGCGTGTTTGTTTGAGAATAATGAAAATTCTGGTGTTTGAATTGTTCTGTTTGATCAATTCCAAGAAAGATCCATTTGAAATTACAACACACAACTGTTAATTTCAAGCTAAAAGTAGCACTTTAATTCTACTACAGAAAATGTGACATAATTTATTTATACAAATGTGTGTGTGTGCACTAAACTTTACTAATTCCTTTAAATATATTTTGTAATAAACGTGAATACAGCAATTCATAACTGTAAGGTTTGAATATTTTAACTGAATTATTTTCAGTTTTATTTACATTTTGATAGTCCAGTGTTTATTAGAAAATAAAAGGATTCCAATAATGTTAGTTTGTCACTTATAGAAATACAAATTTTCTAGCACAGATGCCTTTGTCAGCTTTTGTTGTCTCTACAGAAAGTGTAAAAAAGTAAAGTACCCCGTCACGCCAAGTGGCATATAGGGAAATATGGTGTTAGTGACCCTATATTTTACAGACCTTCAGCACATGATTTTTGGGGTAATGTGGTCAGTATTACGCCCGTGCTGCTTTACTTTCCCAGAAAAAAATCCGGTACCCATTTAAGGCTGGGTGAACCCGGAAGCCGTCGGTTGGGATCGAACCCTACCCCTTGTCCGTGGTAGTCCAGTTCACTAACCACTGAGCTATCGCGGCTCCCACAGAATGTGTGCTACTGTCTTTTTTTTGTGCAGTCAATGCATTACTGAAGGCTACAAATATCTAGAATATTTTTGTTTCATTTTCTTCTAGCAAATATGACTTGAACTTGACAACAGAAGAAGTGGGAGATCTGGCTAGAGACAGAGTTTATTTTCTTTTTTTGCATGTGCTGTGATGAATGCAGTGTTCTACATGTGATGTGATGAATGCAGTGTTCTGCATGTGCTGTGATGAATGTAGTGTTCTGCATGTGCTGTGATGAATGTAGTGTTCTGCATGTGCTGTGATGAATGCAGTGTTCTACATGTGCTGTGATGAATGCAGTGTTCTACATGTGCTGTGATGAATGCAGTGTTCTACATGTGCTGTGATGAATGCAGTGTTCTGCATGTGCTGTGATGAATGCAGTGTTCTGCATGTGCTGTGATGAATGCAGTGTTCTACATGTGATGTGATGAATGCAGTGTTCTGCATGTGCTGTGATGAGTGCAGTGTTCTGCATGTGCTGTGATGAATGCAGTGTTCTACATGTGCTGTGATGAATGCAGTGTTCCGTATGTGCTGTGATGAATGCAGTGTTCCGTATGTGCTGTGATGAATGCAGTGTTCTGCATGTGCTGTGATGAATGTAGTGTTCTGCATGTGCTGTGATGAATGCAGTGTTCTGCATGTGCTGTGATGAATGCAGTGTTCTGCATGTGCTGTGATGAATGCAGTGTTCTGCATGTGCTGTGATGAATGCAGTGTTCTGCATGTGCTGTGATGAATGCAGTGTTCTACATGTGCTGTGATGAATGCAGTGTTCTACATGTGATGTGATGAATGCAGTGTTCTGCATGTGCTGTGATGATGCAGTGTTCTACATGTGTTGTGATTATTACAGTGTTCTACATGTGCTGTGATGAATACAGTGTTCTACGTGTGCTATGATGAATACAGTGTTCTACGTGTGCTATGATGAATACAGTGTTCTACGTGTGCTATGATGAATACAGTGTTCTACGTGTGCTATGATGAATACAGTGTTCTACGTGTGCTATGATGAATACAGTGTTCTACATGTGCTATGATGAATGCTGTGTTCTACATGTGCTGTGATGAATGCAGTGTTCTGCATGTGCTGTGATGAATGCAGTGTTCTACATGTGCTGTGATGAATGCAGTGTTCTACATGCGCTGTGATGAATGCAGTGTTCTACATGTGCTATGATGAATGCAGTGTTCTACATGTGCTATGATGAATGCAGTGTTCTACATGTGCTATGATGAATGCAGTGTTCTGCATGTGCTATGATGAATTCAGCGTTCTGCATGTGCTGTGATGAATGTAGTGTTCTACAAAGGACACGCAACTTGATGATGAGCAGTCCATGAATATACCCATATAAGAATCTCGTACACATTTCTATGTTGAAAATGGTAACAGCAAAGCAACTAAAATATTATGTACACAAATGTGTGCAAATAAGCAAGCAGGAAGTCATTAAAACAAGTCTACTGATTATTATTTCTGTGAATCTGAAAAATAAGTTAAAAGTAGTAAAAGAAGAATATGTCATAAGCCAAGAAACAAGAACATGTCATAAGCCAAGAAACAAGAACATGTCATAAGCCAAGAAACAAGAACATGTCATAAGCCAAGAAACAAGAACATGTCATAAGCCAAGAAACAAGAACATGTCATAAGCCAAGAAACAAGAACATGTCATAAGCCAAGAAACAAGAATATGTCATAAGCCAAGAAACAAAATGATGCAAAAACTGGAGTGAAATATAAACTTAATAGTCTCCTGGGAGAAACAAAATAACATAAAGTAAACAAACAAAACATATAAATCAAGGAAACAAAAATAGTATATTTGAGCAAAACAAAACAGGCCAACATATTTTCACAAAATGAAGACAATAAGTGCAACCACTGTATGTTAGCAACTAGGAGAGTAGACCATATCGATCATAAAATGTGCTGTTCTCCCTGTATCTGTTATCCCTTTAAGCTGAAGACGGCATATTGGGCAGAATGTCTACTCTCCATGTCTAACAATCTATGAGAACGTAGCCAGAGAGGATAAAACATTGCCAGGATTTCACCACACATCCCTATTTTTGGCAAGCCTCTCAATCGCAGCAAGGAAGCTGACGCCCGTTGTTGTTGCATCTCACCACATAATTCTTCTTAGTGTTTTTCTAGATTGACCTCTTGTTCTCTGCCCCCAATTTGAGGACAAGATTCTCTTTTATCATCTTATCACATGGCTGATATATGCCTACCTTCTTTTCTAGATTGACCTCTTGTTCTCTGCCCCTATTTAAGGACTTCAAGATTCTCGTTTATCATCTTATCACATGACTGATATATGCCTACCTTCTTTTCTAGATTGACCTCTTGTTCTCTGCCCCCATTTAAGGACTTCAAGATTCTCTTTTATCATCTTATCACATGACTGATATATGCCTAACTTCTTTTCTAGATTATATACATGGCCATATCTCTGTTTTTTTCTGCACTAGTTTTGAATTCAATCATTCAAATGTGGCTGTTGGTCACTACAACATATGGGCACTAACATACTATATTCCCCATATGCTTTACATTGATTATTGCGGTGAAGGTAATACCAACTCATCCAGACTTCTGGTTAGAAAGAGAATGGAAGATATACTTCATAGTACTACAATGAGACAGGCGTGTCATATGAACGTAAATTATGGACATTGTTGGAAATGATATGCAAACAAGAAGATCTCAAAAACATATGATTGTAAAACAACAGAAGAGATATAACAAAACAATACAATGTGAACCATGTTAAACTTTTAACACAGCACTTTCTACAGCACAGCCATTTCAACTCATTCAGTTGACCTTAACCATGTTTGTTGACCTTCACTGTGATGTTTGTTCTGTTTGTTGACCTTCACTGTGATGTTTGTTCTGTTTATTGACATTCACTGTGATGTTTGTTGATATTTGTTGAAGTTTGTTCTGTTTGTTGATCTTCACTATGATGTTTGTTCTGTTTGTTGACTTTCACTGTGATGTTTGTTGATATTTAATATATTTGTTGATGTTTGTTCTGTTTGTTGACCTTCACTGTGGTGTTTGTTCTGTTTGTTGACCACCCTCTCGAGATTCAATAGACTGGTGTTATCAGAGCTGGTGTAGTGTGTGTGATATTCTTGCCAGGATCTCAGATTTAGAATAACTGATCATCAAAATTTATCGACCTCAAATATGTAATTAAATTATGTATCTATTGTTTCAATTATACATTAAAAATATATGCTTTTTTACGTTATAAAAATTACAATCTTTCATATATTGTGAAAAAATAGCTATTTTTATTTACTTTATGAAGAAGAATTATTTATAAATACTATATCATCATCATCAAGTACCGTGCCTGCTGGCGTAGGTGATCATGTCTCTTCACAACTTTCGATCTCGACAGCTAATTATCATTTCTGTTTTTGACCTTCTGCCAAGCTATTTTCTTAAGCTGTCTGGTATCTTTTCTCTTTGCTTCCCTCTATCTCTTCGTCCCTCGATTTTTCCAGTTGTTACAATATATGCCAGTTGTTCCCATCTCGTTACATGGCCAAAGAAAGTATGATTATTTCTTCCTAATATTGGATTTCAGTTCTCTTTTTGCTTTGGCCTCTTTCAGAGCGTTTTCGGTACTCTTCTTAGCTCTCCATGGTTTTCTCAACACACTTCTGTAAAACTACAACTCTACAGCCTCTAGTGATTTTCTTGTCTGTTGTCCTATTGCCATGATTCACATCCATATGTTTAGACTGGCTCTAAAAAACATTTAAGAACAACCATATAAAGAACTAATTTACATCTTTGTCTTCTTCCCTGGGATTTGGCACCACTAACAGTCTTCATCAACCTTCTTTATTTCTTTCTTTTGGCTGCAGAGTGGAAGAAAATCCAATAAATGGAAGAAAATGCAATCTTTGATGTTTTCATTCCATCTCCTTCTCTGCCTACTTTATCATCTTCACAGTTCCTCTCAGAATGACCTTTGCCAGGCCTGATGATCAAGATACATGACCAGACCTTTTCCATTTTGTTTTTCTTCACAATAGTCCAAAGATCATCATGTACAATCTATCTATTGTCCTTTCGAGCCGAAGACGGCACATAGGGCAGAACCACAATCTCAAAAACACAAACCTTGCGTGCCAAAATGGCACATATTGCAGGGATCACTGCTTCTAAAATCTATGGTTCTGTTTCCATAACAATACTTTTTACAATGACAGCTTGTCAAGCCATCGATCAACCTCCTTAGTCACCTCTTACGACATGCCCGGATGGCCACTTGTTTCCATAACAATACATTTTACAATGACAGCTTGTCAAGCCATCGATCAACCTCCTTAGTCACCTCTTACGACATGCCCGGATGGCCACTTGTTTCCATAACAATACATTTTACAATGACAGCTTGTCAAGCCATCGATCAATCTCCTTAGTCGCCCCTTATGACATGCCTGGAAGGTCACAGGGTTACTATTCTTTACCTCCCTCATAATGAGGCCTCGGTAACACACGGGAACATTGAAAAATTAACAATCTGCAATGTGCTTATGATAAAGCATTATGACACAGATGACATAAACATATCGGATGACATAGACAGCAACATAGATAACACAGTAGATTATATTGGCAGCATAACAGATAGTGCACACCTGCTGTGCTGTTATTGACAGCATGCATTAATGTTGCTGACACACAGCAATTGAAAAACAAGAGCTCGTCGTGTACTCAGTGTGGTCATATACAAACTATTTCATTCATGGGACGATTTAAGTAAAAGATATCCCATCATCTCCATGGCTTCCATTTTCTTCTATAACTCTGCTGTAAGTGTCCATGTTTCACAAGCATACATAAAAGAAACTGATATGACAAGAAAGCTCACCAGCCTGATTTTAGAGCCAAGAGTGATGTCTTAATTTTTAAAAATAGAATTTAGCTCTGCAAAGGCTGCTGCAATTTGCACTTTTCTACCCGATATTTCAGGTCTCGAACCTTTATCACTGACATTTGATCGAAAGTATTTACTTTTCTCAACTGTTTCTACATGATGTCCATCTATTTTGATGTTTGCAATAATTCTACCAGGTTTATCGGTTATGTTTTTCCACCCATTTAAACACTGACCATAAAAAAAAAAAGAATTGAAGGCCAACGTTATAAAAGATAATCGAAATGAGTTTTTGTTTGAAGTGATGATTGAGAATATTATATGATAAAAGATCAACGACATGAGTTTTTGTTTGAAGTGATGATTGAGAATATTATATGATAAAAGATCATCGTATACATTTATTTTTTTAATAAAATAATTACTTTTGCTGACATCATCATATTACAATATATAATAATTTACATATTCATTGTGGGAGAAAAATACAAATTATTTACATACCAAATTCTATATTTACTACACACACAAAAAAAAAACACTGTGGATATTCTGTCAGCCGAGCTTGATGACCCCAAAGTAGGCATTCTCTGAAGTGATGGAGAAGTTGGTATTGGTGCAGGAGACTGGTACTTGGACAGATAGTTCATCATTTGACAGGAGATGAAAAACTCCCATGTGTAGCTGAGAATCGAGCGGTCTAAAGTTATGAGTCGGAAAGAGATCGCTGTATACACGTCCCCTGTCGAATAAGAGAAAAGGTGACCATAATAAACTTATCATGCTTGGAAATTGTTCTGGCGTTGTGACTCTCAAAATATCAAAGTAATTACTGATTATCTGATATGATACAACTGCGCTGATATTTTGACAAACTTCTATTGATATCAAAGTACTTTTTAAAAAAAATCTAACCGTACGTTTTCAGATATCTGAACTCGTAAAAAGGCCTACGTATTTACTCATACTGTCATCATCATCAAGTACTGGGCCTGCTGGTGTAGGTGATCATGTCGCTCCACAACATTCGATCTCGATAGTTATTTATCATTTCTGTTGCTGACCTTCTGCCAAGCCATTCTCTTAAGCTGTCTGGCATTTTTTTTTCTCTTTGCTTCCCTCTGTCTCTTCGTCCCTCTATTTTTCCAGTTGTTACAATATATTCCAGTTGTTCTCTTCTCATTACATGGCCCAAAAAAATGATGATTGTTTCTTCCTAATATTGAAAATTAGCTCTCTTTTTGCTTTGGCCTCTTTCAGAACATTTTCATTACTCTTCTTAGCTGTCCAAGGTATTCTCAAAATTCTTCTCTAAAACCACATTTCTACAGACTCCAGTGATTTTCTTGTCTGCTGTCCTATTGTCCATGCTTCACATCCATATGTTAAGACTGGCTCTACATAACATTTAAGAACTCTTTTTTTTGTTTCGATTGTAAAAAATGGATTGCATAGTATCTTCCTTATTTTTCGGTACTCTTACTGTACTGGCTCAAAATCTACGTTTTCACAAAGTATTTCTAAGAAGAAAAGCTTGGGCATGAGTGTATTTCTTAATATCATAACAACTTTTCAACCTCAAACTTTACTATGCATAGTAAAATAATAGACGAACATACAAAAATTACAGCTAAAATACAGTTTAAAAATACAGTTAAAAGATACAGCAGACCATCTATTTATCTATCTATCGATTGTCCTTTCGAGCCGAAGACGGCACATCGGGCAGAACCATAATCTCAAAAACAGAAACCTTGCGTGCCAAAGTGGCACATATTGCAGAGATCACTGCTCTAAAATCTATGGCTCTGTTTCCATAACAATACTTTTTACAATGACAGCTTGTCAAGTCATCGATCAACCTCCTTAGTCGCCTCTTACGACATGCCTGGAAGGTCAGAGTGTCACTATTCTTTACTTCCCTCATAATGAGGCCCCGGTAACACACGGGAAACAGCAGACTAATAATAATAATATTGGAAGGGAAAATACAAGGTAAAAGAGGCAGAGGCAGAGGCAGACCAAGACTAACATGGATGAATAACATCAAAGGATAGACAAGTCAGCCTATAACAACCTGCACTATCAAACCAAGAAACAGAGTGGAATGGCGCTCCATGGTAGCCAACTTTCGATGAGGAGCTGATACTTAATGAATGAACAAATAAATGATTTTCTCTTGCCATGAGAGATCAGCTCCAGTAAGCTAAGAGCTACTGATTATAATAGTTGTATTATTATAGTTAGTCGAAGGCCCCGGTATCACTGCAAACGAATTAAAATCCATAATTGCTCAATCGCCCGTGCCAGTGGAATCATCCGAATTAACATCCCATCGCATTGAAGGATCCAGACAAAGAAAGGCAACTGCTGTCCCCATCATAACAGTTACAGCACATGCCAAAAGACACAAGGCGTAAAAGCACAGAAAGTGAACGCAGCCAAACTGTTCATTGTCATACGATATCATCATTCATGGTAAAGAATCGGAATACCAAAACACGATCCGGATAAAATGCACAGCTCACGGTGTGCACAGAGAACTAAACTCAGTAGCTCCGGCAGCAAGCCGGTCTTGTAATATGAGAAAACTGCAACAAGAAACACTTTTCAAACAGAGCCTCGAAAGTTCCTGTCGCCTATCAGCCATATTGACCGGAAGTCCTACTGATAATTTAGCATGTAAGTGCAGGTATCAAGGTACTTACAAGTTGTCCTGTGTCAGAACACTGCTAAGAATGGTTGTCCATGCGCCATTTTGTCTGCGACGAACAGTCTTGTGGGAGCAGTAGTAATGGGCATCCCTGACAGCAAAAACAAGAAAAATGGATTTATAAACAAGAAACATTGATCTCACAAGACGAATCATTGAAATTGTAAAGAAAGATCTTCTGATCAATTCCTATATAGATGACATCACTGCTGATGTAACACGTCACACAATGCAATGATCCACAGAGTCGATTAAACATCGGCTGTCTACGGTTGAAATACGAACAATTAAAATGGTACGGGCGTGTTACAACAACTGCAGGCCGTGGTTAGGCCATTTTACAAGGCAAAGTACAAGGCAAAGTACAAGCAAAAGTACAAGCCAAAGTACAAGCAAAAGTACAAGCAAAAGTACAAGCAAAAGTACAAGCCAAAGTACAAGGCAAAGTACAAGCAAAAGTACAAGCAAAAGTACAAGCAAAAGTACAAGCAAAAGTACAAGGCAAAGTACAAGCAAAAGTACAAGCAAAAGTACAAGCCAAAGTACAAGCAAAAGTACAAGCAAAAGTACAAGCAAAAGTACAAGGCAAAGTACAAGCAAAAGTACAAGCAAAAGTACAAGCAAAAGTACAAGCAAAAGTACAAGGCAAAGTACAAGCAAAAGTACAAGCAAAAGTACAAGCAAAAGTACAAGCAAAAGTACAAGCCAAAGTACAAGGCAAAGTACAAGGCAAAAGTACAAGGCAAAGTACAAGGCAAAGTACAAGGCAAAAGTACAAGGCAAAAGTACAAGGCAAAGTACAAGGCAAAAGCACAAGGCAAAGTACAAGCCAAAGTACAAGGCAAAGTACAAGGCAAAGTACAAGGCAAAAGTACAAGGCAAAGTACAAGGCAAAGTACAAGGCAAAGTACAAGGCAAAAGCACAAGGCAAAGTACAAGGCAAAAGTACAAGGCAAAGTACAAGGCAAAGTACAAGGCAAAAGTACAAGGCAAAAGTACAAGGCAAAGTACAAGCAAAAGTACAAGGCAAAGTACAAGCCAAAGTACAAGGCAAAGTACAAGCAAAAGTACAAGGCAAAGTACAAGGCAAAAGAAAACAAGACAGACAAAGAAAGCGGCGGTAAGGCAATATCAGAGGATGGAGACAAGATTAGCCTTCTTCATATCTCAGAAAGCAGCTCTTGATCGTGAAGTGCGACGGCGTCGTCACGAGCCCACAACGACGGTCAAAGTTACAGGACACATGATGATAATGAATTATTTTTTGAGACAAAACGTGCTATTTTGGTAATTGTTCTGTATCTTGTAGAGTTTACTGAACAGCTGGGAATAATGGTTCAATAGCTATTGTTGCGGCTGTCATCAAATAAACACTGTGGTTGTCAGGTAGTCACTACTTTCGCCGCTGCCATCAATTGGACGCTGTGGTTGTCTAGTAACACTACTTTCGCCGCTGCCATCAATTGGACACTGTGGTTGTCTAGTAACACTACTTTCGGGGCTGCCATCAATTGGACACTGTGGTTGTCTAGTAACATTACTTTCGGGGCTGCCATCAATTGGACACTGTGGTTGTCAAGTAATTACTACTTTCGTGGCTCCCATCAATTGGACGCTGTGGTTGTCTAGTAACATTACTTTCGTGGCTCCCATCAATTGGACACAGTGGTTGTCTAGTAACACTACTTTCGGGGCTGCCATCAATTGGACGCTGTGGTTGTCAAGTAATTACTACTTTCGCCGCTGCCATCAATTGGACACAGTGGTTGTCTAGTAACACTACTTTCGGGGCTGCCATCAATTGGACGCTGTGGTTGTCAAGTAATTACTACTTTCGCCGCTGCCATCAATTGGACACAGTGGTTGTCTAGTAACACTACTTTCGGGGCTGCCATCAATTGGACGCTGTGGTTGTCAAGTAATTACTACTTTCGCCGCTGCCATCAAATGGACACTGTGGTTGTCAAGTAATTACTACTTTCGTGGCTCCCATTTATTGGACACAGTGGTTGTTTAGTAACATTACTTTCGTGGCTGCCATCAATTGGACACTGTGGTTGACAAGTAGTTACTACTTTCGCGGCTGCCATCAATTGGACACTGTGGTTGTCAAGTAATTACTACTTTCGTTGCTGCCATCAATTGGACACTGTGGTTGTCAAGTAATTACTACTTTTGCGGCAGCCATCAACTGGACGCTGTGGTTGACAAGTAATTACTACTTTCGTGGCTCCCATCAATTGGACACTGTGGTTGACAAGTAATTACTACCTTCGCGGCAGCCATCAATTGGACACTGTGGTTGTCAAGTAATTACTACCTTCGCGGCAGCCATCAATTGGACACTGTGGTTGACAAGTAATTACTACCTTCGCGGCAGCCATCAATTGGACACAGTGGTTGTCAAGTAATTACTACTTTCGTGGCTCCCATCAATTGGACGCTGTGTTTGTCAAGTAATTACTACTTTCGTGGCTGACATCAATTGGACACTGTGGTTGTGAAGTAATTACTACTTTCGTGTCCCCCATCAATTGGACACCGTGGTTGTCTAATAATTACTACTTTCGTGGCTGCCATCAAATGGACGCTGTGGTTGTCAAGTAATTACTACTTTCGCCGCTGCCATCAATTGGACGCTGTGGTTGTCTAGTAATTACTACTTTCGTGGCTGCCATCAAATGGACACTGTGGTTGTCAAGTAATTACTACTTTCGTGGCTGCCATCAAATGGACACTGTGGTTGTCAAGTAATTACTACTTTCGTGGCTCCCATCATTTGGACACTGTGGTTGTCAAGTAATTACTACTTTCGTGGCTCCCATCAATTGGACACTGCGGTTGTCAAGTAATTACTACTTTCGAGGATCCCATCAATTGGACACTGTGGTTGTCAAGTAATTACTACTTTCGATGATCCCATCAATTGGACACTGTGGTTGTCAAGTAATTACTACTTTCGTGGATCCCATCAATTGGACACTGGTTGTCAAGTAATTACTACTTTCGAGGATCCTATCAATTGGACACTGTGGTTGTCAAGTAATTACTACTTTCGAGGATCCCATCAATTGGACACTGTGGTTGTCAAGTAATTACTACTTTCGAGGATCCCATCAATTGGACACTGTGGTTGTCAAGTAATTACTACTTTCGAGGATCCCATCAATTGGACACTGTGGTTGTCAAGTAATTACTACTTTCGAGGATCCTATCAATTGGACACTGTAGTTGTCAAGTAATTACTACTTTCGTGGCTCCCATCAATTGGACACTGTGGCTGTCAAGTAATTACTACTTTCGTGGCTCCCATCAATTGGACACTGCGGTTGTCAAGTAATTACTACTTTCGTGGCTCCCATCAATTGGACACTGTGGTTGTCAAGTAACTATTACTTTCACGGCTGCCATTAAATGGAGACAAAAATAATGATAAATTAATCAATGATAGAGGGGAACTCACGGAGCGATAGGTCAGCTCGTCTTGTCAGGGGAGGAAGTATGTTTATAGCACTCGGACAAAAATGACGAATAATCAACAACAGAAAAATACAAAGAACAGACAAATGAGGAAGGAAAGAAGAATTACTATTCCTTCTTCTTTCCTTCCTCATTTTTCTTTCAGCGTCGAGGGGAGGTATAATTTGCTGTCTTTTGCTCTTCTGTTTGCCTCTGCTGCTGTTATGTTTCCTATTGTTTATAATATTCCGTCAATCCATCTTTTCCGTGGTCGGCCCTTGGGTATGGTGTTCTTGCAACGTTTATTGAAGGCCCATTGTGTTGTGTTTTGATCTTTCTGTCTTGTCACGTGGACAGACCATTTTATCTGTTGTTTCTTTATGTATTATATGTCGGGGGCTATTCCTAGCTTTTTTTCTCATTTTTCATTTGTGATCTTATCACTCAGACTGTTTCCTGTCATTCGTCTAACACATTTCATCTCTGTAGAGGTTATTTTTCTTATTGTTCTTGCATGCAGGGTCCAGGACTGACATTGGTAGCACAACGTTGGGATGAAGAGTGTATTGTACAGTGCCCGTTTTGCCTCCAGAGTTATTTCCTTGTTGGACAATAGTGGTGATAGCTGTCCAATGATTTGACATGCTTTGTTCTAGAGTCTATTTCTGCTGTTTGTGAATTATCGTTTGTCACTAGACTTCCTAGGTATTTAAATTTATCTACTTATTTTAGTTGCCTGTCCTCTATAGTTATGTTGATTTTCTATTTCTCTTTTGCGATATTCATGAATTCTGTTTTGTTTGTGTTGATTTTCATGTTGTATTTTGCTTACAATTTTAATAAAAGCTTACAAACTACAATTATAAAAAAAACTGCTTACAAATTGGAGCGTCCATGAAGTCCAACTTGAGAATAGACTAAGTACACTCCGGTGTTCAAAATCTTGATCTTGTGAATGTCTTGCGAATTTGGCTGCAGACTTAAACCATGTATGTTTCGACGCTGTTCTGTTCTACTCCATTTGAAGAATGTCAAGTTTTCAACTGAAAAGAACAAATATAATAGTTTTAGCCATGATATTATAACACTTTTGTTATTGGCTTCAACTATTATGTCATCAACAATGAGAACACACAGAGATGGTAATGAATTTAACTAACAAAGAACTCATAAAACCCATATCTTTGTGTGTGCATGTCTGTGTTAGTCACCTCCAGTGACTCGGGCAGAAGGTGCTCGTAAACCTGGGAGGGCCGACCATCTAAGGGCAGAATCCCCCTACAGAAAAGATCATCTGCTGCCTTGCAGGAAGATTGGAGACAATCAAAGGCTAAGGAATGCAAACCTGAATAAAATTCTGGCTGAAATCGAATGCACTGGGCCACTGGCGTAGAACACAGTGCAACGTTTTAACGGGTATTCAATCAGAGTGGATCTGGCCGGCTCTAATGGTGATGTTCTGTCTGTGGGGGGCGATCAACACACTTAACATGACAGCTGACTTCATGTGAGAGTCTGGAATCCTACTCTGATTGAGTCCTGATCGCAGAGAAAGAGAGAGAGAGAGAGAGAGAGAGAGAGAGAGAGAGAGAGAGAGAACTCATAAAACAAAAATACGAAATAATAATTCAAAGAGAGAAAGTAAAATAGATTAAGAATGAAATGAATTATAAATAAACGAAAACATTTACCTACCAGCTTTATTAGCAGAATTGATCTCAATAATTATGTTGTTTAAAAACATCATCAGGAGAAATATGGTTACGTTTTGTGCTGAGAGAAGGCGATAGGAAATGTTACATTGTTACAGCAAGTGAAGGCTTTCTGTGTTAACTTAGACAATATAGTGACATAGACAATATAGTGACATAGACAATATAGTGTCACAGACAATATAGTGACATAGACAATATGGTGACATAGACAATATAGTGACATAGACAATATAGTGTCACAGACAATATAGTGACATAGACAATATGGTGTCATAGACAATATAGTGACATAGACAATATGGTGTCACAGACAATATAGTGACATAGACAATATAGTGTCACAGACAATATAGTGACATAGACAATATAGTGACATAGACAATATGGTAAAATATGGTGACGTAGACATTATGGTGACATAGACAATATGGTGACGTAGACTAATATGGTGAAATAGACTAATATGGTGAAATAGACAATGTGGTGAAATATGGTGACATATTCAATATAGTGACACAGACAATATGTTGACACTGCCAAGAGTGGCGACATAGCTAATATGTTGACATAGACAATAAGCAATCAAATAAATCAATAACGCCCTACTTTTATTGTTCACATATGGTTACTTATCTAAGGGAGAATTGAACACAAAATAGAAACAAATGGTATGTTTAAAGCATTATACGTAATTGTTCATCAATTCAAAGGTTCCATCAATCACAGAAAACTTTAAACATACCTTTTTTCTATTTTTTTTTAAATGTCGCCCTCACATTTAGCTTTACCGCAGCTTCGCATTTTTATGCATTCATTGACACTTCTTTGCCTTGACCCCCGTTACTTATCTAAACTACTCTCATGAAAGATATTGACTAAATTAAGGCTAAAGAGTAACGGAGAAACCAGCAAGGAAATGGAAACATGTGGTTAAGAAACAATCAACAATACTCGTGTCTACATCCTATTGTAAACATAATGACATTGTAATATATAAAATCAAACATATAACTTAATTTTTTTTTTTTTTTTACTTCGATTGACTTATCCGTCATTGAACTATTTATAGCTCATGGCTTCATGGCAGCCTCGTTCCGAGTTGTTATAAGTACAGTTCTTGTAGTCATGTCTTTCAGTTTCATGAGACCATTCTTGTCTACTTTGATTTCTTTGGCTTTTTTGCCCCAAGCTTCATCTTTATCCCACTCGTAGCTACAATATTTCTCAATGTGTAGGCAGTATTTGCTCAACAACATGTAGGCAGTATGTGTTCAACAACATGTAGGCAGTATGTGTTCAACAACATGTAGGCAGTATGTGTTCAACAACATGTAGGCAGTATGTGTTCTACAACATGTAGGCAGTATGTGTTCTACAACATGTAGGCAGTATGTGTTCCACAACATGTAGGCAGTATGTGTTCCACAACATGTAGGCAGTATGTGTTCAACAACATGTAGGCAGTATGTGTTCTACAATATGTAGACAGCAGGTAGTCAACAACATGCAGACAGCAGGTAGTCAACAACATGTAGACAGCAGGTAGTCAACAACATGTAGACAGCAGGTAGTCAACAACATGTAGACAACAGGTAGTCAACAATATGTAGACAGCAGGTAGTCAACAGTAGTATACAAGGGTCCAACTGATTAGTATTTGACCCGTAAATTAACAAAGATATATAGTAGGCGCGCGGCGCGCCTAATGTACATGAGAGACAGGGGGAGTTAACCATGCCATTTCGTGTCGGGATGTTGACCTTTAGTCCAGGTGTCCCCGGAAGTGCGCTGTTTATGTCTGGTGTGTGCTGACTTTGGAGTTCTTGATATACTTGAGCGATAGTGATAGGTTAGTAGATTATACAACATCATTGAAAAACAATCAATATAAAACAAAAGACAAAAGATATATTTTATTCTTTTATTATCTCAATAGGCGCATAACATACAGTGGATATTATATAACATTACAAACATATTCAGTACAGTGAGTCAATATATAGTACATGGATAACATTTATTTATAGATAGGTAGTTGGGTGTCTGCTTAGCTATGTGGCATCGATGAATCATAAGGGGTGAAACTGTTAGAGATAGCTGGGTAGTCTTAAGTGGTAGTGTAAAGAGTTAAATATCTAGAGGCGTTGTCGAGACGTTATCAGCAGCTACCTTTCTTTTTATATAGAAATAGGAAAGAGCATTTCTTGTTTGACTGTAGGAAAATATGGAATTATTCAAGACTTTGAAACCTACATTTTTCCCACCCTTAGCCTTTTGCGTGGCGAGAACCTCTAAAAACATATCTTTATCTAATTTGTTGTGTTGCTTGCTTAGCCCTTTACAACTGATTTTATCGTAACCCCCACTACAATGGTACGTCTTACTACATAAGCTAACAAGAGCTGTCCCTTCGTACTCTAGTTTAAAAAGCCCGGGCGTTCGTTTGGTGTATGCTTTAACACCCTTACAGGTTATACAATCTGTCTTGCTAGTATGTTCATCGCAAAACTCGGCAGGAAACCAGTCTTTATATACACTATTAAACTCATCCCGCAGACCTGACTTAACTATATCCTCTAGCTTAGGTGCACTTAAAGCCAGGTATAAACTATCAGTATCTGTTTCACATAACTGAAAGTTGGACCTATCTACAAACTTATCTAAGAACTCGAAATAAAAATCTAACATACGAAGTTTTGCATATTGATAGACGAAGAAACCGATTTGTAGGGGCAAGTCCCAAACAGTTTTCTTTTTCTCCATCTCAATTTCAAAAAGAGCCTCCCCTATTTCAGTCATCTTTTTAAACCGGGAACTATTAATCATTTTCGATATCTCATCCCCCTGAACGTACGAGACAGCGCTATGATTGGCCTTATTGGTTAGAGTCTTCCCGTAGGCTGAGTTTCCTAAGAGCTTCATCGTATCGCTTACTATAGATTGACTTTCATCTAGATCACCAGCCCGCCTAGCGTCAGAAACCATTTCGCCAAACTTTTTAAAACAACTAGACGGTTGATATTCTATAACTTGATAGATTTTTGTTACCGCCAATCCGTGGTCTAAATACCATTTTAACAGTGGTGTTGCCAACAACATTTTCTCCCCAACATAACTACCGATTAGGGTGCGACGAGGGGTTGACAACAAGTTATGTTTGAGGGCATATTCACCCATAAAAGGTCCAATATCATCACGCGTGACATCAATATTTTTGAAAATTGGAGTCATCTCACTGAAATGTTCCTTCAGACGGTCGGGGACGTGTAGATCACATTCCACTAAACCAAAACATGTCCCATCTGAAACAGAAGCCAGAATCTGTTTATCACTGAGGGGGAGCCCTTCTTTAGAGTAAGAGGGTCTAGCTCTAGGGATGGCTTTAGAAAGGAAAGCCCTAATGGTTGGGTCAGACTTTTTCAGAACCTGCCACTCACATTCCCACATAACTTCTACTGGGACTTTTACCTCCTCAGTTAGATAGGTGTGTATCTCACATGTTTTTTCAAACAGCTCGAACAAGGGCTTATCATTAACAGGGTTTCTATCTTTACCTTTGGTGAGGGGACAGTCTTTGTGACCATGGTACAAACAACCATGAAAATTGTAGCCTCTTCTATTGGATTTATCCCACCCATCCACAGGGATATTTCTAGCACCCAATCGAAACTCCCTTCCATTAAACTGAGTTTTCAACTCCACCCCTTTTTGGTAGGCGACCCACGTTAACCACTCTCGACTTTGTTGGACATAATAGTTATCTTTTTCGACCCTAAACCCGTCTCCATTCTTCTAATAATTGGGTAATCTGTTGGCATTGGGTTCATCAGAGCCCAAAGATACAACGCGTTGGCATCGTAACCTTGGATGGATTTGACTACCTTTCCACCCCTAATAAGCGTTTTGCCTACCTCGTGATACCTATGGAAAATTATAGAGGGACCCCCGACGATATTATCTCTAATCATTTTGTGTAGACTCGCCTGTTTGCTCGAACATAAACTAAACATTACACCCCTATCAATGGTCTTAAAAAGATACTTTAAACAAACACCCGGAACCGAAATAGCGTCTTTAAAACAGTCTACACCCCGCTCCCCATAAAAGCGAACCTGCTGCTCCAAGGCTTCTAAAAAGGGGACTACATCTTTGTTGTTATACCACACCAAAAAGTCCCTAAGTGTGGTCATGTTATTGGCCTGCCAGACCTTTTTACACAGAGCGTACTCCTCCTTGGAAATATTGGAATTTTTTAACGACGAATAAAACGCTTCGTGTGGGGGTAGTTCTGCCTCCTCCAACTTTTGGGGGTCGTCTATATATTCATAACAAAAGTAACCCTTTGTCTCCTCTACTTTATAGGCTGCCAGATATTTACTATAGCTAAACCCGGGAGCTAGATAGTTTACTATATCTAAGAATTTTAGATTCGGCGTTGCAATACACATAAAGTTATTGTTTCTTTTAACTATAAACTTGAACGGTCTTTCTACTTTGTAGTCTACTTCCATTTTATCTTCCTCTTCTTCGATAACAGCTGCGTCTTCTTCTTCTTCTTCTTCTTCACCCACCTGGGCAGTGACATCCATGAAGTGCTTTATTAAATAAGGTTTAATGACGTTGACGTCATATTTCCCCGAGTTAAAACCTATCACTGGAAGCTCTTTTAAATACTCATCAAACTTAGCTATTAGCTTGTCTTTATTCAGTTCATGGAGTTGAGTAAAAATACTTTCAAACCGATCTCGCAACAACGAGTATGCCTTAGCAGCTATACCAGTGAGATAATCAACCATCTGACTAACTAAAACCTGTGGGTCACCCTTGGTTATGAAGCATATTGGTCCCTCCCACCCAGGGACATTTGACGCTACAGAGCAGGAGAGGGGGGCGTGTTTAGCTACAAAGGTAGTCGACTTCGTCTCTTGGGGAACATTCCGACTATCAAAGTAACATTCATAATCGAACGTCGCCCTGAATGGGTAAATAAAACACTCTGGAGTACTGATCCCTTCAGCGCTGATCGCGTCCCATACACTTTCAGGTGAAGAATAAACACCACCTTTATATGTCTCTACAGCCATATCCCCATTGCAAGTTTTTTCATGCCTATCCATACGCCCAAACTTTTTCCACAATTTCCCACATTTTCCACAAGAAAAGCTTTTACTAGCCCTAGAAAGATCGTTTATATAAAAGAAGTGGTTTTTGTAAAGTAAAAGACGGATAGTTTTCATTATAACTACTACCACTTCTCAGGACAATACGCAAGGCTTGCTCAGAGTCAAACTCAAAAATATCTATGTTTACTGAAAAACAACTTTCTAAGAGAGACATTTCGGCAAGAGTTACACCCAGAAAGTTACTTAACTTTAGAGACGGGTTAAACTGTTTGAAAAGTAGTCTCGAAACCTTCCTAACATCAGTATTTGAAGTTCCTCGATGGACAGCTAGACAACGGAAGAAGCAGAGATTATCATTGTAGATTTTAGAATTAGAATCGGTTTGAAGGATATTAATGCCGTAGTTGGATGTAATATAGGGTGGGATATCTACCAGACACCCTATAGGATAATCTTGAAGTTTATAAATATAAACACTCGTACTGACTAATGATTCTAAGGTATATTTGGTTGTCTCCCTGTTTTTATTTGCATACCCTAATATATCACTTTCATTTAATCTATCAACAAATGTTTCAAAATCATTTCTGTTGTTAACTAACAGGGGTTTGTCTAACCCTGTCGCGTTATTCGAGCTGGCGTGAAAGTAACGCAGCCCCTGTGTCTCTCTATGTCTTAAGACTAGATGATGACTATAATTCACCTTGAAACGCTTTTTCTGGGCTTGGAAGATTGGGTTTACAAGGGTCTTCCAATCTATAGGAGTATCTACTAATTTTTGATTGATTTTTCAGGTAAATTTGATACATGGGCGTGTCAAATATTATGTTTGAGGTATTCCAATAGGTTAAATTTCAATTTTTTATCGATTTCATGGGCGTAACCGCCAAAAATGGGTACAGGGGTAGTAATTTCAAAAGTGCTTTTTATGTAAATTCTTGATATGGGGATGCTTAATATAAGTTTGTGGTATGTCTAGATGTTAAATTGACTATTTTCTATCGATTTCATGGGCGTAACCGCCAAAAATGAGTACAGGGGTAGTAATTTCAAAAGTTGTTTTTATGTAAATTCTTGATACGGGGATGTTTAATATAAAGTTTGTGGTATGTCTAGATGTTAAATTGACTATTTTTAACAGTTTCATGGGCGTAACCGCCAAAAATGGGTACAGGGTAGTAATTTCAAAAGTTGTTTTTATGTAAATTCTTGATACGGGGATGCTTAATATAAAGTTTGGGGTATGTCTAGATGTTAAATTGACTATTTTTAACAGTTTCGTGGGCGTAACCGCCAAAAATGGGTACAGGGGTAGTAATTTCAAAAGTTGTTTTTATGTAAATTCTTGATACGGAGATGGTTAATATAAAGTTTAGGGTATGTCTAGCTGTTAAATTTACTATTTTTAACAGTTTCATGGGCGTAACCGCCAAAAAATGGGTAAGGGGGCAACACTCATAAAAGTGGTTTTTTAGTAAATTTTTGCTATGGGGATGCTTAATATAAAGTTTGGAGTAACCCTAGAGTGTAAATTTACTATTTCTAACAGTTTCATGGGCGTCCCCTCATAAAGGGTCAAGGGGCGTAACTATCATAAAATTGCCTGGTATTGCATCATAGGTCAAAATCTATTTTTAGAAACTCCACGGGCATCGCGTCAGCGGTCAAAAGCTATTTTTATTAACACTTCCGTATTGCATCAGCGGTCAGTTCTATTTTTAGTAACACTTCCGGTGTTTCTGGCGTATATATAACGCGACTGTGAAGCTTGTAATCAGTCTTTCGCTTACAGTTGTTGCCGACGGATGTGTCTCGTACCTTCAAACACATAAAAAGTAAGTGTTATCTTAGTTCTTTAACATTATAGTATGTTACTTTAGTAACCTATTTTCGATAAGTTGGTTGTTTAGTATCCACGTGTTATTTTAGTACCTGTTTTCGATAAGTTGGTTGTTTAGTGTCACGTGTTACTTTTGTGACCTAATTTCGATAAGTTGTGTATCTTGTTGTTTACTTTTCTTGTAATGTTTACTGTTCTTTACTCTTTAGTTGTAATGTTTCAATTTCTTTTCTACAGATGTCTAACATTTGTCATATCTGTGCCAAAACTTTCACCCGGAGCCGGGACCTAAAACGACACGTTGCTAGTGTACATGGGCGTCAGGAATACAAATGTGATGTTTGTGAACGAGTATATAATAGAGCTGACAATCTTGCCAAACATATCAAGACAGAGCATCCTGTATCTCTTGTATTAGCAGTTCCTGCATCACCAACTCCTGTGTCAACCGATCATGTACCTTCAAAAGAACCCAGTGTTACCGCCTATATCTGCCACATCTGTCAACAAAGCTTTACTGGAGCAAGCCATCTACAAATACATCTTGCTAACCATGACATAGCCATGGACACCTCAACACGATCAACTCCAGCAGACCCACTTGTATCGACAACCTCACGCAAGCGGACAGTAAAGAGTTCGACTCAAGAGCTCTCAAAGAGACCAAGACTTATTAATGAAATAGACGCTTTAAATAAGTTACCCCCCGATATTAAGAAGATATATAAGAACAACTGGTTAGCTATTAGAACACATGAACGTCGGAACAAATACATGGACACGTACACTATATTTCATCAGCCTGATACTCCTATAGATTGGAAGACCCTTGTAAACCCAATCTTCCAAGCCCAGAAAAAGCGTTTCAAGGTGAATTATAGTCATCATCTAGTCTTAAGACATAGAGAGACACAGGGGCTGCGTTACTTTCACGCCAGCTCGAATAACGCGACAGGGTTAGACAAACCCCTGTTAGTTAACAACAGAAATGATTTTGAAACATTTGTTGATAGATTAAATGAAAGTGATATATTAGGGTATGCAAATAAAAACAGGGAGACAACCAAATATACCTTAGAATCATTAGTCAGTACGAGTGTTTATATTTATAAACTTCAAGATTATCCTATAGGGTGTCTGGTAGATATCCCACCCTATATTACATCCAACTACGGCATTAATATCCTTCAAACCGATTCTAATTCTAAAATCTACAATGATAATCTCTGCTTCTTCCGTTGTCTAGCTGTCCATCGAGGAACTTCAAATACTGAT
The DNA here is from genome assembly GCA_032433765.1 of Megaustenia siamemsis. Taxonomy (NCBI): domain Eukaryota; kingdom Metazoa; phylum Mollusca; class Gastropoda; order Stylommatophora; family Ariophantidae; genus Megaustenia; species Megaustenia siamemsis. Next base: position 69,689,785 of record JAVIAB010000108.1, read on the forward strand.
GTTAGGAGGTTTCGAGACTACTTTTCAAACAGTTTAACCCGTCTCTAAAGTTAAGTAACTTTCTGGGTGTAACTCTTGCCGAAATGTCTCTCTTAGAAAGTTGTTTTTCAGTAAACATAGATATTTTTGAGTTTGACTCTGAGCAAGCCTTGCGTATTGTCCTGAGAAGTGGTAGTAGTTATAATGAAACTATCCGTCTTTTACTTTACAAAAACCACTTCTTTTATATAAACGATCTTTCTAGGGCTAGTAAAAGCTTTTCTTGTGGAAAATGTGGGAAATTGTGGAAAAAGTTTGGGCGTATGGATAGGCATGAAAAAACTTGCAATGGGGATATGGCTGTAGAGACATATAAAGGTGGTGTTTATTCTTCACCTGAAAGTGTATGGGACGCGATCAGCGCTGAAGGGATCAGTACTCCAGAGTGTTTTATTTACCCATTCAGGGCGACGTTCGATTATGAATGTTACTTTGATAGTCGGAATGTTCCCCAAGAGACGAAGTCGACTACCTTTGTAGCTAAACACGCCCCCCTCTCCTGCTCTGTAGCGTCAAATGTCCCTGGGTGGGAGGGACCAATATGCTTCATAACCAAGGGTGACCCACAGGTTTTAGTTAGTCAGATGGTTGATTATCTCACTGGTATAGCTGCTAAGGCATACTCGTTGTTGCGAGATCGGTTTGAAAGTATTTTTACTCAACTCCATGAACTGAATAAAGACAAGCTAATAGCTAAGTTTGATGAGTATTTAAAAGAGCTTCCAGTGATAGGTTTTAACTCGGGGAAATATGACGTCAACGTCATTAAACCTTATTTAATAAAGCACTTCATGGATGTCACTGCCCAGGTGGGTGAAGAAGAAGAAGAAGAAGAAGACGCAGCTGTTATCGAAGAAGAGGAAGATAAAATGGAAGTAGACTACAAAGTAGAAAGACCGTTCAAGTTTATAGTTAAAAGAAACAATAACTTTATGTGTATTGCAACGCCGAATCTAAAATTCTTAGATATAGTAAACTATCTAGCTCCCGGTTTAGCTATAGTAAATATCTGGCAGCCTATAAAGTAGAGGAGACAAAGGGTTACTTTTGTTATGAATATATAGACGACCCCCAAAAGTTGGAGGAGGCAGAACTACCCCCACACGAAGCGTTTTATTCGTCGTTAAAAAATTCCAATATTTCCAAGGAGGAGTACGCTCTGTGTAAAAAGGTCTGGCAGGCCAATAACATGACCACACTTAGGGACTTTTTGGTGTGGTATAACAACAAAGATGTAGTCCCCTTTTTAGAAGCCTTGGAGCAGCAGGTTCGCTTTTATGGGGAGCGGGGTGTAGACTGTTTTAAAGACGCTATTTCGGTTCCGGGTGTTTGTTTAAAGTATCTTTTAAGACCATTGATAGGGGTGTAATGTTTAGTTTATGTTCGAGCAAACAGGCGAGTCTACACAAAATGATTAGAGATAATATCGTCGGGGGTCCCTCTATAATTTTCCATAGGTATCACGAGGTAGGCAAAACGCTTATTAGGGGTGGAAAGGTAGTCAAATCCATCCAAGGTTACGATGCCAACGCGTTGTATCTTTGGGCTCTGATGAACCCAATGCCAACAGATTACCCAATTATTAGAAGAATGGAGACCGGGTTTAGGGTCGAAAAAGATAACTATTATGTCCAACAAAGTCGAGAGTGGTTAACGTGGGTCGCCTACCAAAAAGGGGTGGAGTTGAAAACTCAGTTTAATGGAAGGGAGTTTCGATTGGGTGCTAGAAATATCCCTGTGGATGGGTGGGATAAATCCAATAGAAGAGGCTACAATTTTCATGGTTGTTTGTACCATGGTCACAAAGACTGTCCCCTCACCAAAGGTAAAGATAGAAACCCTGTTAATGATAAGCCCTTGTTCGAGCTGTTTGAAAAAACATGTGAGATACACACCTATCTAACTGAGGAGGTAAAAGTCCCAGTAGAAGTTATGTGGGAATGTGAGTGGCAGGTTCTGAAAAAGTCTGACCCAACCATTAGGGCTTTCCTTTCTAAAGCCATCCCTAGAGCTAGACCCTCTTACTCTAAAGAAGGGCTCCCCCTCAGTGATAAACAGATTCTGGCTTCTGTTTCAGATGGGACATGTTTTGGTTTAGTGGAATGTGATCTACACGTCCCCGACCGTCTGAAGGAACATTTCAGTGAGATGACTCCAATTTTCAAAAATATTGATGTCACGCGTGATGATATTGGACCTTTTATGGGTGAATATGCCCTCAAACATAACTTGTTGTCAACCCCTCGTCGCACCCTAATCGGTAGTTATGTTGGGGAGAAAATGTTGTTGGCAACACCACTGTTAAAATGGTATTTAGACCACGGATTGGCGGTAACAAAAATCTATCAAGTTATAGAATATCAACCGTCTAGTTGTTTTAAAAAGTTTGGCGAAATGGTTTCTGACGCTAGGCGGGCTGGTGATCTAGATGAAAGTCAATCTATAGTAAGCGATACGATGAAGCTCTTAGGAAACTCAGCCTACGGGAAGACTCTAACCAATAAGGCCAATCATAGCGCTGTCTCGTACGTTCAGGGGATGAGATATCGAAAATGATTAATAGTTCCCGGTTTAAAAAGATGACTGAAATAGGGGAGGCTCTTTTTGAAATTGAGATGGAGAAAAAGAAAACTGTTTGGGACTTGCCCCTACAAATCGGTTTCTTCGTCTATCAATATGCAAAACTTCGTATGTTAGATTTTTATTTCGAGTTCTTAGATAAGTTTGTAGATAGGTCCAACTTTCAGTTATGTGAAACAGATACTGATAGTTTATACCTGGCTTTAAGTGCACCTAAGCTAGAGGATATAGTTAAGTCAGGTCTGCGGGATGAGTTTAATAGTGTATATAAAGACTGGTTTCCTGCCGAGTTTTGCGATGAACATACTAGCAAGACAGATTGTATAACCTGTAAGGGTGTTAAAGCATACACCAAACGAACGCCCGGGCTTTTTAAACTAGAGTACGAAGGGACAGCTCTTGTTAGCTTATGTAGTAAGACGTACCATTGTAGTGGGGGTTACGATAAAATCAGTTGTAAAGGGCTAAGCAAGCAACACAACAAATTAGATAAAGATATGTTTTTAGAGGTTCTCGCCACGCAAAAGGCTAAGGGTGGGAAAAATGTAGGTTTCAAAGTCTTGAATAATTCCATATTTTCCTACAGTCAAACAAGAAATGCTCTTTCCTATTTCTATATAAAAAGAAAGGTAGCTGCTGATAACGTCTCGACAACGCCTCTAGATATTTAACTCTTTACACTACCACTTAAGACTACCCAGCTATCTCTAACAGTTTCACCCCTTATGATTCATCGATGCCACATAGCTAAGCAGACACCCAACTACCTATCTATAAATAAATGTTATCCATGTACTATATATTGACTCACTGTACTGAATATGTTTGTAATGTTATATAATATCCACTGTATGTTATGCGCCTATTGAGATAATAAAAGAATAAAATATATCTTTTGTCTTTTGTTTTATATTGATTGTTTTTCAATGATGTTGTATAATCTACTAACCTATCACTATCGCTCAAGTATATCAAGAACTCCAAAGTCAGCACACACCAGACATAAACAGCGCACTTCCGGGGACACCTGGACTAAAGGTCAACATCCCGACACGAAATGGCATGGTTAACTCCCCTGTCTCTCATGTACATTAGGCGCGCCGCGCGCCTACTATATATCTTTGTTAATTTACGGGTCAAATACTAATCAGTTGGACCCTTGTATACTACTGTCAACAACATGTAGACAGCAGGTAGTCAACGACATGTAGACAGCAGGTAGTCAGCAATATGTAGACAGCAGGTTCTCAACGACATGTGGACAGCAGGTAGTCAACAACATGTAGACAGCAGGTAGTCAACAATATGTAGACAGCAGGTAGCCAACGACATGTAGACAGCAGGCAGTCAACAATATTTAGACAGCAGGTAATTAACGACATGTAGACAGCAGGTAGTCAACAGCATGTAGACAGCAGGTAGTCAACAACATGTAGGTAATACGTGTTCAACAACATGTAGTCAGTATGTACTCAACAACATGTAAGCAGTATGTACTCAACAACATGTAGTCAGTATGTACTCAACAACATATGCACAAAATACACGTTACCTGTTGTTGTATAATCAGTATGTCCTCGTCCGACAAGATGAACGAAGATCGCTGATTGTGTTGTCTGAAATATCAATTTTGGCTTCTCTCAGACACATTAACTCTATAGCACGATCGATTTTCAAATTCTAAGATTGTGTCATTGGAAACCAATGTTTGTTCACTTCTTATATTAATTGTAAGAGTAAAATAATATTAAATTTGGCTTTCATCATCTTCATGTCCCTGGACATAGATCGTTATCTCTATCAACCTTTCGAGCCGTGGCCGGCCCATAGGGCATAGACCCAGATACTCTTTCCGTTTCTAAACTTTCTTTCTAGCAGTCTCAGTCAAAGATCTTTTATCAAATCTCGCCATTTGTCTCTGTTCTGCGTAAGCATCTCGATCTCACTGAGGAGTCGATTTCTGCTGCCGTTGCCTCTCTCATCAATGTTCCTCTCAATGTTTCTCTGGATATGCGATTGAAGATTTGCTGCTAGCTCTTGTAGACCCTTACTGGTTTCTCAGTCTCATTGTTGAGCCTTCCCAGTCATCGTTCTGCTTAGTAATTTTCTTGGTCTACCTTGTTTTCTTTTACCAGATGGTTTCCACATGAAGCCTGACGGGGAAGTCTTTCTTCATTCATTCTCAGCACATGACCGATGTGTTTCCAACGCTTTCTTCTTATTAAACTCAACACGTATTCTTGTTTTGATTTGTCTCTTGTCTGTTCATTTGAAATGTATTCTTTCCAGCTTATGATTGAGATTATAGAAGGTTTGTGTTTTCAAAGACATTTCCCCATTTTCTTCCTCGAGTCAATTCAGAGGAAGAAGTATGTTTACAGCACTCGGAAAAAATGACAAATAATCAACAACAGAAAAAAAAAACAAAGAACAATATATGGTCCGAAGCAGGATCGAACCCGTATTCCTTAAGGACAAAACAGCACGAATATTAGTTCCCAGTGGTTTAGACTATCTATCTATCTATCTATCTATCTATCTATCTATCTATCTATCTATCTATCTATCTATCTATCTATCTATCTATCTATCTATCTATCTATCTATCTATCTATCTATCTATCTATCTATCTATCTATCTATCTATCTATCTATCTATCTATCTATCTATCTATCTATCTATCTATCTATCTATCTATTGACCTTTCGAGCCGTAGCCGGCCTATAGGGCGCAGACCAAGATACTCATTCTCTTATCCAAATTTTTGTTCTAGCAGTTTTCAATTCCTTTAAAGATATTTGATCAAATCTCGCCATTTGTTTCTGTTCTGTGCAAGCAGCTCTATCTCATTGAGAGAGCCGATTCCTGCTGCCCTTGCCTCTCTCATCAATGTTCTTCGGTTTAGACTGGAGACAAAAATAAATAAATATTATTATGAAGGGAAACTTCCCAAAGGGAAACTTCCCAAGAAGTTTCCGTCTATAATCATATTCATTTATTATTATTTGCCTCTTTTCCTCCTACTTGTTGTTTCCCACTTGAGGGCTTGCTTTGCTATTCGGTTATTAACTCTCCCCGTCACATGTCCAACATATGTCCATCGTATTTTCTTGATTAGTGATGATATTGGATAGAATAGAACTGCTCTGAGATGATATATCTTGGTGAGGTTATTGGGATAGAATAGAACAGCTCTGACATGATATACATCGGTGAGGTCAATGGGATAGAATAGAACAGCTCTGAGATAATATACATCGGTGAGGTTATTGGGATAGAATAGAACAGCTCTGAGATGATTTACCTCGGTGAGGTCATTGGGATAGAATAGAACAGCTCTGAGATGATTTACCTCGGTGAGGTTATTGGGATAGAATAGAACAGGTCTGAGATGATTTACCTCGGTGAGGTTATTGGGATAGAATAGAATAGCTCTGAAATGATATACCTCGGTGAGGTTATTGTGATGGAGTAGAACAGATCTGAAATGATTTACCTCGGTGAGGTTATTGTGATGGAGTAGAACAGCTCTGAGACAAAGCGCTCACCTTACAACTAGAATGCGTCAGACTCAAATCACAGTCTAATTTGTTTTTTTAAAGGCGTAATCTCGTGCATATCTAATCCTATAGTGACGGACAGCAAAAGAGGTTCCGTGTCCATCACGTAATAAAACCCTTGACAGGTGAGAAGTATAAAGAGTAGGCGGCATCACTGCCTGTGCAACATTTTAAAAGAAAATAGAACAAATGCTACAATCATTCACACAAATGAACCTACATTTTCAAATAACCCTGAAGCTATTCAACTATAATATTTAACTAAAGCACTATCACTAAAATACTATGTAAACATGTAATATTTATTTGTGTAAGTGATTTATAACATTTTGACTACGCTAGTAACAGTTACAATCAAGCACTCACCACGCTCCGTCTTTCTCCTGAAACATAACAAGGGATTTGCAAAAAATAAATATCAATATGTATCACATTAAATGTAATATAACAACAATTTGAAAACAAAAAATATTTCTAGACATAATGTAACAAATTTTACTCGGGTAACACACATAGAATAATGGTGGGAACAATCAGACAATATAACACTAACTGTATGTGCTTCAGTCACACGCCAGACTGGAGGGGCCAGTGCCATTTTGTCTGTGTTGTTGTAATGGAGTTGGAGAGACGGGACTATGGCTACAGGTCATCTTGTTTGGCCGCGTATTTTGTTTAATTACTTCACAGGTTATTACTGTTGTTTGGAGACAAACGGTTTAGTATCTTACGCGAGATTGTGTATCAGATGCCACATACCCGGTGTGAACATATTGATCACATTTATGTCAACAAAAGCATGGTTTGTTTCTGTTGACATTTATGTTTGAAGTGTCTCATCAAGATTATCAGTTTCTTCTTCCACCAGCTGGAGCAGGTGTTCGTGTCTCCACACAATCTTCTGTCTCGACGGTCATCAACCAGTCTTGTTGTTGAAATTCTACCAAAGCCATAATTCTGTAGATGTATGTTACTGGTCTGACTTTGAGAGCAGCCGAAAGTTGCTCCTTTAGAACCAAACACAACCAAGTTGTGAGACCAAATAACCAGCAAGTGCTCATTACAAACCACAATTTTCATACAATTCGGCAATTCGTAATTACCAAAGATACCAGTTGCAGAATAATCTGGCTCCTTAATCTCGTCTCTAAAAAAATGTTCATAGAGAAAGTTAGACATTGTCTAGTTGTCTAGTTTTAAAGTCATCACCATAGATGGTCTCAAAAGAATTGAGCCAAATTATTCACTTCTGTAGATCTCCACATTTTAACTATATAGATATAAGGTGTAACAAAGCATGCCAAGTTATAGGCCAAGTATCAACACTATTGAAAAACAAAGCAATAACTACGGAAGCAAAAAGGGCAATATACAAATCAATTTTTCTACCAACTCTGTGCTATCAGTGCCAGAATTGGACGCTGGACTCTAGAACAATAAGAAAGATAACGACCACCGAAATGAAATGTGTCAGAAGAATGACAGGAAACAGCTTAAGGGACAGAGTAAGAAACACCAACCTGAGGAAGAAACTCGAAACTGAACCAGCCATCGAATACATAAAGAAACAACATATAAATTGATTCGGCCACATAAAAAGACAAAAAGAACTAACAATGACTCAAAGAGCCTTAAACAAACGCTACGAAAACGCCAGATTAAGAGGAAGACCAAGAATGATATGGATAAATGGAATACTAGAGTCACTAGGAGGGATAACACCAGAAGAGGTCAACAGAAGAGCAAAGAATCGCAGATTTATCTCCCCTCGACGCCAACGGCAATGGAGGAAGGATAGAAGTAGAAGAAGTCAGCATCATCATCGAGTTGTATTTCCTTTACGCTTAACCCAGCCAGCCTTACATTTCCTACAAAGTTTCTCGTTTCTGGCTGCGTCCATCTTAACTCCCATCTCTTTCATTTAAAGGAGTGACGTGGACTCATGGTTGTCGAAGTTATGTGCCCGATCCACGTCACGAGGACATTGATGATATCCGCGCGATCCATTGGTTGACCGTCTTCAACGACAGCGCAGCTAGCCTGTCCACTCTTTCATTTCCCCGTACTCCCCAATGACCAGGGACGTAGAAAAAGGTGACCTTCTTTGTTATGACTTCTGCAACGACTCTACCTATTGCCTGCGTACATATCTCCCACAGAACGTTGCACTTATCACAGTCCTCTTGAAATAATCTATATCTCTAGCCAGATCTTTCACAGAACGTTGCACTTATCACATCCCTACTGAAACAATCTCTGTCTCTAGCCAGATCTCATCTCACACAGAACTGTGCATTTATCACATCCCTACTGAAAGAATCTCTGTCTCTAGCCAGAGCTCCCACAGAACGTTGCACTTATCATAGCTCTCCTGAAAGGATCTCTGTCCCTATCAGATCTCCCAACAGAACGTTACACTTATCATAGCTCTCCTGAAAGGATCTCTGTCTCTATCAGATGTCCCACAGAACGTTGCACTTATCACAGCTCTCTTGAAACAATCTCTGTCTCTATCAGATCTCCCACAGAACGTTGCACTTATCCCAGCTCTCCTGAAAGGATCTCTGTCTCTATCAGATCTCCCACAGAACGTTGCACTTATCACAGCTCTCTTGAAAGGATCTCTGTCTCTATCAGATCTCCCACAGAACGTTGCACTTATCACAGCTCTCTTGAAAGGATCTCTGTCTCTATCAGATCTCCCAACAGAACGTTGCACTTATCACAGCTCTCCTGAAAGGATCTCTGTCTCTATCAGATCTCCCACAGAACGTTGCACTTATCACAGCTCTCTTGAAAGGATCTCTGTCTCTATCAGATCTCCCACAGAACGTTGCACTTATCACAGCTCTCTTGAAAGGATCTCTGTCTCTATCAGATCTCCCACAGAACGTTGCACTTATCACAGCTCTCTTGAAAGGATCTCTGTCTCTATCAGATCTCCCACAGAACGTTGCACTTATCACAGCTCTCTTGAAAGGATCTCTGTCTCTATCAGATCTCCCACAGAACGTTGCACTTACCACAGCTCTCCTGAAAGGATCTCTGTCTCTATCAGATCTCCCACAGAACGTTGCACTTATCACAGCTCTCCTAAAATAATACCTGTCTCTATCAGATATCCCACAGAACGTTGCACTTATCACAGCTCTCCTGAAAGGATCTCTGTCTCTATCAGATGTCCCACAGAACGTTGCACTTATCACAGCTCTCTTGAAAGAATCTGTCTCTAGCCAGATCTCACACAGAGCGTGAACGACTCATAAACTGACAGTGAGAAGTTCACCCCAACAAAGGGACTTATGGGGAGTTATACACAGCGAGCCATGCGTACTGTGTCATGACGTCGAATAATGCCATGTCATCATCACCAAATACCAGGCCTGCTGGCGTAGGTGATCATGTGACCACAACTTTCGATCTCGACAGTTATTTATCATTTCTGTTGTTGACCTTCTGCCAAGCCATTCTCTTAAGCTGTCTGGTATTTTTTCTCTTTGCTCTCCTCTATCTCTTCGTCCCTCAATTTTACCAGTCGTTAAATATATTCCAGTTGTTCTCTTCTCATTAAAAGGCCAAAAGATTATGATTGTTTCTTCCTAAAATTGGAAATTAGCTCTGTTTTTGCTTTGGCCTCTATTATTTATTGTCAGGTCGGGTAATTTTACCTGCTACTGTATGCAGTAAACAGTACAACCAGTGGCTTCCCTGCTGCCTTGCAGGTAAGCTCGGGAGTGTAAAAGGCTAAGGGAGGGTACCCCGAAGTAAAACAACTCCACTGCATTGTGGATGAGACTTTTTGTGAAAGGCTAGGGGAGCCAACCGTAATAAAACCGACGGAAGGCAACAGAAAACCACCGTCGTAACTTCTTTGTACAATCATCAATCGCCACAATGCCATGTAGCTGGTGCCAAAGATTGCACCAAAATACCAGTGGAGCAGGACGATATTGCCAACTTTGAAACAGTTTTTGAAATGTTGTTGTTGCTCATTTGGTGGTTGTTGTTGTTGCTCATTTGGTGGTTGTTGTTGTTGCTCATTTGGTGGTTGTTGTTGTTGCTCATTTGGTGGTGGTTTTTGCTCATTTGGTGGTGGTTGTTGCTCATTTGGTGGTTGTTGTTGCTCATTTTGTGGTTGTTGTTGCTCATTTGGTGGTGGTTGTTGCTCATTTGGTGGTGGTTGTTTTTAAATTAAAAGAGTAGGAGAATAATTAGAAGAAGAGAAAGAACAGTTAAATATAAGGAGAAGAAAAAGAGACGAGAAAAGAATATGAAGTGGAGAAAAAAGAAAGAATAAGAGAAGAAAACTCTGAAGACAGGAAAGAATAACTGGAAATGTAAATGAAATCAACAATATTTTCGTACCCCCAACCCCAACCATTTAAAAACGAAAGTATTAAATAGATGATTAGACCATTGGAACTTCCAATATACACCAGAAAGCAGCAAAATATGTAAAGTTAATGACCCACTGTGCCGCCTGAATAGGGTAACTAGACCAATAGCTGCTCTTTGTGTCTGTTCACACAAAGTGACCTGAGCTCTTTGTGTCTGTTCACACAAAGTGACCTGAGCTATTTGTGTCTGTTCATATAAAGCGACCTGAGCTCTTTAAGTCTGTTCATGCAAAGTGACCTGAGCTATTTGTGTCTGTTCATACAAAGTGACCTGAGCTATTTGTGTCTGTTCATACAAAGTGACCTGAGCTATTTGTGTCTGTTCATACAAAGTGACCTGAGCTCTTTGTGTCTGTTCATACAAAGTGACCTGAGCTATTTGTGTCTGTTCATATAAAGCGACCTGAGCTCTTTGTGTCTGTTCATACAAAGTGACTTGAGCTCTTTGTGTATGTTCATATAAAGCGACCTGAGCTCTTTGTGTCTGTTCATACAAAGTGACCTGAGCTCTTTGTGTCTGTTCATACAAAGTGACCTGAGCTCTTTGTGTCTGTTCATGCAAAGTGAAATGAGCTCTTTGTGTCTGTTCATATAAAGCGACCTGAGCTCTTTGTGTCTGTTCATATAAAGTGACCTGAGCTCTTTGTGTCTGTTCATATAAAGTGACCTGAGCTCTTTGTGTCTGTTCATATAAAGCGACCTGAGCTCTTTGTGTCTGTTCATATAAAGTGACCTGAGCTCTTTGTGTCTGCTCATACAAAGTGACCTGAGCTCTTTGTGTCTGTTCATACAAAGTGACCTGAGCTACTTGTGTCTGTTCATACAAAGTGACCTGAGCTATTTGTGTCTGTTCATACAAAGTGACCTGAGCTATTTGTGTCTGTTCATACAAAGTGACCTGAGCTCTTTGTGTCTGTTCATACAAAGTGACCTGAGCTCTTAGTGTCTGTTCATACAAAGTGACCTGAGCTCTTTGTGTCTCTTCATGCAAAGTGACCTGAGCTCTTTGTGTCTGTTCATACAAAGTGACCTGAGCTCTTTGTGTCTGTTCATATAAAGCGACCTGAGCGCTTTGTGTCTGTTCATACAAAGTGACCTGAGCTCTTGGACAAACATGGTCCAAATGGTGGTTAGAGATAACGAACTATCAAGGCAATGAAATGCACGTAAATGCATCAAAATGCCGAGTTGCAGTGATGCTAACAAAGCTTCACGTAAAGCGTGTGCACGAATAAGTACCCCGTGCGCACTTCCGTTCTTGCCACATCAGAGCGTACAAAGAAGATGTTATTCTTATTTTCTTCCATTTCTCCTTCTAGTTCGAAATTAACATATTTTTATTGTGATTTATTTTTGTTATTTTAAATACATATTTATACGTGTGTTGTATTTATGTTCCTTTTGAAGGTCTATTGCGCCGAAACATCGTTCTGGTTTGTGATATCCACTTGTCGTGTGAAGCTTTAACCGTTCTGTTTTTTTCTTTCTATTTTGTTAATGTTTACATTTCTCCTTAGAGATAATAGGAGCTCATCGTTTGTTGACATCCGGCAGGAAGGGTGTTGCTGGTCTATTTTTGGAACGTCGTCACGTGAAGCGGTTTCTGGTGAGAGTTACTTGACACATACTCTTCAATATGTGTTTGTGTATAACAGCGCAGTGCATTGTGGGTTTAAAGAAAGTTGTGTGAGTGTCACCATCATCATGTACCGTACCGTAAAGTAGGCGATCATGTTCTGCCACAATCTTCTGTCCACAGTACATCGTATCAATTTTGCTGTTGACTGTTTTCCGTGCCATGACACCACGCTATCTATAAAATTGTATAGTATCTTCTCTCTTTGTTTCCGCTTACATTTTTCACTGTATTTTGCCAGTTGTAACCAAGTATTCCAACTTTCCCCTTCTTATGATGTGCCCAAAAAATGTTGATTGTTCCTTTTTGATGTTTCTAGAGGCTTCCTTTTTATGACCTCTTTGATAATATCCTCGTTGGAATTTTTTAGCTGTCCAGGGAATTCTCAACATTCTTCTGAGAAATTTTATCTCTGTGACCTCTAATCGTCTTTTTATTTGTTTTTTATACTATCAATTGATATAGTTTCATATGTCAGAACTGACACTATGTAGCACAGATGAACTCTTTCTCACTTCTAGTGTCGTATGCACTACGTGTTACAACCACTTTGATAGAAAAAGAGAGCGAGAGAGAGGAGAAAAAGAAAGAAAGAGAGAGAGAAACAGAGAGAGAAACAGAGAGAGAAACAGAGAGAGAGTAAATCCTCATGTATTTTCTTCTTCACCATGCAGATTCTGCAAATTATTCATATGTTTTTGGGCACTAAGCCAGTCTGTAGCAGTAAGAAATCGTTTCATTCCTAAAATGAACCGTGGCTATTTTATCTTAAAAATAAAAGCTGGGATTGGAAGGGACATAGGTCCTGGCCACGTTCAGTTCGGTAACGTTCATGAAACAGACCACGGGAAGTTTTTTTTTTTTTTTTTTTTTTTTTTTTTTTTTAATAATAATGCTGAGCTACATAGCAGAGACAGACGGTCACCACGGCACAGTAGTCAATGTGTGCTCCAAAGCTGTTGGTGAAAAAACATTTGCACGCTCTCTGTGCCGGATTCCTCTCTATGACGTATCACATGACGTGTCACGTGACGTGTTTGTATACTTTCACGTTTATCTACAAGTTAAGTATTTCATTTTTAGCTTAATTACTGTTATGACCTTCACCTTATTATTTACAAGTAATGTCTTTTTAACAAGGAAGTACAACAAAGTCGAGCCACATCTTGTCATAGGTGGGATAGAAGTGAACATGCGGGCCTGGTAGGAGATCACAGTTGGGATAGAAGTGAACATGCGGGCCTGGTAAGAGGAGGATACTGCATCTCCTGAAGTTATACAGTTTTGTATCTTGGCCAACGTTGAAGAAACGGAGAAGATACACAAGCACTAACACCCCTCATCAGGGTGCAGACATATAACAATACCATAGTTTGTTACTGTCTTCTTAAGAAGTGTCATCACAGTCATACTGTCAACATGTCATCTATGACAACATCAATAAAACAATTCATATACAAATGTTGATGTCACTAGAGTGTTGCATTATATAATGGTAATATTGATGTCATTAGAGTGTTACATTATACAATGGTAATGTTGATGTCATTAGAGTGTTACATTATACAATGGTAATGTTGATATCATTAGAGTGTTACATTATACAATGGTAATGTTGATGCCATTAGAGTGTTACATTATACAATGGTAATGTTGATGTCATTAGAGTGTTACATTATACAATGGTAATGTTGATGTCATTAGAGTGTTACATTATACAATGGTAATGTTGATGCCATTAGAGTGTTACATTATACAATGGTAATGTTGATGTCATTAGAGTGTTACATTATACAATGGTAATGTTGATGTCATTAGAGTGTTACATTATACAATGTGTATTCCCGTGTGTTACCGGGGCCTCATTATGAGGGAGTAAAGAATAGTGACACTGTGACCTTCCAGGCATGTCGTAAGACGCGACTAAGGAGGTTGATCGATGGCTTGACAAGCTGTCATTGTAAAAAGCATTGTTATGGAAACAGAGCCATAGATTTTGGAAGCAGTGATCTCTGCAATATGTGACATTTTGGCACGCAAGGTTTCTGTTTTTAAGATTGTGGTTCTGCCCTATGTGCCGTCTTCGGCTCGAAAGGACAATAGATAGATAGATAGATTATACAATGGTAATGTTGATGTCATTAAAGTATTACATTATAAAATGGTAATGTTGATGTCATTAAAGTGTTACATTATAAAAAGATAATGTTGATGTCATTAATGTGTTACATAATAAAGAGGTAATGTTGATGCCATTAAAGTGTTACATTATAAAATGTTAATGTTGATGTCATTAAAGTGTTACATTATAAAATGGTAATGTTGATGTCATTAAAGTGTTACAATTATAAAATGGTAATGTTGATGTCATTAAAGTGTTACATTATAAAATGGTAATGTTGATGTCATTAAAGTATTACATTATAAAATGTTAATGTTGATGTCATTAAAGTGTTACAATTATAAAGTGGTAATGTTGATGTCATTAAAGTGTTACATTATAAAATGTTAATGTTGATGTCATTAAAGTGTTACAATTATAAAGTGGTAATGTTGATGTCATTAAAGTGTTACAATTATAAAGTGGTAATGTTGATGTCATTAGAGTGTTACATTATAAAATTTTCTCTTTGCATCCCTCTATCTCTTTGTCCCTCAATTTTCCCAGTTGTCCCAATATATTCAAGCTGTTCCCTTCTCATTATGTAGCCAAAATTTAATATTATTTTTTACCATATTCATTTGTGGAAAATTCTGAGGCAATATAGCTTACCATCAAAATCATAAATATTATTAAAGACATGTATGATGGTTACACATGTGCAGTTCGAACAGAGGAAGGACTGAGCGAATGTTTCCCAATAGAAACTGGGGTTAAACAAGGATGTATTTTATCGCCCTTGTTATTTGGAGTTGTTATGGACTTCATAATGAAGAAATGCTGCACTGGTAATGAAGGCATCGAATGGATACAAGGAGGTAATTTGGAGGACCTCGACTTTGCTGATGACGTAGTTCTCATCAGCAGTCAGATAAAAACGATGCAGGAAAACACAAATGAACTATCATCAATAGCCAGCAAAATTGGGCTTGAGATCAATCATGAAAAGACTAAATTTCATGAAAAGTTTAATTCCAACAGACGACAAAATATACATGGAAAACAAACCAGTAGAAGAGATCGATTACTTTATCTATCTTGGAAGTCGCATTGATCGTGAAGGGGATACAAGTAAAGAAATTAGAATCAGAATAGCTAAAGCAGCAATGTCTTTCAGAAGCCTTGAAAAGTTGTGGAAATCAAAACTCATCAGCACAAGCAAAAATACTTAGACCATTCAAATCAAACGTACTATCAACCCTTACGTATGCATGTGGGAGCTAGAAAACAACAAGAGACATAGAAACAAAGTTGATCGCATTCGAAAATAAATGTCTAAGGAAAATACTTGGTATAGCGTGGAACGAATTCAAAACAAACGAGGAAATTAGAGAAATCGCCAATCAACCACTAATATCTTCAGTAATAAAGAAAAGACGATGGTCATATGTTGGACATGTGATGAGAAGAGATAATAACCGAATTACAAAGCAAACCCTCATGTGGGAAACAACAGGTAAAGGGAAAAGTGGCCGACCCAGAGAGACACTGAGAAGAACATTGTTAAAGAGAGACAAGAGCAGCAGGAATGGGCTCCTTGAATGAGATAGAGCTGCTCGCACAGAACAGAGACAAATGGCGAGATTTTATAAAAGATCTTTACAAGGATTGAAAACTGCTAGAATAAAAATTTAGATAAGAGAAAGAGTATCTGGGTCTATGTCCTATGGGCCGGCTTCGAAAGGTCAATAGACAGACAGACAGACAGACAGACAGACAGACAGACAGACAGACAGGCAGACAGGCAGGCAGGCAGGCAAGCAGGCAGGCAGGCAGGCAGGCAGGCAGACAGACAGACAGACAGACAGACAGATAGATATTCATTTTTGAATGGTCCATATGCTACTGTGACAGTCTTAGTGAGTTCTCTATCTTGTTGACCTACCTTGATCTATCCTCGATCTATGTTGACCTACCTTGACCTACCTCGATCTATGTTGACCTACCTTGACCTACCTTGACCTACCTCGATCTATGTTGACCTACCTTGACCTACCTCGATCTATGTTGACCTACCTTGACCTACCTCGATCTACGTTGACCGATCTGCTTGGGCACCAGTGTATATGTTATTCTTTGAGAGAATTATAAATTATGGAGCTGAATATGTCATACTTGAAACTTGAAATGTTGATGTCATTAAAGTATTACATTATAAAATTATGACCTTCACCTTATTATTTACAAGGTTTTTTTAAATATAATAATCCATCGATTAAAGAAAGAGAGAGAGAGAGAGAGAGAAACAGAGAGAGAGAGAGAGAGAGAGAGACAGAGAGAGAGAGAGTAAATCCTCTGACATATGGAATTATCATTGCTGAGAGTGTGTAATATCAACATACTGTGGCTTCCCATTTTACATCCGCTTTAAGGAATAAAGGAAAACTTGTATCTATACATACGCGAGTGTGTGTGTGTTGTGTGTGTGTGTGTGTGTGTGTGTTGCTTGTTCGTTCAGAAATTTCATATTTGCTTTATCTCTTACTTGTTAATGGTTCTGGTAATTCACTCTCCTCTGTCCACGCTTCCTTGATCTTCTGCGGACACAAATACATGAATGACATGACAACGCGTTCATTAGAGATGTGTTGGTGATTTGTAAGATGTCCCATCAGTAGCAGACGCGTAGAAAATACAGAAACGGCTGGTGTCCATGTCGTGTATGTGTGGACGTGACGTGCATTGTGTTGTGCACCATCATGTTGTGTGTGTGTGTGTGGGCGTAAAGTGTAATGTGGTGTGCACCATCATATTGTGTGTGTCTTGACGTTACGTGTAATGTGGTGTGCACCATCATATTGTGTGTGTGTGTGTGTGGACGTAACGTGTAATGTGGTGTGCACCATCATATTGTATGTGTGTGTGGACGTAACGTGTAATGTGGTGTGCACCATCATATTGTGTGTGTGTGGGCGTAACGTGTAATGTGGTGTGCACCATCATATTGTATGTGTGTGGGCGTAACGTGTAATGTGGTGTGCACCATCATATTGTGTGTGTGTGGGCGTAACGTGTAATGTGGTGTGCACCATATGTGTGTGGGCGTAACGTGTAATGTGGTGTGCACCATCATATTGTATGTGTGTTGACGTAACGTGCTCTGTAGTGTGCACCATCATGCTGTGTGTGTGGACATAAAGTGCTGTGTGGTGTGCACCAACATGTAGTGTGGTGATAAACATCATTATTCCCAAATTTAAGCCCATACAACATACGTGTCTTCAAACTCCATAGATCTGTATGCTGGACTATGTCACATACACATTTCCATTGTATTCAGATTGTGTTTTTGTTGTTGTTGTGAGTGTTTATATAAACTTTGAGTCTCCTTCATCAGAGAATAATACAAGTGATAATGGGAGAACAGTGTGTTTATATATAAACAATAGGAAACTCTTTATACAGAGCTTCGCAGGAGGAGGCAATCTGATCATCAGAAGTGGACCCCGGCGAACAATTGTTTCGAACATTTAGTTTATTGACTCTCTAAGGGAAGTGGGCCAGACTGGGTCATGACTCCCAAGCGTCGACCTCCTGATGCATTGACTTTAAAGCTTACAGAATATTCGGCACAAAATAACGACACTTACTCTAGGCAAGAAAAATAACCTCTACAGAGATGAAATGTGTTAAACGAATGACAGGAAACAGTCTGAGAGATAAGATCAGAAATGAAGAACTAAGAAAAAAAGCTAGGAATAGCCCCCAACATAGAATATATAAGGAAACAACAGATAATATGGTTTGGCCACGTGACAAGGCAGAAAGATCAAAACACAACACAATGAGCCTTCAACAAACATTGTGAGAACACCAGACCCAAGGGTCGACCACGAAAAAGATGGCTCAATGGAATATTAGAAGCACTAGGAAACATAACAGCAGCAGAGTAAAAGACCGCAAATTATATCTCCCCTCGACACTGAAAGGCAGATGAGGAAGGAAAGAAGAAGACTATAGGCAACATTTCTGTTTGAATACAGTGTATACCAGCGTGATTTACTTACTTGTCTTAGCTTTAACCCACCACATTGGTGACCTATATATATATATATATATATATATATATATATATATATATATATATATATAGAGAGAGAGAGAGAGAGAGAGAGAGAGATGAATAAAATAGAAAAAATAATTTATTTCATTTTTCTCACGGGACGAAGACGTCGCAAAGTGCGGAAGTCAATAGTTGTCCATGATTGACGATTTGCTGCTAGCTCTTACCCTACATGTTTCTCAGTTTCATTGTTGAGCCTTCCCAGTCATTGTTCTGCTTAGTAATTTTCTTGGTCTACCTTGTTTTCTTTTACCAGATGGTTTCCACATGAAGCCTGACGGGGAAGTCTTTCTTCATTCATTCTCAGCACATGACCGATGTGTTTCCAACGCTTTCTTCCTATTAAACTCAACACGTATTCTTGTTTTGATTTGTCTCTTGCTTGTTCATTTGAAATGTATTCTTTCCAGCTTATGATTGAGATCATAGAAGGTTTATGTTTTCAAAGACATTTCATTTCCTACCTGAGGTCTGAGTGATATTATGTTTGAATGAACAATTGAACAAATAAGTGAATCTCTCTCTCTGTCTCTCTCTGCGATCAGGACCCAATCAGAGTAGGATTCCAGCTGCTCACATGAACTCAGCTGTCAGGTTAGGTGTGTTACAAACAGAACATCACAATTAGAGTCTGCCAGATCCACTCTGATTGAACACCCGTTAAAAACGTTGCACTGTGTTCTGCGCCAGTGGCCCAGTGCATCCGATTTCAGCCAGCATTTTATTCAGGTTTGCTTTCCCTAGCCTTTGATTGTCCCCAATCTTCCTGCAAGGCAGCAGGTGATCTTTTCTGTAGGGGGATTCTGCCCTTAGATGGTCGGCCCTCCCAGGTTTACGAGCACCATCTACCCGAGTCACTAGAGGTGACTAACACAGACATACACACACAAAGATATGAGATGTGACAAACACAGACATGCACATAGCGATACGAGGCATGACTAACACTGACATACATTAAGATATATGACACATGCCTAACATAAACATGCACATAAAGATATGAGATATGACTGACATAGACATGCACCCACAACGAAATTACACATGTCTAACATGGACATGCACACACAGATATGAGATATGACCAACATAGATAGGCACACACAATGATATGAGATGTGACTAGCATAGCCATGCAAACACAAGGATATGAGATGTGATATACACAGACATGCACACACAAAGATATGAAATATGACTAACATAAACATACACACAGAGATATGAGATATCACTAGCCCAAACATGCACACACAAAGATATGACACATGACTAACACAGATACACACTAAGATATGAGATATGACTAAACACATACACACTTAAAGATATGAGACATGATTAACATGGACACTCCAAGATATGAGATATGACTAACATGACACACACCAAGATATGAGCCATGGCCAGCACACACACACACACACACAAGCCACGATATGAGCCTTGGCTAGCAATGAAACACACCAAGAAATGAACCATGTCCAGCACAGAAAGAAAATATCCAGTACACATTAAGGTATCCATATGCTTGGGTTTGTTGTAGTCGGCAGACTCTTCTTAACATGGGAATCATCGACATACGAGACGCCGGCCCCCATGAACTGTTAACAGATATCGTCCAAACAGTTGTACGGAGATTTGAGAGTGCAGTCTGACCCGTAGAACGTTCCCTTGCATGAACAGATCCCGGTTGACTGTTCACAGGTGTCATTGAAACAGTGGTCAGGACATTTGAGAGTGCAAGTATGGCCCGTAGTACGCTTCCTTGCGCGTACAGTCTGCTCTTTCTGTGTCACATATGATGTCACAGCCACCAGAACACGTCTGTTCGCACTGTAGCCAAAATTTCCATCAGGACAAGTGTCATCACAGGTATAGCCAGGATGTTTGCAATGTTGGCATTTTCTGGATTTTCCTCACATAAAGAACTGACACTAAGACAAGACCCGGAGCAGTCGTGTCCATAGATCCCATGTGAACAGTTGCCGTGACACGTACCGATGATGACAGTGCAGCCTTTGCTACTCCCACCACACACTGTACAAAACGACCAAGAATGCCCGTCCAGACAATAGGTGTCTGTAAATGTTTGCACCTCACACACCGTCAGTGCACTCTCGTCCTGCGAAAAGGTCGGTGAGAACTCAAACTTACTGTGTGCCATTGTCGCTTGTATGGTGACTACAATAGTGTTCCCATAAATATTTTGGTATGATATATCATTATACTGGAACACTACACCGCCACTGTCAGAGAAAGCCTTTGGAGTGTCATTCTTTACCCGAATCATAGTGCTAGCTCGATGATAAATTCGAATGGTGTGAGTCTTCTGGGACGTGTCAAAGTTCAGATACCAGTAAACAGAATTGGTTCCACTTCTCAATTGTGTGTGTGTGCATTCATTGTCATAAAGATTGGTCTTTGTTTTGCCATTAATTGCGGCCTCCGGTCCACATCCGTCCACTGTATTATCAAGCATTAAATAAGTGAATGAAAAATAAACGCAATAAATATTATAAATTATGTTACGGAACGTCAGTATTTTGTTGTGTTCCCTTTTTGTAAAGCTGTCACCTAAACTTGTAGGGGTACGTCACACCCACTAATTGCTCATGCTACCAGCTTTGCCGCAGCACTAGAATTATTTGCCTGTTTTCTATAAATTGTGTTGTTGTTCGGTGCTCCAGCGAGAAGGGCATTTATTTGGCGAGACATCAACAGCGTCATCACACTCTACTTTATTTGATCTTTTGGTCAGACATCAACAGCGTCATCACACTCTACTTTATTTGATCTTTTGGTCAGACACCATCAGCGTCATCACACTCTACTTTATTTGATCTTTTGGTCAGACACCATCAGCGTCATCAAACTCTACTTTATTTGATCTTTTGGTCAGACACCATCAGCGTCATCACACTCTACTTTATTTGATCTTTTGGTCAGACACCATCAGCGTCATCAAACTCTACTTTATTTGATCTTTTGGTCAGACACCATCAGCGTCATCACACTCTACTTTATTTGATCTTTTGGCCAGACACCATCAGCGTCATCACACTCTACTTTATTTGAGCTTTTGGTCAGACACCATCAGCGTCATCACACTCTACTTTATTTGATCTTTTGGTCAGACACCATCAGCGTCATCACACTCTACTTTATTTGATCTTTTGGCCAGACACCAACAGCGTCATCACACTCTACTTTATTTGATCTTTTGGTCAGGCACCAACAGCGTCATCACACTCTACTTTATTTGATCTTTTGGTCAGACACCATCAGCGTCATCACACTCTACTTTATTTGATCTTTTGGTCAGACACCATCAGCGTCATCACACTCTACTTTATTTGATCTTTTGGTCAGACACCATCAGCATCATCACACTCTACTTTATTTGATCTTTTGGCCAGACACCAACAGCGTCATCACACTCTACTTTATTTGATCTTTTGGCCAGACACCATCAGCGTCATCACACTCTACTTTATTTGATCTTTTGGCCATACACCATCAGCGTCATCACACTCTACTTTTTTTGATCTTTTGGCCAGACCCCATCAGCGTCATCACACTCTACTTTATTTGATCTTTTGGCCAGACACCGACAGCGTCATCACACTCTACTTTATTTGATCTTTAGGTTAGACTAAGTAGCATGTTTCTGTGACCAGTGTTTCGATGTTGGTCAGTTCTCAGGGCTCCTAACAGTCCTCTACAAGTCACTGCCTGCAAAAACCTAGTCCTGCTATGTCCAATATATAAATTATCACGCAGTTATTCTCAGTCCCAAATTTTAAACATCCGATTATTACAATTTATTAAATTGACATTTAGTCTGAATGAAAATATTCATGAGAAAACATAAAATAATGACAACAAATTTGTAGATAAATGTAAGATTGATCAAATGGGATTAAAATATAACTGCACCATTTTAAATGTTCAAAATAATGAAGTTAATGTTACTAATCATCATCAAGTAACGGGTCTGCAGGCGTATGTGATCATGTCTCTCCACAACTTTCGATCTCGACAGTTATTTATCATTTCTGTTGTTGACCTTCTGGGGAGCCGTTATCTTAAGCTGTCTGGAATCTTTTCTCTTTGTTTCCCTCTATCTCTTCGTCCATCAATTTTGCTCCTGTTGTCACAATATATTCGAGCTGTTCCCTTCTCATTACATGGCCAAAAAAATGATGATTGTTTTTTTTTCTTAATATTGTAAATTAGCTCTTTTTTTGCTTTGGCCTCTTTCAGAACGTTTTCATTACTCTTCTTAGCTGTCCATGGTATTCTCAACATTCTTCTGTAAAACCACAATTCTACAGCCTACAGTGATTTTCTTGCCTGTTGTTCTATTGTCCATGATTCACATCCATATATTAAGACTGGCTCTACATAACAACTAAGAACTTTTTTTCTTATTTTCACTGTCAAAAATGGATTGCACAGTATCTTCCTAATTGTTTACAGCTGCTTTTGCCTGAGCCATTCTGCATCTCACCTCTGTTGTACATCTACCATCTGAGGTTAACATTGTTCCTAGATATTAAAATTCATTTACTTGTTTTAATATTGTTCCATTTGTCTTTATTGTGCATTTCGGTTATGTCTTTTTCTTTGTTGATACCATTACTTCTGTCTTTTTGCTTTTGAGACAGAGTCCTTTAAAATTTCTTTCCTTCACTATAAGGTCTAATATTTCTTGTAACTCATTTTCACTCTTAGCGATTAATTAAGACTGTATCATCAGCATACCTGAGGCTATTTATATTATGACTTCCAATTGTTATTCCTGGTATGTCCCTAATGGATCTTAAAATAATCTCACCATACACGTTTTAAAAAATCTGGTAACAGCGCTCAACTTTAACACCTTAATGTTACTATAGCCACCATAATACTAATATCAGGGTTGTTTACCTGTTGCGTTGACAACGCTCCGGTTGCATGTTCGCTTTGACAAACGGCCAGTTTGTTCTCTACATCAGCTAAACGTGCTTCCATTACTGCCAGTGTGGAAAGTGTGTAGAAAACAAGCGAACCACAAACAAAGCAAACCAGCAACACACAGCTAATCACACAATAATTAGTCCTGGTCGTTATCTGGGAACCAAATTCTTTCTCCCTTATTCTGTCTTCTGCCAACCGTACATTTTGGTAACATGGTGTGAAATTTAAATTATAATCCATTCTTTTGTCCGTGTTATCTGAAGACGCATTTGTGTATTGATGACACTGTTGTGAATCTAAACTCTGACTCACTGATTTCATCATGTTGGGTCGATCACAGTTTGTTTCTTCTTCCCATACCTCGAAATTATTGTTATTCTTTTCTTAATCTTTAAAATGTTGATTTAAAGTCTTTCAGATACATACAATTGATCTGCTCTTGAAATGTGTGGAATTAAGAAACGAGTAAATCTTATAATTTACCATCAAAAATCATAAATATTATCAAAGACATGTATGATGGTTACACATGTGCAGTTCGAACAGAGGAAGGACTGAGCGAATGTTTCCCAATAGAAACTGGGGTTAAACAAGGATGTATTTTATCGCCCTTGTTATTTGGAATTGTTATGGACTTCATAATGAAGAAATGCTGCACTGGTAATAAAGGCATCGAATGGATACAAGGAGACCATTTGGAGGACCTCGACTTTGCTGATGACATAGTTCTCATCAGCAGTCAGATAAAAACGATGCAGGAAAACACAAATGAACTATCATCAATAGCCAGCAAAATTGGGCTTGAGGTCAATCATGAAAAGACTAAAGTCATGAAAAGTTTAATTCCAACAAGTGACAAAATATACATGGAAAACAAACCAGTAGAAGAGATCGATCACTTTATCTATCTTGGAAGTCACATTGATCGAGAAGGGGATACGAGCAAAGAAATTAGAATCAGACTGGCTAAAGCAGCAATGTCTTTCAGAAGCCTTGAAAAGTTGTGGAAATCAAAACTCATTAGCACAAACACAAAACTTAGGCTATTCAATTCAAATGTACTATCAACCCTTACGTATGCGTGTGAAAGCTGGAAAACAACAAGAGATATAGAAACAAAGTTGAACGCATTCGAAAATAAATGTCTAAGGAAAATACTTGGTATAGAATGGAACGAATTCAAAACAAACGAGGAAATTAGAGAAATCGCCAATCAACCACTAATATCTTCAGTAATAAAGAAAAGACGATGGTCATACGTTGGACATGTGATGAGAAGAGATAATAATCGAATAGCAAAGCAAGCCCTCATATGGGAAACAACAGGTAAAAGAAAAAGAGGAAGACCCAGGGAGACACTGAGAAGAACATTGATGAGAGAGGCAAGAGCAGCAGGAATCGGCTCCCTCAATGAGATAGAACTGCTTGCACAGAACAGAGACAGATGGCGAGATTTGATAAAATATCTTTAAAAGAAAACTGCTAGAACAAAAATTCATATAGGAGAAGGTGTATCTTGGTCTACGCCCTATGGGCCGGTTACGGCTCGAAAGGTCAATAGATAGATAGATAGAAATCTTATAATAATAGTAAAATAATAGAAATTTAAAATTAAAAATTTATATATATATATATATATAGTAATTTGTAAATAAATTATAACTAATTGTTAATGATTTAATGTAAAGTGGTATCTTAATTATGTTGCTTTGTGTGTACGTTTTATAACACATTCCGTTGTCCAATTTATTCATTATTTACTTTAACAGATATTCTGTTTTTATTTATTTTGTAAAGAACTTTTAAATGTTATGTAGAGCCAGTCTTAACATATGGATGTGAATCACGGACAATAGGACAACAGACAAGAAAATCACTGGAGGCTGTAGAAATGTGGTTTACAGAAGAATGTTGAGAATACCATGGACAGCTCAGAAGAGTAATGAAAATGTTCGGAAAGAGGCCAAAGCAAAAAGAAAGCTAATTTACAATATTAGAAAGAAACAATCATCATTTTTTGGCCATTTAAAGAGAAGAGAACTGCTTGAATATATTTTAAAAACTAGGAAAATTGATGGACGAAGAGATAGAGGGAAGCAAAGAGAAAAGATAACAGACAGCTTAAGAGAATGGCTTGGTAGCTGGTCAACAACAGAAATGATAAATAACTGTCGTGACCAAAAGTTGTGCAGAGATATGATCATCTACGCCAGTAGGCTTGGTACTTGATGATGATCATAAAGAACTTAAAATATATTTACATTACTATTTTGGAATCATACATTTTTATAGTGATTCGTCCTTTTGTAAAATAATATCCATTGTTTCTAGTAACATGTGTTATACACTAAACTCTATAGTAACATGTGTTATACACTAAACTCTATAGTAACATGTGTTATACACTAAACTCTATAGTAACATGTGTTATACACTAAACTCTATAGTAACATGTGTTATACACTAAACTCTATAGTAACATGTGTTATACACTAAACTCTATAGTAACATGTGTTATACACTAAACTCTATAGTAACATTTGTTATACACTAAACTCTATAGTAACATGTGTTATACACTAAAGTCTATAGTAACATGTTCCTACAATCAATTCTCTAGCAACATGTTCCTACACTAAACTCTCTAGTAACATGTTTTACACTAAACTCTCTAGTAACATGTTTTTACACTAAACTCTCTAGTAACATGTTTCTACACTAAACTCTCTAGTAACATGTTCTTACACTAAACTCTGTAGTAACATATGTTCCTACACTAAACTCCCTAGTAACATGTTCCTACACTAAACTCACTAGTAACATGTTCCTATACTAAACTCTCTAGTAATATGTTCCTACACTAAACTCACCAGTAATATGTTCCTACTCTAAACTCTTTAGTAACATCTTCCTACACTAAACTCTCTAGTTACATATTCCTACACTAAACTCTCTAGCAACATGTTCCTACACTAAACTCTCTAGTAACATATTCCAACATTAAACTCTATAGTAACATGTTCCTACACTAAACTCTCTAGTAACACATTCCTACACTAATCTCTGTAGTAACATGTTCCTACACTAAACTCTCTAGTAACACGAGTTCCTACACTAAGCTCTCTAGTAATATGTTCCTACACTAAACTCACCAGTAACATGTTCCTACACTAAACTCTCTAGTAATATGTTCCTACACTAAACTCACCAGTAACATGTTCCTACACTAAACTCTCTAGTAACATGTTCCTACACTAAACTCACCAGTGATATGTTCCTACACTAAACTCTCTAGTAATATGTTCCTACACTAAACTCTCTAGTAACACGAGTTCCTACACTAAGCTCTCTAGTAACATATTCCTATACTAAACTCTCTAGTAATATGTTCCTACACTAAACTCACCAGTAATATGTTCCTACTCTAAACTCTTTAGTAACATCTTCCTACACTAAACTCTCTAGTAACATATTCCAACACTAATCTCTGTAGTAACATGTTCCTTCACTAAACTCTCTAGTAACATGAGTTCCTACACTAAACTCTCTAGTAACATGTTTCTACACTAAACTCACCAGTAACATGTTCCTACACTAAACTCTCTAGTAACATGTTCCTACACTAAACTCTCTAGTAACATATTCCTACACTAAACTCTCTAGTAACATGTTCCTACACTAAACTCTCTAGTAACATATTCATACACTAAACTCTCTAGTAACATGAGGTCCTACACTAAACTCTCTAGTAATATGTTCCTTCACTAAACTCACCAGTAACATATTCCTACACTAAACTCTGTAGTAACATGCTCCTACACTAAACTCTCTAGTAACATGTGTTCCTACCCTAAACTCTATACTGACATGTGTTCCTACCCTAAACTCTCTACTAGCAGGTTCCGAACTAAACTCTCTAGTAGCATGTTTCTACACTAAACTTTTTAGTAGCATTTGTTCCTACACTAAACTCTCTAGTAACCTGTGTTCCTACACTGAACTCTCTAGTAACATGTTCCCACACTAAACTCTCTAGTAATATGTTCCTTCACTAAACTCACCAGTAACATATTCCTACACTAAACTCTGTAGTAACATGCTCCTACACTAAACTCTCTAGTAACATGTGTTCCTACCCTAAACTCTATACTGACATGTGTTCCTACCCTAAACTCTCTACTAGCAGGTTCCGAACTAAACTCTCTAGTAGCATGTTTCTACACTAAACTTTTTAGTAGCATTTGTTCCTACACTAAACTCTCTAGTAACCTGTGTTCCTACACTGAACTCTCTAGTAACATGTTCCCACACTAAACTCTCTAGTAACATTTGTTCCTACACTAAATTCTGTAGTAACATATTCCTACACTAAACTCTCTAGTAATATGGTCCCACACTAAACTCTCTAGTAATATGGTCCCACACTAAACTCTCTAGTAATATGGTCCCACACTAAACTCTCTAGTAACATGTTCCTACACTAAACTCTCTAGTAATATGGTCCCACACTAAACTCTCTAGTAATATGGTCCCACACTAAACTCTCTAGTAATATGTTCCTACACTAAACTCTCTAGTAACATATTCCTACACTAAACTCTCTAGTAATATGGTCCCACACTAAACTCTCTAGTAATATGTTCCTACACTAAACTCTCTAGTAACATATTCCTACTCTAAACTCTCTAGTAATATGGTCCCACACTAAACTCTCTAGTAACATGTTCCTACACTAAACTTTCTAGTAACATATTCCTACACTAAACTCTCTAGTAATATATTCCTACACTAAACTCTCTAGTAACATATTCCTACACTAAACTCTCTAGTAATATGGTCCCACACTAAACTCTCTAGTAATATGGTCCCACACTAAACTCTCCAGTAATATGGTTCACACTAAACTCTCTAGTAACATGTTCCTATACTAAACTCTCTAGTAATATGGTCCCACACTAAACTTTTAAATAAACCGATTCCTACAATAAATTCTGGTGGTTGATTATAACTTTCTTTACTTTACACTATGTTTGTAAGTTGTGCCTTGTTTTACATTACACTTTGTTTGCTACTATTGGCTTACTTTATATTACACTTTTTGCTATTTGTTGCTTTCCTTACATTACACTTTATTAATTACTCGTGGCTTACCCTACATTACACTTTTTTGCTTCTTGTGGCTTACCTTACTTTACATTTTGTGAATTAATTGTGGGTTACCTTACGTTACTCTCAGTTCATTACTCGCGGGGTATCTTACATTACACTCAGTTCATTACTTGTGGCGTATCTTACATTACACTATGTTTAGCACTGTTGGTTTACTTCCATTACTCCTGGTGTTTCTTTCTGATGGATTCGTTTATATATTCGATGGGTGAGTCATGTTGGTGAGCTGAATACTCTCAGGAAACTATAGGATCACACAGTTTATTATAACAACCTGCTAGTTCCTTTATTATAACAACCTGCTAGTTCCTTTATTATAACAACCTGCTAGTTCAGTTATTATAACAACCTGCTAGTTCATTTATTATAACAACCTGCTAGTTCCTTTATTATAACAACCTGCTAGTTCAGTTATTATAACAACCTGCTAGTTCCTTTATTATAACAACCTGCTAGTTCATTTATTATAACAACCTGCTAGTTCCTTTATTATAACAACCTGCTAGTTTCTTTATTATAACAACCTGCTAGTTCCTTTATTATAACAACCTGCTAGTTCCTTTATTATAACAACCTGCTAGTTCCTTTATTATAACAACCTGCTAGTTCCTTTATTATAACAACCTGCTAGTTCAGTTATTATAACAACCTGCTAGTTCCTTTATTATATCAACCTGCTAGTTCATTTATTATAACAACCTGCTAGTTCCTTTATTATAACAACCTGCTAGTTCCTTTATTATAACAACCTGCTAGTTCATTTATTATAACAACCTGCTAGTTCAGTTATTATAACAACCTGCTAGTTCAGTTATTATAACAACCTGCTAGTTCATTTATTATAACAACCTGCTAGTTCATTTATTATAACAACCTGCTAGCTCATTTACTATCACAACCTGCTAGTTCATTTATTATAACAACCTGCTAGTTCATTTATTATAACAACCTGCTAGTTCATTTATTATAACAACCTGCTAGTTCATTTATTATAACAACCTGCTAGTTCATTTATTATAACAACCTGCTAGTTCATTTATTATAACAACCTGCTAGCTCATTTACTATCACAACCTGCTAGTTCATTTATTATCACAACCTGCTAGTTCATCTATTATAACAACCTGCTAGTTCATTTATTATAACAACCTGCTAGTTCATTTATTATAACAACCTGCTAGCTCATTTACTATAACAACCTGCTAGTTCATTTATTATCACAACCTGCTAGATCATTTATTATAACAACCTGCTAGTTCATTTATTATCACAACCTGCTAGTTCATTTATTATAACAACCTGCTAGTTCATTTATTATAACAACCTGCTAGCTCATTTACTATAACAACCTGCTAGTTCATTTATTATCACAACCTGCTAGTTCATTTATTATAACAACCTGCTAGTTCATTTATTATAACAACCTGCTAGTTCATTTATTATCACAACCTGCTAGTTCATTTATTATAACAACCTGCTAGTTCATTTATTATAACAACCTGCTAGTTCATTTATTATCACAACCTGCTAGTTCATTTATTATAACAACCTGCTAGTTCATTTATTATAACAACCTGCTAGTTCATTTATTATAACAACCTGCTAGTTCATTTATTATATCAACCTGCTAGTTCATTTATTATAACAACCTGCTAGTTCCTTTATTATATCAACCGGCTAGTTCATTTATTATAACAACCTGCTAGTTCCTTTATTATATCAACCTGCTAGTTCATTTATTATAACAACCTGCTAGTTCCTTTATTATATCAACCTGCTAGTTCATTTATTATCACAACCTGCTAGTTCCTTTATTATAACAACCTGCTAGTTCATTTACTATCACAACCTGCTAGTTCATTTATTATAACAACCTGCTAGCTCATTTACTATAACAACCTGCTAGTTCATTTATTATCACAACCTGCTAGTTCATTTATTATAACAACCTGCTAGTTCATTTATTATAACAACCTGCTAGTTCATTTATTATCACAACCTGCTAGTTCATTTATTATAACAACCTGCTAGATCATTTATTATAACAACCTGCTAGTTCATTTATTATAACAACCTGCTAGATCATTTATTATAACAACCTGCTAGTTCATTTATTATAACAACCTGCTAGATCATTTATTATAACAACCTGCTAGTTCATTTATTATAACAACCTGCTAGATCATTTATTATAACAACCTGCTAGATCATTTATTATCACAACCTGCTAGTTCATTTATTATCACAACCTGCTAGTTCATTTATTATAACAACCTGCTAGATCATTTATTATAACAACCTGCTAGATCATTTATTATAACAACCTGCTAGTTCATTTATTATAACAACCTGCTAGTTCATTTATTATAACAACCTGCTAGCTCATTTACTATCACAACCTGCTAGTTCATTTATTATAACAACCTGCTAGTTCATTTATTATAACAACCTGCTAGTTCATTTATTATAACAACCTGCTAGTTCATTTATTATAACAACCTGCTAGTTCATTTATTATAACAACCTGCTAGTTCATTTATTATAACAACCTGCTAGTTCATTTATTATAACAACCTGCTAGCTCATTTACTATCACAACCTGCTAGTTCATTTATTATCACAACCTACTAGTTCATCTATTATAACAACCTGCTAGTTCATTTATTATAACAACCTGCTAGTTCATTTATTATAACAACCTGCTAGTTCATTTATTATAACAACCTGCTAGCTCATTTACTATAACAACCTGCTAGTTCATTTATTATCACAACCTGCTAGTTCATTTATTATAACAACCTGCTAGTTCATTTATTATCACAACCTGCTAGTTCATTTATTATAACAACCTGCTAGTTCATTTATTATAACAACCTGCTAGCTCATTTACTATAACAACCTGCTAGTTCATTTATTATCACAACCTGCTAGTTCATTTATTATAACAACCTGCTAGTTCATTTATTATAACAACCTGCTAGTTCATTTATTATCACAACCTGCTAGTTCATTTATTATAACAACCTGCTAGTTCATTTATTATAACAACCTGCTAGTTCATTTATTATCACAACCTGCTAGTTCATTTATTATAACAACCTGCTAGTTCATTTATTATAACAACCTGCTAGGTCATTTATTATAACAACCTGCTAGTTCATTTATTATATCAACCTGCTAGTTCATTTATTATAACAACCTGCTAGTTCCTTTATTATATCAACCTGCTAGTTCATTTATTATAACAACCTGCTAGTTCCTTTATTATAACAACCTGCTAGTTCATTTATTATAACAACCTGCTAGTTCCTTTATTATATCAACCTGCTAGTTCATTTATTATCACAACCTGCTAGTTCCTTATTATAACAACCTGCTAGTTCATTTACTATCACAACCTGCTAGTTCATTTATTATAACAACCTGCTAGTTCATTTATTATAACAACCTGCTAGTTCATTTATTATAACAACCTGCTAGTTCATTTATTATAACAACCTGCTAGTTCATTTATTATAACAACCTGCTAGTTCATTTATTATAACAACCTGCTAGTTCATTTACTATAACAACCAGCTAGATCATTTATTATAACAACCTGCTAGTTCATTTATTATAACAACCTGCTAGCTCATTTACTATCACAACCTGCTAGTTCATTTATTATCACAACCTACTAGTTCATCTATTATAACAACCTGCTAGTTCATTTATTATAACAACCTGCTAGTTCATTTATTATAACAACCTGCTAGTTCATTTATTATAACAACCTGCTAGCTCATTTACTATAACAACCTGCTAGTTCATTTATTATCACAACCTGCTAGTTCATTTATTATAACAACCTGCTAGTTCATTTATTATCACAACCTGCTAGTTCATTTATTATAACAACCTGCTAGTTCATTTATTATAACAACCTGCTAGCTCATTTACTATAACAACCTGCTAGTTCATTTATTATCACAACCTGCTAGTTCATTTATTATAACAACCTGCTAGTTCATTTATTATAACAACCTGCTAGTTCATTTATTATCACAACCTGCTAGTTCATTTATTATAACAACCTGCTAGTTCATTTATTATAACAACCTGCTAGTTCATTTATTATCACAACCTGCTAGTTCATTTATTATAACAACCTGCTAGTTCATTTATTATAACAACCTGCTAGGTCATTTATTATAACAACCTGCTAGTTCATTTATTATATCAACCTGCTAGTTCATTTATTATAACAACCTGCTAGTTCCTTTATTATATCAACCTGCTGGTTCATTTATTATAACAACCTGCTAGTTCCTTTATTATATCAACCTGCTAGTTCATTTATTATAACAACCTGCTAGTTCCTTTATTATATCAACCTGCTAGTTCATTTATTATCACAACCTGCTAGTTCCTTTATTATAACAACCTGCTAGTTCATTTACTATCACAACCTGCTAGTTCATTTATTATAACAACCTGCTAGTTCATTTATTATAACAACCTGCTAGTTCATTTATTATAACAACCTGCTAGTTCATTTATTATAACAACCTGCTAGTTCATTTATTATAACAACCTGCTAGTTCATTTATTATCACAACCTGCTAGTTCATTTATTATAACAACCTGCTAGATCATTTATTATAACAACCTGCTAGTTCATTTATTATAACAACCTGCTAGATCATTTATTATAACAACCTGCTAGTTCATTTATTATAACAACCTGCTAGATCATTTATTATAACAACCTGCTAGTTCATTTATTATAACAACCTGCTAGATCATTTATTATAACAACCTGCTAGATCATTTATCATAACAACCTGCTAGATCATTTATTATCACAACCTGCTAGTTCATTTATTATAACAACCTGCTAGATCATTTATTATAACAACCTGCTAGATCATTTATTATAACAACCTGCTAGATCATTTATTATATCAACCTGCTAGTTCATTTATTATCACAACCTGCTAGATCATTTATTATATCAACCTGCTAGTTCATTTATTATCACAACCTGCTAGATCATTTATTATAACAACCTGCTAGATCATTTATTATAACAACCTGCTAGATCATTTATTATAACAACCTGCTAGATCATTTATTATATCAACCTGCTAGTTCATTTATTATCACAACATGCTAGTTCATTTACTATAACAACCTGCTAGTTCATTTACTATAACAACCTGCTAGATCATTTATTATAACAACCTGCTAGTTCCTTTATTATAACAACCTGCTAGTTCATTTACTATAACAACCTGCTAGTTCATTTACTATAACAACCTGCTAGATCATTTATTATCACAACCTGCTAGTTCATTTATTCTCACAACCTGCTAGTTCATTTACTATAACAACCTGCTAGATCATTTATTATAACAATCTGCTAGATCATTTATTATATCAACCTGCTAGTTCATTTATTATCACAACCTGCTAGTTCATTTACTATAACAACCTGCTAGTTCATTTACTATAACAACCTGCTAGATCATTTATTATAACAACCTGCTAGTTCCTTTATTATAACAACCTGCTAGTTCATTTACTATAACAACCTGCTAGTTCTTTTACTATAACAACCTGCTAGATCATTTATTATCACAACCTGCTAGTTCATTTATTATCACAACCTGCTAGTTCATTTACTATAACAACCTGCTAGATCATTTATTATAACAATCTGCTAGATCATTTATTATATCAACCTGCTAGTTCATTTATTATCACAACCTGCTAGTTCATTTACTATAACAACCTGCTAGTTCATTTACTATAACAACCTGCTAGTTCATTTATTATCACAACCTGCTAGTTCATTTACTATAACAACCTGCTAGTTCATTTATTATCACAACCTGCTAGTTCATTTATTATCACAACCTGCTAGTTCATTTACTATAACAACCTGCTAGTTCATTTATTATAACAACCTGCTAGTTCATTTACTATAACAACCTGCTAGTTCATTTATTATCACAACCTGCTAGTTCATTTATTATCACAACCTGCTAGTTCATTTACTATAACAACCTGCTTGTTCATTTATTATAACAACCTGCTAGTTCATTTACTATAACAACCTGCTAGTTCATTTATTATCACAACTTATGTATTAGATGACACCCTGTGTGCCAGTTTATTATCACAACTTATGTATTAGATGACACCCTGTGTGCCAGTTTATTATCACAACCTTCGTGCACTAAACTCCCTATCTTCTCATGACGAATACGAGTTAATATATTATAACAAACGAATCACAGATTAATTCCACATTTCAAAACACAAGCCAGTTTAATCCGTAGACATGTTTCTCGCTTATATCGACTGTTGTATATCTAGTCAAGGACACACACTTTGCAACGTCACGCGCTCTTACTTCAAATCCAGCGTAAGCTAACACAACATTCCGTCACAAAATATTGCTAAATCTATCCCTAAGAAATTTCTCTCGACTGTGTCATAAGATATGTACATTTTGTCAGCATGTTTGGACGGTCAAACAAAACGCTTGGGCGAAAACTGATATGCACTGACGAGTCATACCGAATTCTGAATCAGAAAAATCTTCTGTGCTGTTCTCAACAAACAGCCTGCATGTCAGGCGGCACAACTGACGTGTTAAGTAGTTCTTTTATCGTCTAACTGATATTTATAACGCAGTTATATCACTAAAACTTGTCTTCAATTTTACTTGAGTAGAAACGTTCGTATGTTGACAAGTGATAATAATTGTGTCCTAAAATATACTTCGTACTATTTATTTTTTTTCATCTCTCTCTCTCTCTCTCTCTGTCAGTCTCTCCATCCTTCTTTCTTTCTCCCGTATTTCTCATCTAAAAAAATACCGTTTCAAAATTCAAAATATTATTTCTTTCAATAGTTATACAGGCATAGGCGTCGAAATAGAAGGTCAATGGGTCAAAGTATAGCTCCAGATTTGGCAAAAAGCAAACTTGTAAAGTGCATGTGGTTTTGTTGTGCACTGATGGTAGTCCGACGGTAACAGTGGGCATCTAGAATGACATGTATCAGTGAGGTTTTTTTTTTTTAAGAATCTGCTTTTGTTGATTTTTGTTTTATAGTTTCTAAAATGCAACATCCGTTATAAACATACGCCCACATACACATGCATGCACATATATTATTTCATATGTGCTGTTGTTATGGGGCTCTCTTGGATTCTTATAAAGAATTAAAAATGAAGTAAAAGTTAGTGAAACGACAAACAATGAAGTGACAAATAATGAAATGACAAACAATGAAGTGACATCAAGTAGATCGACAAATAATGAAATGACAAACATTGAAGTGACATCAAGTAGATCGACAAATAATGAAATGACAAACAATGAAGTGACATCAAGTAGATCGACAAATAATGAAATGACAAACATTGAAGTGACATCAAGTAGATCGACAAATAATGAAATGATAAACAATGAAGTGACATCAAGTAGATCGACAAATAATGAAATGATAAACAATGAAGTGACATCAAGTAGATCGACAAATAAATGAAATGACAAACATTGAAGTGACATCAAGTAGATCGACAAATAATGAAATGATAAACAATGAAGTGACATCAAGTAGATCGACAAATAATGAAATGACAAGGAAATAGGCAAATAATTGCGATGCTGCGGTAAAGCTGGTGCTTCCTTGAATGAAGCGACATCAAGTTGATTAGAAAATAATGAAATGACAAACAATGAAGTGACATCAAATGAAGTGACAAACAATAAAGTGATATACAAAGATGTGCCTGTTTGTCCTAGGATTGCAAGAATGCTCATTATTTGCATATCAGCGTCGTCTAAGTTTGGCTGAGTCACGTTAGTCGCTTTTCCATAGGAACATGAAGTAGCAGCGTTGACAAAAGAGCAAGGGAAGACTTCCCTTACATTATAAATACGTATGCAAACTTGTTATGAGGGTGCTTGATATAAACATCATCAACTGAAAATAAATGTAATTACCAAAGAGAGATTTAATTTCAGCTTGCAGTAAATACTGGCATGGAAGTAGGAGAGTGACAGACTTCTGACGTGAGACAAACACAAGGAAGGAACAGCAACTTCTGACGTGAGACGAACACAAGGAAGAAACAGCAACTTCTGACGTGAGATGAATACAAGGAAGGAACAGCAACTTCTGACGTGAGACGAACACACGGAAGGAACAGCAACTTCTGACGTGAGACGAACAAGAGGAAGAAACAGCAACTTCTGACGTGAGACAAACACAAGGAAGAAACAGCAACTTCTGACGTGAGACGAACACAAGGAAGAAACAGCAACTTCTGACGTGAGCGGACACAAGGAAGAAACAGCAACTTCTGACGTGAGACGAACACGAGGAAGAAACAGCAACTTCTGACGTGAGACGAACACAAGGAAGAAACAGCAACTTCTGACGTGAGATAAACAGGGAACAAACAGCAACTTCTGACGTGAGATAAACAGGGAACAAACAGCAACTTCTGATCAAGATCGTTACCACAGGCTTCATAACCCATGTCCCTCAAGACTGTATGATGCTACTATCTTCACAAACCTATGGAAGGGAATCATGGACAGTAGATAAATAAATGAAAAGACAAATAGAGACCCCAGTGGTGGTATTTGTCAGAAGAATGTTGAATGTTCCCTGGACAGCTAACAAGACTAACGAAGACATTCTAAAAGAAAAATTTAAAAATACCAAAAAAATGGTATGTTAGAAGCTTTACGTGATAAGTGGACGACACAGACTAAACGACGTTTCGGCCCAATAGGCCTTCAGCAGGAACAAACAAAAAAAAACAAACACACAAAACTAATAACAAAACATTCAAAACAAAAATTTTCGAAATATGCCTATCCTGTGTGTATGAAAAGGAAATGGTAACAAAAGTGTGGCTGTCGTGAATGTGCAAAAAAGTGCGCAAATGCACACCGAACCAGAGGAGTTTACACAGGGGTCCGTGTGCAAACACAAAGGAGAAAGAATATAACAGTAGACTAACAGGTGCTCAAAAGGCGGTAAGAGTGAGATGTCTGAGAGTGGGGTACAATAAAAACAAAAACAAATGAGGGGTAAGGAGCACAGAAAAAAGGTATAGAGGAGAACACCGAAGTGTCTCATAAGGGACTAGAGGAGAAGAACTATAAATATCATGGCATAGTAGATAGA
Source organism: Megaustenia siamemsis (assembly GCA_032433765.1). Lineage (NCBI taxonomy): Eukaryota > Metazoa > Mollusca > Gastropoda > Stylommatophora > Ariophantidae > Megaustenia > Megaustenia siamemsis. The sequence continues at coordinate 69,727,551 of JAVIAB010000108.1, forward strand.
CCAAAGATCCCAAATATGAAGGCTATGCTAAAGGGAAGGTGCAACCAAAAGGAAACTATGTGTATGGGTGTGATATATTCATGCCTCGTGGGGTCTTCGCATTTGTATGCATTCATTTGTATTTCTTTGCCTTAACCACATTCTAAAAGAGGCCAACACAAAAAGGAAGCTCCTAAAAACTCATCAGAAGGTAAAAATCGACACAACGAAAAAACGTTTCGGGCACATCATGAGGAGGGGAAAGTTGTTGTATTTGGTTACAACTGGCAAGATGCAGGGAAAGAGAGATCATGGACGACAAAGAGAGAAGATACTAGATAGCTTTGTGTCATGGCATGGAAAACAGTCAACAACAGAACTGATACGATGTACTGTGGATAGAAGATTGCGGAAGGACATGATCGCGTCGCCTCCCGTATGGCACATGATGATGATGATCATCAGCACAACATACACTATATATCGGAAAGCATAACATCTGCCCCAGGGATTCACTTGAACTTTCCAAAACGAAGAAAGTCTTCACTGGATCCGTGACGCGTCAAGGGTTGATTAAACTCCACGTACATTGATGGTATGTCGGGTCGGGTAATGTTACCTACTACAGTAAACAGTACAACTTGCGGCTGCCCTGCTGCCTTGCATGTATGCTCGGGAGAGTAAAAGGCTAAGGGAGGGTACCCCGAAGTAAAACAACCCCACTGCCTTGTGGGTGAGACATTTTAGTCAAAGGCTAGCGGAGCCAACCGTAAACAAACCAACGGAAGGCAACAGAAAATGACCGTCGTAATTTCATTGTACAGTCATGAATCGCCACAATATTAGAAATCACGACAACAACGTTAATGGGGATTCCAATGGAAAACCCTCGTTTGGTAGGGGACATCATGTGCTACAGGTGATACCCGATCGTCATCAAGCTACTGTAAGCAAAATAAAGATAAAACACTCTAAAGATGGGTACTTGGAATGTGAGAACACTCATGCAGAAGGGTAAACTGGAAAACATCAAACAGGAAATGAAAAGATTGGGTTTATATTTACTGGGACTTTGCGAAATGAGATACACTGGATCAGAGGAGATATATTCTGATGAACATAAAATAATCTATTATGGAGGTACTGAACACCAAAGAGGAGTAGGTATCATCTTGGATGCAGAAAGAACAAGAACAGTTAAATGCTTTTACCCAATATCTGACAGAGTCATTTTAGTCAAATTGAATGGAAAGACAATAGATATACATTTTATACAAGTTTATGCACCAACAGCAGACAGTCTAGAGGAAACAACTTATACATTTTACGACGAGTTAAATAATACACTTCATAAAAGGCAAACCACATGAAAACACCATAGTTCTAGGGGATTTTAACGCAAAAGTAGGAAAGGAAAGAGTTGAGGAAGTAGTTGGTCATTATGGCTTAGGCGAGAGGAATGAAAGAATTGAAAAACTTATTGACTGGGCAAGAACAAACAACATGATGAAGGAAACACCTGGTTTAAGCAACCATCCAAGACGTCTGTTGACATGGAAAAGACCAGGAGATAACGCACGTAATCAAATTGATTACATAATGATAAGCAATAGATTTAGAAACAGTCTGGTGTGTGTGAAAACTAGGCCAGGGGCAGACTGCAATAGTGATCATGTACCAGTTGTGGGAAAGCTTAGAGTAAAATTAAAAGCAACAAAACGAGCCTCAGTTAACATCAAGATAAATTTAGATTTACTCAAACAGACAAGAAGTTGCAAGACGAATATAACAACACAATTCAGAACCTGTACAATGCAATAGAGAAGATACAAAACATTGATGAACAGTGGAAATGCTAAAAAAATTCAATGCAACAAACATCAAAAGAGTTCATACCACCAGTGAGGGCAAATTCAAGAAAGAAATGGATGACAGATGGCATTTTTCAGCTAATGGATTCAAGAAGAAGAACTAAAGAAAATAAAAATTAGTATAAGAGATTAAATAAAGAAATTGTAATAAAATGCAATGAAGCAAAAGAAGCATGGCTAAAGCAGAGATGCAAAGAGATTGAAATGCAACAAAAAGGAGATACCAAAGCTACATACACACAAATTGAAGAATTAACAGGAAGAAAAACGCAATCAAAAACTGGATGTTTAAGATCAAAGGAGAACTGTTGATTGAACAAGAAAGCATAAGGGAACGATGGATAGAATACATTAAAGATCTTTATAATGATGAACGAACAGAAGTAAATATTAAGGACAATGGAGAAGGACCAGAGATACTCAAAGAAGAAGTGGAAGACGCCTTGCACAATATGAAAGCATGAAAAGCTCCAGGACCAGATAATAAAACTAAAGAAGAGATTGAAGCAATAGGTGATTTTGGAATAGAAATAATAACAAAAATATTGAATGATATCTACAACACCGGATATATACCAGGCGACCTGCTCAAATCAATATTCATAGCCCTACCAAAGAAATCTGGGGCAATTGAATACGATGATCATCGCACAATAAGCCTTATAAGTCATATGACTAAGAAAATACTAAGAATCATCATGCGAAGAGTGCGAAACAAAATCAGTCCAGAAATTAGCGACGAACAGTGTGGTTTTGTTAGAGATAAGGGAACAAGCAATGCCATTTTATCATAAGATCTTTAGTAGAAAGAGCCATAGAGGTGAAAACAGATCTATACCTATGTTTCATAGATTACACCAAGGCATTTGACAAAGTAAAGCACCAAGAAATAATCAAAATTTTAGAAAGCATAAACGTAGACAGCAAAGATCTAAGAATAATAAAGAACATGTACTGGCAACAAACAGCGGCCATAAGAACTGGAAACCAATTGGGAATGTTTCAAAAAATAAATTAGGGTGTTATGCAAGGTTGTGTGCTGTCACCAGATTTGTTTACTATTTATAGTGAGATAATTTTAAGATCCATAAGGGGCATGCCTGGAATAACAATCGGAGGTCATAATATAAATAATCTAAGGTATGTTGATGATACAGTCTTAATCGCTAAGAGTGAAAATGAGTTACAAGAAATGTTAGACATTATAGTGAAAGAAAGCAAAAATAAAGGACGCAGCCTTAATAGCAAAAATACAGAAGGAATGGTATCAATAAAGAAAAAGACATCACCTCCGTGCAAAATAAAAACAAGTGGAACAATATTAAAACAGGTAAATGAATTTAAATATCTGGGAACAATGTTAACCTCAGATGGTAGGTGTGCAAAAGTGGTGAGATGCAGAATGGCTCAGGCAAAAGCAGCTTTCCAAAAAATGAGGAAGGTATTATGCAATCCATTTTTGACAATTGAAACAAGAAAAAGAGTTCTTGAATGTTATGTACAGCCAGTCTTAACATATGGATGTGAATCATGGACAATAGGACAACAGACAAGAAAATCGCTGGAGTCTGTAGAAATGTGGTTTTACAGAAGAATGTTGAGAATATCATGGATAGCTCAGAAGAGTAATGAAAACGTTCAGAAAGAGACAAATGCAAAAAGAGTTAATTTCCAATATTAGGAAGAAACAATCATCATTTTTTGGCCATGTAATGAGAAGAGAACGGCTGGAATATATTGTAACAACTGGGAAAATTGAGGGACGAAGAGATAGAGGGAAGCAAAGAGAAAAGATACCAGACAGCTTAAGAGAATCGCTTGGCAGAAGGTCAACAACAGAAATGATAAAAAACTGTCGTGATCGAAAGTTGTGGAAAGACATGGTCACCTACTCCAGAAGGCTTGGTACTTGATGATGATGATGATGATAATGATGATGATGATGATGATGATGATGACATTGATGGTGACGACGTACTGTGGGATCAAGGTGTGAATTTGTTCATTCGTTTAACTAAGTAGAGACTACAAACCAAACAATCTTCTAGACAAAGTACTCAGGTCTGATCAGAATTTGTTTCAGCTTCGTTCCTGGACATTCCGGTGTGAGAGGAAGTTGTAGGACGGGCAGATAACTCAAACATTGATCATGAATCTACAACCATATCTCCAGGCTCCGTGAACATCAAGTCAAAGCTGGATACGCCTGAACAAAGCGAGGTAAAACACAAACAAACAAAACATCAGCACAGAACTGGAGCCGCCAGTCTCCACACACTGATGGATATACTGGGAGGGCATCTCAGCACTTATGGACATGTCCGATAAGCAAAGAGGATGTATGTTCCGTTGACTAAATATAGATATAGTTATAGTTAGTCGAAGGCCCCGGTATCACTGCAAATGAATGAAAATCCATAATTGCTCAACCGCCTGTACCAGTGAAATCATCCGAATTAACATCTCATCGAATATCTAAACAAAGAAAGGGAGCTGCAGTCACCATCATAGCAGCTACAGCGCACACCAAAAAAGACATAAGGCGTAGCCCCACCGAAAGTGAACGCGGTTGAACTGTCCTTAGTCGTACGATATCATAATTCATCTTGAGCAATCTGAATATAGAAACGCCACCCAGATGAAAAGCACAGCTCACGGTATGCATTGAGCACTAAACTCAGTAGCTCTGGTAGCAAGCCGGACTTTTAATATGAGGAAACTGCGACAAGAAACACTTTTCAGACAGAACCTTAATGGTTCCTAGATCAGCTGGTATATTTCTTCACTTTCGTCATGTTAATTTCATCAACATATGTTCAACAACAACAATAACAATAAACATATATGTTTAACGTGAATTCACGGTCAGATTCAAATCAAGAATATGAGACTTCCAGTTATCATCAGTGATGTCATGCTGCGCGTCAAAGGTTATTGTTTATTTTTAGCTCTTTTACTTATAACGTGAGTAGTCTCGTGGTGGTTACATTATTGTTTCGCTCGTTACTGTTAGTAGAATTAGTTTAATATTGGTTACTTTGTGCTCGTTACTAATTGTGGGAGTAGTTTACCATCGTAAATGGAAAAAAAGAATCATTGTTAAGATTCCAAAAAAGGGCAATCTTAGAGATTGTAACAACTGGAGAGGCGTGACACTTTTGTCAGTTGCCTCAAAGTTATTCTGTAAAATCATCCTAAATAGAATAAAGGATTCAATAGATACAGTAATGCGTGAAGAACAGGCTGGGTTTAGAAAAGGGAGAAGCTGCCTTGACCACATTTTTACTCTACGACTTATATTGGAGGACACATTGAGAAGCAAAAACCTTTTGTACTTAACTTCATCGACTTCAAAAAAGCATATGATAGTATTCATAGAGATTCTTTGTGGAGAATTATGAAGCAATATGGCTTACCATCAAAAATCATAAATATTAAAAAAGACATGTATGATGGTTACACATGTGCAGTTCGAACAGAGGAAAGACTGAGTGAATGTTTCCCAATAGAAACTGGGGTTAAACAAGGATGTATTTTATCGCCCTTGTTATTTGGAGTTGTTATGGACTTCATAATGAAGAAATGATGCACAGGGAATAAAGGCATCGAATGGATACAAGGAGAACATTTGGAGGACTTCGACTTTGCTGATGACATAGTTCTCATCAGCAGTCAGATAAAAACGATGCAGGAAAACACAAATGAACTATCATCAATAGCCAGCAAAATTGGGCTTGAGATCAATCATGAAAAGACTAAAGTCATGAAAAGTTTAATTCCAACAGACGACAAAATATACATGGAAAACAAACCAGTGGAAGAGATTGATTACTTTATCTATCTTGGAAGTCACATTGATCGAGAAGGGAATACAAGTAAAGAAATTAGAATCAGAATAGCTAAAGCAGCAATGTCTTTCAGAAGCCTTGAAAAGTTGTGGAAATCGAAACTCATCAGCACAAATGTTAAGTTTCATGTTTAGGAATCAGTGTTATTCTTTAGTGTTTGCTCTGTTTTGTTTTGTTTTGTTAACACAAGCTTTATATCTCTAGCGAAGCCCCGGGAAAATTAATTTTTGCGTAAAAATCACTTTTCCCTAAATCCACACTACCAGCCGTGTGTTCAGGTGTCCCTTGCCATGCACGCAGGTGACCCTTGCCATGCACGCAGATATTCTTCGACTTCATAGGTACTCTATAGCCGAGATTTGACATTTCTTGTTGCTGTTATTTTTTTTTTTTTTTAGATTTTTCATGTTAGTTATGTCAGCTCAGTGAACATTTTTGGTCAATCCTTCTCGACTTCCAGCTGTCAAGGGTTTTTCAGCGTGCGCGGGGTGCACACGGGACCTCCATTTTTTTTTTTTTTTTGCCGTTTTCCAAGTGGGCTAGACATCGGATTTAACTTCCAGAAGACCAAAGGAGGGTAAAGCCCTGAAGAAAGCAGAGATTCTAAGAGAACAATTCTTGTCCAGATCGGACATTATGCTTCGAGACTACCCTTATTCCATTCCTCTTCCTCTTCTTCTTCCTCTTTTATTATTCCTTTTCTCGTCCAGTTTTCTAGCAACTCTTTTAAGATCATTCCATGCCCTCGCCATCCACCTTATCTCTGCTCCTCTTACTCGTTACTCGTTACTCATAATCGGAACAATCTTGTAATGGTTAGTGGTTAACGTAATAGTTTACTCGTTACCAATAATCAACGTAATATAGTAACGATTACTACACTGGTTTACTTGTTACTAGGGAGCCGCGATAGCTCAGTGGTTAGTGAACTGGACTACAAAAGACAAGAGACAGGGTTCGATCCCAACCGACGGCTTCCGGGTTCACCCAGCCATAAATGGGTACCGGATTTTTCTGGGAATGTAAAGCGGCACGGGGTAATACCGACCACATTTACCCCAAAAAATCATGTACTGAAGGTCTGTAAAATTTATGGCCGCTAACACCATATTCCCTATACGCCACTTGGCGTGAGGGGGGTACTTTAATTTCTTTTTTTTTTACTTGTTACTAAAGTAGGAGAGAAGTCCCTTGTGTGCTAGTCTACTCGTTACTAATAATCTGACTGTTATTGGTACATTGGTTTTCTTCCTTCCTGTCGTCCACCCGATGGTTACTAAAGGAATTAATATCCTCTTCATCATCCGGCGTTAGAAGGACGTTAAGTGGGCGTTAATACGTTGTGTTGTAGATTGTTGTAGAACTGTCCTATTTGGGCCTTTTGGACCTAAACATCCGATTTTATTATGTTATTTTTGAATACCGGGTTGTCCTTTCTCTTCGATCCCTACTCGCTTGGTCAGACTAGAAATGTCAGTCTGTTTCTGGAAGCACGGCAAGGAGGTGGAGTAGGAAAACCTGGTCAAGCGATTCAGGCGCAAGCCGTCAGCTGTGAATCGCTGACAGCGTCCAGTTCTACTTGAGGTTTTTGCCACCGTTAATTCATTGGTTTGAGAACATACTTGTCGTTAGTTCAATTTTGTCTGAAACAAAAGCCAAGTAAGAGCACTGGCCGCCTCTTCATCCATATGTTATAGATTAAAACAGAAAAGATGATACAGTTCACAACTTTGCCACGTGACATTCCATGTAAATGTGGTTAAGGATATTGAGACACCACGTCAACAGTACGAGAGGGATATCTGTTGTAAGCCAAGTATGACGTCATTCCTAGAAAAGCAAATTACTGAAGTCGTTCGTCATCACCTCCTCGCGTGCAACAAAAATGTAAGTAGTATGTAATGAAGACGCACAAGTCAGAGAAGCGCAGGCAGTCTCATGACGCATACAGATAATGGTCTTAGTGCCAAAGTTACCTTCATACATTTGTGGGTGATGTGATCAGTATTGCGTCATTGATAACATCATTGTGTATGACATTTGTACGTAGATTATATTTCATAGTTGACACCAAGACGTTTGGCAGCGTACACCAACAAGTTTGGGACACCACGACAGAGCTGGCGCTTCCAAGACACCTAGCATAACGTATGGTATCACTGTCACAAATAGCAAGCGGCTGTCAGGGCAGTGGCTATCAGGACAGTGGTTATCAGGACAGTGGCTATCAGGACAGTGCTATCCGGACAGTGGCTATCAGTGGTTATCAGGACAGTGGCTATCAGTGGTTATCAGTGGTTATCAGGACATTGGCTATCAGTGGCTATCAGGACAGTGGCTGTCAGTGGCTATCAGTGGCTATCAGGACATTGGCTATCAGTGGTTATCAGGACAGTGGCTACCAGTGGTTATCAAGACAGTGGCTATCAGTGGTTATCAGGACAGTGGCTATCAGTGGCTATCAGTGGTTATCAGGACAGAGGCTATCAGTGGTTATCAGGACAGAGGCTATCAGTGGTTATCAGGACAGTGGCTATCAGTGGCTATCAGGACAGTGGCTATCAGTGGTTATCAGGACAGTGGCTATCAGTGGTTATCAGGACAGTGGCTATCAGTGGTTATCAGAACAGTGGCTCTCAGTGGTTATCAGGACAGTGGCTATCATGACAGTGCCTATCATGACAGTGGCTATCAGGACAGTGGCTATCAGGATAGTGGCTATCACTGGCCATCAGGACAGTGGCTATCAGGACAGTGGCTATCAGGACAGTGACTATCAGGACAGTGGCTATCAGTACAGTGGATATCACTGGCCATCAGGACAGTGGCTATCAGGACAGTGGCTATCAGGACAGTGACTAACAGGACAGTGGCTATCAGGAAAGTGGCTATCAGGACAGTGGCTATCAGGACAGTAGCTATCAGGACAGCGGGCGAAACATCAAATTAGCTAATAGTACACAAAGGGGCAAGGCAGGGATGCACACTCTCCCCTTGACTCTTCAACATCTTTGCTGTGAGCATCATGAGACGATGTCAGAAACGGTGATTGTTTGTGAAGTTTGCCCATTTTACAATAAATTATAACAATTTCCAGATCTCAGATACGCTGATGCCACTGTCCAACCCTGAAACGGTGCAAGGAGATTACTAAAGAGACAATCTAGTGTGTTAAAAAATACAGTGAAGAGTAAAATCTCTATGCAAACATAGAGAAAACCAAGATAATGTCCATTGACAAAACAAAAAGCCAACCCAAACCATCATTAACAGTGAAGAACTTGAGATAGTAACAACTTTGAATATGTGAGATCTGTAGTAAATAACAATGAAGACTGACAGAGAGAGAGAGATTAAAGGAAGATTAGCAATAGCAACACAACAATTAAACAGAATGAAGAACATGTGACACAATACCAGCAAGGCAGTAACATTAAAACTACCGATGGCATGTTTCTTCCCGATAGCAACATATGGTTGTGAATCATATACAATATCGCAAACAACAATATAGAAAAATGGTTCATTTGAAAGAAAATGCTACAGAAAACCTCTTAACATCCCTTGGATACTGAAACGGAGCAATAAAGACATTAAAAAAGACCAGAATATTTGAAAGAATTGGCCTATAGATACCATTCTACAGAGAAATTTAAAATACATCAAAAGATACAGCAGGCTGGAAAGAACAATACCTGGTACCTGGGCTACATATCAGGGCAGACCAAGAAGGAGGTGGTTTCAAGACATCAAGGTCACCTTGAACATGATTACAGAAGAAGTTGGGGATCTGGCTAGAGACAGACAATCTTTCAGATGGGATGCGGTGAATGCAACATTCTGTGAGAGATCTGGCTAGAGACAGACAGTCTTTCAGATGGGATGCGGTGAATACAACATTCTGTGAGAGATCTGGCTAGAGACAGACAGTCTTTCAGATGGGATGCGGTGAATGCAACATTCTGTGAGAGATCTGGCTAGAGACAGACAGTCTTTCAGATGGGATGCGGTGAATGCAACATTCTGTGAGAGATATGGCTAGAGACAGACAGTCTTTCAGACGGGATGCGGTGAATACAACATTCTGTGAGAGATCTCGCTAGAGACAGACAGTTTTTCAGATGGGATGCGGTGAATGCAACATTCTGTGAGAGATCTGGCTAGAGACAGACAGTCTTTCAGACGGGATGCGGTGAATGCAACATTCTATGAGAGATCTGGCTAGAGACAGACAGTCTTTCAGACGGGATGCGGTGAATGCAACATTCTGTGAGAGATCTGGCTAGAGACAGACAGTCTTTCAGACGGGATGCGGTGAATACAAAATTCTGTGAGAGATCTGGCTAGAGACAGTCTTTCAGACAGGATGCGGCGAATGCAACATTCTGTGAAAGATCTGGCTAGAGACAGAGATTCATTTAGACATTTAGACGGGTTTATTCTACCTTTTTTTAGCTCCCAGTGGAGCATAGGTCTTCAACAAACACTTTCAGCTCCCTGTGGAGCATAGGTCTTCAACAAACACTTTCCAAGTCGTTCAGTTTTTTGCCATTCTTTTAAGATCATTCCATGTCTTCCCCATCATCTTCATCTCTGCTTCTATCTGTCTTCTCCAAGAATTCCTTGGTCTTCCTCTTTGTCTTTTCCCCTGGGGATTCCACTTTGTCTTTTCCCTGGGATTCCAAAAAAGGGCCTGCTGTGTAATACTCTCAGTTGGCTTCCGTAGTGTGTGTCCTATCCAGCGTCATCGTCTTCGCTTTATCTCTTTAACCACTGGTATTTGACCGGTACATTTCCATAATTCTGTGTTAGTGATTTTGTCCTGCCATTTCCATCCTTTTATTTTGCGTAAGCATCCATTAATGAAAGTCTGTATCTTCATGATTGTCAATTTTGTTGTTCTCCATGTTTCACAACCATATAATAGGACTGACTTAACATTTGAATTGAAAATTTTATTTTTGTATTTAACTTAATTTCTTTGGATTTCCATATGTTTCCCAGTGCAATGAAAGCTCCTCTTGCTTTTGATATCCTTATTTTGGCATCATTTTCTGTTCCTCTTTCTTTATCTATATTACTGCCCAGATATATGTAAGATTGTACGTCTAGTAGAGGTATTTCTCCTAGTTTTATTTGGTTATTGCCAACTGTATTAATTCTCACAATGTTGGTCTTATCTCTATTAATCTTCTGTCCTAGCTGTTGTGATCTCTCATCAAGTATGCTCATTTTATCCTGCATCTGTTGATGGCTGTGTGATAGGAGAGCTATGTCGTCAGCAAAGTCTAAATCATCAAGTTTTTTGGTCAGTGACCACTGGATTCCATTTCTATTGTTTTGAGTTATTTTCATAATCCAATCTATGGCCAGTAGAAAGAGAAATGGGGACAGAAGGCATCCCTGCCTTACTCCTGTTCTTATTTCAAATGATTCTGTAAGCTGTCCTTCATGCACCACACTACATTTCGTTCCTTCATACATTGTTTTTATCAGGTTAATAAACTTTATGGGGATTCCGTAATGACTCAGCAACTTACAAAGCATTTTTCTGTCTAAACTATCAAATGCCTTTTCGTAATCTATGAATCCAATATAAAGTGGGGATTTTAGTTCTAAACTTTGTTCAACTATTATACGTAGAGTAGTTATTTGATCAGCACATGATCAGTTCTTCCTAAAACCTGCTTGTTCATCTCTCAAATGTTTGTCTATGGCATATTTTAGTCTCTCCAGAATGATTCTGCTTAATATTTTTCCTGGCACTGATAGTAGCATAATTCCCCTACAATTTGTGCACTCCTGTAAACTTCCTTTCTTTGGTAGTTTGATCATATAACCTTCTTTCCAGTCTTTATGTATTTCTTCCCTCTCCCAAATTGTATTCAATAGATCATGTAACATCTTGGTAGAGGCGTTAATATCTGCTTTGATGGCTTCCGAAGGGATTTCATCTGGTCCTGTGGCTTTACCATTTTTAAATAGTTTGATGGCTTTCATTATTTCTTCTTTGCTTGGTTTTCCACAGTTAACGTGTAACTCTTTTTCTGCTGGTAGTATATCTGGAGGATTATTTGAGCCGGGTCTGTTCAAAAGTTCTTCAAAGTGCTCTTTCCATCTCTCCATTTGTTCCCTTATATTACTAAGCAGCTTTCCTTTCTTATCTTTAATAAATGCATTGATCTGTTTGTATTTTCCACTTAATTTCTTTGTGCTGTTGTACAGTTTTTTTCATATTCCCTTTATTTTCTGCTTCTTCTGCCTCTTTAGCTAGTTCATCTATATATTTCCTCTTATCCCTTTTAATGCATCTTCTCACTTCTTTGTTCACCTCTGTGTAAGCTTCCTGTGTCTTTGCTCTATTACTTCTTGTTTTGCTTTTATTTATGTCTACTTTCTTGTTCTTTCTTTCTTTAATTTTATCCAGAGTCTCTGCTGTCATCCATGCCTTATTCTGGCGTTCTCTTTTCCCTAGTGTTTCTTCGTATGTCTCTTTCCATATATCTTTTACCTGTTTCCAATGATCTTCTATATTTATTGTATTTTCTAGTTGTTGGAGGACTTTATATTTGTTTGATATTGTGACTGCGAATTTATCTTTAATTCCTTATTCTTTAAGGAACCCTACATTGAAATACTTTCTACCCTTATTCGTTGTAGTATACCTTTTTAGTTTAATTTTAAGTTTGGCTATCAGAAGATGATGATCAGAAGCTACATCTGCCCCTCTATATACTTTTACATCCTGTAAGGATGACTTAAACTTATTATTAATACATATGTGATCAATTTGATTTTCGTTCTATGATCTGGTGACACCCATGTAGCTTTGTATATTCTTTTATGTTGGAATATTTTTCCTCCTAGGCTCATTTGATTAAGGGCGCAGAAATTCACAAATATCTCTCCATTCTCGTTTAATCTCCAAGTCCATGTTTTCCATAATCTCTTCGAAGCCTCTGTTGTCTGATCCTACTTTAGCATTTAAGTCTCCCATCAGATTATAATATTCCTTGGCTCGCCTTGCATCCATCTGACATTGTAGCTGTTTATAGAAAGCATCTTTAACTAAATCATTCCTATTGTTGGTTGGTGCATAGCATTGGATAATGTGTAATTTTATTTTGTTTTTGGTTGTTTTAAATGTTGTTCTCATTAGTCTTGGTCCTACTGCTTCCCATTCTATTAGTGTCTTCTGTGCATTCCTTGATAGTATTATAGCTACCCCTTCACTGTGTTGTGCTCCAGGTTCCTGGTGCCCTGATGATAAAATCATCTCCCCTGTATTTAGTTTTATTTTACCCGTTCCTAGCCATCTTGTTTCACACATTCCCAGAATATCTATCTTGTAGTTTGTCATTTCTGCTGCTACCTGAGCAGCTTTTCCCAGTTCGTTTAGAGTACGTACATTCCAGGTGCCAATTCTGGAGGATTTCCTGGTAGACAAAGGGTGAGTCGGCAACCCGGACTCCTTACGGATTTCTCCGGCTTGCGTCATATGTCTGCTAGACAGAGAGCCCTTTTCTCTCCTTGATGGCGGATTTACTTTTTCTCTCTTGACCTGTCCATGTTTGTGAAGTTTTTTCGGCTTAATTTTTTACAGTAAGGGATAGCCAGTCCTATGTCCAACCCTCCTTTCTCGCCTCTTACGAACATGCCTGGTAGGGTACAGCGCCGCTATTCTTTACTCCCCTTTCGGGCCCCGGCAGCACACTGGCGTTAGACGGGGTTGGATGAGTAAAAATTCTAAAATAGACATGCATGATGACAAATGGACACAATTAAGAGCGTTCAAGTGAAGATGCGAACAGAACCAACTGGCATGTAGTTCCCAACGAAAACATGACCGCTGCAGAAGGTTAAACAGAAATCTGGCAAGCTCAAGTGGTTTGGTATGTCCAGCTTGTTTGAACTTTCTGAAACACTTTACCAGTGAATTGTGGGTGGGGCCAGGTATGAGTTAAGTACGGAAGAAATTATGGGAACATCTCAAAACTGATGGGTCCTGCTGGTGGTAGCTCTCAACGCGCAGATTCACTCAGAAAAGAATAGAGAAAGCTGGATGCGGTTATCAACGCTGCCCAACAACCCTAGCAGTAGGAAGAAAGAGTAGGAAGAAAAAAGGGAGAGGTAAGCAAAGTATGATACATCAGTATCCGCTTGCAAGGGAAGTAACACATATACAGAAACAATCAAGAGAAGATAACACTTTTCAGGTCTGTTAGAAAGATTGATCAATCAGAAAAACAAAAAATATCACTATCGCTAACGACAAAAAGGGAGCCACGATAGCTCAATAGTTAGTGAACTGGGCTACAAAGGACAAAGAGGTCGGGTTTAACCCTGATCAATGGCTTCCAGGTTCACCCAGCATTAAACGGGTACCGGATTTTTTTCTGGGAAAGTAACGTGGCATGGGCCTAACACGGGCTACGTCACCTCAAAAATCAAGTGCTGAAGGTCTATAAAAATGATCGTCACTAACACCATATTCACTATCCACCGCTTGACGTAAAAAGGGCTCTTTATTACTATTTGACGTTTACTAGCGACGAAGGTAATTAAATCCCACTTCTGATGATCAGATTACATCCTGTTGCGAAGCTCTGTTTAAGAAATTTCCTTTTATTAATGTTCCGCCCCGCCTTAGAACAGGTCATGATGAACTAGTCACATGTACTTTTAACAGCTGGTCTCAGTGTTCGTATGTGGGATATGTGAACAGATAGCACTTGATGGAATGTTACATATTTGTACACTTATGAACTGGAACATCGCCATATGGCACAGTCTCACGGGAACACAAAGCTGTTTGGAGGCCCCGAAGAACTCTCAGATACAGCAATATGTAAAGAGCTGGACTTTTTGTGTGGACATTTTAAAACAGAGCTTTGAAATCAAAGCGACAAATATTAAGAGAGGTGGACATTCTAAAATTGAGCTTTGAAATCAGAGCAACAAATATTAAGAGAAGTTGACATTTAAAAATCGAGTTTGAAATCAAAGCAACAAATATTAAGAGAAGTTGACATTTAAAAATCGAGTTTGAAATCAAAGCAACAAATATTAAGAGAAGTAGACATTCTAAAATTGAGCTTTGAAATCAAAGCAACAAATATTAAGAGAAGTTGACATTTAAAAATCGAGTTTGAAATCAAAGCAACAAATATTAAGAAAAGTGGACTTCTAAAATTGAGCTTTGAAATCAAAGCAACAAATATTAAGAGAACTGGACATTTTTAAACCGAGCTTTCAAATAAAAGCAAAATTTATTCCGAGAATTTTACATTTTTGTGTAGACATTTTAAACAGAGCTCTTAAATACAATAATGTGTAATTATTGAATTGAACGTCCTGTGTAGGCTTGACTAAAAAGATAGCCAGCGAGCTGCCTCAACCGGTAGGCATAACAAATCCTGTTATAAGTGTTTGGTTTTTTTTAAAAAAACATAAATTTGTTGAACTTTGAGGTGTTTGCAAAGGCTGTGCGACACAGCACTCATCCGTATATATATACCCACTCTTTATATGTTCGGAAGGCACCTATGGGTGTGCCCCGTCTGCAGTGATGCCGATCCCACATAATCATCGATCAATCTGTGTCACAACTTCATTCGATGCAAAAGTTAAAGTAGGAAGTTTCCTCACGAACATTCGTTAACTATACGATCTCTCTCTCTCTCTCTCTCTCTCTCTCTCTCTCTCTCTCTCTCTCTCTCTCTCCGTCATGACTCAATCAGAGTAGGATTCCAGACTCTCATATGAAGTCAACTGTCACGTTAAGTGTGTTGATCGCCCCCACAGACAGAACATCACAAGTAGAGTCTGCCAGATCCACTCTGATTGAACACCCGTAAAAACGTTGCACTGTGTTCTGCGCCAGTGGCCCAGTGCATCCGATTTCAGCCAGCATTTTATTCAGGTTTGCATTCCTTAGCCTTTGATTGTCCCCAATCTTCCTGCAAGGCAGCAAATTGTCTTTTCTGTAGGGGGATTCTGTCCTTAGATGGTCGGCCTTCCCAGGTTTACGAGCACCATCTGGCCGAGTCACTAGAGGTGACTAACACAGACATGCACACACAAAGATATGAGATGTGACCAACACAGACATGCACACAGCGATACGAGGCATGACTAACACTGACACACATCAATCTTTTACGTCTTTACCGATGGGTGTAAGCATGCTGGTGTTGATCTTCAGTAACAACTGCTACACGCTGATTTTTTGTGTGTTTTTTTTAATTAGCAGTTTCTCTAGTGCTGATATTGCTGATCATGAAATGGTGGCTCATGAAGCAAAATGAATGAGACAAATTTATGCAGACGTCTATATATATATTTATCACTTTTCACTAGCACGTTTTATTTTTTTAACTAACTTCCGGTCAATATAGCGGAAAGGCGACAGGAACCTTTGAGGTTCTGTCTGATAAAGTGTTCCTTTGTTGTTGTATCCTTATATCCCAGGTCCGGCTTTCTGCTGGAGCTACTGAATTGAGTGCTCCTTGTTAACTGTGAGCTGTGTTTTTCATCCGGATCGTGTTTTGATATTACGATTGCTTACGGTGAGTGATGAAATCGTATACGAAGGGCGTTCGGCTTCATTCACTTTCTGTGCGGCTATGTCTTATGTCTTTTGGCGTGTGCTGTAGCTGCTATGGTGGGGACTGCAGCTGCATTTCTTTATTTGGATCCTTCAATGAGATGAGGTATTAATTCAGATCATTCCACTAACAAAGGCGGTTGAACAATTATGGATTTTAATTCTTTTGCAGTGATGCCGGGGCCTTCGACTAGCTATAACTATCGCTACAACTACAACATCTTTTAACTTGAAAGTCCTTAATTTGTCCTATATTGTTGTGCTATTTCTAACAACTATTTCTATTTATTGTCAATGTATTCCTACTGTCTACGAAATTCCCTAGTATTTTTGGTTAACAGAGACTATCACTGTCTGTTGTCCGTGTCCCAGTCACGGTAACTATAGAACCTACATTGTGTCTGTAATCTCTACTATCAGTATGCGTCGTTTCTTAGGAAGGTGTATTATTCGCAGTACTTGCATGTTACGTAACAAAACGTCGTCATAGAAACCGGAGTTACCGGACTTGTATCCACAGGGGAAAGAACTAACCCCGCCAGCTGGAGAGTCTTGATCAGTCAGAAAAGATAAAGAAAGTGTGATAAGTTTATAAATGATATTATATATCGTAGGTATCACCCTTAACGATGAAAATTGCATATATATATATGTTGTTTGTTTGTTGTTAGGATTATCATCTCTGCACACCGGACGAATCTATAGGTGATCTGATATGCCGCTCAAGAAAATCACGGCACACGAGCACGAACACCGTTTTATTTTAACAAATATATCTTGAAGGAGAATAGTGGGAGAAGTAGATCACCTTGTATATCTTGAAGGACAATAGTGGGAGAAGTAGATCACCTTGTATATCGTGAAGGAGAATAGTGGGAGAAGTAGATCACCTTGTATATCTTGAAGGAGAATAGTGGGAGAAGTAGATCACCTTGTATATCTTGAAGGACAATAGTGGGAGAAGTAGATCACCTTGTATATCTTGAAGGAGAATAGTGGGAGAAGTAGATCACCTTGTATATCTTGAAGGACAATAGTGGGAGAAGTAGATCAGCTTGTATATCTTAAAGGAGAATAGTGGGAGAAGTAGATCACCTTGTATATCTTGAAGGACAATAGTGGGAGTAGTAGATCACCTTGTATATCTTGAAGGAGAATAGTGGGAGAAGTAGATCACCATGTATATCTTGAAGGACAATAGTGGGAGAAGTAATTCACCTTGTATATCTTGAAGGACAATAGTGGGAGAAGTAGATCACCTTGTATATGTTGAAGGACAATAGTGGGAGAAGTAGATCACCTTGTACATCTTGAAGGACAATAGTGGGAGAAGTAGATCTTCCTCTTTGTCTTTTTCCCCAAGGATTTCAAAAACAAGGCATGTTGTGTAATACTCTCATTTGACTTCCGGGACTACACAGTGTATGTCCTATCCAGCGCCATTGTCTTCGCTGTATCTCTTTATTCACTGGTAGTCGACTGGTACTTGTACATAATTCTATATTAATGATTTTGTTTTGTCATTTCCATTCTTTTATTCTTTGCAAGCATCCATTATTGAAGGTCTGTATCTTCGTGATTGTCATTTTTGCTGTTCTCCCTTTTTCACAGCCTTATGATAGGACTGACTTAAAATTGGAGTTAACAAATTTAATTGTTGTATTTAACTTAATTTCTTTGGACTTTCATATGTTTTCCAGTGCAACTAATGCTCTTGCTTTTGATATCTTTATTTTGATATTATTCTCTGTTTCTCCCTCTTTATCTATATTATTGTCATGATATATGTTAGATTGTACGTCTAGTAGAGGTATTTCTCCTATTGTTATGTGGTTATTGCCCACTGCATTAATTATCATAATGTTGGTCTTATCTCTTATTTATTTTCAGTCCCAGCTGTTGTGATCTCTCATCAAGTATGCTCATTTTATCTTGCATCTGTTGATGGTTATGTGATAGGAGAGCTATGTCATCAGCAAAGTCTAAATCATCAAGTTTCTTGGTAAGTGACCACTGGATTCCATTTCTGTTATTCTGAGTTATTTTCATTGAGTTTTTTGCGGGTCATCATCATTGCACTCCGAACATGTCCATAGGTGCTCAGATCCCCTTCTCAGCAATTCCCGCAGTGTCCAGCGACTGACGACTCCAGTTCTATGTTGGTTGATAAGTCTTCTTACACGGCCACTAAGTTTCTCATTTCTGGCTGTGCCCATCTAACTCCCATTTCCATCATCCGAAGAAGTGACGTGGCTCTGTGTTTGTCGAAGTCCCGTGCTCTTCCCACATCTCGGAGGGCATTGATGATGTCCGCCCGATCCATTGGTTGCCCGTCCTCAACGACAGCGCAGCTAGCCAACCTGTCCGCTCTTTCATTTCCCCGTACTCCCGCATGTCCAGGGACATAGACAAAGGTGACCTACGTATTTTTGATTTCTGCAACTACTCTACCCATTGCCTGCGTACAGAGCCTGCCTCCACTTTTTTATCATGCTCATCGAATCACTCAGTATACATGCGTGGGTGTAGTGTTGTGACTCTAACCATTTTAATGCCTTGGTCACTGCCATCACCTCCATTGTCATGCTACTCGTGGTCATGACGTATGCACCACTGTCTTCGTAGACTATTCTGCCTGCCGAGTGTGCTGTAAATGCCCATGCACTTCTTTGGTGTCGTTTTACAGATCCGTCTGTAAAGATGACTGCATCTTTCTCATCGGTGTTATCGCAGATGAGACCGTTGACCTCGGCATTAACCACGACCGGGTTCTGTTCCCTACTTTTCCTGTCGAGTGTGACAATACACGAGAAAGTCCCCTTGAATGACGTAGGCACCGGTATCCACTCGTCACTAACGCTGATATTGGTAAGCCCACAAACCTGTTTGATGACATCTTCTGCTCGGCACACCGATGATTTTCCTCTTTTTAGCCTGGCATCTTCCCTGTGTTGAGCACGTGGTGCAATGGATGCTCTGTATCTGTACTAATCTTCAGGTATGCTCGTGCTCTCCAGATCTTGATTCTGTCATCCATGGTTGGAAAGTCAAGAAGATACCTCATTGCTACACAGGGAGTGTCCCTTGTACATCCCAAGATAATGCGCATGGCCTCATTCTGTATTTTCTCCAGCATGTCATTTTGAGTCGTACTGACAGTAAGAATTGCCAGGACATACTCGATTGGTGCGAGGACTAATCCCTGGAACAGAAGAGTAAGTAGCCTCTGCTCGATGTTCGCAGCTGCCATGACCTTCAAGGCAGCTAATCCTTCGCGGGATTTTGTTATCACATGGTCCCGAAAACACAGGCTGCGATCAAACTTAACTCCGAGGTATGTCATCAACTTGTCCCTGGTCACCTCATCAGCTCCCATTCGTACTACCGGTGTGGTCGTATTAACGATATGATTGTTAAGGGAGAACCATGAAATTGATGCTTTATTAGGATTAACCAAGGCACATGAAACCCCACACCAGGAAGAAATGCGATCGAGTTCGTCTTGCATTGTGGAGGCGATTCCCCGTCTGTCTATTCCCTGTCGATATACCAGAATATCATCAACAAAAGTCATAGTTCTTCCCCTCCCATTCAGCTGTTGTTCCATGATCGTTATTGTGTACACGTTAAAAAGAACTGATGATAATGGTGAGCCTTGTGGCAGCCCTGGACAAATGGATGTTGTCTCGGAAGACTAACTTCCACATCTGAGTATCACCTTCCTCTGAAACAGTGCCGCTGCGATCCATCTAATGAGGAAGGGGTGCACCGCCAGGTTGAGGAGCATATGCATGAGATGAGATATTCAAATGGTACCCTGTTGTATGCATCCTCCAGATCTATAGCAGCAGCACATGTCTCCTCTCGTCTGTGGAAGCCTTCGAAGACGTCATAGGCAAAGACTGCCGCATTGATCCATGTCTCTTTGTTATATCTATAACCTCCGAGTGTGGGTGGGAATGCGCGTTTCTGTTCAAGGTGACAGGTGAGGACACGGGCAACTATTTTCTCCAGCAGCTTGCCCGCAGTGTTCTGCATTGTGATGATTCTGTAGGCACTGATCTGAGAATGGTCCTTGTTTGGCTTCGGTAGCGGTAGTAAGTAGCTGTGTAGCCACTCCTACTTAATCTGGCCACTCCGAATGCTGGCATTAATCTCATTGGCCAGTTTTGTCAAGTCGTCGTCAGCTAAATCGTCTATGTCATCGTACCGAACACCATCTGGACCAGGAGCAGTGTTGTGTGACCTTTTAAGTGTCGTGCGAATGGTATCGGTTGTGATTGTGAGATCATCTCCCAGCACTACATCCTTACACAATTCTGACAGCGACCCCCGTATCCTCATTCTTACAGCCTCATTTCTTTGGTCCGTCTGCTCAATGTAGCGGGCAAGCAGGGCCTTCCCTTTGCTCTCATCAGATTTGTGCCATACCCGGCCTGAGCTCTGAAAGTCTGATATGAGTTATTTTCATAATCCAACCTATGGCCAGTAGAAAGATAAATGGAGATAGAAGGCATCCCTGCCTTACTCCTGTTCTTATTTCAAACAGTTCAGTAAGCTGCCCTTCATGCACCACACTACATTTCATTCCTCATACATTGTTCTTATCAGGTTCATAAACGTTATGGGGATTCCGTAATGACTCAGTAATATCGTCGCATACACCTCCACTCTGTTGTACACCTGCCACCTTAGCTATTCTATACCTCCACTCTGTTGTACATCTACCATCTTAGCTATTCTATACCTCCACTCTGTTGTACATCTGCCATCTTAGCTATTCTATACCTCCCCTCAGTTGTACATCTACCATCTTAGCTATTCTATACCTCCCCTCAGTTGTACATCTACCATCTTAGCTATTCTATACCTCCACTCTGTTGTACATCTGCCATCTTAGCTATTCTATACCTCCCCTCAGTTGTACATCTACTATCAGAAGTTAACGTCATCCCCAGGTATTTAAATTCATTGACCTATTTTATTGCTTCCTGTTCACTTTGGTTGTGTGTTTGGAAGACGCCATTTTTTTTGTTCAGACCATAATTTCTATTTTTTTTTTTTTTTTTTTTGCTGTTGAGGCTGAGACCTAATTTTAGTCTTTTTGTTACTTGAATGTCGACCATTCAGCGATGACCTTGACCGTTGAGTCACTGACCACGGTGTAGGGAGAAAGGAATCGAGCCACTGTCACGTGACACGCAATGCATGTCGTAAAAGACGACTATGGAAGTTATGGAAACTTCGAATCTGCTACGGAGTTCGTGCATCTGGGCTGAAACCATCATCAGTGCTTTCGCTAGTTTATGGCGGGCGCGCCTCATACTGGGGAATGTGCTGAGGAGGGATTCTGAGCGTTATAGATGTTTCCGTTGTAATAATAAATATGATCTTTCGACTAAACTAAACAGGGTCCTTAGTATTACCCCAAGTTGGGACATTGTTATTATCACTGGCTGATATTCCAGGTGTGTCATTTATAGTGTGATCTCAATGTGCAGGTTGTAGACGGGTTCGATCCTGCTTCGGACCATATATTGTTCTTTGTTTTTTTTCTCTTGTTGTTTATTTGTCTTTTTTTCTGAGTGCTGTAGTACATACCTCTTCCTTCTATGATTCCCTGAATTATCGCCTCGGAAGTTTCCCTCTATAATAATATTAATTTATTATTATTTGTCTCTTTGTAGACAACCTTGCCAGGTACCTTATTTAGAGACATTTCCAATTGCCATTTCTTTCTACAAGACGAGAATGCGATTCGTGTAGCCTCTACTTGTTAACAGCTTGTGACATCACAGGGAGCCGCGATAGCTCAGTGGTTAGTGAACTGGACTACACAGGATAAGAGGTAGGGTTCGATCCCAACCAGCGGTTTCCGGTTCACCCAGCATTTAATGGGTACCGGATTTTTTTCTGGGAAAGTAAAGCGGCACGGGCGCAATATCGACCACATTACCCGAAAATTATATGCTGAAGGTCTGTAAAATTTATGATCAATAACACCATATTCTCTATACGTCACTTGGTGTGACAGACTTTTCTCTTTTTTTTTTTTTTTTTTTTTTTTTTTTTGGTGATGTTACGAGAATAAATATTATTTCCAATGTACACATATTTTTCTATAACGTTGCGAATGTGAGCTTTCAATTGTTGACATGTTGCAACCGTATTGGCGGTAACCAGAGAAATGTTTGCATTGTGTTGTGTCAAGATGTTCAGTGGTTGTGATGTAACGGGGTACAATACGAGTTCAACAACGGGGACATGGACTACGGTGCGTCTAGTAAACTGACATCACAGAGCATGGGACAATGTGGCATCATGTACTTTTTCTTCTTCTTCTGTCCTGCCTCATTTGTCTTTCAGCGTCGTGGGGAGATATAATTAGCGGTCTTTTGCTCTTCTGTTCGCCTCTGCTGCTGTTATGTTTCCTACTGCTTCTAATATTCCATCAATCCATCTTTTTCGTGATCGGCCCTTAGGACTGGTGTTCTCGCAAAGTTTATTGAAGGCTCGTTGTGTTGTGTTTTTGATCTTTCTGCCTTGTCACGTGGTCAAACCATTTTATCTGTTGTTTCCTTATAGATTCTATGGCGTGGGCTATTCCTAGCTTTTTTCTCAGTTCTTCATTTCTGATCTTATCTCTCAGACTGTTCCTATCATTCGTCTAACACATTTCATCTCAGTAGAGGTTATTTTCTTATTGTTCTTGCATCTATGGCCCAGGTCTGACATTGGTAGCACGACGTTGGGATGAAGATTGTGTTGTATAGTTCTCATAATAAACATAATGCACAATGTACAGAAATATGACAAAAAAACGAAGTCCTGTATCAGCTGACAATGAAAGGGACTACTTAACACAATTAGGAAAAGAGAACTGAAACTTTTTGGGAACATGTGAAGAGACATAATGCCCTACGAAAGACATCTTGGAAGGCAAAGTACAACATAGTACAAGTAGACGAGGCAGAAACAGATCAAAGTAGACTGGTGACATCAAACAAAACGTGGACAGGTGAATCTATGACAACGTGCACCATCAAGACAAGAGACAGAGTAAAATGGCGCTCCCTGGTAGCCAATAGTCGATGTGGAGGCAGCACAAAAAATAGTAGCAGACTTAAATGAAGCATCATTTGTAATTTGTAAATGAAGTGTCGTTTGTAGTTTGTTTAATGAAGTGTCATTTGTAGTTTGTTTAATGAAGTGTCATTTATAATTTATTTAATGAAGTGTCATTTGTAGTTTATTTAATGAAATGTCATTTGTAGTTTGTATAATGAAATGTCATTTGTAGTTTGTTTAATGAAGTGTCATTTGTAGTTTGTTTAATGAAGTGTCATTTGTAGTTTGTTTAATGAAATGTCATTTGTAGTTTATTTAATGAAATGTCATTTGTAGTTTGTATAATGAAGTGTCGTTTGTAGTTTGTTTAATGAAGTGTCGTTTGTAGTTTGTTTAATGAAGTGTCATTTGTAGTTTGTTTAATGAAGTGTCGTTTGTAGTTTGTTTAATGAAGTGTCATTTGTAGTTTGTTTAATGAAGTGTCATTTGTAGTTTGTTTAATGAAGTGTCATTTATAATTTATTTAATGAAGTGTCATTTGTAGTTTATTTAATGAAATGTCATTTGTAGTTTGTATAATGAAATGTCATTTGTAGTTTGTTTAATGAAGCGTCATTTGTAGTTTGTTTAATGAAGTGTCATTTGTAGTTTGTTTAATGAAGTGTCATTTATAATTTGTTTAATGAAGTGTCATTTGCAGTTTGTTTAATGAAATGTCATTTGTAGTTTATTTAATGAAATGTCATTTGTAGTTTGTATAATGAAATGTCATTTGTAGTTTGTTTAATGAAGTGTCATTTGTAGTTTGTTTAATGAAATGTCATTTATAATTTGTTTAATGAAGTGTCATTTGCAGTTTGTTTAATGAAGTGTTATTTGTAGTTTATTTAATGAAATGTCATTTGTAGTTTGTTTAATGAAGTGTCAATTATAATTTGTTTAATGAAGTGTCATTTATATTTTTTAATGAAGTGTCATTTGTAGTTTGTTTAATGTAGTGTCATTTATAATTTGTTTAATGAAATGTCATTTGTAGTTTATTTAATGAAATGCCATTTGTAGTTAGTTTAATGAAATGTCATTTGTAGTTTGTTTAATGAAATGTCATTTGTAATTTGTTTAATGAAGTGTCATTTGTAGTTTATTTAATGACGTGTCATTTGTGGTTTATTTAATGAAGTGTCATTTGTAATTTATTTAATGAAGTGTCATTTGTAGTTTGTTTAATGAAGTGTCATTTGTAGTTTATTTAATGAAATGTCATTTGTGGTTTGTTTAATTAAGTGTTATTTGCAGCATGTAAATTAAGTGTCATTTGTAGTATGTAAATGAAACTACAGCTTATGTTAAAACGAGACTCAGTGTCATGTCTGTTAATCGGGCATAGACCTTTGTAGGTCGATGTTCCTGAGACTGGCAAGATGCGATAGATGCCAACAGAAGCAGAGAAAGACAAAAAGAGAGTTCAGACAAGATAAAGCTTGGGAAAACAAACATTAAGTGAATGAGTGCAGGCTTCCAGGAAAGGCTGTGGAAATATTCTTGTTCTGCTGTACAGAAGCAGACTTACTGTACTCAAATAATAGCTCTAAAAGTTCACATCGTTGCAATATGTTTGTTCTGTTGTATAGAACAAGACTTACTGTTACTCAAATAATTGCTCTAAGTGTTGACATCGTTTCGCGTATTCTGGTTTAAGGGAGCTATTTATTGTACTCAAGTGCGTTGGCTATAATTGTTAACATTTTGTTCAAATCAATTCGATTTTTAATTCAAATCTTGACTTTGCTGTTAGTGCTTAGTCATCTTCAAATTAAAACTTTATTCTGACTCGTAGCCCTTACATTTAGGTTCTATATTAGACGTAGCCAATTTATTCTGACCCTATACTCGTAGCCCTTACATTTAGGTTCTATATTAGACGTAGCCAATTATTCTGACCCTATACTCGTAGCCTTACATTTAGGTTCTATATTAGATGTAGCCAGTTTATTCTGACCCTATAGGTATCCACCTAAATAGGACGGAAAGAGATCAAAGGGCAGACCAGTGCTGAGATATAAGGTTGATTGCAGGGCTTCCTTTAGAGAATGCTCTATCAGTGGAAGAAACTGGGAAAATGTGGCTACAGATCGTAGCACATGGAGAACAAAAATAAAAATTGGTACAGCAACTTTAGAGACAGTGCTGATGTCAAATTCAGAAGACAAAAGGCGCAAGAGAAATGAGACATGGCCTTGTACCGTGGGTACACCTTGCCCGTTCTGTGGATGGATCTGTCTGTCCAGGATTGGCAAATTCAGCCACGAGAGAAGATGTTCAATAAAGCAGCACCCGGTATGAGACACAAATGCTTTACCAAACTACTGACTAATCATGATTGCTTGCTACCAACCGTCTGTTAAGACGCCGAAGGCCATATATATATATATACTCGTAGCCCTTACATTTAGGTTCTATATTAGACGTAGCCGGGTTATTCTGATCCTATACTCGTAGCCCTTATCTTTAGGTTCTATATTAGACGTAGCCGGGTTATTCTGACCCTAAACTCATAGCGTTTATCTTTAGGTTCTATATTAGACGTAGCAGGGTTATTCTGACCCTAAACTCATAGCGTTTATCTTTAGGTTCTATATTAGACGTAGCAGGGTTATTCTGACCTTATATTCATAGCCCTTATCTTTAGGTTCTATATTAGACGTAGCCGGGTTATTCTGACCCTAAACTCATAGCCCTTATCTATAGGTTCTAGATTAGACGTAGCAGGGTTATCCTGACCCTATATTCATAGCCCTTATCTTTAGATTCTATATTAGATGTAGCAGGGTTATTCTGACCCTATATTCATAGCCCTTATCTATGGGTTCTATATTAGACGTAGCAGGGTTATTCTGACCCTATATTCATAGCCCTTATCCCTAAAAATTAGTGGGAGCCGCGATAGCTCAGTGGTTAGTGAACTGGACTACTACGGACAAGGGGTAGGGTTCGATCCCAACCGACGGCTCCGGGTTCACCCAGCCTTAAATGGGTACCGGATTTTTTCTGGGAAAGTAAATCAGCACGGGCGTAATACCGACCACATTACCCCAAAAATCATGTGCTGAAGGTCTGTAAAATATAGGGTCACTAACACCATATTTCCCTATACGCCACTTGGCGTGACGGGGGGTACTTTACTTTACTATCTATAGGTTCTAGATTAGACGTAGCAGGGTTATCCTGACCCTATACTCATAGCCAGCTATAGATTTAATCAGACCTGCGGGCTGAGAGAAAATTCCGGGAAAACTACCAACTAGCTTTCAGCTTTGCAAGCAGGGGTGGTTGTGGTTAGAGTGACGTCAGACACCTATAACTGCTATAGTTGAAAACGTCATGCCATTTTGATGGTTTTTCTTTCTTTTTTTGTCTATGGGCCTTAGTAGATCTATAGTTGGCTGCACTCTAACGCAATGTTAATTCAGTTGATGTATCACATGGGCTGGGGAGTTGCGATAGATCAGTGGTTAGTGAACTGGACTACAAAGGACAAGAGGTACAGTTCGATACCAACAGACGGCTCCAGGTTCACCCAGCCTTCAATGGGCACCAGATTTTTTTCTGGGAAAGTAAAGCGGCACGGGCGTAATACCGACCACATTACCCCAAAAATCATGTGCCGAAGGTCTGTAAAATGTATGGTCACTAGGACCATATTCCCTATACGCCACTTGGCGTGACGGTGGTTCTTTACTTTTGTTTTTACTACCACCTGGGCTAGGCGCTTTCATTTTAGGGGCTGTCCTTGTGACCTCTTTAACTCAGACTTTAGTGCGGACAACTCTAGTTCACCTCCGTCTCGACGTGAATTTTGTCTGTGCTTGTTTATTTAAAAAAAAAATTGTGATCGAACCCTACCCCTTGTCCTTTGTAGTCCAGTTCACTAACCACTGAGCTATCGCGGCTCCTGTGCTTGTTAATGTGATACTTAAAATACAGTCTCCAGATATTTAATATTAGTCATGTTAGCATTACCGAGGTATTAAAATTGAGTCTTCACCGTGAACTGGGCGGGGCTTGCGCCGGCTGTTGCCAGGGCCTATCAACACGCAGGAAGGAATAGCTCCCAGTGGTCTGAACACAAAGCAAACACACACAAAACACACTACCTTAATTCATGTCTGATTGGTTAATTTCAAGACCAATCAGAAATAATCTTGAACTGCCCCCCCCCCCCCCCAACATTCACCCCTAACCACTTGAACCACGACCTTAATCTTTTTCCAAGAAATCCTCTTTCCATAGACCGCAGATGTTGCGGAAATAGACTCAATAGTTTAATCTCGAGATATGAGTATAAAAACTTCGCTGACGTCACAAGCTCTTATGTTGTGGCTTGCTCAAGGTCATATTACTTCATTACATTCAGAGTCTTCTATTTTCATAGCTAATTCTCCCTCCCTCCCTACCCATTCAATGTAGCGTTCCAGCTGTCAATCATTTATAACAATACCAGAATACACGCTACAGTGTGTGGTTAGTTGGACAAGGAAATTAAGCAATCACTGGACCTTCTTCCTTCTTTCCTTCCTCATTTGCCATTCAGCATCGAAGGGAGATGTAATGTGCAGTCTTTTACTTTTGTGTTGGCCTCTCCTGCTAGTGTTTCTGATATTCTATCAAAACCATCTTTTTCTTGGTCGGCACTCTGATGTTCTCGCAACGTTTATTCAATTCTCGTTCTGCTGTGTTTTGATCTTTCTCCCTTATCACGTGACCAAAACATTTTGTCTGTTATTTCATATATGTGCTCTATGGCGGGGATTATGCCTAGCTCTTTCTTAATTATTCGTTTTTGATCTTATCTCTCAGGCTGTTTCCTGTCGTTCGTTACATTTCATCTCGTTAGTGGTTATTTCTCTTAGTATTCTTGATTCTAGGGTTCAAGTCTGACATTGGTAGAACAACGTTGGGATGAAGATTATATTGTAGAGTGCCCGTTTTGCCTAACGAATTATTTCCTTGATGGATTATAGTGGTGGTAGCTGCAAAATGATTTGACAAGCTTTGTTGCATCTTCAATCTATTTCTGCTACTTGTTTTAGTTTGCTGTCCATCGTTACGTCCAGTTTCTGTTTATCTTTTTGCGATATTCAGTACTTCTGTATTGTTGCTGTTGATTTTTTATGTCAGGAGCAAGTTGTGAGGTGTAAGGTACAATCCTACAAAGTAAACAAAACACCTACATATAGATAACGAACAACCCACAACACCTACATTTAGATAACATACAAACTACAACACCTACGTTTAGATAACTCACAACTACAACACCTACATTTAGATAACCCACAACCTACAACACCTACATTAAGATAACTTATAAACTACAACACCTACATTTAGATTACTCACAACTACAACACCTACATTTAGATAACTCACAGCCTACAACATCTACATTTAGATAACTCACAACTACAACACCTACATTTAGATAACCTACAAACTACAACACCTACATTTAGATAACCTACAAACTACAACACCTACATTTAGATAACCCACAAACAACAACACCTACATTTAGATAACCCACAAACTACAACACTTACATTTAGATAACCCACAACCTACAACACCTACATTTAGATAACCCACAACCTACAACACCTACATTTAGATAACCCACAACCTACAACACCTACATTTAGATAACCCGCAAACTACAACACCTACATTTAGATAACCCACAAACTACAACACCTACATTTAGATAATACACAAACTACAACACCTACATTTAGATAACCCACAAACTACAACACCTACATTTAGATAACCCACAACCTACAACACCTACATTTAGATAACCCACAAACTATAACACCTACATTTAGATAACTCACAACCTACAACACCTACATTTAGATAACTCACAACTACAACACCTACATTTAGATAACCTACAAACTACAATACCTACATTTAGATAACCCACAACCTACAACACCTACATTTAGATAACCCACAAACTACAACACTTACATTTAGATAACCCACAACCTACAACACCTACATTTAGATAAACCACAACCTACAACACCTACATTTAGATAACCCACAACCTACAACACCTACATTTAGATAACCCACAAACTACAACACCTACATTTAGATAACCCACAAACTACAACACTTACATTTAGATAACCCACAACCTACAACACCTACATTTAGATAACCCACAACCTAAAACACCTACATTTAGATAACCCACAAACTATAACACCTACATTTAGATAACCCACGACTAAACCACCTGGTAAAATTGTGATCCTTATATTTGTGTAATCAACAGAAAACATAACTGTTTTTAGCCAGTGGTTCTCATCTTTTAATCGCGAAATTATTTATTGCTGCTGTAAATATTATAGTCTAACAAAGCTTAGAACAACATTCCCCACTTTATATTGGATTCATAGATTATGAAAAGGCATTTGATAGTTTAGACAGAGGTATGCTTTGGAAGTTGCTGAGTCATTACGGAATCCCCATAAAGTTTATTAACCTGATAAAAACAATGTATGAAGGAATGGAATGTAGTGTTGTGCATGAAGGACAGCTTTCAGAAGCATTTGAAATAAGAACAGGAGTACGGCAGGGATGCCTTTTATCTCCATTTCTCTTTCGTTCGTGCACGTGGGCAAGGATTCTCTTGAGGGGGATATTGGGTTCGTCCAGTGTGTAGTGATGGGGGTCCGAGCAAGAATTGAAGTAATTCTAAACAGAAAATCTGGAAGGGGGAAATCTGACGGCGGCGTCGATGTATCATCCGCTTGTGATGAGTTATCGTCATCACAACGCTTGTTCTTCTGTTGGCCTCTCCTGCTGTTGTTTCCTATTGTTTCTAATATTCCATCAATTCATAATTTTCGTGGTCGGCCCTTGGGTCTGGTGTTCTCGTAACGTTTATTAAAGTCCCGTTGTGCAATGTTGCGATCTTTCTGTCTTATCACGTGGTTAAACCATCTTATCTGCTGTTTCTCTATGTATTCAAGAGCAGGAATTATTCCGGGCATTTTTTTTTTCTAATTGAAAAGGTGAACTAAATATTTGTAATGTTTTTTATACTTTCGCAATCCCTGAAGGTTGTACTTATTGATATGCAAACTGAGGCTTTCGTCCCAGTAACCTCGGCTGTGTATCTGGAGATAACTTATGTCTGGGGTGATTGAGTTGAAAATCGTGGAGACCACTGCGCATAGAATATGTAATATGCATCACCCTGCCCTTGCACCGGTTCGTGCCAGTTGTTACCCACTGGAGCTTGACGAGTTGAATATGGCGAGCTAGTCTCTCAAATATCGACGTGTTAATACATGGCTCAGTGCTTTCTATTTTACCTTGGGGACCCAGACATGGCCGCATGTGCAGAGAGCATTCAGTGACCTGACGGTGCATACTAAAATCAAGGCCAGAGAATCTTACCAAACCAAGACCATCCACAGACAACAAAAGATTTAGTTAGGCCTGCGAGCTGAGATGGAATTTATGGAAAATGACCAACTAGCGTGACGATTTAATTGTTGCGACAAAAGGTAAATGAGAGTGCGAGACTTGAATCGGCGGCTTAGCACGTGAGTTTTCACCCAAATGTGCTCGGTCACCTATCCAGAAGTGTTCGGAGACTTAAGTCTAGTGTCGCTTCAACCATCCTATGTTAGTCATATCTTATATCTTTGTGTGTATGTCTTTGTTAGGTATGTGTCATATCTTTGTGTGTGCATGTCTAAGTCAGTCATATCTCATATCTTTATGTGCATGTTTATGTTAGTCATGTGTCATATATCTTGATGTGTGTAGGTGTTAGTCATGTCTCGTATCGCTGTGTACATGTCTGTGTTATTCACATCTCCTGTCTTTGTGTGTGCATGTCTGTGTTAGTCACCTCTAGTGACTCGGGCAGATGGTGCTCGTAAACCTGGGAGAGCAGACCATCTAAGGGCAGAATCCCCCTACAGAAAAGACAATCTGCTGCCTTGCAGGAAGATTGGGACGATCAAAGGCTAAGGAAAGCAAACCTGAATAAAATGCTGGCTGAAATCGGATGCACTGGGCCACTGGCGCAGAACACAGTGCAACGTTTTTAACGGGTGATCAATCAGAGTGGATCTGGCAGACTCCAAATGTGATGTTCCGTCTGTGGGGTCGATCAACACATTTAACCTAACAGCTGACTTCATGTGAGAGTCTGGAATCCTACTCTGATTGAGTCCTGATCGCAGAGAGAGAGAGAGAGAGAGAGAGAGAGAGACTTCAAGCATCGAAACTCACGATGCGAGGCAACATTCCTCACCTTCCCAGAGTACTACCCTGGTACCCATTTCTGCCTGTGGCTGGGTCGACTGCGGGGATACCTTTTTTTCCAACCATTTTTTTCCAACCATGAGTACAACTCACACTGCTTCCAGCGGGAATCAAGAACGGGTTGTCAGAACGTCGGTTAGGAAGGGTTGTTGTAGAGTGTAGTCAACAGTCGGTATCTCCTAAAGTTGATAACATCACGCTATCGAGTTTTCTGGTTTTATTTTCTGCCATTAGTACATTTATAGTTGGTTGTTGACGATTCAACGTGAGAGCCTGAGGCCATCGTCCACGTCATGGAAATCCCAGAGTTAGGGCACTCTGGATTAACAAGTGGTTAGGGAAGGCAATCCTGGTCCCAAAAAATATATATTCTGATGATATTCATACAGATTTCGTGCCAAGAATTGCAACAAGAACGATTGTAATTTGCGACTAATCTTAAAATACGACTTTTTTTATAACGAATATTAACAGATAAAAAGAAGCGAAAGAGAGATATATATTCTTCTAATCTGACATGTCTCTCTTAGTAGGAGTCTTTACCGAACATGACAATGTAAGACAATGTGAGCTAATGTGAGCCAATGTAAGACAATGTGAGACAAAGTGAGCCAATGTGAGCCAATGTAAGACAATGTGAGACAAAGTGAGCCAATGTGAGCCAATGTAAGACAATGTAAGACAATGTGGGACAGTGTGAGACAATGTAAGTCAATGTGAGACAATGTAAGACAATGTAAGACAATGTAAGACAATATAAGACATTGTAAGACAATGTAAGACAATGTAAGACAGTGTGCCACAATGTAAGACAATGTAAGACAGTGTTCCACAATGTAAGACAATGTAAGACAGTGTTCCACAATGTAAGACAATGTAAGACAGTGTTCCACAATGTAAGACAATGTAAGACAGTGTACCACAATGTAAGACAGTGTGCCACAATGTAAGACAATGTAAGACAGTGTGCCACAATGTAAGACAATGTAAGACAGTGTTCCACAATGTAAGACAATGTAAGACAGTGTTCCACAATGTGAGACAATGTAAGACAGTGTACCACAATGTAAGACAGTGTTCCACAATGTAAGACAATGTAAGACTGTGTTCCACAATGTGAGACAATGTAAGACAGTGTACCACAATGTAAGACAGTGTTCCACAATGTAAGACAATGTAAGACAGTGTTCCACAATGTAAGACAATGTAAGACTGTGTTCCACAATGTGAGACAATGTAAGACAGTGTTCCACAATGTAAGAAAGTGTTCCACAATGTAAGACAATGTAAAACAGTGTTCCACAATGTAAGACAATGTTCCACAATGTGAGACAATGTAAGACAGTGTTCCACAATGTAAGACAATGTAAGACAGTGTTCCACAATGTGAGACAATGTAAGACAGTGTGCCACAATGTAAGACAGTGTTCCACAATGTGAGACAATGTAAGACAGTGTGCCACAATGTAAGACAATGTAAGACAATGTAAGACAATGTAAGACAGTGTGCCACAATGTAAAACAATGTGAGACAATGTAATCATATGGCAAAAAAATAATGCTTGTTTCTTCCTAATATTGGAAATTAGCTCTCTTTTTGCATTGACCTCTTTCAGAGCGTTATCAATACACTTTATTGCTGTCTATTGTATTCTCAACACTCTTCTGTAAAACCACATTTATACAGCCTCCAGTGATTTTCTTGTCTGTAGTCCTATTGTCCATGATTCACATCCATATGTTAATATGTTCATACCCCACTTCCTTGTGGGTGAAACTTTTTAGTCAAAGGTTAGCGGAGTCAACTGTAAACAAACCAACGGAAGGCAACGGAGAACCGCCTTCAATGTATAGTCATGGATCGCTATAATTTTAGAATTCACAACAAAGATAAGGGTGATTCCAATAGAAAACCCTCGTTCGGATAGTGGACATCATGTGCTACAGGTGATACCAGATCGTCAGCAAGCTACTGTAAGCAGAATAAAGTCTGTAGGATTCATCATCATCAAGTACTGGGCCTAGTGCCGTGGGTGATCATGTCTCTCCACAACTTTCGATCTCGGCAGCTATTTATCATTTCTGTTGTTGACCTTCTGCCAAGCCATTCTCTTAAGCTGTCTGGTATTTTTTCTCTTTGCTTCCCTCTATCTCTTCGTCCCTCAATGTTTCCAGTTGTTACAATATATTCCAGTTGTTCTATTATGTTACTTAAAAGGAGAAGCATTCATGGTTACATCATGATGAAGTTCACATCTCCGCCTATGTAAGCCTTGTATGGGTTATTTCATTGAAGAATTAATCTTACATTCAAGGTGCCTGTCTAATAAACTGTTTTTATCGCTGTGCTTTTACCAAGAATAAAGGATATTGCATGATCAACGTTCGAAACGTTTTTACCATCTCAATGCCCCTTCTTCGCTATCGCAATGTCCCGTTTTTGTAATTCCAATGTCCCGTTTTTGTAAATCCAATGTCCCACTTTTGCGATCGCAATGTCCGAATTATTCTTCCCTTCTTTGCTCTCCCAATGCCCCATTTCATAATCCCAATGTATAATTTTTACCATCCCGATTCTTTCATCCCAGTGTCCCTTCTTTGCCATTCCAGTGTCCCTTCCTTGAAACTTCAGTGTCCCTCTTTGCCATCCCAGTGTCCCTTCCTTGAAACTTCAGTGTCCCTCTTTGCCATCCCAGTGTCCCTTCCTTGAAACTTCAGTGTCCCTCTTTGCCATCCATCCCAGTGTCCCTTCCTTGAAACTTCAGTGTCCCTCTTTGCCATCCCAGTGTCCCTTCCTTGAAACTTCAGTGTCCCTCTTTGCCATCCCAGTGTCCCTTCCTTGAAATTTGAGTGACCTTTCTTTGCCATCCCAGTGTCCCTTCTTTGTCATCCCAGTGTCCCTTCTTTGTCATCCCAGTGTCCCTTCTTTGTCATCCCAGTGTCCCTTCTTTGTCATCCCAGTGTCCCTTCTTTGTCATCCCAGTGTCCCTTCCTTGAAATTTCAGTGTCCTTTCTTTTGTCATCCCAGTGTCCCTTCTTTTGTCATCCCAGTGTCCCTTCTTTTGTCATCCCAGTGTCCATTCTTTTGTCATCCCAGTGTCCCTTCTTTTGTCATCCCAGTGTCCCTTCTTTTGTCATCCCAGTGTCCCTTCTTTTGTCATCCCAGTGTCCCTTCTTTTGTCATCCCAGTGTCCCTTCTTTTGTCATCCCAGTGTCCCTTCTTTTGTCATCCCAGTGTCCCTTCTTTTGTCATCCCAGTGTCCCTTCTTTTGTCATCCAGTGTCCATTCTTTTGTCATCCCAGTGTCCATTCTTTTGTCATCCCAGTGTCCATTCTTTTGTCATCCCAGTGTCCATTCTTTTGTCATCCCAGTGTCCCTTCTTTTGTCATCCCAGTGTCCCTTCTTTTGTCATCCCCAGTGTCCTTTCTTTTGTCATCACAGTGTCCATTCTTTTGTCATCACAGTGTCCATTCTTTTGTCATCCCAGTGTCCATTCTTTTGTCATACCAGTGTCCATTCTTTTGTCATCCCAGTGTCTTTTCTTTTGTCTTCCCAGTGTCCTTTCTTTTGTCATCCCAGTGTCCATTCTTTTGTCATACCAGTGTCCATTCTTTTGTCATCCCAGTGTCCTTTCTTTTGTCATCCCAGTGTCCTTTCTTTTGTCATCCCAGTGTCCATTCTTTTGTCATCCCAGTGTCCTTTCTTTTGTCATCCCAGTGTCCTTTCTTGTGTCATCCCAGTGTCCCTTCTTTTGTCATCCCAGTGTCCCTTCTTTTGTCATCCCAGTGTCCCTCTTTTGTCATCCCAGTGTCCCTTCTTTTGTCATCCCAGTGTCCATTCTTTTGTCATCCCAGTGTCCATTCTTTTGTCATCCCAGTGTCCATTCTTTTGTCATCCCAGTGTCCATTCTTTTGTCATCCCAGTGTCCCTTCTTTTGTCATCCCAGTGTCCCTTCTTTTGTCATCCCCAGTGTCCTTTCTTTTGTCATCACAGTGTCCATTCTTTTGTCATACCAGTGTCCATTCTTTTGTCATCCCAGTGTCCATTCTTTTGTCATACCAGTGTTCTTTCTTTTGTCATCCCAGTGTCTTTTCTTTTGTCTTCCCAGTGTCCTTTCTTTTGTCATCCCAGTGTCCATTCTTTTGTCATACCAGTGTCCATTCTTTGTCATCCCAGTGTCCTTCTTTTGTCATCCCAGTGTCCTTTCTTTTGTCATCCCAGTGTCCCTTCTTTTGTCATCCCAGTGTCTTTTCTTTTGTCATCCCAGTGTCTTTTCTTTTGTCATCCCAGTGTCTTTTCTTTTGTCATCCCAGTGTCCATTCTTTTGTCATCCCAGTGTCCCTTCTTTTGTCATCCCAGTGTCCTCTCTTTTGTCATCCCAGTGTCCCTTCTATTGTCATTCCAGTGTCCATTCTTTTGTCATCCCAGTGTCCTTTCTTTTGTCATCCCAGTATCCATTCTTTTGTCATCTCATTGTCCCATCTTTTGTCATACCATTGTCCATTCTTTTGTCATCCCATTATCCATTCTTTTGTCATTCATTTGTTCTGTCTTTGTCATCTCATTGTCCCTTCTTTTCTTTTCCCAGTGTCCATTCTTTTGTCTTCACAGTGTCCCTTCTTTTGTCATCTTATTGCCCCTTCTTTTGTCATCTCATTGTCCCTTCTTTGTCATCTCATTGTCCCTTCTTTTGTCATCCCAGTTTTTCCATTCTTTTACCATCTCATTGTCTCTTCTGCTATCAATTCAGTGTCCTTCTTTGTCATCACATTGTCCCTTCCTTTTTTCCCAGCGTCCCTTCTTTGTCAACTCATTGTCCCTTCTTTAACATCCCAGTGTCTTTTTTTTTTTTGTCATCCCATTGCCTCTTCTTTGCTATTTCATTGTCCCTTTGTCATCCCAGTGTTCCTTTCTTGTCATCTCAATGTACTTTCTTGTCATCTCAATGTACTTTCTTGTCATCCCAGTGTCCATTCTTTGCCATCACAGTATCCCATTTGTAAAAAAAAAAAACGTAAAGTACCCCCGTCACGCCAAGTGGCGTATTGGGAAATATGGTGTTAGTGACCATAAATTTTCCTCAAATAATGCTCCAGATATACTACCAGGAGAAGAAGCAGTTACACGTTAGTTGTGGAAAACCAAGCAAAGAAGAAACAATGAAAGCCATCAAACTATTAAAAAATGGTAAAGCCACAGGACCAGATGAAATTCCTTCGGAAGCCATGAAAGCAGATATTAACACCTCTACCAAGATGCTACATAATCTATTAGATAACATTTGGGAGAGGGAAGAAATACCTAAAGACTGGAAAGAAGGTTATATGATCAAACTACCAAAGAAAGGAAGTTTACAGGAGTGCACAAATTATAGGGTAATTATGCTACTATCAGTGCCAGGAAAAATATTAAGCAGAATCATTCTGGAGAGACTAAAAGAGGCCATAGAGAAACATTTGAGAGATGAACAAGCAGGTTTTAGGAAGAACAGTTCATGTGCTGATCAAATAACTACTCTACGTATAATAGTTGAACAAAGTTTAGAACTAAAATCCCCACTTTATATTGGATTCATAGGTTACGAAAAGGCATTTGATAGTTTAGACAGAAAAATGCTTTGGAAGTTGCTGAGTCATTACGGAATCCCCATAAAGTTTATTAACCTGATAAAAACAATGTATGAAGGAACGAAATGTAGTGTGGTGCATGAAGGACAGCTTACAGAATCATTTGAAATAAGAACAGGAGTAAGGCAGGGATGCCTTCTGTCCCCATTTCTCTTTCTACTGGCCATAGATTGGATTATGAAGATAACTCAAAACAACAGAAATGGAATCCAGTGGTCACTGACCAAAAAACTTGATGATTTAGACTTTGCTGACGACATAGCTCTCCTATCACACAGCCATCAACAGATGCAGGATAAAATGAGCATACTTGATGAGAGATCACAACAGCTAGGACAGAAGATTAATAGAGATAAGACCAACATTGTGAGAATTAATACAGTTGGCAATAACCATATAAAACTAGGAGAAATACCTCTACTAGACGTATAATCTTACATATATCTGAGCGGTAATATAGATAAAGGGGGAGGAACAGAAAATGATACCAAAATAAGGATATCAAAAGCAAGAGGAGCTTTCATTGCACTGGGAAACATATGGAAGTCCAAAGAAATTAGGTTAAATTCAAAAATAATAATTTTCAACTCAAATGTTAAGGTGGTCCTATTATATGATTGTGAAACATGGAGAACAACAAAATTGACAATCACGAAGATACATACTTTCATTAATGGATGCCAACGCAGAATAAAAGGATGGAAATGGCAGGACAAAATCACTAACATAGAATTATGGAAATGTACCAGTCAAACACCAGTGGATAAAGAGATACAGCGAAGACGATGGCGCTGGATAGGACACACACTACGGAAGCCAACTGAGAGTATTACACAACAGACCCTTTTTTGAAATCCCTAGCGGAAAAGACAAAGAGGAAGACCAAAGAATTCTTGGAGAAAACAGATAGAAGCAGAGATGAAGATGATGGGGAAGACATGGAATGATCTTAAAAGAATGGCAAAAAACAGAACGACTTGGAAAGTGTTTGTTGGAGACCTATGCTCCACTGGGAGCTAAAAAGGTAGAAGAAGAAGACCATACATTTTACAGACCTTCAGCGCGAGATTTTTGGGGTAATGTGGTCGGTATTACACCCGTGCCGCTTCACTTTCCCAGAAAAAAATCTGGTACCCATTTAAGGCTGGGTGAACCCGGAAGCCGTCGGTTAGGATCGAACCCTACTCCTATATCCCATTTGTGCCATCTCAATATTCCCTTTTTCGGCCACCCAATGTCCCATTTTTACCATCCCAGTAAAATTTATCCAGCCTACTGTTTGGCTACATCAGCATGCTCTACCATGACGTATCGTCTTTTCTTATTTTCACATTTATCCTTATCCGCCATCTTTGAAGACATTTGTAATGGCCAGCCAGAAAATCGGAAAAATCATTTGGGAGTACCACCACGTCATCTGAAGGGAACCCCCTCAGACGCTTCTAAATATAATCTGTATGCAACATTGAGTGGTATGTAACAAGTATATCTCGTTGAGATGAGGCATTATTTACTGCCTTGTGGATATCTACCCTTGGTCCAGCAATTTGTACGGAAAGTATTATGCTAACATTTATATTAATTCTGTGTTTAATTTTACTTCGTTTTTAAGTATAGTTTTAAAAGTAATATATTAAAGTTATCACTTTCCACTTGCATTATTTAACAATGGATCACTTACAATTACGATTAATTAATTAAGTATGAGCTATATAAACGTATGAAAAAGGTCTAATATAGTCTCGTAAATGATTTCAGCGGAAGAGTGATCTCCCCCTACATGACATCACAACAAAACTACAGTGGTTCTCAAATACTGTTGAAAGTCACAAATTAGATCACTTCTGGTTAAAGTTCTTGTTTAGTCAGGTAAATTAAAGTTCGCAACAGTAATGTCCCCTTGTAAAACATTGCACTTTATTCGGACCCATAGTTATAGTGTTTAGCCTTTATGATAAAACTAACCATAACCCAAAACACAAACATTATTTTTAGTATTTGAAAAATACTGTAGTTTTGTTGTGTCGTCAACTAAGGGGAGATCATTCATTTCTCTTATATAGTTTACCGGAATACACTAGGACTTTACCCGCTTCTCAATTCAGGTTCTGTTAACCCCCCCCCCCCCCTCTTCCCCCCCCCCCCCCACCACCACCAATTTAGCGTTGACACTTAGTTGGTGTAACTTTGTCTGTTTCAGTGTGCTCCCCTGATGAAGTATGCCCTCATTTTAGAAGTGTTATCTAACATATCCACTCACAAACACTTGTGCCTTTTTATCATTTCTTGAAGAACAACACACTGGTGTTGTTTCTATTTCCTCTAGAACTAGGGCACTTCTAATGACAGATTAGAGAACCACCGAATAAAGTCCAATGTTTACTCAAGGGACACGACTCTTCCAAACTGCTCACAACTGAAGTAATTTACTAGTCTAAACTTGACCTTTGCCCAAATGTATTACTAGATGCTCTATTTAAATACACATGGTTTCAATGACATTTATTTCTAGTAAAATCGTAGAATTGTTTCTTTAGTTATTGAGGCTCAGTCTGTTGATTGATGCTGCAACATTTCATCCTGAAAATGACGTAAAATATGCGTAATTAACGTTTTGTCGTAGCTTACTGTTAGGTATGGTTGCGCCTAAATACCCAGAATATCCGACTTCAGCACATCACTTTATGAGAACCGGTTTACCTTCCTTCTTTAATCTTAATTGGCATAACCAAACAGGGAGACAGAGACTCCCACAGGAGTGGATTATGTCTTGATCAGCTCTGGTTCGGTTATCGTGATGCAGTCATCTATATGTTGTTAGATGTTTTCAGACCTGACCACGGTATATGATTTATCATTTCGTTCTTAATGATTCGGTTCTTTTATCATTGATATTATTCTGATTTGTATCATTCCCTTCTCTATCATTTCGTTTTTTATAATTTCGTTCTTCATTACTCGGTTCTTTATCATTTCGTTCTTTATCACTCCATTCTTTTATCACTCCTTCCTTTTATCATTCTGTTCTTCAACATTCTGTTCTCTTATCATTCCGTTCTTTTATCACTCTGTTCTTTTATCATTCCGTTCTTTATCATTCTGTTATTTTATCATTAAGTTCTTTTATCCTTCCGTTCTTTTATCATTCCGTTCTTTTATCATTCCGTTCTTTATCATTCTGTTATTTTATCATTAAGTTCTTTTATCATTCCGTTCTTTATCATTCTGTTATTTTATCATTAAGTTCTTTTATCATTCCGTTCTTTAACATTCCGTTCTTTAACATTCCGTTCATTTATCATTCCGTTCTTAAACATTCCGTTCTTTTATCATTCCGTTCTTTATCACTCCGTCCTTTTATCATTGTATTCTTTATCACTCCGTTATTTTATCACTCCGTTATTTTATCACTCCGTTATTTTATCATTGTGATTAAAAATAATAAGTGTTACAATAATACAATACAATATTATTCATAGCGGTGTGAAACATATTGAGATATCAGTTCTTATAGTGGACATGGAAGGGAGGCAGCCAGTGCATTTCTTTGCTCGTATTACCGTCTCCTATTCTTAGAGTTTTCAGTCTGGTTTGACCAGCAGTGTTGTGCTGGATTCGAACCACTGTCTCTCTGAACACAAGCCAAAGGAATAACCGCTTCTAAGTTAAGACTCCCGTTTGGGTGGCAGTATCAACACAGTCGTCACATCTAGTACAGATTATTAGCATATTAAAACCGGCGTATGGCAAAAAGTAATTTTAATGCCATGAAAAATATACTAACAACAAAACAAATATCAGCAGGGCTGAAACTAAGAATTGCAAAATGTTACATTTTCTCAATATTCCTGTATGGTGCAGAAACATGGACATTAGACAAGAAAACAGAACAGCAAATTGAAGCCTTTGAAATGTGGATTTATAGAAGAATAGGTAGAATTGGATGGAAACAAAAGATAACAAACAATAAAGTTTTTAAACAACTGAAAATAAAAAGAGAAGTACTAAATACAATTAAGACAAGACAAATGAAATTTTGGGGGCATGTTAAAAGACACAACAGCCTACTAAAAGTAATATTGGATGGAAAAATACAAGGTAAAAGAGGCAGAGGCAGACCAAGACTAACATGGACGAGTAACATCAAAAGATGGTCAAGTCAATCTATGACAACCTGCACCATCAAAGCAAGAAACAGAGTAGAATGGCGATCCATGGTAGCCAACCTTCGTTGCGGAGAAGGCACACGATGATGATGAAAACCGGCTCACATCGACTGATCTGCCGGTTCAGATTTTTCATTTCTGTTTCACACGAACTTGCTGCGGTGCATAAGACCGGTTTTAAGTTGCTCAGACGGGTATACCTGTAGCACACACTATCTTCTATTTCATTTGTCAGTCTATGTTTAATCTTTGTGAACAAGTAAAGCGTAAACAAACAACAATGGTTTCCGCAATCAGGTTTTCAACAGGGACACACACACACAAATATAAATATTTAAAAATAAGAAGATCATTTTGTTCCAGAAACACGAATACTGTCAGCAACAGAATGGTCGTGAGAATGAAAATAAATTGTCGCGGGAGTTACAGAATTCAGTGAAACGTCGCGCAGACGCTCGCGGAAACTATCACTTACATGTCTACAGGTTTCACCGATGGAGGTCTTTCGGTAGCGTTGACGCATGTTTTACCACGACTTTGTTTCGACTAATTCATTGTTTCGTGGGTCTGTAATTTGAAAAGTTTGCGAATCTTTCATATCATTGATTGCTATCTTATCCCCTACCTCCACTACCCCTTGTTTCAAATGTCTTCTCTTCTGTTTGCTCTGTGTGATCATTTATTTCTCTGACTATC
Organism: Megaustenia siamemsis; assembly: GCA_032433765.1. Lineage (NCBI taxonomy): Eukaryota > Metazoa > Mollusca > Gastropoda > Stylommatophora > Ariophantidae > Megaustenia > Megaustenia siamemsis. Next base: position 69,769,768 of record JAVIAB010000108.1, read on the forward strand.
TAATCTGATATTTTATCAATTAAAATATATCAACACATCTGTCTTTTGTGGTTTGTTCATATCAACTTTAATATATATTTCAGTTTTAGTAACGTAATGTTTTCTTCCACATTTCTTTCTTTCTTTTTTCTTTCCTTCTTTCTTTATTTCTTTCTTTCTTTCATTCTTTCTTTCTTTCTTTCTTTCTTCTTCTTCTTCTTCTACTATCTGTCTTCTGTATTTCTTCCTCTCCGTCGTTTATTTTTTATTCTTCCATTCGTCTTCTTACCTATTAGCATCTTCTTTATCAACTTTTTCTTCTTGTCTTCTTCTTCTTCCTCTTCTTCTTCTTATTGTCCTTCCTCGTTGTTCACTTTTTTTCATTTTACAATTCTCATTTTCTGTCTTCTTTCTATGCCTTTTCTCTCCTTCATATTTTGCGTGCTGATCGACAACGCACTTTCTGGTCCACACGCCACGTAGTTCCCTGTCGTAAAACATCAGCGAATGAGCTCCCCCTTGCTTGGACCATACAGCTCTTTCAGTCA
>JAVIAB010000108.1:69775294-69947794 GCA_032433765.1 Megaustenia siamemsis
GTCGCACATCTCTGGTTGGGTATAGTCCGCTAGGAGTGCTTGATGTCGCACATCTCTGGTGGATATAGTCCGCTAGGAGTGCTTGATATCGCACATCTCTCTTTGGGTATAGTCCGCTAGGAGTGCTTGATGTCGCACATCTCTGGTTGGGTATAGTCCGCTAGGAGTGCTTGATGTCGCACATCTCTGGTTGGGTATAGTCCGCTAGGAGTGCTTGATGTCGCACATCTCCAGTCGGGTATAGTCCGCTAGGAGTGCTGGATGTCGCACATCTCCAGTTGGGTATAGTCCGCTAGGAGTGCTTGATGTCGCACATCTCCAGTTGGTATAGTCCGCTAGGAGTGCTTGATGTCGCACATCTCCAGTTGGGTATAGTCCGCTAGGAGTGCTTGGTGTCGCACATCACAAGTTGGGTATAGTCCGCTAGGAGTGCTGGATGTCGCACATCTCCAGTCGGGTATAGTCCGCTAGGAGTGCTTGGTGTCGCACATCTCCAGTTGGGTATAGTCCGCTAGGAGTGCTTGATGTCACACATCTCTGGTTGGGTATAGTCCGCTAGGAGTGCTTGGTGTAGCACATCACAAGTTGGGTATAGTCCGCTAGGAGTGCTGGATGTCGCACATCTCTGGTTGGGTATAGTCCGCTAGAAATGCTGGGTGTCGCACATCTCTGGTTGGGTATAGTCCGCTAGGAGTGCTTGATGTCGCACATCTCCGGTTGGGTATAGTCCGCTAGGAGTGCTTGGTGTCGCACATCTCCAGTCGGTATAGTCCGCTAGAAATGCTGGGTGTCGCACATCTCCGGTTGGGTATAGTCCGCTAGAAGTGCTGGGTGTCGCACATCTCCAGTTGGTATAGTCCGCTAGGAGTGCTTCATGTGCACATTTCCAGTTGGGTATAGTCCGCTAGGAGTGCTGGGTGTCCCACATCTCCAGTTTGGTATAGTCCGCTAGGAGTGCTTTATGTCGCACATCTCCAGTTGGGTATAGTCCGCTAAGAGTGCTTGATGTCGCACATTTCCAGTCGGGTATAGTCCGCTAGGAGTGCTTGGTGTCGCACATCACAAGTTGGGTATAGTCCGCTAGGAGTGCTTGATGTCGCACATTTCCAGTTGGGTATAGTCCGCTAGGAGTGCTTGTGTCGCACATCACAAGTTGGGTATAGTCCGCTAGGAGTGCTTGATGTCGCACATCTCCAGTTGGGTATAGTCCGCTAAGAGTGCTTGATGTCGCACATTTCCAGTCGGGTATAGTCCGCTAGGAGTGCTTGATGTCGCACATCTCCAGTTGGGTATAGTCCGCTAGGAGTGCTTGATGTCGCACATCACAAGTCGGGTATATAGTCCGCTAGGAGTGCTTGATGTCGCACATCTCCAGTTGGGTATAGTCCGCTAGGAGTGCTTGATGTCGCACATTTCCAGTCGGGTATAGTCCGCTAGGAGTGCTTGATGTCGCACATCTCCGGTAGGGTAACCTTTAAGACGTAGAAGCTGATGTCCTATTGGTTACTAAATAGAATATAGGCCGTCTTCATAGAACTGTTATCATCATCATCATGTGCCATACCGGTTGGCGTAGGCGATCATGTCCTTCGACAATCTTCTATCTACAGTGCGTCGTATCAGTTCTGTTGTTGACTGTTTTCCATGTCATGACACCAAGTTATCCAGTATTTTCTCTCCTTGTCGACCGTGATCTCTCTTTCCTTTTATTTTGTCAGTTGTAACCAAGTATTCCGACTTTCCTCTTCTCATGATGTGCCCGAAAAATGTTGATTGTTTCTTTCTGATGTTTTTTAGTAGCTGCCTTTTGTGTTGCCTCTTTGAGAACTTCCTCACTGGTTTTTTTTAGCTGTCCATGGAACTTTCAACATTCTTCTGAGAAATCCATCTCTGTGGCCTCTAATCGTCTTTTCATTTGTTTGTCTACTGTCCATGATTCGCTTCCATAGGTCAGAATGGTTCTATATAGCATCGATGAACTCTTATTCACACTTCTATTGACATAGATTTGTTGCATAAGATATTTTCAATTTCTGAAATGCTATTTTGCCTGAGCTATTCTGCTTTTCATAGAACTGTATCTCACAAGATTGGTTTCACCTGAAATAATAGATCCTTATATTTACTTGCTGTATTTTTTTGGGGCACTTCCTGGTGTACATGTGTGCATGTAGTCAAGTATCGAGACACAAGGCTGTGTTATGTCGCCAGATTTGTTCGCACTTTGCAGCGAAAATATTATGAGATCAATAGTAGACAAAAAATGAATGAAGTCAACGGTCGCAAAGTATACAATGTGCGATATCTGGATAACACAGTCTTAATATAAGACAGCGAATGAATTACATGAAATAATATTTATAATAGTGAAAGAATGCAACAAGAATGGTCTCAGTCTGAATAGTAAGAAAACAAAAGTAATGGTCATATCGAAGAGACAATCATCACCATCGTGCGGAATAAAAATAAACATGACAGATCCGAAACAAGTGCAACGCAACAAACCTTCGGCACATGCTTTTTTGGGTAATGTGGTCCATATTAAACCCGTCCCGCTTTACTTTCCCAGAAAAAATATTCGGTACCCATTTACGGCTGGGTGAACCGAAGCTGTCGATCTGGATCGAACCCGACCATTTGCCCTTTGTAGTTCAGTTCACTAACCACTGAGCTATCGCGACTCCCATTTAATTCTAAAGTATATTATTCTTCAAGCCTTCGCGGACTAACATTGTGACGGAGCCGTGGACCTCTGGGTAGCCGTGGGTTATAGTTTGAGAATCGGTGATCTTTATAGTTGTCGTTTTGACTACAGAATCACATAACAACGTGCGTGTCTATAAATAGATTCTAGGTTATCGCTGCTAAGGTTTCACTCTTTGATCACGTGAACAACAAAGGAATGATGGGAATAGGTAGAAGAGCAGATTCATGTTGGTTGGTTCATCGATATAGGGAGCGCTATGACAATTGTGTTGGTTTCTAAGTGCATGGTAATTATATCGAGATTAACATGTGACTACATGTACTTTTCGTGGTATCCGATAAATAAACTTTGAGAGAAATAGTTGATGTCACAATTAGTGAGTTGATTGTCAAACTGCGGATCTGTGAGTGAAGGAGATATTAAAAGACAACAAAGTGCTTGTTTGAATTCTACGCCCCCCCCCCCCCCCCCCCCTTTTTTTCTCCTGTCCTGCGGTCGAGTCTCTGCTTGAAAAAGATGTGAACTGGTGTTCAGCAGGACACGTACTTCTTACATGACAAGACTACATTCTACCTTCTGATACCTTTACACGACCAGACCATATTCTACCATCTGACACCTTTTTTTACGACCAGCCCACATTCTACCATCTGACACCTTTACACGACCAGACCACATTCCACCATCTGACACCTTTACACGACCAGACCACATTCTACCATCTGACACCTTTACACGACCAGACCACATTCTACCATCTGACACCTTTACACGACCAGACCACATTCCACCATCTGACACCTTTACACGACCAGCCCACATTCTACCATCTGACACCTTTACACGACCAGACCACATTCTACCATCTGACACCTTTTTTTACGACCAGCCCACATTCTACCATCTGACACCTTTACACGACCAGACCACATTCCACCATCTGATACCTTTACACGACCAGACCACATTCTACCATCTGACACCTTTTTTTACGACCAGCCCACATTCTACCATCTGACACCTTTACACGACCAGCCCACATCTACCATCTGACACCTTTACACGACCAGCACCCATTCTACCATCTGACACCTTACACGACCAGCCCACATTCTACCATCTGATACCTTTACACGACCAGCCCACATTCTACCATCTGACACCTTTACACGACCAGCCCACATTCTACCATCTGATACCTTTACACGACCAGCCCACATTCTACCATCTGACACCTTTACACGACCAGACCATATTCTACCATCTGACACCTTTACACGACCAGACCATATTCTACCATCTGACACCTTTAAACGACCAGCCCACATTCTACCATCTGACACCTTTACACGACCAGCCCACATTCTACCATCTGACACCTTTACACGACCAGCCCACATTCTACCATCTGATACCTTTACACGACCAGCCCACATTCTACCATCTGACACCTTACACGACCAGACCATATTCTACCATCTGACACTTTACACGACCAGACCATATTCTACCATCTGACACCTTTACACGACCAGCCCACATTCTACCATCTGACACCTTTACACGACCAGACCATATTCTACCATCTGACACCTTTACACGACCAGCCCACATTCTACCATCTGACACCTTTACACGACCAGCCCACATTCTACCATCTGATACCTTACACGACCAGCCCACATTCTACCATCTGACACCTTTACACGACCAGCCATATTCTACCATCTGACACCTTTACACGACCAGCCCACATTCTACCATCTGACACCTTTACACGACCAGACCATATTCTACCATCTGACACCTTTACACGACCAGCCCACATTCTACCATCTGATACCTTTACACGACCAGCCCACATTCTACCATCTGACACCTTTACACGACCAGCCCACATTCTACCATCTGATACCTTTACACGACCAGCCCACATTCTACCATCTGACACCTTTACACGACCAGACCATATTCTACCATCTGACACCTTTACACGACCAGACCATATTCTACCATCTGACACCTTTACACGACCAGCCCACATTCTACCATCTGACACCTTTACACGACCAGCCTACATTCTACCATCTGACACCTTTACACGACCAGCCCACATTCTACCATCTGACACCTTTACACGACCAGCCTACATTCTACCATCTGACACCTTTACACGACCAGACCATATTCTACCATCTGACACCTTTACACGATCAGCCCACATTCTACCATCTGACACCTTTACACGACCAGCCTACATTCTACCATCTGACACCTTTACACGACCAGACCACATTCTACCATCTGACACCTTTACACGACCAGCCTACATTCTACCGCCTGACACATTTATATGAAAGCGCCTCATTATGTAACTGGTCGTCATCACCAGATAAGTCGGCATCACAAATTTGGGGAACGGCGAACCACTTCACGTGAAGAGGTAGGCCTACAACCCGTAAGAGTACGCGTTCGATCCTGCTTGGGACTAACTATTGCTCTTTGTTTGGTTTTTTTTTTCCTGTTATTAATTATTTGTGCATTCTTGTCTTCCCGACCGATGTAAACACAGCTCTCTCCCAGAAATGATTAGCTGATCTGTCGTCTCTGAGTTGTCACTCCCTACAAATATTTTGTATTATTTGTCTCTTTACGTAAAGAATGTTGACCCCCTACAAACGATACTGACCTCTCCCACAGGAAACCATAAACCAGAGACCTTGATCACACCATTCGGTCTTAAAGCAGGCCTTAAACTGAGAGTTTATTTTAGAGTTATCTTAGATTTATTTATTTTATAGATTTATTTATTTTCAATTCGATCTTGTGTTTGTTTGTTTTTTATGGTTTTTTTTTTCCATAATAGATGACATGTCATCTCGGCCTTTACAATATCTCAGTAACTGATTCACTTGTCCTTCTTTGCTCTGTCTACTGCGTTGTAACTTATGTAATGCTTTCTGTCTCATGTGATTAGTAACATGACAACAGTACGTACAAGATTGGTCTAGTTTAGAGAAAACGGCCCATAGAACTGTCAATATTATCATGGGCGTACCAGGAGATATGCGTATAATATGTGACCTTCTAGCGTTAGGCCAGGCTTACACACTATGTGTGTGTGTGTGTGTGTGTTGATAAGTGCACTGTCACTTTAACATACTTGATGTGACTTTCAACACTTGTTGGTCTGACTTCCCAAGAAAGTGTCTGGTAAAATTACACTCATCGATAGGTTTAAGTGCCTCACCCAGTCAGCAGGTCTAGCCTTTCAGAGCCTGGGAAACCAATCTAAACAACAATATTAAGAAGCCTCTTACATCTATTATGGTCTGTGAATAGCTCGCTGGCTTAGCGATAGGGTAAATATGGGATCAATCCCGACCTGACTATCACTAGCATTGCCTCAGGTGAAAAATGAGTAAGTACCGGTATTACTGACAATAGGTAGGCAGCTACAGCAAGTAACTGCAAAAAGGAGTAAGTACCGGTATTACTGACAATAGGTAGGCAGCTACAGCAAGTAACTGCAAAAAGGAGTAAGTACCGGTATTACTGATATTAGAGTAGTATACAAGGGTCCATTTGAATATTATTTGGCCCGTAAATTAACAAAGATATATAGTGTGTGCGCAGGCGCACCACATGGTATGAGAGACAGGGGAGTATACCATGCCATTTCGTGTCGGGATGTTGACCTCTAGGCCCAGGTGACCCCGGAATTGCGCTGTTTATGTCTGTCTGGTGTGTGCTGACTTGGAGCGCTTGGTGTACTTGAGCGATAGTTGATAGGTTAGTAGATAGACAACATCAATGAAAAACGATCAATATAAGACAGAAGCAAAGATATATTTTATTCTTTTATTATCTCAATAGGTGTATAACATACATTGATATTATAACATTACAAAAATATTCAGTACAGTGAGTCAATATATAGTACATGGATACCATTTATTTACAGATAAGTAGTTGGGTGTCTGCTTAGCGTTGTTCATAAATGAATCATAAGGGTGAAACTGTTAGAGATTGCTGGTTAGGCTAAGCTGGTAGTGTAAAGAGTTAATATCTAAAGGCGTAGTCGAGACGTTTATCATCAGCTCACCTTTCTTTTATATAGAAATAGGAAAGAGCATTCTTGTTTGACTGTAGGAAAATATGGAATTATTTAAGACTTTGAAACCACATTTTTCCCACACCTTGGCCTTTTGCGTGGCGAGAACCTCTAAAAACATCTCTTTATCTAATTTGTTGTGTTGCTTGCTTAACCCTTTACAACTGATTTTATCGTAATCCCCACTACAATGGTACGTCTTACTACTAAGCTAACAAGAGCTGTCCCTTCGTACTCTAGTTTAAAAAGCCCGGGCGTTTCGTTGGTGTACGCTTTAACACCTTACAGTTTATACAGTCTGTCTTGCTAATATGCGTATCGCAAAACTCGGCAGGAAACCAGTCTTTATATACACTATTAAACTCATCCGCAGACCTGACTTAACTATGTCCTCTAGCTTAGGTGCGCTTAAGGCTAAGTATAAACTATCAGTATCTGTTTCACATAACTGAAAGTTGGACCTATCTACAAACTTACTCTAAGAACTCGAAATAAAAATCTAACATACGAAGTTTTGCATATTGATAGACGAAGAAACCGATTTGTAGGGCAAGTCCCAAACAGTTTTCTTTTTCTCCATCTCATTTCAAAAAGATCCTCCCCTATTTCAGTCATCTTTTTAAACCGGGAACTATTAATCATTTTCGATATCTCACCCCCTGAACGTACGAGACAGCGCTATGATTGGCCTTATTGGTTAGAGTCTTCCCGTAGGCTGAGTTTCCTAAGAGCTTCATCGTATCGCTTACTATAGATTGACTTTCGTCTAGATCACCAGCCCTCCTAGCGTCAGAAACCATTTCGCCAAACTTTTTAAAACAACTAGACGGTTGATATTCTATCACTTGATAAATTTTTGTTACCTCCAAGCCGTGGTCTAAATACCATTTTAACAGTGGTGTTGCCAACAAAATTTTTTCCCCGATATAACTACCGATTAGGGTGCGACGAGGGGTTGACAACAAGTTATGTTTGAGGGCATATTCACCCATAAACGGTCCAATATCATCACGCGTGACATCAATATTTTTGAAAATTGGAGTCATCTCACTGAAATGTTCCTTCAGACGGTCGGGGACGTGTAGATCACATTCCACTAAACCAAAACATGTCCCATCTGAAACAGAAGTCAGAATCTGTTTATCACTGAGAGGGAGCCCTTCTTTAGAGTAAGAGGGTCTAGCTCTAGGGATGGCTTTAGAAAGGAAAGCCCTAATGGTTGGGTCAGACTTTTTCAGAGCCTGCCACTCACATTCCCACATAACTTCTACTGGGACTTTTACCTCCTCAGTTAGGTAGGTGTGTATCTCACATGTTTTTTCAAACAGCTCGAACAAGGGTTATTATTAACAGGGTTTCTATCTTTATCTTTGGTGAGGGGACAGTCTTTGTGACCATGGTACAGACAACCATGAAAATTATAGCCTCTTCTATTGGATTTATCCCACCCATCCACAGGGATATTTCTAGCACCTAATCGAAACTCCCTCCCGTTAAACTGAGTTTTCAACTCCACCCCTTTTTGGTGGGCGACCCACGTTAGCCACTCTCTACTTTGTTGGACATAATAGTTATCTTTTTCGACCCTAAACCCGGTCTCCATTCTTCTAATAATTGGGTAATCTGTTGGCATTGGGTTCATCAGAGCCCAAAGATACAACGCGTTGGCATCGTAACCTTGGATGGATTTGACTACCTTTCCGCCCCTAATAAGCGTTTTGCCTACCTCGTGATACCTATGGAAAATTATAGAGGGACCCCCGACGATATTATCTCTAATCATTGTGTGTAGACTCGCCTGTTTGCTCGAACATAAACTAAACATTACACCCTATCAACGGTCTTAAAAAGATACTTTAAACAAACACCCGGAACCGAAATGGCGTCTTTAAAACAGTCTACACCCCGCTCCCCATAAAAGCGAACCTGCTGCTCCAAGGCTTCTAAAAAGGGGACTACATCTTTGTTGTTATACCACACCAAAAAGTCCCTAAGGGTGGTCATGTTATTGTCCTTCCAGACCTTTTTACACAGAGCGTACTCCTCCTTGGAAATATTGGAATTTTTTAACGACGAATAAAACGCTTCGTGTGGGGGTAGTTCTGTCTCGTCCAACTTTTGGGGGTCGTCTATATATTCATAACAAAAGTAACCCTTTGACTCACTAATCTTATAAGCTGCCAGATATTTACTATAGCTAAACCCGGGGGCTAGATAGTTTACTATATCTAAGAATTTTAGATTCTGTGTTGCAATACACATAAGTTATTGTTTCTTTTAACTATAAACTTGAACGGTTTTCTACTTTGTAGTCTACTTCCATTTTATCTTCCTCTTCTTCGATAACATCGGCGTCTTCTTCTTCTTCTTCTTCTTCTGCTTCTTCACCCACTTGGGCAGTGGCATCCATGAAGTGCTTTATTAAATAAGGTTTAATGACGTTGACGTCATATTTCCCCGAGTTAAAACCTATAACTGGAAGCTCTTTTAAATACTCATCAAACTTAGCTATTAGCTTGTCTTTATTCAGTTCATGGAGTTGAGTAAAAATACTTTCAAACCGATCTCGCAACAACGAGTATGCCTTAGCAGCTATACCAGTGAGATAATCAACCATCTGACTAACTAAAACCTGTGGGTCACCCTTCGTTATGAAGCATTTTGGGGCCTCCCACCCTGGGACATTTGACGCTATAGAGCAGGAGAGGGGTACGTGTTTAGCTACAAAGGTAGTCGAGTGCGTCTCTTTGGGAACATTCCTACTATCAAAGTAACATTCATAATCGAATGTCGCCCTGAATGGGTAAATAAAACACTCTGGAGTACTGATCCCTTCAGCGCTGATCGCGTCCCATACACTTTCAGGTGAAGAGTAAACACCACCTTTATATGTCTCTACAGCCATATCCCCATTGCAAGTTTTTTCGTGCCTATCCATACGCCCAAACTTTTTCCACAATTTCCCACATTTTCCACAAGAAAAGCTTTTACTAGCCCTGGAAAGATCGTTTATATAAAAGAAGTGGTTTTTGTAAAGTAAAAGACGGAGAGTTTCACTATAACTACTGCCACTTCTCAGGACAATACGCAAGGCTTGTTGAGAATCAAACTCAAAAATATCTATGTTTATTGAAAAACAACTTTCTAAGAGAGACATTTCAGCAAGAGTTACACCGTGAAAGTTATTAACTTTAGAGACGGGTTAAACTGTTTGAAAAGTAGTCTCGAAACCTTCCTAACATTAGTATTTGAAGTTCCTCGATAGACAGCTAGACAACGGAAGAAGCAGAGATTATCATTGTAAACTTTAGAATTGGAGTCGTTTTGAAGGATATTAATACCATGATTTGATGCAATGTAGGGTGGGATATCTATCAGACACCCTATAGGATAATCTTGAAGTTTATAAATATAAACACTCGTACTGACTAATGATTCTAAGGTATATTTGGTTGTCTCCCTGTTTTTATTTGCATACCCTAATATATCACTTTCATTTAATCTATTGACAAATGTTTCAAAATCATTTCTGTTGTTAACTAACAAGGGTTTGTCTAACCCTGTCGCGTTATTCGAGCTGGCGTGAAAGTAACGCAATCCCTGTGTCTCCCTATGTCTTAAAACTAGATGATGACTATAATTCACCTTGAAACGCTTTTTCTGGGCTAGAAAAATTGGGTTTACAAGGGTCTTCCAATCTATAGGAGTATCAGGTTGATGAAATATAGTGTATGTGTCCATGTATTTGGTCCTACGTTCATGTGTTCTAATAGCTAACCAGTTGTTCTTATATATCTTCTTAATATCTTGAGGTAACTTATTTAAAGAGTCTATTTCATTAATAAGTCTTGGTCTCTTTGAGAGCTCTTGAGTCGAACTCTTTACTGTCCGCTTGCGTGAGGTTGTCGATACCAGTGGACCCGCTGGCGTTGATGGTGTTGAGGTGTCCACAGCTATGTCATGACTAGCAAGATGTACTCGCAGATGGCTTGCTCCAGTGAATATTTGTTGACAGATGTGGCAGATATATGGGGTAATACTGGCTCTTTAGAAGGTACATTAGCTGCTGAGGCAGGGGTTGGTGATGCAGGAACTACTGAGGCAAGAGATACAGGATGCTCTGTCTTGATATGTCTGGCAAGGCTGTCTACTCTTGTATATACTCGTTCACAAACATCACATTTGTATTGCTGACGCCCATGTACACTAGCAACGTGTCGTTTTACGATTCGGCTCCGGGTGAAAGTTTTGCGCAGAGATGACAAGTGTTAGACATCTGTAGAAAAGAAATTGAAACATTACAACTAAAGAGTAAAGAACAGTAAACATTACAAGAAAAGAAAACAAAAAAAAGTAAACAACGAGAACTATCGAAATTAGGTTACAAAAGTAACATGTGGATACTAAAAAACCAACTTATCGAAATAAGGTTACTAAAATAACACGTGGATACTAAACAACCAACTTATCGAAAATAGGTTACTAAAGTAACATACTATAATATTAAAGAACTAAGATAACACTTACTTTTTATGTGTTTGAAGGCACGAGACACATCCGTCGTCAACAACTGTAAGCGAAAGTCTGATTACAAGCTTCACAGCCGCGTTATATATACGCCAGAAACACCGGAAGTGTTACTAAAAATAGAACTGACCGCTGATGCAATACCGGAAGTGTTACTAAAAATAGCTTTTGACGGCTGACGTGATGCCCGTGGAGTTTCTAAAAATAGATTTTGACCTATGATGCAATACCAGGCAACTTTATAGGAGTTTTTCCCCTTGACCCTTTATGAGGGGACGCCCATGAAACTGTTAAAAATAGTAAATTTACACGCTAGGGTTACCCCAAACTTTATTTAGTCATCCACATAGCAAAAATTTACATAAAAACAACTTTTGAAATTACTACCCCCGTACCCATTTTTGGCGGTTACGCCCATGAAACTGTTAAAAATAGTCAATTTAACATCTAGACATACTCCAAACTTTATATTAAGCATCCCCATAACAAAATTTACATAAAAACAACTTTTGAAATTACTACCCCTGTACCCATTTTTGGCGGTTACGCCCATGAAACTGTTAAAAATAGTCAAATTAACACCTAGACATACCCCAAACTTTATATTAAGCATCCCCATAACAAAAATTTACATAAAAACAACTTTTGAAATTACTACCCCTGTACCCATTTTTTTTTTGGCGGTTACGCCCATGAAACTGTTAAAGATAGTAAATTTAACATCTAGACATACCCCAAACTTCATTTTAGTCATCCCCGTATCAAGAATTTACATAAAAACAACTTTTGAAATTACTACCCCTGTACCCATTTTTGGCGGTTACGCCCATGAAATCGATAAAAAAAATTGAAGTTTAACCTATTGGCATACATCAAACATAATTTGTGACACGCCCATGTATCAAATTTACCTAAAAAATCAACCAAAAATTAGTAGTATAGTATGTCAATTAGGATGCGTAATACTTCTTCCAGAAGCAGAATATTGCTTATATAAATAGTCTACCAGCAGATTTTCTGCTTCCAGGAATATTCCTTATATGAGAGTCTACATTTTTCCTTATAGTCTATCCATCCTAAGTGCCAATCTATACTAATAATTTTTGGTTGATTTTTTAGGTAAATTTGATACATGGGCGTGTCACAAATTATGTTTGATGTATGCCAATAGGTTAAACTTCAATTTTTTTTATCGATTTCATGGGCGTAACCGCCAAAAATGGGTACAGGGGTAGTAATTTCAAAAGTTGTTTTTATGTAAATTCTTGATACGGGGATGACTAAAATGAAGTTTGGGGTATGTCTAGATGTTAAATTTACTATCTTTAACAGTTTCATGGGCGTAACCGCCAAAAAAAAATGGGTACAGGGGTAGTAATTTCAAAAGTTGTTTTTATGTAAATTTTTGTTATGGGGATGCTTAATATAAAGTTTGGGGTATGTCTAGGTGTTAATTTGACTATTTTTAACAGTTTCATGGGCGTAACCGCCAAAAATGGGTACAGGGGTAGTAATTTCAAAAGTTGTTTTTATGTAAATTTTTGTTATGGGGATGCTTAATATAAAGTTTGGAGTATGTCTAGATGTTAAATTGACTATTTTTAACAGTTTCATGGGCGTAACCGCCAAAAATGGGTACGGGGGTAGTAATTTCAAAAGTTGTTTTTATGTAAATTTTTGCTATGTGGATGACTAAAATAAAGTTTGGGGTAACCCTAGCGTGTAAATTTACTATTTTTAACAGTTTCATGGGCGTCCCCTCATAAAGGGTCAAGGGGAAAAACTCCTATAAAGTTGCCTGGTATTGCATCATAGGTCAAAATCTTTTTTAGAAACTCCACGGGCATCACGTCAGCCGTCAAAAGCTATTTTTAGTAACACTTCCGGTATTGCATCAGCGGTCAGTTCTATTTTTAGTAACACTTCCGGTGTTTCTGGCGTATATATAACGCGGCTGTGAAGCTTGTAATCAGACTTTCGCTTACAGTTGTTGACGACGGATGTGTCTCGTGCCTTCAAACACATAAAAAGTAAGTGTTATCTTAGTTCTTTAATATTATAGTATGTTACTTTAGTAACCTATTTTCGATAAGTTGGTTGTTTAGTATCCACGTGTTATTTTAGTAACCTTATTTCGATAAGTTGGTTTTTTAGTATCCACATGTTACTTTTGTAACCTAATTTCGATAGTTCTCGTTGTTTACTTTTTTGTTTTCTTTTCTTGTAATGTTTACTGTTCTTTACTCTTTAGTTGTAATGTTTCAATTTCTTTTCTACAGATGTCTAACACTTGTCATCTCTGCGCCAAAACTTTCACCCGGAGCCGAATCGTAAAACGACACGTTGCTAGTGTACATGGGCGTCAGCAATACAAATGTGATGTTTGTGAACGAGTATATACAAGAGTAGACAGCCTTGCCAGACATATCAAGACAGAGCATCCTGTATCTCTTGCCTCAGTAGTTCCTGCATCACCAACCCCTGCCTCAGCAGCTAATGTACCTTCTAAAGAGCCAAGTATTACCTCATATATCTGCCACATCTGTCAACAAATATTCACTGGAGCAAGCCATCTGCGAGTACATCTTGCTAGTCATGACATAGCTGTGGACACCTCAACACCATCAACGCCAGCGGGTCCACTGGTATCGACAACCTCACGCAAGCGGACAGTAAAGAGTTCGACTCAAGAGCTCTCAAAGAGACCAAGACTTATTAATGAAATAGACTCTTTAAATAAGTTACCTCAAGATATTAAGAAGATATATAAGAACAACTGGTTAGCTATTAGAACACATGAACGTAGGACCAAATACATGGACACATACACTATATTTCATCAACCTGATACTCCTATAGATTGGAAGACCCTTGTAAACCCAATTTTTCTAGCCCAGAAAAAGCGTTTCAAGGTGAATTATAGTCATCATCTAGTTTTAAGACATAGGGAGACACAGGGATTGCGTTACTTTCACGCCAGCTCGAATAACGCGACAGGGTTAGACAAACCCTTGTTAGTTAACAACAGAAATGATTTTGAAACATTTGTCAATAGATTAAATGAAAGTGATATATTAGGGTATGCAAATAAAAACAGGGAGACAACCAAATATACCTTAGAATCATTAGTCAGTACGAGTGTTTATATTTATAAACTTCAAGATTATCCTATAGGGTGTCTGATAGATATCCCACCCTACATTGCATCAAATCATGGTATTAATATCCTTCAAAACGACTCCAATTCTAAAGTTTACAATGATAATCTCTGCTTCTTCCGTTGTCTAGCTGTCTATCGAGGAACTTCAAATACTAATGTTAGGAAGGTTTCGAGACTACTTTTCAAACAGTTTAACCCGTCTCTAAAGTTAAATAACTTTCACGGTGTAACTCTTGCTGAAATGTCTCTCTTAGAAAGTTGTTTTTCAATAAACATAGATATTTTTGAGTTTGATTCTCAACAATCCTTGCGTATTGTCCTGAGAAGTGGCAGTAGTTATAGTGAAACTCTCCGTCTTTTACTTTACAAAAACCACTTCTTTTATATAAACGATCTTTCCAGGGCTAGTAAAAGCTTTTCTTGTGGAAAATGTGGGAAATTGTGGAAAAAGTTTGGGCGTATGGATAGGCACGAAAAAACTTGCAATGGGGATATGGCTGTAGAGACATATAAAGGTGGTGTTTACTCTTCACCTGAAAGTGTATGGGACGCGATCAGCGCTGAAGGGCTCAGTACTCCAGAGTGTTTTATTTACCCATTCAGGGCGACATTCGATTATGAATGCTACTTTGATAGTAGGAATGTTCCCAAAGAGACGCACTCGACTACCTTTGTAGCTAAACACGTACCCCTCTCCTGCTCTATAGCGTCAAATGTCCCAGGGTGGAGGCCCCAAAATGCTTCATAACGAAGGGTGACCCACAGGTTTTAGTTAGTCAGATGGTTGATTATCTCACTGGTATAGCTGCTAAGGCTTACTCGTTGTTGCGAGATCGGTTTGAAAGTATTTTTACTCAACTCCATGAACTGAATAAAGACAAGCTAATAGCTAAGTTTGATGAGTATTTAAAAGAGCTTCCAGTTATAGGTTTAACTCGGGGAAATATGACGTCAACGTCATTAAACCTTATTTAATAAAGCACTTCATGGATGCCACTGCCCAAGTGGGTGAAGAAGCAGAAGAAGAAGAAGAAGAAGAAGACGCCGATGTTATCGAAGAAGAGGAAGATAAAATGGAAGTAGACTACAAAGTAGAAAGACCGTTCAAGTTTATAGTTAAAAGAAACAACAACTTCATGTGTATTGCAACACAGAATCTAAAATTCTTAGATATAGTAAACTATCTAGCCCCCGGGTTTAGCTATAGTAAATATCTGGCAGCTTATAAGATTAGTGAGTCAAAGGGTTACTTTTGTTATGAATATATAGACGACCCCCAAAAGTTGGACGAGACAGAACTACCCCCACACGAAGCATTTTATTCGTCGTTAAAAAATTCCAATATTTCCAAGGAGGAGTACGCTCTGTGTAAAAAGGTCTGGAAGGCCAATAACATGACCACCCTTAGGGACTTTTTGGTGTGGTATAACAACAAAGATGTAGTCCCCTTTTTAGAAGCCTTGGAGCAGCAGGTTCGCTTTTATGGGGAGCGGGGTGTAGACTGTTTTAAAGACGCCATTTCGGTTCCGGGTGTTTGTTTAAAGTATCTTTTTAAGACTGTTGATAGGGATGTAATGTTTAGTTTATGTTCGAGCAAACAGGCGAGTCTACACACAATGATTAGAGATAATATCGTCGGGGGTCCCTCTATAATTTTCCATAGGTATCACGAGGTAGGCAAAACGCTTATTAGGGGCGGAAAGGTAGTCAAATCCATCCAAGGTTACGATGCCAATGCGTTGTATCTTTGGGCTCTGATGAACCCAATGCCAACAGATTACCCAATTATTAGAAGAATGGAGACCGGGTTTAGGATCGAAAAAGATAACTATTATGTCCAACAAAGTAGAGAGTGGCTAACGTGGGTCGCCCACCAAAAAGGGGTGGAGTTGAAAACTCAGTTTAACGGGAGGGAGTTTCGATTAGGTGCTAGAAATATCCCTGTGGATGGGTGGGATAATCCAATAGAAGAGGCTATATTTTCATGGTTCTGTACCATGGTCACAAAGACTGTCCCTCACCAAAGATAAAGATAGAAACCCTGTTAATAATAAACCCTTGTTCGAGCTGTTTTGAAAAAAACATGTGAGATACACACCTACCTAACTGAGGAGGTAAAAGTCCCAGTAGAAGTTTGTGGAATGTGAGTGGCAGGCTCTGAAAAAGTCTGACCCAACCATTAGGGCTTCCTTTCTAAAGCATCCCTAGAGCTAGACCTCTTACTCTAAAGAAGGGCTCCCTCTCAGTGATAAACAGATTCTGACTTCTGTTTCAGATGGACATGTTTTGGTTTAGTGGAATGTGATCTCACGTCCCCGACCGTCTGAGGAACATTTCAGTGAGATGCTCCAATTGGCAAAAATTTGATGTCACGCGTGATGATATTGGACCGTTTATGGTGAATATGCACCTCAACATAACTTGTGTCACCCCTCGTCGCACCTAATCGGTAGTTATATCGGGAAAAAATGTTGTTGCCACCACTGTTACAATGGTATTTAGACCACGGCTTGGAGGTAACAAAAATTTATCAAAGTGATAGAATATCAACCGTCTAGTTGTTTTAAAAGTTTAGGGCGAAATGGTTTCTGACGCTAGGAGGGCTGGTGATCTAGACGAAAGTCAATCTATAGTAAGCGATACATTGAAGCTCTTAGGAAAACTCAGCTACGGGAAGACTCCTAACCAATAAGGCCAATCATAGCGCTGTCTCGTACGTTCAGGGGGGTGAGATATCGAAAATGATTATAGTTCCCGGTTTAAAAAGATGACTGAATAGGGAGGACTTTTTTGAAATTGAGATGGAGAAAAAGAAAACTGTTTGGGACTTGACCCTACAAATCGGTTCTTCGTCTATCATATGCAAAACTTCGTATGTTAGATTTTTATTTCGAGTTCTTAGATAAGTTTGTAGATAGGTCCAACTTTCAGTTATGTGAAACAGATACTGATAGTTTAATACTTAGCCTTAAGCGCACCTAAGCTAGAGGACATAGTTAAGTCAGGTCTGCGGGATGAGTTTAATAGTGTATATAAAGACTGGTTTCCTGCCGAGTTTTGCGATACGCATATTAGCAAGACAGACTGTATAAACTGTAAGGGTTTAAAGCGTACACCAAACGAACGCCCGGGCTTTTTAAACTAAGTACGAAGGACGCTTCTTGTTAGCTTATGTAGTAAGACGTCCATTGTAGTGGGGATTACGATAAAATCAGTTGTAAGGGTTAAGCAAGCAACACAACAAATTAGATAAAGATATGTTTTTAGAGGTTTCTCGCCACGCAAAAGGCCAAGGGTGGGAAATGTAGGTTTCAAAGTCTTAAATATTCCATATTTTCCTACAGTCAAACAAGAAATGCTCTTTCCTATTTCTATATAAAAAGAAAGGTACTGATGATAACGTCTCGACTACGCCTTTAGATATTTAACTCTTTACACTACCAGCTTAGCCTAACCAGCAATCTCTAACAGTTTCACCCCTTATGATTCATTTATGACACAACGCTAAGCAGACCACCCAACTACCTATCTGTAAATAAATGTTATCCATGTAATATATTGACTCACTGTACTGAATATTTTTGTAATGTTTATATATATCAATGTATGTTTATACACCTATTGAGATAATAAAAGAATAAATATATCTTTGTCTTCTGTCTTTATATTGATCGTTTTTCATTGATGTTGTATAATCTACTAACCTATCACTATCGCTCAAGTACACCAAGCGCTCCAAAGTCAGCACACACCAGACATAAACAGCGCACTTCCGGGGTCACCTGGCCCTAGAGGTCAACATCCCGACACGAAATGGCATGGTTAACTCCCCTGTCTCTCATGTACATGTGGTGCGCTGCGCACCACACTATATATCTTTGTTAATTTAGGGCCAAAGCATAGTTCAAATGGCCCTTGTATACTACTTATTAGGTAGGCAGCTATACCAAGTACCTGCAAAAAAGGAGTAAGTATCGGCATTACTAATATTACGTAGGCAGCTATAGTAAGTAACAGGGAGCCGCGATAGCTCAGTGGTTAGTGAACTGGACTACAAAGGACAAGGGTAAGGTTCGATCCCAACTGACGCCTTCCGGGTTCACCCAGCCTTTAATGGGTACCGGATTTTTTCTGGAAAGTGAAGCGGCGCGGGCGTAATACCGACCACATTACCCCAAAAATCATGTGCCGAAGGTCTATAAAATTGATGGTCACTAACACCATATTCCCAATACACCACTTGGCGTGACGGGGTGACTTTTTTTTTTACAGCAAGTAACTGCACGTCCTGCATTCTCCTAATCGTCATCATGTGCCAGATGGATTAAGCTGGCATTCATGGTCTTCCACAATTCTCTTTTCACAGTAAATCGTGTCAATCCAGTAGGTGACTGCTTTCCATGTCATAACACCAAGCTATCTAGTTGTGTCTTCCCTCCATGTAATCTGCGATCTCTCTTTCCTGAGTTCACCAAGCTATCTAGTTGTGTCTTCTCTCCATGTAATCTGCGATCTCTCTTTCCTGAGTTCACCAATCTATCTAGTTGTGTCTTCTCTCCATGTAATCTGCGATCTCTCTTTCCTGAGTTCACCAAGCTATCTAGTTGTGTCTTCTCTCCATGTAATCTGCGATCTCTCTTTCCTGAGTTTCACCAAGCTATCTAGTTGTGTCTTCTCTCCATGTAATCTGCGATCTCTCTTTCCTGAGTTCACCAAGCTATCTAGTTGTGTCTTCTCTCCATGTAATCTGCGATCTCTCTTTCCTGAGTTCACCAAGCTATCTAGTTGTGTCTTCCCTCCATGTAATCCGCGATCTCTCTTTCCCTATTTTTTGCCAGTTGTAACGGAGTATTCGAACTTTCCTTATCTGATGATGTCCTTGAAAAATGTTAATTGTTTTTTTCTATTGTTTTTCGGAGCTCTCTTTTTGTGCTGGCCTGTTTAAGAATTACCTCATTGGTCTTTTTACCTATCCAGGGTACTCTGAACATTCTTCTGATCCCATCTCTGGTGCTTCTAATCGTCTTTTCATATGTTTGACATCAGATGCATTCGACTAATACCATGTCCGTTGTGCTTCACGCTCCCCCCCTCCCCATCTCCACCACTTTTCCATCCTCTATTACAGAACTGTCTTTACCTTTCAACGTTGCGTGTACTCGAAGGGAAGACTTCCAGGAGGCACAACCCTACTGTTCATGGCAGCTATTGTTGTTTGAGTTACATGCTCTTGTTTTGCATTCTAATGCTTCTTCCTGCCAACTCCCTGTAGAGCATAGGTCCTCAACAAACACTTCCAGCTTCCTGTGGAGCATAGGTCTTCAACAAACACTTTAAGCTGCCTGAGAGCATAGGTCCTCAACAAACACTTTCAGCTTCCTGAGAGCATAGGTCCTCAACAAACACTTTCAGCTTCCTGTGGAGCATAGGTCTTCAACAAACACTTTAAGCTGCATGAGAGCATAGGTCCTCAACAAACACTTTCAGCTTCCTGAGAGCATAGGTCATCACCAAACACTTTCAGCTTCCTGAGAGCATAGGTCCTCAACAAACACTTTCAAATTTCTGTAGAGCATAGGTCCTCAACAAACACTTTCAGCTTCCTGTGAAGTATTGGTCCTCAACAAACACTTTTAGCTCCCTGTAGAGCATAGGTCTTCAACAAACACTTTTAGCTCCTGTAGAGCATAGGTCTTTGACAAAACACTTTCAGCTCCCTGTGAAGTATAGATCTTCAACAAACACTTTCAGCTCCCTGAGAGCATGGGTCTTCGACAAAACACTTTCAGCTCCCTGTGAAGCATAGGTCTTCAACATATACATTCCAAGCCGTTCTATTAATTTCCAATCTAATAGAATCATTCCATGTCTTCCCCATCATCTTCATCTCTGCTTCCATCTTTCTTCTCCAAGAATATTTTGGTCTTTCTCCTTGTCTCTCTCTTCCTCTGGAAATAAAAATAAAAAAAAAAAAGAAAAGCCGGTCATGTAATACTCTCAAATGGCTTCAGCATTGTGTGTCTTACAAGAACCATCATTTGTGTCTTACCTCTTTCTCCACTGGTACATGACAGGCACTTTCCTATAATTCTACCTCAGCGATTTTGTCCGGCAATTTCCATCCCTTTATTCTATGCAACCATCTATTAATGAAGGTATGTATCTTCGTTACTGTAATTCTCGCTGGTCTCCGTGTCTCACAGCCATATAATATGACTGGTTTGACATTGGTTTCTCTTGCTTAAAGAATAATTAAAATCTTAGTGTCTGGGCCGTCTTAATCAGTCATACCTTTCGTCATCACACACACTCAGACAAACACAAATCTCGGCACAATCACTTATACTTTGGCTGCTTTTAAATTTTGTTTAAAAAACTTAGCCCATTGTGATCATATCATCTTGTCATGTCCAATTTTGACTATGAGGTGTTGTTCTGAACGTAGCTTGAACCATCTATATGAGTCCACTGACTCTGAAATGTTATTCTCTCAACGCAGCTTGAACCGTCTATATGAGTCCACTGACTCTGAAATGTTATTCTCTCAACGCAGCTTGAACCGTCTATATGAGTCCACTGACTCTGAAATGTTATTCTCTCAACGCAGCTTGAACCGTCTATATACGTCTCCTGACTCTGCTCCGACAGAACTAGACATTTGATACGATCAATATTGAGGCAAGTTTGTTTTTTTATTTCTTAAGAGAAGAGAAGGGGGATGTGTGGGAGAAAGGCGTATACATTCTAAAATTGAGCGGTCTAAAACTCCCTATCTCCACCCTCCTGACAACTCCCTATCTCCACCCTCCTGACAACTCCCTATCTCCACCGTAATGACAGTTTCGTATCTCCACAATAATGACTACTCCGGATCTCCACCCTCCTGACAACTTCCTATCTCCACCCTCCTGACAACTCCTATCTCCACCCTCCTGACAACTCCTTGTCTCCACCCTCCTGACAACTCCCTATCTCCACCGTAATGACAGTTTCGTATCTCCACAATAATGACTACTCCGGATCTCCACCCTCCTGACAACTCCCTATCTCCACCCTCCTGACAACTCCCTATCTCCACCCTCCTGACAACTCCCTATCTCCACCCTCCTGACAACTTCCTATCTCCACCCTCCTGACAACTTACTATCTCCACCCTAATGTTAAGTCCCTATCTCGACCCTCCTGACAACTTCCTATCTTCACCCTAATGATAACTTCCTAGCTCCACCCTAAAGCAACTTCCTATCTCCACACTAATGACAACTTTCCATCTCCAAAATAATGATAACTTTCTAACCTCCACCCTCCTGACAACTCCCTATCTCCACCCTCCTGACAACTTCCTATCTCCACCCTAATGATAACTCCCTATCTCCACCCTCCTGACAACTTCCTATCTCCACCCTCCTGACAACTTCCTATCTCTACCCTAATGATAACTCCCTATCTCTACCCTCCTGACAACTTCCTATCTCTACCCTCCTGACAACTTCCTATCTCCACCCTCCTGACAACTTCCTATCTCTACCCTCCTGACAACTTCCTATCTCCACCCTAATGATAACTCCCTATCTCTACCCTCCTGACAACTCCCTATCTCTACCCTCCTGACAACTTCCTATCTCCACCCTAATGATAACTCCCTATCTCCACCCTCCTGACAACTCCCTGTCTCCACCCTCCTGACAACTCCCTATCTCCACCGTAATGACAGTTTCGTATCTCCACAATAATGACTACTCCGATCTCCACCATTCTGACAACTCCCTATCTCCACCCTCCTGACAACTTCCTATCTCCACCCTCCTGACAACTTCCTATCTCCACCCTCCTGACAACTTTACTATCTCCACCCTAATGTTAAGTCCCTATCTCGACCCTCCTGACAACTTCCTATCTTCACCCTAATGATAACTTCCTAGCTCCACCCTAAAGCAACTTCCTATCTCCACACTAATGATAACTCCCTTTCTCCACCCTAATGACAACTTTCAATCTCCAAATAATCCCTCTCAACAACTCCTTATCTCCACCCTCCCAACAACTCCCTATCTCCACCCTTCCAACAACTCCCTATCTGCACACTCCCATAACTCTCCCCTTACGTTCCGCCGCACAGTTCGTCACTCTCACTTTGGTTAGTGTCAACCGTCATCAAACCATATTCTTTTTATGTCTTGTATCATTTTAGTTTTGATGAAATTTAATTCCTTATTTAATTATCTAAAAACTCATATTTAATATGTTATGTGTTAGATAATATAAACATATATATATAAATATATTAATATTTAAAAACATGAAAAATCTTGTTCTGAAATCTCCGCCGCTGAGTTGATAAATACCTTCCAAACTGAAAGAGTTAATCAACTGTAGCCATATTATGATATATTCAACTCTCTTGTTAATGTTTATGTAGGTTCTATTTGACAGTTATTTATTGATTAGAAGTTATTCAAAACCTATTTGGTGTTTTACTCCTGGCTTGTCACCAAATATTCACTTTACATTTAATATCTCTATCCTGATGTATCGATAACCCAGGAAGTTCATGAAAAGGTCAGTTATTATTTGTGTGTCTACAATCAAGTGAGGTACCCATTTGAAGCCGTGTACTGATGCGTATTTCTGAAATCTGAACCGCCCGTTTCTTGTTTTGGTCCATGTCAATACTTTCTGCTGTGGAAATCTTTCAACGGTTGACGATTCATTATTTTATCAAGTTGTTTTTACCAACCTAATTATTCCGATTCCTCTTGTGCCCTCACTATTTTCTTCTGTTACTAGGTTTGACAGATGCCCACGATATACTTTCCCAAAATTCCCTACTGGTATTTGACCCCTAACTATTCCCTCCCCACCCTGCGGTTCTCCTACTGCAAATTCTCGTTCTGCTTACGTGACATGTAAAAGGCTTATTTTTTACGTGATTGGGCAAGACGGTCTAAGACACTACAGATGGCAGCAGTTTTTACCTGGCATGACATGACAAATTAAATAAACCGAATGCCGTGTGTCCTTGACCCGAGAACAGTTTTCTGGCTTTGACAACACGTTCTATATTCTAGAAACAGGTCCCTGGAACTCTATCTACAAGTTGGTACATTCGTTGGTTAATCAAAGGCAGGCCTACTTAGTTCCCAGAGTGGGGGTCTCCTGTTGGCATACTATGTATAGAACTTGGTTATCTCCAAGATTATTATTTCAAGACGCCTTTATTTCACTTGTTATAAAAATAAATAAAACGACTCCTCCCTACCATTTTACTGAGTTTAATTCAAGCTGGACACCCCGCACCTACCACAAGTTTAACTCACCACTGCTTTCGTCCAGAACCAAAAAAAGTGCATAAAATGACATGTCTAGTTACACCTGTGACATATTCGTACCTGAGAATAAATACCTGCGCATTAACAAAAACTGTTAACAACGTCACAGCTGGTAAATCCTGACCAGTTTCTAGGTATTACAAAGAAAGGCAAAACACCTTTAACTTTATTTTCGTTTCAGGGTAAACGGTGTAACCTTAAAATATCGTTCTAGTTTGTAAAATGACAGTTTGTTCACCTCCAATATTTAGAAACTTCACTCCGAGGTTATCAATTTGCTTAAAAGTTCAATAAACAATGAGGATAGCACCCTTGCTGACATGTCATAGGTGGCGGCCTGGTGGTTGGGGATGAGGCTGGTTGCCGGATCGTGTCACAGGAAATAGGAACCGATCTCACAATCAAGGACAAGGCAAATAACAGGGGGAAAGGTATTTCTGCCATATTCGGCAGATAAGGGCTCTATGTCTAACTAATATTGAGGATGTGGTAACGTCATTTCAAACATCATGATGTGGAAATGTTACCTCAAATATCACATTATAGTAATGACATCTCAAACATTACAATATAATAAAGCTATCTCAAGCATCACAATATAGTAATGACATCTCAAACATCACAATATAGTAATGACATCTCAGACATCACAATATCGTAATGACATCTCAAACATCACAATATAGTAATGACATCTCAAACATCACAATATAGTAATGACATATCAAACATCACAATATAGTAATGACATCTCAAACATCACAATATAGTGATGACATCTCAAACATCACAATATAGTAATTACATCTCAAATATCACAATATAGTAATGACATCTCAAATATCACAATATAGTAATTACATCTCAAACATCACAATATAGTAATGACATCTCAAACATCACAATATAGTAATGACATCTCAGACATCACAATATCGTAATGACATCTCAAACATCACAATATAGTAATGACATCTCAAACATCACAATATAGTAATGACATCTCAAACATCACAATATAGTGATGACATCTCAAACATCACAATATAGTAATGACATCTCAAATATCACAATATAGTAATTACATCTCAAACATCACAATATAGTAATTACATCTCAATATCACAATATAGTAATGACATCTCAAACACAATAATGACATCTCAAACATCACAATATAGTGATGACATCTCAAACATCACAATATAGTAATGACATCTCAAACATCACAATATAGTGATGACATCTCAAACATCACAATATAGTGATGACATCTCAAATATCACAATATGAGAGCCTCGGTAGCCTAGTTGATAAAACCACCCGACTGGACTACCGACTATCGGACAACCCGTGTTCGATTCCCGCTGGGAGCAGTGTGAATTGTACTCGTGGTTGAAAAAAAAAAATACCCCCACGGTCGACCCAGCCGTTGGCAGAAATGGGTACCAGGGTATTACCCTGGGAAGGTGAGGAATGTCGCTTCGCATCTGAGTTTCGATGCTTGAGGCGACACTATACAGAAATATCCGAACATTTCTGGATAGGCGGCCGAGCACATATGGGTGTAAACTCGCGTGCTAAGACGCCGGTTCAAGTCTCGTACTTTACCTTTACCTTTACATCATAATATAGTAATGCCATCTCAAACATCACATTATAGTAATGCCATCTCAAACATCACATTATAGTAATGTCATATCAAACATCGCATTATAGTAATGCCATCTCAAACATCACATTATAGTAATGTCATCTCAAACATCACATTATAGTAATGTCATCTCAAACATCACATTATAGTAATGCCACCTCAAACATCACATTATAGTAATGCCATCTCAAACATCACATTATAGTAATGCCATCTCAAACATCACATTATAGTAATCCCATCTCAAACATCACATTATAGTAATTCCATCTCAAACATCACAATGTAATATATCAAACATCATGATGATAATTTAGTGAGATTTGCAGTGCATCCGCCATAAGAATTGGTAGTCGTTGAGCTGGCGCGTGATCGCCATGTCCAGCCCATCTCAGCCTTGATCTAGTGTTTACTGTTATGCCGACATATGTGGGTCTGGTACTCTGTTTTAGCATCTTCCCTTTGATATTGCCGCAGTTCATGTTGAAGGTTTGGTGCGGCACGCCTAGATGGCCGCCCTGTCAAATCAGGCTCAGGACCTGTTGGCATTTTCACAGCAGTTTTCAAATTATTCTTTCTAGTCTTGATTTTCGTTTGTGGAGACAGCGGTTGCTCGGTCGTATTAATCTGACTCTTCTTCTTCTGCTTCTTTCCTTCCTCATCTGCCTTTCAGCGTCGAGGGGTATCTGACTACAAAGTCAATATGGTTGTGGCGCCGACGAGCACAGCTACGTGTTGCGGGCGATTGACCGTTGATTAAAGTGGGAAGTTACCACGCCCGTAGTTTCCCTGGTACGTGATGTGAGATTTATGTTCGACTACAAATTAACCACCAGCTGAACAGCCGTCGAATAAATTGTTTCACCGAAGTGGAGACCTGACTTCATTTGCTGGGACAGCGATTCTTGGGGCACGCTTATTATTCATGAAGGCTACACAGATTCAACGTGGGCACATGGAGGTTCGTGCTGCCCGCGACGACCGTTTCAGCGACACTGAAAAGTCCATCATGAGCTGCGCGCATTTTTCCAAAACGCAACACGTTCACTAGAAGTGTGTGAACGAGCAGTATGACCACTCTGTTGGTTATTGGTGCAAGGACTGAGCAGATATGGTAATGCCCGCCTGCAGTGACGTCATTCCGTCCTAAAGTCTGTAAAGATCCAAGATCTTGCAGGTCTATAATAATATCATCATCATCGGGTGGCGTCTCTGCAGAGAAGGTTGGCTATCATGGATCGCCTTTCCACTCTGTTTATTGCTTTGATGGTGCAGGTTGTCATAGATTGGCCTGTCCATCTTTTGATGTTACTCGTCCATGTTAGTCTTGGTTTGCCTCTGCCTCTTTTACCTTGTATTTTCCCTTCCAATATGACTTTTAGTAGGCCGTTGTGTCTTTTAACGTGTCCTAAATATTTCATTTGTCTTGTCTTAATTGTATTTAGTAGTTCTCTTTTTATTTTTAGTAGTTTTAAAACTTCATCGTTTGTTTTCTTTTCTTTCCATCCAATAATATATAATTCATACATGTTCCTACACTTTTTAATGCATAAACTCATGATTTCCCTCACTTGACATCTCATGAAATTGTTTTTCGCCTACGCATTTGATCGAGCCGGAAGTGACGTCACCAGTAAAGAAGTGACGTCAACCAGTCAAGAAGTGACGTCAACCAGTCAAGAAGTGACGTCAAAGAGTCGTGAAATAGTCCATATTAAACAAACTGCTCTATACAGAGATTGTAAGAGCCCCGCTCTAGAACTAAAGCAAAACAATACACTCTAATGCTTGTATTTTTTGTTCTATTAAAATATCTACTCTATATTTTATCGTTTAAATTTAACTTTTCTGTTTTATTGCTTTACTTCAACTTTTGTTTATTTTTCTTTTATTATTCATGAGTGACGACTAACATCAAAAGATGGAAAAGTCAGCCTATGACAACCTGCACCATCAAAGCAAGAGACAGAGTGGAATGGCGCTCCGTGGCAGCCAACCTTCGACACTAGGACGGCACTCAATGATGGTGATGATTCATGTGTGAACACTTCTTTTCTTTTAAAAATAAATTAACTCCAACTCTTCTATATCTATCTCATCGATTTAACTCTGTCCCTTCTGTTTATTGATAGTTTAACTCCGTCCCTTCTGTTTGTTGATAGTTTAACTCCGTCTCTTCTGTTTGTTGATAGTTTAACTCCGTCCCTTCTGTTTATTGATAGTTTAACTCCGTCCCTTCTATTTGTTGATAGTTTAACTCCGTCTCTTCTGTTTATTGATAGTTTAACTCCGTCCCTTCTATTTGTTGATAGTTTAACTCCGTCTCTTCTATTTGTTGATAGTTTAACTCCGTTCTTCTGTTTATTGAACTTATATTCTGTTTAGATAGTTTAACTTATATTCTTCTGTTTATAGATAGTTTAACTTATATTCTTCAGTTTATAGATAGTTTAACTTATATTCTTCAGTTTATAGATAGTTTAACTTATATTCTTCAGTTTATAGATAGTTTAACTCATATTCTTCTGTTTATAGATAGTTTAACTCATATTCTTCTGTTTATAGATAGTTTAACTCATATTCTTCTGTTTATATATAGTTTAACTCATATTATTCTGTTTATAGATAGTTTAACTCATATTATTATGTTTATAGATAGTTTAACTCATATTGTTCTGTTTATAGATAGTTTAACTCATATTCTTCTGTTTATAGATAGTTTAACTCATATTCTTCTGTTTATAGATAGTTTAACTCATATTCTTCTGTTTATAGATAGTTTAACTCATATTCTTCTGTTTATAGATAGTTTAACTCATATTCTTCTGTTTATAGATAGTTTAACTCATATTCTTCTGTTTATAGATAGTTTAACTCATATTCTTCTGTTTATAGATAGTTTAACTCATATTCTTCTGTTTATAGATAGTTTAACTCATATTCTTCTGTTTATAGATAGTTTAACTCATATTTATCTAATTTTCTTTAACTGATGTTTACTCTCCTCTTCACAGCCCACCACAACAAGTTATCCCTTCATGTTGTTGCGTTTCGTGGGACACCAACATCATATGAGCTTCCGCACTGTCCCATGGTGCCCAAGGTTTGGCCCACACTTTATATAATGTAGCTATTGCTCTCTGCCAGGCAGCTATTGATCTGTTTCTCTTTTATCTTTCATTCTCTGTCCGGTGTCCCTGTTTTTTGTCATGTTTTTTACACCTCTGTTTATTTTACAACTCTGACTTTAATTATAATTTAGCTCAAGCCGCCTTTCCTTGTCTTATTTTCTTATCCTCGATCTCTTCATAAATATGAGCCATGCGGCAGGAACCATTGAAGCTCAGTCTGAATAGTGTTCCTTGTTGCAGTTTCTTCGTATTCCAAGTCCGGCTTGCTGCAGGAGCTACTGAGTTTAGTGCTCTGGGCACGCCGTGAACTGTGTATTTCATCTGGATCGTGTTTCGATATTCCGAATGCTTACGATAAATGATAATATCGTATGACGTTCAGCTTATTTCACTATCGGTACCGCTTGGCCTTACGTCGTTTGGCGTGTGCTTTAGTGCTACGATGGGGACTGCATCTGACTTTCTTTGTTTAGATCCTTCAATGAGATGAGTTTTAACTTGGATGATACCACAGGCACGGACGGTTGAGCAATTATGGATTTTATTCGTTTGCAGTGATACCGGGGCCTTCGACTAACCATGACCATAACAATAACAACTAAAACAGATCAAGTCGAGGTAGTCCTACTACTTTTCTGTCCACCGGTGGCTTCTTCCACCTCCACATGAAAGACTTGACATGGATTCCACCTTAAGGGTTCCAATGTCAGTTCGATGTGGCTGACGTTACCAGAAATGAAAGATTTCATTTCTGTTTTCTTATTTCCTTCTTTATTCGCCTGAGCGTTACAGGGAGAGAGAGAAAGAGAGAGAGAGAGAGAGAGAGAGTATGATGTTTTGGTCTTTACTCTTTCCTATACAATTTATACCATCACGTCTCCGAGTGTTTCTAGAACTTTCTCTAACCCACTTGTTTCCCCGAGGATTTTCTGTACGACTGTTGTGTTCGTTGACAGCTGAACGGTCTACGGTTAGCTGTTTCTGTCCTGTTGCTAACGAGCGGTCTATGGTTAATTGTT
Organism: Megaustenia siamemsis; assembly: GCA_032433765.1. NCBI lineage: Eukaryota > Metazoa > Mollusca > Gastropoda > Stylommatophora > Ariophantidae > Megaustenia > Megaustenia siamemsis. Next base: position 69,804,936 of record JAVIAB010000108.1, read on the forward strand.
TCTGTCCTGTTGCTAACGAGCGGTCTATGGTTAATTGTTTCTGTCCTGTTGCTAACGAGCGGTCTATGGTTAATTGTTTCTGTTCTGTTGCTAACGAGCGGTCTATGGTTAATTGTTTCTGTCCTGTTGCTAACGAGCGGTCTATGGTTAATTGTTTCTGTTCTGTTGCTAACGAGCGGTCTATGGTTAATTGTTTCTGTCCTGTTGCTAACGAGCGGTCTATGGTTAATTGTTTCTGTCCTGTTGCTAACGAGCGGTCTATGGTTAATTGTTTCTGTCCTGTTGCTAACGAGCGGTCTATGGTTAACTGTTTCTGTCCTGTTGCTAACGAGCGGTCTATGATTAATTGTTCTGTCCTGTTGCTAACGAGCGGTCTATGGTTAATTGTTTCTGTCCTGTTGCTAACGAGCGGTCTATGGTTAACTGTTTCTGTCCTGTTGCTAACGAGCGGTCTATGGTTAGCTGTTTCTGTCTTGTTGCTAACGAGCGGTCTATGGTTAGCTGTTTCTGTCTTGTTGCTAACGAGCGGTCTATGGTTAGCTGTTTCTGTCCTGTTGCTAACGAGGGGTCTATGGCTAGCTGTTTCTGTCCTGTTGCTAACGAGCGGTCTATGGTTAGCTGTTTCTGTCCTGTTGCTAACGAGGGGTCTATGGTTAGCTGTTTCTGTCCTGTTGCTAACGAGGGGTCTATGGTTAACTGTTTCTGTCCTGTTACTAACGAGCGGTCTATGGTTAGCTGTTTCTGTCCTGTTGCTAACGAGCGGTCTATGGTTAACTGTTTCTGTCTTGTTGTGTGGTCAAATAATTTAATTTGGTTCTCTCTTGTGTATAATATATATATATATTCTACATCGTCTATGTCCTCTTATTTCCTTTCTTCTAATTTATCACTCAAGTTAACGCTTATCATGAATTTTATTTCGGTGATTGTTATCAATTTTATTTATGTTCAATCAAAGATAAAATGATTACCATGATAATGTTAACATGGTAAGTGTCATTTATGTTATCTGTGTCTTGTGGTTTAGATCAAAATGTTAACCGCAAGTCAAGGGTGAAAGACAAGTGCCATCGACAGCTTTGTAATCAAAAGTTATATCTCGTAACTACTTCGTCAGAAAACACGTATACAACAAACCCGCACACCTTGATACCTGCCTGTTCTCACCGTAAACCGCCTGGCGATGAACTAGGCTAATCTGAATGACGTCATTACAATTCAGCACATGTGACAATTAAATGGTTAATCTAGACAGAATGACGTCAGAACAATTCAATAAAAAGGACACCTGAATGGTTAACTAGAGAGAATGACGTCCATCTGACTCAGAAACAGTATAGAGGACAACTGACAGGCTAGACAAGACGATTTGGCGTCAAATTAGTTCAGAGACTATATAGAGGACAACTGACAGGCTAGACAAGACGATTTGGCGTCAATTAGTTCAGAGACTATATAGAGGACAACTGACAGGCTAGACAAGACGATTTGGCGTCAAATTAGTTCAGAGACTATATAGAGGACAACCGACAGGCTAGACAAGACGATTTGGCGTCAAATTAGTTCAGAGACTATATAGAGGACAACTGACAGGCTAGACAAGACGATTTGGCGTCAAATTAATTCAGAGACTATATAGAGGACAACCGACAGGTTAGACAAGATATTGAGTTATTTGCGGGGCATCATCATTGCACTCCGAATATGTCCATAGGTGCTCAGATCCCCTCCTCAGCAATTCCCGCAATGTCCAGCGACTGGCGACTCCAGCTCTATGTTGGTTGATAAATCTTCTTACACGGCCATTAAGTTTCTCATTTCTAGGTGTATCCATCTTAACTCCCATTTCCATCATCCGAAGAAGTGACGTTGATCTGTGTTTGTCGAAGTCCTGTGCTCTTCCCACATCTCGGAGGGCATTGATGATGTCCGCCCGATCCATTGGTTGCCCGTCCTCAACGACAGCGCAGCTACCCAACCTGTCCGCTCTTTCATTTCCCCGTACTCCCGCATGTCCAGGGACATAGTCAAAGGTGACCTTACGTATTTTGGATTTCAGAGCCCGCCTCCACCTTTTTTATCATGCTCATCGAATCACTCAGTATACATGCGTGGGTGTAGTCTTGTGACTCTAACCATCTGAATGCCTTGGTCACTGCCATCACCTCCATTGTCATGCTACTCGTGGTCATGACGTATGCACCACTGTCTTCCTTGACTATTCTGCCTGCTGAGCGTGCTGTAAATGCCCATGCACTTCTTTGTGTCGTCTTACAGATCCGTCTGTATAGTTGACTACATATTTCTCATCGGTGTTATCGCAGATGAGACCGTTAACCTCAGCATTAACCACGACCGGGTTCTGTTCCCTACTTTTCCTGTCGAGTGTGACAATACACGAGAAAGTCCCCTTGAATGACGTAGGCACCGGTATCCATTCCTCACCAACGCTGATATTGGTAAGCCCACAGACCTGTTTGATGACATCTTCTGCTCGGCCCACCCATGATTTGCTTCTCTTTAGCCTGGCACCTTTCACTGTATTGAGCACGTGGTGCAATGGATACTCTTTATCTGTACTAATCTTCAGGTATGCTCGTGCTCTCCGGATCTCGATTCTGTCATCCATGGTTGGAAAGTCAAGAATATACCTCATTGCTACACAGGGAGTGTCCCTTGTACATCCCAAGATAATGCGCATCTATTTCGTTATGGCATCAATGTGATGTGGGAGGTCATGAGCTGGGCTGGCTAGAAGAGACACAATTAGGAATGGAGACCTCTAGAGAAAAGGGCGGCGTAGAGCCAGCCTTGCTTTATCGTGACAGGCAACAAACACATCAAATAGTTCTCTCACCTGCAGGGATTCTCCAGTGGTGCTGTTTTGTGAAAAAAAATATTTATAGGAAGGTGATAGAGGAGGTGATAGAGAAAATGATAGAGAAGGTGATAGAGAAGGTGACAAGGTAGAAGATAAGGAGGAAGATAAGGAAGAAGATAAGGAAGAAGATAAGGAGGAAGATAAGGAGGAAGATAAGGGGGAGATAAGGAGGAAGATAAGGGGGAAGATAAGGATGAAGATAAGGGGGAAGATAATGAAGAAGATAAGGAGGAAGATAAGGGGGAAGATAAGGAAGAAGATAAGGAGGAAGATAAGGGGGAAGATAAGGAGGAAGATAAGGGGGAAGATAAGGAAGAAGATAAGGGGGAAGATAAGGATGAAGATAAGGGGGAAGATAAGGAGGAAGATAAGGGGGAAGATAAGGGGAAGATAAGGATAAGGAAAGATAAGGGGGAAGATAAGGATGAAGATAAGGGGGAAGATAAGGAAGAAGATAAGGAGGAAGATAAGGGGGAAGATAAGGAGGAAGATAAGGAGGAAGATAAGGGGGAAGATAAGGAGGAAGATAAGGAGGAAGATAAGGGGGAAGATAAGGAAGAAGATAAGGGGAAGATAAGGAGGAAGATAAGGAGGAAGATAAGGGGGAAGATAAGGAAGAAGATAAGGGGGAAGATAAGGAGGAAGATAAGGAGGAAGATAAGGAGGAAGATAAGGGGAAGATAAGGAAGAAGATAAGGGGGAAGATAAGGGGGAAGATAAGGAGGAAGATAAGGAGGAAGATAAGGGGAAGATAAGGAGGAAGATAAGGAGGAAGATAAGGGGGAAGATAAGGAGGAAGATAAGGAGAAGATAAGGAGGAAGATAAGGGGGAAGATAAGGAGGAAGATAAGGAGGAAGATAAGGGGGAAGATAAGGAGGAAGATAAGGAGGAAGATAAGGGGAAGATAAGAAAGAAGATAAGGGGGAAGATAAGGAGGAAGATAAGGAGGAAGATAAGGGGGAAGATAAGGAAGAAGATAAGGGGGAAGATAAGGAGGAAGATAAGGAGGAAGATAAGGAGGAAGATAAGGGGAAGATAAGGGGAAGATAAGGGGGAAGATATGGGGGAGATAAGGAGGAAGATAAGGAGGAAGATAAGGAGGAAGATAAGGAGGAAGATAAGGGGAAGATAAGGAGGAAGATAAGGGGAAGATAAGGAGGAAGATAAGGAAGAAGATAAGGGGGAAAATAAGAAGGAAGATAAGATGGAAGATAAGGTGGAAGATAAGGTGGAAGATAAGGAAGGCTTTACGGAATCGAAATAAGGAAGAAAATAATGTAGGAAATGAGGAAGGTGATAAGGAGAAAGAGCAATCTGGGTTATTAAAAGTTTAAATCCGAAGCAACATCAACGAAGTTATCAATTACTTTGTAACTCCCTCGATATCCGAAGAGTGTGAAGACGGGTCAACACTGTTTGGAAAGAGAAGGCACACAGAAAACAGAGAACATCAAGAAAGTCATGGATTCTTGTCAAGACGGGTCAACACTGTTTGGAAAGAGAAGGCACACAGAAAACAGAGAACATCAAGAAAGTCATGGATTCTTGTCAAGAAGGGTCAACACTGTTTGGAAAGAGAAGGCACACAGAAAACAGAGAACATCAAGAAAGTCATGGATTCTTTTCAAGTTCAAAGACTGCAAAGATCAAAACTGTAAACAAACAAGAGCAATACAATACTATTTGCGTATTGATTTGCGTTTTTTAAAAATAGTTTTGTTTTCGCTTTAACGCCTGCTTTTTTTTGTCTTCTATCACTTGTAGTTTGTTTGTACTCATTTATTTTTACGTTGAGAGATCTGCTTTTTATTGGAGTAAAGTTTCTCTTGAACTTTAAAACAAAAAAGACTACAGATTTTGGAGGCTGTTCTCTCTCTCTCTCTCTCTCTCTCTCTCTCTCTCTCTTTGGCAAAGGCAATATTGGCATCACGTGACACAGCAAGAAATACTTGGAAGATCTATATTTTGCAGATGATATGGTGCCACGTATGTGACAATATCAACAAGATGCAAGATATCACAGATACTCGGTCATTCATGGAGGAAAAAAATATGATTTTAAGTCAACAGAGATAAAGCACAAATAATTAAAAAATAAAAATATTCAAGAGGGTAATATATATCTAAATCGTTGGGCATTGGAAATAGTAGACCACGATATATATCTTGGTAGTAATATAGATGAAGAAGTTGAAACAAAGAAATAGTAGACCACGATATATATCTTGGTAGTAATATAGATCAAGAAGTTGAAACAAAGAAATAGTAGACCACGATATATATCTTGGTAGTAATATAGATCAAGAAGTTGAAACAAAGAAATAGTAGACCACGATATATATCTTGGTAGTAATATAGATCGAGAAGTTGAAACAAAGAAATAGTAGACCACGATATATATCTTGGTAGTAATATAGATCGAGAAGTTGAAACAAAGAATAGTAGACCACGATATATATCTTGGTAGTAATATAGATCGAGAAGTTGAAACAAAGAAATAGTAGACCACGATATATATCTTGGTAGTAATATAGATCGAGAAGTTGAAACAAAGAAATAGTAGACCACGATATATATCTTGGTAGTAATATAGATCGAGAAGTTGAAACAAAGAAATAGTAGACCACGATATATATCTTGGTAGTAATATAGATCAAGAAGTTGAAACAAAGAAATAGTAGACCACGATATATATCTTGGTAGTAATATAGATCGAGAAGTTGAAACAAAGAAATAGTAGACCACGATATATATTTTGGTATTAATATAGATCAAGAAGGTGAAACACAGGAAGAGACCAGAAGCAGGACAGCAAAAGCAGCAGCAAACTAAAAAAACCTAAACAAAATATGGAAATCAAAATACTAAGCAAGAAAACTAAACTTAGAATATTCAACTCAAATGTGTTATCAGCCCTTACCTACGCATATGGAAGCTGGGAAATAACAAAAGAGATTGAGGGGAAACTGAAGGCTTTTGAAGACAAATGCCTAACAAGAATGCTCTGTCTACAATGGAATGAATTCAAGACTAATAGTGAGATAAGAGAAATCGCCATGCAACCAGCGATCTCATCTACAATTAGGAAGATTATCATCATCATCATCGAGTGCCGTCTCCGCATCGAAGGTTGGCTACCACGGAGCGCCATTCTACTCTGTTTCTTGCTTTGATGGTGCAGATTGTCATATGCTGACTTGTCCATCTTTAGATGTTACCCGTCCATGTTAATTTTGGTCTGCCTCTGCCTCTTTTACCTTGTATTTTCCCTTCCAATATTACTTTGATTGGGCTGTTGTGTCTTTTAACATGCCCCAAAAATTTCATTTGTCTTGTTCTAATTGTGTTTAGTTGTTCTCTTTTCATTTTTAGTTGTTTTAAAACTTTATCGTTTATTTTCTTTTCTTTCCATCCATTTCTACCTATTCTTTTATAGAGCAACATTTCAAAGGCTTCAATTTTCTGTTCTGTTTCATTGTCTAATGTCCATGTTTCTGCACCATACTTAGGAAGATAGATGGAGATATGTCACACATGTGTTGAGAAGAGACAACAATAGAAAACACCCCCCCCCCCCCAAAAAATAGGTAACTCCAGGATACAGAAAAAGAGGAAGACAGAGCGACACGAAAAAGAACACTTATAAGAGAAGCAAATGTGCAGGCATAGACTCATTAGATAAGATCGCGTATCTCTCCAAGAATAGACATGGACGACGAAAACCAGCACGATGACGAAGCGACATCTGCCGGCACTAGAAGGACGAAGATCTTCATCTCTCTGTGGCCTCATCATCTGTAACGTTCTTGACTAAAATACTGTCTTAACTTCTGAAACGCTGTCATTGTCAAATCTTCATCTCTCTGTGGCCTCATCATCTGTAACGTTCTTGACTAAAATACTGTCTTAACTTCTGAAACGCTGTCATTGTCAAATCTTCATCTCTCTGTGGCCTCATCATCTGTAACGTTCTTGACTAAAATACTGTCTTAACTTCTGAAACGCTGTCATTGTCAAATCTTCATCTCTCTGTGGCCTCATCATCTGTAACGTTCTTGACTAATATACTGTCTTAACTTCTGAAACACTGTCATTGTCAAATCTTCATCTCTCTGTGGCCTCATCATCTGTAACGTTCTTGACTAAAATACTGTCTTAACTTCTGAAACGCTGTCATTGTCAAATCTTCATCTCTCTGTGGTCTCATCATCTGTAACGTTCTTGACTAAAATACTGTCTTAACTTCTGAAACGCTGTCATTGTCAAATCTTCATCTCTCTGTGGCCTCATCATCTGTAACGTTCTTGACTAAAATACTGTCTTAACTTCTGAAACGCTGTCATTGTCAAATCTTCATCTCTCTGTGGTCTCATCATCTGTAACGTTCTTGACTAAAATACTGTCTTAACTTCTGAAACGCTGTCATTGTCAAATCTTCATCTCTCTGTGGTCTCATCATCTGTAACGTTCTTGACTAAAATACTGTCTTAACTTCTGAAACGCTGTCATTGTCAAATCTTCATCTCTCTGTGGCCTCATCATCTGTAACGTTCTTGACTAAAATACTGTCTTAACTTCTGAAACGCTGTCATTGTCAAATCTTCATCTCTCTGTGGCCTCATCATCTGTAACGTTCTTGACTAAATACTGTCTTAACTTCTGAAACGCTGTCATTGTCAAATCTTCATCTCTCTGTGGCCTCATCATCTGTAACGTTCTTGACTAAAATACTGTCTTAACTTCTGAAACGCTGTCATTGTCAAATCTTCATCTCTCTGTGGCCTCATCATCTGTAACGTTCTTGACTAAAATACTGTCTTAACTTCTGAAACGCTGTCATTGTCAAATCTTCATCTCTCTGTGGCCTCATCATCTGTAACGTTCTTGACTAAAATACTGTCTTAACTTCTGAAACGCTGTCATTGTCAAATCTTCATCTCTCTGTGGCCTCATCATCTGTAACGTTCTTGACTAAAATACTGTCTTAACTTCTGAAACGCTGTCATTGTCAAATCTTCATCTCTCTGTGGCCTCATCATCTGTAACGTTCTTGACTAAAATACTGTCTTAACTTCTGAAACGCTGTCATTGTCAAATCTTCATCTCTCTGTGGTCTCATCATCTGTAACGTTCTTGACTAAAATACTGTCTTAACTTCTGAAACGCTGTCATTGTCAAATCTTCATCTCTCTGTGGCCTCATCATCTGTAACGTTCTTGACTAAAATACTGTCTTAACTTCTGAAACGCTGTCATTGTCAAATCTTCATCTCTCTGTGGCCTCATCATCTGTAACGTTCTTGACTAAAATACTGTCTTAACTTCTGAAACGCTGTCATTGTCAAATCTTCATCTCTCTGTGGCCTCATCATCTGTAACGTTCTTGACTAAAATACTGTCTTAACTTCTGAAACGCTGTCATTGTCAAATCTTCATCTCTCTGTGGCCTCATCATCTGTAACGTTCTTGACTAAAATACTGTCTTAACTTCTGAAACGCTGTCATTGTCAAATCTTCATCTCTCTGTGGCCTCATCATCTGTAACGTTCTTGACTAAAATACTGTCTTAACTTCTGAAACGCTGTCATTGTCAAATCTTCATCTCTCTGTGGCCTCATCATCTGTAACGTTCTTGACTAAAATACTGTCTTAACTTCTGAAACGCTGTCATTGTCAAATCTTCATCTCTCTGTGGCCTCATCATCTGTAACGTTCTTGACTAAAATACTGTCTTAACTTCTGAAACGCTGTCATTGTCAAATCTTCATCTCTCTGTGGCCTCATCATCTGTAACGTTCTTGACTAAAATACTGTCTTAACTTCTGAAACGCTGTCATTGTCAAATCTTCATCTCTCTGTGGCCTCATCATCTGTAACGTTCTTGACTAAAATACTGTCTTAACTTCTGAAACGCTGTCATTGTCAAATCTTCATCTCTCTGTGGCCTCATCATCTGTAACGTTCTTGACTAAAATACTGTCTTAACTTCTGAAACGCTGTCATTGTCAAATCTTCATCTCTCTGTGGCCTCATCATCTGTAACGTTCTTGACTAAAATACTGTCTTAACTTCTGAAACGCTGTTTATTGTCAAATCTTCATCTCTCTGTGGCCTCATCATCTGTAACGTTCTTGACTAAATACTGTCTTAACTTCTGAAACGCTGTCATTGTCAAATCTTCATCTCTCTGTGGCCTCATCATCTGTAACGTTCTTGACTAAAATACTGTCTTAACTTCTGAAACGCTGTCATTGTCAAATCTTCATCTCTCTGTGGCCTCATCATCTGTAACGTTCTTGACTAAATACTGTCTTAACTTCTGAAACGCTGTCATTGTCAAATCTTCATCTCTCTGTGGCCTCATCATCTGTAACGTTCTTGACTAAAATACTGTCTTAACTTCTGAAACGCTGTCATTGTCAAATCTTCATCTCTCTGTGGCCTCATCATCTGTAACGTTCTTGACTAAATACTGTCTTAACTTCTGAAACGCTGTCATTGTCAAATCTTCATCTCTCTGTGGCCTCATCATCTGTAACGTTCTTGACTAAAATACTGTCTTAACTTCTGAAACGCTGTCATTGTCAAATCTTCATCTCTCTGTGGCCTCATCATCTGTAACGTTCTTGACTAAATACTGTCTTAACTTCTGAAACGCTGTCATTGTCAAATCTTCATCTCTCTGTGGCCTCATCATCTGTAACGTTCTTGACTAAAATACTGTCTTAACTTCTGAAACGCTGTCATTGTCAAATCTTCATCTCTCTGTGGCCTCATCATCTGTAACGTTCTTGACTAAATACTGTCTTAACTTCTGAAACTCTGTCATTGTCAAATCTTCATCTCTCTGTGGCCTCATCATCTGTAACGTTCTTGACTAAAATACTGTCTTAACTTCTGAAACGCTGTCATTGTCAAATCTTCATCTCTCTGTGGCCTCATCATCTGTAACGTTCTTGACTAAATACTGTCTTAACTTCTGAAACGCTGTCATTGTCAAATCTTCATCTCTCTGTGGCCTCATCATCTGTAACGTTCTTGACTAAATACTGTCTTAACTTCTGAAACGCTGTCATTGTCAAATCTTCATCTCTCTGTGGCCTCATCATCTGTAACGTTCTTGACTAAAATACTGTCTTAACTTCTGAAACGCTGTCATTGTCAAATCTTCATCTCTCTGTGGCCTCATCATCTGTAACGTTCTTGACTAAAATACTGTCTTAACTTCTGAAACGCTGTCATTGTCAAATCTTCATCTCTCTGTGGCCTCATCATCTGTAACGTTCTTGACTAAAATACTGTCTTAACTTCTGAAACGCTGTCATTGTCAAATCTTCATCTCTCTGTGGCCTCATCATCTGTAACGTTCTTGACTAAAATACTGTCTTAACTTCTGAAACGCTGTCATTGTCAAATCTTCATCTCTCTGTGGCCTCATCATCTGTAACGTTCTTGACTAAAATACTGTCTTAACTTCTGAAACGCTGTCATTGTCAAATCTTCATCTCTCTGTGGCCTCATCATCTGTAACGTTCTTGACTAAAATACTGTCTTAACTTCTGAAACGCTGTCATTGTCAAATCTTCATCTCTCTGTGGCCTCATCATCTGTAACGTTCTTGACTAAATACTGTCTTAACTTCTGAAACGCTGTCGTCAAATCTTCATCTCTCTGTGGCCTCATCATCTGTAACGTTCTTGACTAAATACTGTCTTAACTTCTGAAACGCTGTCATTGTCAAATCTTCATCTCTCTGTGGCCTCATCATCTGTAACGTTCTTGACTAAAATACTGTCTTAACTTCTGAAACGCTGTCATTGTCAAATCTTCATCTCTCTGTGGTCTCATCATCTGTAACGTTCTTGACTAAAATACTGTCTTAACTTCTGAAACGCTGTCATTGTCAAATCTTCATCTCTCTGTGGCCTCATCATCTGTAACGTTCTTGACTAAAATACTGTCTTAACTTCTGAAACGCTGTCATTGTCAAATCTTCATCTCTCTGTGGCCTCATCATCTGTAACGTTCTTGACTAAATACTGTCTTAACTTCTGAAACGCTGTCATTGTCAAATCTTCATCTCTCTGTGGCCTCATCATCTGTAACGTTCTTGACTAAATACTGTCTTAACTTCTGAAACGCTGTCATTGTCAAATCTTCATCTCTCTGTGGTCTCATCATCTGTAACGTTCTTGACTAAAATACTGTCTTAACTTCTGAAACGCTGTCATTGTCAAATCTTCATCTCTCTGTGGCCTCATCATCTGTAACGTTCTTGACTAAAATACTGTCTTAACTTCTGAAACGCTGTCATTGTCAAATCTTCATCTCTGTTATTTGTTGCTTCTTCTCTTGTTTGTGGCTTGTGTTTGTTATTACCAATGGCCATTTTCATTCCATTTGCTACTTGGTTCTCATGCAAATTGTGTGTGCCCGTCGTGTTTCCAACAACAGCATTATCACACATTGTGTTGTTGTTGTTATATTTTTGAAATAATAAATGGACACTTTTGTTCCATCTCAGCTCATGTGTGTCCCCGCACATTTCTTCGGACACATGTATGATTGTATGTGTTGTGTTCCCCCACATTTATTCTGACACATGTATGATTGTAATTGTTGTGTTCCAGCACATTTATTCTGACACATGTATAATTGTATGTGTTGTGTTATTAATGCAGTCGTGCCAAGAGCGGCCCATGGCTCCAAGCCAAGAAGATGCTGATATGAGCCAAACATTATAGGGCTGACTGTGTCCCCAGACTTGAAACAGGCACAAAGATCGTCCTGACGAAATGCTGGAAGATCTGACATCGAGATAGAGCACTTCTGGTCACAGCTGGAGAGGACACAAATCTCTGTAAAAGACCATCAGCAGATGCCGCCGTATTCGACCAGATCTTAGTAAGACCTTTTGTTATGACATGACGACACACCAGACCTAGGTAAGACTGTATGTCGTGACATGAAGAGAGAGACCAGACCTCGGTAAGACTGTATGTCGTGACATGAAGAGAGAGACCAGACCTCGGTAAGACTGTATGTCGTGACATGAAGAGAGAGACCAGACCTCGGTAAGACTGTATGTCGTGACATGAAGAGAGAGACCAGACCTCGGTAAGACTGTATGTCACGACATGAAGAGAGAGACCAGACCTCGGTAAGACTGTATGTCATCACATGAAGAGAGAGACTTGACGTTCTAAAATACCTACATGAACACAGAAGTAAATTAAAGCAAACAAGGAAATAAGAAGTATATTCATAACATAATTCCACAAACAAGGAAGCGAGAACTATTTTTATAAAAGAACTCAAGCAGTTTGGAGAAACAACAAAAGCTTACAATCCGGTTTCTGGAAGCTTTCTGCGCGAGCTGGAAATTTAGGAAAATTTCAGAACTTGATAAATCTAAAGGAAGGAAATATAATAATGGGACTGGAGATGACAATAGAAAGATGGACATAATATATCATTCAACTCTATGATGATGAAAGACCAGGGTTAAACAATTTAAACAAAGACACATACCACCAATTATGCAGAATGAAGTGGAGGACGCAATTCAACACATGAAAAGAGGCAAAGCTCCAGGTCCCGACAATATAACAATCGAAGAGATAAATGCATTAGGAGAGCTGGGAGTACAAGTCATAACAAAATTAACTCAATGACATATATAACACTGGACACATACCTGAAGATCTTCTAAAATCTATCTTTATAGCCATACCGAAGAAGTCAGGCGCCACTGATTGTGAAGACCATCGCACTATTAGTCTCATGAGATATATAACGAAAATATTACTAAGAATCAACATGAGACGTGTAAGAAACAAAATAAAACCAGAAATAAGTGAGGAACAATGTGGATTTGTGGAAGGAAAGGGCACCAATAATGCAATATACATCTTAAGATCATTGATAAAAAGATCTATATAGGTAAAAAAAAAAGATTTATATGTGTTTTATAGACTACGTAAAAGCATTTGAGAAAGTAAAGCATGTGGAAATAATCAATATGCTGGAGAAATTAAACATTGATGGCAAGGATCTGCGAATCATAAAAAACATGTACTGGCAACAAACAGCAGCCATACGAATTAACAACCAAACAGGACAATTTCAACTTATAAAACAAGAAGTCAGACAAGGCTGTGTTCTGTCACCGGATTTGTTTTTACTTTACAGCGAACATATTATGAGATCAATAGTAGACAAAAAAGGAGTTGAAGTCAACGGTCACAACATAAATAACTTGCGATATGCAGATGACACAGTCTTAATAGCAGAGACAAAGAATGAACTACAAGAAATGATAGACATAATAGTAAAAGAAAGCATAAAGAAAGGTCTCAGTCTGAATAGTAAGAAAACAGAAGTAATGGTTATATCAAAGAAACAATCATCACCAGCATGCAGCATACAAATAAACTGGACAAATTTGAAACAAGTGTAACGCGTCAAATACTTGGGTACAATAATAACATCGGATGGAAGATGCACCACGGAAATAAAAAGTAGAATGGCTCAGGCCAAAATAACATTTCAGAAAATGAAAAATATTTTATGCAACAAATCTATGTCAATAGAAATGAGAAAGAGAGTTCGTCGGTGTTATATAGAGCCAATTCTGACCTATGGAAGCGAATCATGGACAGTAGACAAACAAATGAAAAGACGATTAGAGGCCACAGAGATGGGATTTCTCAGAAGAATGTTGAAAGTTCCCTGGACAGCTAAAAAGACTAATGAGGAAGTTCTCAAAGAGGCCAACACAAAAAGGGAACTCTTAAAAAACATCAGAAAGAAACTATCAGCATTTTTCGGGCACATCATGAGAAGAGGAAAGTTGGAATACCTGGTTACAACTGGCAAAATAAAAGGAAAGAGAGATCGCGGACGACAAAGAGAGAAAATACTGAATAGCTTGGTGTCATGGCATGGAAAGCAGTCAACAACAGAACTGATACGATGCACTGTAGATAGAAGATTGTGGAGGGACATGATCGTGTACGCCAACCGGTATGGTACATGATGATGATAATAAATCTTTGCCTAGAACATTTTTTATTAAAAAAAGTTTACGAAGATCACTAATTAAAAATGTTTAACTTAAAATTAGAGTGCTTCTATTTCCCTACAATTATAATTTGTGTGATTTCTATCAATTAGAGTGCTTCTCAGTTTGTAGAATTGTAATTTGTGGGCTTTCTATCAATTAGAGTGTTTCTCAGTTTGTAGAATTATAATTTGTGTGCTTTCTATCAATTAGAGTGCTTCTATTTCCTTACAATTGTAATTTGTGTGATTTCTATCAATTAGAGTGCTTCTCAGTTTGTAGAATTATAATTTATGTGCTTTCTATCAATTAGAGTGCTTCTTAGTTTGTAGAATTACAATGTGTGTGTTTTCTATCAATTAGAGTGTTTCTCAGTTTGTAGAATTATAATTTGTGTGCTTTCTATCAATTAGAGTGCTTCTAAGTTTGTAGAATTATAATTTATGTGCTTTCTATCAATTAGAGTGCTTCTAAGTTTGTAGAATTATAATGTGTGTGCTTTCTATCACTGTGAATCTCAAGCCGTGCTACGGAGTTCGTGCACGTGGGCCAGGATTCTTCTCGGATTTCCACGAATTGGATATGAGAGCACCTATTGGTTCGTCCGGTGTGCAGTGATGATGGTCCTAACAACAAAGAAACACTCGTTTCTCTGGAATAATGTATTTGCTTTAACTAGATCTTTACGGTTTGCATACACCCTTACAGTCTTTTAGCTCGCCAAAATCTCCTGACTATCCAGTAGACCCTTCCTCGGGCATTAGGTAGCCATCTCTACCGTGTGCGGACGGATTCTTCCTACAAGCTAAGTCTTATTTGTATATATTATCATTTTTCTCATACCCATTGATAAAAAAGAGAAGTAAGACAGGGATGCATCCAATCACCAAGCTTGTTCAATCTATGCATGGAGCAAATCTTTAAAAACTTCAGAGATGCCAGGCCAAAAGATTAATGGTAAGATAATCAATAACCTATGATATGCTGATGATACTGTACTGCTAGCAGAAAATCTTAAAGATCTACAACAATAACTTAATGAAATAAACATGACAAGCAAAAAATATGGACTAGATGAATATCACAAAGACTAAAACTACGATCATAAACAAAGAAAATACTCAAAACCCACAAGTGGATATCAAAGTTGAAGGAATAGAACTGGAGACAGTTCAGAGCTACAACTACCTTGGACATACTATAACCAGTGATGGAAAATGTAAAACTGAAATAAACAAAAGAATAGCAATGACAACAAGTAATTTTAATGCCATGAAAAATGTAGTAACATCAAAATAAATAACACCAGGGATAAAACTAAGAATAGCAAAATATTATGTCTTCTCAACATTTCTACATGGTGCAGGAATATGGACATTGGACAAAAAAACAGAATAGAAAATTGAAGCCTTTTAAATGTGGATATATAGAATAATAGGAAGAATTGGATGGAACGAAAAGAAAACAAACAAGGAAGTCTTAAAACAACTAACAAGGAAAAGAGAACTACTAAACACAAGACAAATGCGATTTTTGGGCCATGTTAAAAGACCCAACAACCTACTAAAATTAATATTGGAAGGGAAAATACAAGGTAAAAGAGGCAGAGGCAGACCAAAACTAACATGGACGAGTAACATCAAAAGATGGACAAGTCCGCCTACGACAACCTGCACCATCAAAGCAAGAGACAGAGAAAAATGACGCTCCATGGTAGCCGACCTTCCTTGCGGAGATAGCTCGATGATAATGATCATTTCTATATATACTTATAATTTCATATTTCGTCATTACACATATCCTCCAACATGTACACATCTCTCTATCATTTCATCTCATCTCCTATCCCTCCGTCCACTTTTCCATAACTTACCTGTCCCAATAATCCTAGATGTAGTAATATTTACCTATGCCTCATCGTGTGTTGTCGTTATACTTGTTTTCTGAAGAAGGCAGCATGTAGGCCGAAACGTCAATATTCTCTTGCGTTCCTTTTTTGTAAAGCTGTCACCATACCTTACATTAGTGTACTTTACACCCCACTACTGACTCCTTGCTACCAGCTTTACCGCAGTACTACGTTTATTTACCTGTTTCCTTCCTCAGGTCGCGTTTGAACTTCGAACCTTCAGGTTGGCAGGCCAGTGCACTAACAACGCTCTTTCAAAAATGAAGCGTACACTAAATAAATCCCGTTTCTCGGTAAAGATTTCTTTCTTTGGAAATCTAACCGTGCTTGGAAACGACGTTTGTGTAAGTGTGTCCTGTTATCAGACCCGCCTGTGTACTTACCGCAGCTACGAGTGGTAAGTAGATTGCACACACGCTTACACAACGTTAGTTACGAGTGTGTGGTACTGTGCTTACTTTTGTCATTCGTATTCTTGAATACAGATTGTGTAACTAAGGTATGTTTATTAATGTCAAGATACGTTTTTGCAAATAATATATTCCTATATTTTTGGTTTCATTATTCATGTTTGCTGTATATTTTTGATTTATTTATTCTTGTTTGGTGTGTATTTTATCACAGCAGGTTGCCACTGATATTTTAGTTTCCTTGATTATTTTTTACATTCAAGTTAAATAGAAATTATAGCTTCAGATTTAAATATCAATCGATCTGAACAAGTGATCATTCAATGAAGAGTGTGTTCAAATTTGTGAGACATTAATCATAAGCGAGATTCTACCAAAATAGCACAAACCGTGATTATACTAGAAGGTTCTATTCTGCGGTGTCGAAGAGTGGCACCACTCCCAAAAAAATATCACTTTTAGAATTGAGTAGAATGTAGTAGACACACGACATCTTCATCTATATCTGATTTGATATTACCTAGGTTCAGAACTAAAATGGCACTTTAAAATAAAATCCAGTGCCTGTGATATCCTCTTTATCTTTTCTGTTCTCTTTAAATAAAAAAGAATGCTGTCTATTGCCGTTGTAAACGAGAAATAAAGAACAATTTTCAGTGTCATATATCGTGGTCTGCTGGCTGGCGTGGGAGACCATGACACTTCACGTCTGTTTATTTCTCGTGCTGGCCATCAACTCTCTTGTTGAGTGTCCTTGACACCGCGAGGTCAGACTGGTATCTCTCAGTCGTCCTTGGCATTTGACACGTCACTGTAATTTTAGCGTCAGTACCACACATTTTTTAAACCTTCATTTCACCATCAGTCTTTGACTCTTCACTTCACCACCAGTTATCCACCCCGAGTCTTTGACTCTTCATTTTACCATCCAGCCATCCACCTCGAGTCAATGACTCTTATGCCTTCAACTCTGAGCTTATGCTTCAACGAACACTTTCAGCACCCTGTGGAGCACAGGTCTTCAACAAACACTTTCAGTCGTATGTGGAGCATAGGCCTTTAACAAACACTTTCAACTCACTATGGAGCATAGGTCTTCAAGAAACACTTTGAGCCCCCTGTGGAGCATAGGTCTTCAGCAAACACTTCCAGCTCCCTATGGGGCATAGTTCATCGACAGACACTTTCAGTTCCATGTGGACCATAGGTCTTCAACAAACACTTTCAGCTCTCTGTGGGGCATAGGTCTTCAACAAACACTTTCAGCTCTCTGTGGGGCATAGGTCTTCAACAAACACTTTCAGCTCTCTGTGGGGCATAGGTCTTCAACAACACTTTCAGCTCTCTGTGGGGCATAATTCATCGATAAACACACTTTCAGCTCCATATGGGGCATAGGTCTTCAATAAAACACTTTCAGCTCCCCATGGAGCATAGGACTTCAGCAGACACTTTCAGCTCCCTGTGGGGCATAGTTCATTGATAAACACTTTCAGTTCCTTGTGTAACATAGGGCTTAAACACACACTTTCAGCTCCCTATGGAGCATATGCTTTCAACAAACATATTCAGCCCCTGTGGAGCAGAGGTCTTCAACAAATACTTTCAGCCGTCTGTGCAGCATAGGTCTTGAACAAACACTTACAGCTCCCAGTGGAGCACATGTCTTCAACAAACACTTACAACTCCCAGTGGAGCACGTCTTTAACAAACACTTACAGCTCCCAGTGGAGCACATGTCTTGAACAAACACTTACAGCTCCCAGTGGAGCACATGTCTTTAACAAACACTTACAACTCCCAGTGCAGCATAGGTCCTCAACAAACACATTCGACTTTCTGTGGAGCATATGTCTTCAACAAACATTTTCGGCTCCCTGTGAAGCATAGGTCTTCAACAAACATTTTCGGCTCCCTGTGAAGCATAGGTCTTCAAAACACACTCTCAGTTCCCGTGGGGTTCATTGATAGACACTTTCAGCTCCATGTGGAGCATAGGTCTTCAGCAAACACTTTCAGCTCCCTGTGGAGCATAGGTCTTCATCTTACACTTTCAGCTCCCTGTGAGCATAGGTCTTCAACTTACACTTTCAGCTCCCTGTGGAGCAGAACTCTTCAACAAACACTTTTTTCAAACCGTCTTGTTTTTATTGTAATTCTTTTAATATCTTTTCATGACTCTCCCATTCACTTTTTCTCTGCTTCCACCTGTCCTCTCCATGTATATTTTGGCCTTCCTCTTTGTCTCCTCCCCTGGGTATCAAAAGAAGGCTTGTCTTATAACATTTGGAACTTACTAACTTTACAATTGCTGCTATAAATAGTTCTTCCACATCAACAGATACACCAAAATTACAGCTATTAAGCAGATCTTCACACCCACAGCTACTCTGCTCAGCTTCTGGCGTAGTTTTTGAGAAACCTCTCTCCGAAAAACGTGAATTCTTGATCAACTATGGGTCACTAACTCTGTCTGGGATACCGTCAGTTTGTGCTCACGGGTTATTATTCATAAGGATAACTAACTCACACACTTTGTTATGATAACTCCTACCTTCACCCAACCAGCGTTGCCTTGTCGTTCCATCAGGCACAATAAGATTCACAGACTGATACATTAGAATAGCATTTCTCAGACTATATCATCAATAGTGGTCCACGAAGTCTTGAAGAACCTTATATTTTGTAGATAGATGGATTTTTAGAAGAGAGACAAAATGTAAATATGACATTTATTAACATTTTCAAATAAAATTGTTGATGCACTTTTGGGATGTATTTATTATTTAATGAGGGCCCGCGACTACAAAACGTATGTGATGAAGGTCCGCGACTACAAAACGTATTTAATGAGGGTCCGCGACTACAAAACGTATTTAATGAGGGTCTGCGACTACAAAACGTATGTAAAGAAGGTCCACGACTACAAAAAGTATTTAATGAGGGACCGCGACTACAAAACGTATTTAATGAGGGTCTGCGACTACAAAACGTATGTAAAGAAGGTCCACGACTACAAACGTATTTAATGAGGGTCCGCGACTACAAAACGTATTTAATGAGGGTCCGCGACTACAAAACGTATTTAATGAGGGTCCGCGACTACAAAACGTATGTAATGAAGGTCCGCGACTGCAAAACGTATTTAATGAGGGACCGCGACTACAAAACAGACAAAAGGGTCTGCGATACAGAACGTATTTATTGTGGGTCCACCATAAAGAATAGTTTAGGAACCTCTGAGCTAGATGTACTCTATAGCTAGTAACTAATGTATGCCTACAAGTTTTATTCTGGTAGATTACCCAAGATGTGCACCGGTTTGTTTCTTGTTTATCTATAGCATATTTATGTCTTCAGTTTTTTTTTTAAACTTTGATAATTACAAACATGTGTCGTTGCAAACATTGTCCAAACATTTAAAGGTGTTGAGAGTAAAATATACTCTTTGTCTTTGTGTGTGTGTTTTATATGTGTGGTTCTGGTCGCATTTTTTTTAAAATTTCTTTTATTTTTTTTTTTTAATTGGTTGAACTTGAAGACAGATCTATAAAGTTGAGATGTATGTGCGTTCAGCCACTTATTTTATTTTTAGTTTCAGTTTCAATCGAGGTCAGTGAAGAAATAAACACCGCGTGTCGCACAGAGAGACGGCCAGGAAGCTGAACTGTACAGTATGCCGCCCGAAGTGGGAGAACACTTCTCTACAATGGTAAGTTGGCACATCGTGCTTCTAGTCTGATTTAACTGTAAATGACAACTCTCTTAGTGCAATAATAATGGTGGAATGTTGAACTAAACATAAAAAATTTGTTTTGGTTTTATGCCTACTTTCGTGATTCTACGATTTATATTACACTAATATATATATAAATTATTACTTAATATTAATGTATAATTTATATATAATATATATTTTCTTAATTATATTGCGTCATGACGTCTTGACTTGATTTGATATTATATTTCACGAATCTGTCATTAGAAGTCCCCTTGGTTACGTTTATGGTTAGGAATAGCATACAACTAACTCTAAATTTTGTTGAAAAAATATTTAATTAAATGCACATAGACTATAAACAGTTGATAATGCAACAATATCATGTCCTATGTAATTCAAGTATGCCCAGTCAGTGAGGGTAGATAACTCGTTTAGCAGAAATAATTTGGGAAGCTAAACTCGTAACTTACCACTTTTGGTGTGTGTGTGTGTGTTAGTTACACGTTGAAGATGTTATCGTATGACAGCACCAACAACATAGATGCTTTCTTGTAGCCTTTTGGGGGGGAAGTAAGTGAAGAAGTCATTACATTTAAGAGGAACAATAAAAGGAAGGTGCTTGTAAGGTACGGTGGAAAGTAAGTTTTGTGATAAATGGAAGGAGATAACTTTTTCTTGAGTAGGGAAGTTTTCATGGTTTTTGTTATTTGCTTGAACAGTTTCGTAAGCTTGGAAACGGTTCGTCTCGTGTGTTGATTCTGTTGTAAGCGTTGTGTTGTTAGATAATGGTGAGTGGAGCAGGATGTCTGCACAGGATGTTGGGAGGGGATGGGTTTCTGTGAGAACTGTCATTTGAGGTGAATTAGCATCAATGAGATAGAGTAAGAGGTTCCGTGAGAGGTTCTGTTAGGGGTGAATGATGTGTCTATGTCATGTCACAAGATTGGAGGTTATGTTAGGTGGAGTGATGTGTCTATGTCATGTCACAAGATTGGAGGTTATGTTAGGGGTGAGTGATGTGTCTATGTCATGTCACAAGATTGGAGGTTATGTTAGGGGTGAGTGATGTGTCTATGTCATGTCACAAGATTGGAGGTTCTGCTAGGGGTGAGTGATGTGTCTATGTCATGTCACAAGATTGGAGGTTATGCTAGGGGTGAGTGATGTGTCTATGTCATGTCACAAGATTGGAGGTTCTGCTAGGGGTGAGTGATGTGTCTATGTCATGTCACAAGATTGGAGGTTATGTTAGGGGTGAGTGATGTGTCTATGTCATGTCACAAGATTGGAGGTTCTGCTAGGGGTGAGTGATGTGTCTATGTCATGTCACAAGATTGGAGGTTCTGCAAGGGGTGAGTGATGTGTCTATGTCATGTCACAAGATTGGAGGTTCTGCAAGGGGTGAGTGATGTGTCTATGTCATGTCACAAGATTGGAGGTCTGTTTGGGGTGAATGATGTGTCTATATGATGTCACAAGATTGGAGGTTCTGTTAGGGGTGAGTGATGTGTCTATGTCATGTCACAAGATTGGAGGTTATGTTAGGGTGAGTGATGTGTCTGTGTCATGTCACAAGATTGGAGGTTATGTTAGGGGTGAGTGATGTGTCTATGTCATGTCACAAGATTGGAGGTTATGTTAGGGTTGAGTTGATGTGTCTAGATTGGAGGTCATGTCACAAGATTGGAGGTTATGTTAGGGGTAAGTGATGTGTCTATGTCATGTCACAAGATTGGAGGTTATGTTAGGGGTGAGTGATGTGTCTATGTCATGTCACAAGATTGGAGGTTATGTTAGGGGCGAATGATGTGTCTATGTGATGTCACAAGATTAGAGGTTCTGTTAGGAGTGCATGAGGTGTCTATGAGATGTCATTATATTGAAGGTTCTGTTTGGGGTGAGTGATGTATATATGTTATGTCACAAGATTAGAGGTTCTCTTAGGGTGAATGAGGTATCTATGAGATGCCACAAGATTAGACGTTCCGTTAGGGGTGAATATGGTGTTTATAAGATGTCATAAGATTGGAGGTTCTGTTAGGGGTGAATGGGGTGTATATGAGATGTCAGTAGAGGTTCTGTGAGAATTTATTTTTGATTCTCTGATATGTTTGTAATGGTTTCTGTATGTGGTGAATAGGGGTTCCGTGGGTGGTGATTTGAGTTTATGTGAGAGCTAAATAAGTTTTTTAGAGGTGATTAATTGTTTCTCGAGAGGGAATTAGAGCTTCTCTGGCTGGTTAACCATCTAAAGGTGGTTACGGATGATTATTTAGAATAGTTGAAATTTGTTCTAATAAAACAATCATTTTGTTTGTTCTCAATCATTGTCATGTATGTTCTTGGCATCGGTAACGTGGAAGCGAAAGATCACTGTCAATGATTTTAGCTGTAAAGCTTTCAGCAAGCTCAACATAGACTGACATTGACACTGCGTTCCCTTGTCTCTTCCCTAGTCATTGAGCACAAGCCAGCCCATGAAACATTATCGTAAATGAAAACAACGGAGTTTGCTGGACTCCCTCAAGTGTGTTCCAGCCAGGACTAGTGTTGATTCCAGTGTTAATCGTGGTGGTTTATCTTCCCATTGATTTCCACGTTTACTACCAGATTCTTACAACAAACAGCTTTTATAAATACCTATAACAGACAGACATCAATTTTTCTAGGAATTGACGAATGATTGGTTCCAGTAATATTTTCTTGCTAAGTAATTTTGCAAGCTCTCTGAAGACAACGTAACAATTCATCAAAATGGAGACATTTATTACCAATCAAGATGACTTCATTTTGGAAGATCCATCGTCAGTTAAAATTAGGGAAATCCAACATGCCACGCCCATGTCTACGTCATCACACGCTCATTTACAAAACTGTGAGCAACATTTGGATAAAAGGCACGTGATGGAAATCAAAAACTCGACTCAGGGAATCTCGCAAATAGAGGCCGATATTAAGAAATACGAAAATAACCAAACATGTTTACAATCTGCGCATGTCTGTAAGCCAGAGAACTTCCTTTCTGACAACCACAACGAAAGCAAAAGCGAGAAGGGTGTATTGGATACAATCCACAATAACTCCAATAAGTCCATTCCCTCCTATAATATCCATATCCACAGCAGCAATGTAGGAAAATACGTCTCTGGGACACGACACTTACCCTCTCCGCAAGAAATAAACAGCCAATCAGATTGGATGAACACAAGACTTCGGTTCAACGCCAAGACAGTACAGCTCTCGATATTGGGCTCGGTGATTTTGTTCAAACTTCAAACGAGTTTGGGAACCAAGGAGACAAAATTAACGAACATGACGGCTTGGAAGAGTTGCATTCAAAGTTATTTATAGACCAGGCGCCATTTTTGCAAGGACGACAACTTGAAGTTTATCCCCAGAACAATAACCATCTGAAGAGCGTTCAACAAAGTCCCAAAATATATTGCGATGGAATGTCAGGCGAGTGCATACCCAGGGGGCAGATTAAAGATAACAGCTCGTTATTTCATGGATGCCAAACTGATAGTGAGAGATCGCATTGCGAACCAGGGCAAATACTTTCACATCTGTGCTGTGGGAGCACTCAAAGACTGGTCAACTACCAACAGTCGAGCGGAAGAAAAGAAAATAAAGTGTGGGAAGACGAGTCTGATAACTTTGTGGACGATTTAACAAAGAGAGTAGAAATTGTGACATTCTGGACAAATATGGAGGAAAGATGTGGTGCTGGCCATCTGTAAGTAGGCGAGATGTTCTCATGGTGGCCATGTTTGTTGTGGTGTTACTACTGGTCGTGGGTCAAGTACGTTTACACTCGAGGGTCGAGGTCTTGGAGAGAAGGACTGCCTCGCCTATCATGAAGTGCCGTTGTGTTCAGGTAAGTTTGTGACGGTGTGTGGGACGGAGGTGTGGTGTGTGTGGGTGAGTTTGTGTGAGAGTTTGTGTAAGAGAGAATTCAAGACGCGACTGTGTTGGAAATGATCAACGACTCATAGGTGACTGTTGAAGTCGGGATCATTGAAGCAGACCTGATCAAGATATTACAACATCAACCTCAAGGTTGACGTGTCCAACAGGTCTGGCCAGGCACACAGGGACTGAAGACAGAAGGCAACGCAACGTCCAACAGATACGTGCTGATGTCAGATGCTTGTGTTAAGTGGCGCAAAATGATCGCAGATGGATGTAAACGACAACACAACGCCTCTACGTCACTGTAACATCATTTTAAGGGCGGACGAAAAGTGGAATAATCGTCGGAGGACGGAAAAAGAAGAAGACAAAGGAAAAGAAGAAAAAATGAAAAAGTAGAAACAGAGAGTGAGTGAGTGATAATGGGTGAGTGAGTGAGTGATAATGGGTGAGTGAGTGAGTGAGTGATAATGGTGTGAGTGAGTGAGTGATAATGGGTGAGTGAGTGAGTGAGTGATAATGGGTGAGTGAGTGAGTGATAATGGGTGAGTGAGTGAGTGATAATGGGTGAGTGAGTGAGTGAGTGATAAGGGTGAGTGAGTGAGTGATAATGGGTGAGTGAGTGAGTGATAATGGGTGAGTGAGTGAGTGATAATGGGTGAGTGAGTGAGTGATAATGGGTGAGTGAGTGAGTGATAATGGGTGAGTGAGTGAGTGATAATGGGTGAGTGAGTGAGTGATAATGGGTGAGTGAGTGAGTGATAATGGGTGGTGAGTGAGTGATAATGGGTGAGTGAGTGAGTGATAATGGTGAGTGAGTGAGTGATAATGGGTGAGTGAGTGAGTGAGTGAGTGAGTGAGTGATAATGGGTGAGTGAGTGAGTGAGTGATAATGGGTGAGTGAGTGAGTGAGTGATAATGGGTGAGTGAGTGAGTGAGTGATAATGGGTGAGTGAGTGATAATGGGTGAGTGAGGGAGTGATAATGGGTGAGTGAGTGAGTGATAATGGGTGAGTGAGTGAGTGAGTGATAATGGGTGAGTGAGTGAGTGAGTGATAATGGGTGAGTGAGTGAGTGAGTGATAATGGGTGAGTGAGTGAGTGATAATGGGTGAGTGAGTGATCATGGGTGAGTGAATGATAATGAGTGAGCGATAATGAGTGAGTGTGAATGAGTAAGAGAGAGAAAATAGAAGGATGCAGAGGCCTTTTACATTAGAGAACAAGAATTCGTACATAGAGGCCACCTTATTTGTGGTATCAGGTCCATTAGACTGGTATGTCACAAGATCTGATAAATCGAAGACGAACAAATCCAAATACGTACCTGTCCTTTAACAAACGAATGGAGAAGATCACATAAGTACAAATACTGGGCAGGTTTGGTGGTTGTTTGCGTTATATTAAATTAGGATCATCATCACGGCACTCCAGACACCCCCATAGGTGCTCCGACCTTCTCCTCAAAATGTCCATCAACACACAGCGACTAATTGTGTTAGTTGGGTGTTGGTTGATAAATCCTCTCATTCGTCCAGAATATCGCTCTGTCCTGGCAACACCGGTCTTCACTCCCAGTTCACACAGTCTAGATAGATAGCCATGTATTTGTACTTCTGTCAAAGTTCTTTGTTCGACCCATCTCTTGTAGGATGTTAATGATATATGTCGATCTACTGACTGTCCAACAGCTAGTTTTGCCGAAATGGCCAATCTCTTTGCTTTGCGTATTTGTTTATGTGTTGGTCCATTGTTTAATACTGCTTCATATTTTGTCTATTACTCTCATATATATCAGACTCGTTGATAACTTCAACCGATCGCAATCTCTCTGTGTCATCTAGCATTCTTACAAGTTTTATGAATGTAAATGCTTCATCACAGCTGTTCCTCGATACAGTTGATCATCATCACAGCTGTTCCTCAATGCAGTTGATCATCATCACAGCTGTTCCTCAATACAGTTGATCATCATCACAGCTGTTCCTCAATACAGTTGATCATCATCACAGCTGTTCCTCAATACAGTTGATCATCATCACAGCTGTTCCTCAATACAGTTGATCATCATCACAGCTGTTCCTCAATACAGTTGATCATCATCACAGCTGTTCCTCAATACAGTGATCATCATCACAGTTGTTCCTCAATACAGTTGATCATCATCACAGCTGTTCCTCAATACAGTTGATCATCATCACAGCTGTTCCTCGATACAGTTGATCATCATCACAGCTGTTCCTCGATACACTTGATCATCATCACAGTTGTTCCTCGATACAGTTGATCATCATCACAGCTGTTCCTCAATACAGTTGATCATCATCACAGTTGTTCCTCAATACAGTGATGATCATCACAGCTGTTCCTCAATACAGTTGATCATCATCACAGTTGTTCCTCAATACAGTTGATCATCATCACAGCTGTTCCTCAATACAGTTGATCATCATCACAGCTGTTCCTCATACAGTTGATCATCATCACAGCTGTTCCTCAATACAGTTGATCACCATCACAGCTGTTCTTCAATACAGTTGATCACCATCACAGCTGTTCCTCAATACAGTTGATCACCATCACAGCTGTTCCTCAATACAGTTGATCATCATCACAGCTGTTCCTCATACAGTTGATCATCATCACAGCTGTCCTCAATACAGTGATCATCATCACAGCTGTTCCTCAATACAGTTGATCATCATCACAGCTGGTCCTCAATACAGTTGATCATCATCACAGCTGTTCCTCAATACAGGATCATCATCACAGCTGTTCCTCAATACAGTTGATCACATCACAGCTGTTCCTCAATACAGTTGATCATCATCACAGCTGTTCCTCAATACAGTTGATCATCATCACAGCTGTTCCTCAATACAGTTGATCATCACACAGCTGTTCCTCAATACAGTTGATCATCATCACAGTTCTCCTCAATACATTGATCATCATCACAGCTGTTCCACAATACAGTTGATCACCATCACAGCTGTTCCTCAATACAGTTGATCATCATCACAGCTGTTCCTCAATACAGTTGATCACCATCACAGCTGTTCCTCAATACAGTTGATCACCATCACAGCTGTTCCTCAATACACTTGATCATCATCACAGTTGTTCCTCAATACAGTTGATCATCATCACAGCTGTTCCTCAATACAGTTGATCATCATCACAGTTGTTCCTCAATACAGTTGATCATCATCACAGCTGTTCCTCAATACAGTTGATCATCATCACAGTTGTTCCTCAATACAGTTGATCATCATCACAGCTGTTCCTCAATACAGTTGATCATCATCACAGCTGTTCCTCAATACAGTTGATCATCATCACAGCTGTTCCTCAATACAGTTGATCACCATCACAGCTGTTCTCAATACAGTTGATCACCATCACAGCTGTTCCTCAATACAGTTGATCACCATCACAGCTGTTCCTCAATACAGTTGATCATCATCACAGCTGTCCTCAATACAGTTGATCATCATCACAGCTGTTCCTCAATACAGTTGATCATCATCACAGCTGTCCTCAATACAGTTGATCATCATCACAGCTGTCCTCAATACAGTTGATCATCATCACAGCTGTTCCTCAATACAGTTGATCATCATCACAGCTGTTCCTCAATACAGTTGATCATCATCACAGCTGTTCCTCATACAGTTGATCATCATCACAGCTGTTCCTCAATACAGTTGATCATCATCACAGCTGTTCCTCAATACAGTTGATCATCATCACAGCTGTTCCTCAATACAGTTGATCATCATCACATCTTCCTCAATACAGTGATCATCATCACAGCTGTTCCACAATACAGTGATCACCATCACAGCTGTTCCTCAATACAGTTGATCATCATCACAGCTGTTCCTCAATACAGTTGATCACCATCACAGCTGTTCTCAATACAGTTGATCACCATCCAGCTGTTCCTCAATACAGTTGATCACCATCACAGTTGTTCCTCATACAGTTGATCACCATCACAGCTGTTCCTCAATACAGTTGATCACCATCACAGTTGTTCCTCAATACAGTTGATCATCACAGCTGTTCCTCAATACAGTTGATCATCATCACAGTTGTTCCTCAATACAGTTGATCATCACAGCTGTTCCTCAATACAGTTGATCATCATCACAGCTGTTCCTCATACAGTTGATCATCATCACAGCTGTTCCTCAATACAGTTGATCATCATCACAGCTGTTCCTCAATACAGTTGATCATCATCACAGCTGTTCCTCAATACAGTTGATCATCATCACAGCTGTTCCTCAATACAGTTGATCATCATCACAGCTGTTCCTCAATACAGTTGATCATCATCACAGCTGTTCCTCAATACAGTTGATCATCATCACAGCTGTTCCTCAATACAGTTGATCATCATCACAGTTGTTCCTCAATACAGTTGATCATCATCACAGCTGTTCCTCAATACAGTTGATCATCATCACAGCTGTTCCTCGATACAGTTGATCATCATCACAGCTGTTCCTCAATACAGTTGATCATCATCACAGCTGTTCCTCAATACAGTTGATCATCATCACAGCTGTTCCTCAATACAGTTGATCACCATCACAGTTGTTCCTCAATACAGTTGATCATCATCACAGCTGTTCCTCAATACAGTTGATCACCATCACAGTTGTTCCTCAATACAGTTGATCATCACAGCTGTTCCTCAATACAGTTGATCATCATCACAGTGTTCCTCAATACAGTTGATCATCACAGCTGTTCCTCAATACAGTTGATCATCATCACAGCTGTTCCTCAATACAGTTGATCACCATCACAGTTGTTCCTCAATACAGTTGATCATCATCACAGCTGTTCCTCAATACAGTTGATCATCATCACAGTTCTTCCTCAATACAGTTGATCATCATCACAGCTGTTCCACAATACAGTTGATCATCACAGCTGTTCCTCAATACAGTTGATCATCATCACAGCTGTTCCTCAATACAGTTGATCATCACAGCTGTTCCTCAATACAGTTGATCATCATCACAGCTGTTCCTCAATACAGTTGATCATCATCACAGCTGTTCCTCAATACAGTTGATCATCATCACAGCTGTTCCTCAATACAGTTGATCATCATCACAGTTCTTCCTCAATACAGTTGATCATCATCACAGCTGTTCCACAATACAGTTGATCACCATCACAGCTGTTCCTCAATACAGTTGATCATCATCACAGCTGTTCCTCAATACAGTTGATCACCATCACAGCTGTTCCTCAATACAGTTGATCACCATCACAGCTGTTCCTCAATACAGTTGATCACCATCACAGTTGTTCCTCAATACAGTTGATCACCATCACAGCTGTTCCTCAATACAGTTGATCACCATCACAGTTGTTCCTCAATACAGTTGATCATCACAGCTGTTCCTCAATACAGTTGATCATCATCACAGTTGTTCCTCATACAGTTGATCATCACAGCTGTTCCTCAATACAGTTGATCATCATCACAGCTGTTCCTCAATACAGTTGATCACCATCACAGCTGTTCCTCAATACAGTTGATCATCATCACAGCTGTTCCTCAATACAGTTGATCATCACAGCTGTTCCTCAATACAGTTGATCATCATCACAGTTGTTCCTCAATACAGTTGATCATCACAGCTGTTCCTCAATACAGTTGATCATCATCACAGCTGTTCCTCAATACAGTTGATCACCATCACAGCTGTTCCTCAATACAGTTGATCATCATCACAGCTGTTCCTCAATACAGTTGATCACCATCACAGCTGTTCCTCAATACAGTTGATCACCATCACAGCTGTTCCTCAATACAGTTGATCACCATCACAGCTGTTCCTCAATACAGTTGATCACCATCACAGCTGTTCCTCAATACAGTTGATCACCATCACAGCTGTTCCTCAATACAGTTGATCACCATCACAGCTGTTCCTCGATACAGTTGATCACCATCACAGCTGTTCCTCAATACAGTTGATCACCATCACAGCTGTTCCTCGATACAGTTGATCATCATCACAGCTGTTCCTCAATACAGTTGATCACCATCACAGCTGTTCCTCAATACAGTTGATCACCATCACAGCTGTTCCTCAATACAGTTGATCACCATCACAGCTGTTCCTCAATACAGTTGATCGCCATCACAGCTGTTCCTCAATACAGTTGATCACCATCACAGCTATTCCTCAATACAGTTGATCGCCATCACAGCTGTTCCTCAATACAGTTGATCACCATCACAGTTTATCTTAATAAACTCCCTCCGTAAAGCACCGCACTGCGGAAGCTCTAATTAAACTCTGTTAATAGTTTAACAGTTCAAGTAAAGTTCCATCAGAAACGTTCAGCTCTGTTCTGGTTTTATTAAACTCTTTACAGTTTTCATCTCTCAATCAAAATGATCTATTCTATCTCTACCCCCACGGTCACCATCCTAGACGTAACTGTCTCCCTTCACACATTCCTCTATTATAAAACTAAAAATGTCAATTCTCACATCCTTTATGACATATCTAACTCACAATCTTAATGTGATTCCATCACCTTTTCTCACCTACTGCGTTTTCTTTAACGTTGTTTGATGTCGACTCCACGGCCCTCGCCATAACCATAGGGGGACGGCTCCTTGTGGACGGTGTGTCTGCAAAACATGCATCCTCACATTAAAGACCAACCAATTTTACTTTCATAATGATGTTTTTAGCATCAAGAAAAGTCTTACTTGTGTTTCCCAGAACCGTCATTGTTTACAAACGTGGTCACAAAACATACGTGGATGAGACAAGTAAAAATGTTAGATGATTGTTTTTGAACGATTGTTTTTAAATGATTATTTGGTAATTTCATAGTTTGATCAGATATAGTATTTCAGTTTGGAAGAGTGATGTCCCCTAAAATATGTCTGCCAAAATACAGTGGTTCTACGCATTCTTGGCGTTGGGTCATTACGGCGATTGGTAATCAACCGCACAATTCCCTTCGATCAGAAGATCATAATTAGGCCGAGTGGCGTCGTTTTTGTCACGCGTTACAATATATTTATAAATATTTAACACTAAAGCTAAACCTAACCCCTGGACCCAGCGCCCAATCAACAGATACTCCGAAATGATTACATGCCAGCGTAATGACCCAACGCCAAGAATGCGTAGAACCACTGTATTTTGGCTGACATATTTTAGGGGACATCACTCTTCCAAACTGAAAGACTATATCTGATCAAACTAGGAAATTACCGATTATTTTTGGTTGGATGATTGTTTTAGGAATATATCTACGATATCTCTCTGGAGACTGGTGCCCCAGCTTCCACGCACTTCAAAGCTCCAAATCACTGAAGCCCCCACGATGTTCTTGTAATCCGTTTCTTGCTCCTCCGATATCCTCATCGTGTTCGCTCTGGAGAACCGACCGGTAGTCCGTTTTGGCTCTCTTTACCCAAGAGGAATTAATACCTTTCATTCTTTTTTTATCGTAACCGTAGCCCGTCCCTTCCTTTAACCGTAACCCTGGATGATTCCATATTTTATATTCTTCTGAACTACTTCATTTATCTACTTTCCATTCTCTATTCCCCTCTAATGGGCAATCCTTTCCTTCGTTCACTTCCACCCAGTCATGTCAGTATTGGTTTTCCTTTTCTTCTTTTATTTTCTTCTGATCAGACCTTACAACACCCCAGAGCACTATCTCTGCTCGAACTTGACACTGCCCACCTCGTCCCACGTGCCTGGTTACGTGATTAGCAGTGGACAAATCCCTGTCTCTCTAACCACGTCCTTTAGTTGGCCACTTCTTTCAGTTGACCACTTCTTTCAGTTGACCACTTCCTTTAGTTGGCCACTTCCTTTAGTTGACCACTTTTTTAGTTGACCACTTCCTTTAGTTGACCATTTCCTTTAGTCGACCACTTCCTTTAGTTGACCACTTCCTTTAGTTGACCACTTCCTTTAGTTGACCATTTCCTTCAGTTGACCACTTCCTTTAGTTGACCACTTCCTTTAGTTGACCACTTCCTTCACTTGACCACTTCCTTTAGTTGATCACTTCCTTCAGTTGACCACTTCCTTCAATTGACCACTTCCTTCAGTTGACCACTTCCTTCAATTGACCACTTCCTTCAGTTGATCACTTCCTTCAGTTGACCACTTACTTCAGTTGACCACTTCCTTCAGTTGACCACTTACTTCAGTTGACCACTTCCTTCAGTTGACCACTTACTTCAGTTGACCACTTCCTTCAGTTGATCACTTACTTCAGTTGACCACTTACTTCAGTTGACCACTTCCTTCAGTTGACCACTTCCTTCAGTTGATCACTTCCTTCAGTTGACCACTTACTTCAGTTGACCACTTCCTTCAGTTGACCACTTACTTCAGTTGACCACTTCCTTCAGTTGACCACTTACTTCAGTTGACCACTTCCTTCAGTTGACCACTTACTTCAGTTGACCACTTCCTTCAGTTGACCACTTACTTCAGTTGACCACTTCCTTCAGTTGACCACTTCCTTCAGTTGACCACTTCCTTCAGTTGACCACTTACTTCAGTTGACCACTTACTTCAGTTGACCACTTCCTTTGGGCCTCTAGGCGATCTCACTATCTTACCTCCCTTAGAGTAGTCATTCTATGTATATCTGTTTGATGGTGTACTTGTGCTGTAAGCTTTTTCTCTCTCATACTATCAGATGACGTCTTTTCAACGAAACGTTTAATTACTTTTTCTTTGTCCTCACTAAGTAAAGCTGTCCCATACAATTTCATGTATATTTTTGTCGCCCTTGATTCATCCATGCAGCCAAGTCACGTATTTGTGCCCTTTTATGTCCTTTCAGTTTCGTCTGACCTTTCCGTTCATTTCCGACTTCCCTTTATCCACTAGATATCCTCAGCTGGCATGGTTGAAATAATATTATATCGTATGTAGTCATTGTTTAAGATGAACAAAATAAATGTCTAAGGAAAATACTTGGTACAGCGTGGAACGAATTGAAAACAAACGAGGGAATTAGAGAAATCGCCAATCAACCACTAATATCTTCAGTAATAAAGAAAAGACGATGGTCATATGTTGGACATGTGATGAGAAGAGGTAATAACCGAATAGCAAAGCAAGCCCTCATGTGGGAAACAACAGGTAAGAGAAAAAGAGGAAGACCCAGAGAGTCACTGAGAAGAACATTGATGAGAGAGGCAAGAAGCAGGAATCGGTCCCTCAATGAGATTAAGCTGCTTGCACAGAACAGAGACAAATGGCGAAATTTGATAAAAATTTAATTTAAAAGAAGAATTTAAAAGAATTGAAAACTGCTAGAACAAAAATTAAGATAAGAGAATGAGTATCTTGGTCTACGCCCTATGGGTCGGCTACGGCTCGAAAGGTCAATAGATAGATAGATAGTCATTGTTTAGTTAAATAATTTAATGTGTTCCTGTTTACTGATGAAGACTATGTAGAAACGTTTGTTTTTGAGTCATATCTTCTGTTCGGAAAACTGTACAGTAAACTTTAAACTCATAAATCTGTTTATTTTGCCCTTGTTTGTCTACAACTCTGGAGTGCCGCTCAAACTCCTCCATAAACATGAAGGTATGTAACAGTACATCAGTGAGTACATTTCTTTCCTATTGGGTTGGGGGGAAATGGTTTAGATCTAAAACTTCGGCTACTGGACAAGATGGTACAGTATCAGATTCCGCCAAAAACGGTGGGAGCTTTTAAAAGTATTGAATCCATGAATTATTCGTGGCTTTACCCTCCCCCTGGTCTCTGGGTAGTGAGATCTGATGACTAGCCCTCTCTGGGTAGTGAGATCTGATGACTAGCCCTCTCTGGGTAGTGAGATCTGATGACTAGCCCTCTCTGGGTAGTGAGATCTGATGACTAGCCCTCTCTGGGTAGTGAGATCTGATGTCTAGCACTCTCTGGGTAGTGAGATCTGATGACTAGCCCTCTCTGGGTAGTGAGATCTGATGTCTAGCACTCTCTGGGTAGTGAGATCTGATGACTAGCCCTCTCTGGGTAGTGAGATCTGATGACTAGCCCTTTAGGATAACAGGAGGTTCTGTGTGCACTCGCGCACGTTAAAGATCCCTCGGCAGTTAAAATGCAAAGATAGTAAGCTAAATAAAAAAATTGCCGTCGGCAAAGATTGTTAAGCAAATCTACCCATACCAAAGACGGATATGCCGGGCCTAACTTTGCAAATCGCGGCTTTTCCGTGAACCAGGGACACAGCACATTTACGTCCACTTATTAGGAGCCTCGATAGCCTAGTTGGGGGCCTTGATAGCCTAGTTAGGGGCCTCGATAGCCTAGTTGGGGGCCTTGATAGCCTAGTTAGGGGCCTCGATAGCCTAGTTGGGGGCCTTGATAGCCTAATTGGGGGCCTTGATAGCCTAGTTGGGGGCCTCGATAGCCTAGTTGGGGGCCTTGATAGCCTAGTTAGGGGCATTGATAGCCTAGTTAGGGGCCTCGATAGCCTAGTTGGGGACCTCGATAGCCTAGTTGGGGGCCTCGATAGCCTAGTTAGGGGCCTTGGTAGCCTAGTTAGGGGCCTTGATATAGTCTAGTTAGGGGCCTTGATAGCCTAGTTAGGGGCCTCGATAGCCTAGTTAGGGGCCTTGATAGCCTAGTTAGGGGCCTTGATAGCCTAGTTAGGGGCCTCGATAGCCTAGTTAGGGGCCTTGATAGCCTAGTTAGGGGCATTGATAGCCTAGTTAGGGCCTCGATAGCCTAGTTAGGGGCCTCGATAGCCTAGTTGGGGGCCTTGATAGCCTAGTTAGGGGCCTTGATAGCCTAGTTAAGGGCCTTGATAGCCTAGTTAGGGGCCTCGATAGCCTAGTTGGGGGCCTCGATAGCCTAGTTGGAAAAACCACCAGACTACGCTACCGATGTTCGGACAACCTGTGTTCGATTCCCGCTGGAAGCAGTATGAGTTGTACTCGTGGTTGGGAAAAAAATATCCCCGCGGTCGACCCAGCCGCTGGCAGAAATGGGCATTAGGAAAGTACTCTGGGAAGGTGAGGAATGCCGCCTAGTATCCTGAGTTTCGATACTTGAAGCGACACTATCCAGAAGTCTCCGAACACTTCTGGATAAGCGGCCGAGCACATATGGGTGAAAACTCGCGTGCTGAGACACCGATTGAAGTCTCGTACTTGACTTTGACCTTTATCGGGAAACGATCCGAAGACTTTCCCTGAAATGTCACCCCAGCTTTAGCTGATCGTCAAAACTGTTGAGAGGAACTGCGTGGCTGTAGATCCATGTTAGTTCATGTCGTAGCAGGGTCTCTGTGATGTTGAGATGAACTGCGTGGCTGTAGATCCATGTTAGTTCATGTCGTAGCAGGGTCTCTGTGATATTCTAGGTTCACGCTTTATGTTACATTGCCCCCATCAATGCCAACATAATATTGTCCGTAAATACTAACATAATATTGTCCCCATTAATGCCAACATAATATTGTCCCGTTAATGCCAACATAATATTGTCTCAATTAATGCCAAAATTATATTGCCCCGTTAATCCCAACATAGCATTGTCCCGTTAATCTCAACGTAATATTATCCCGTTAATACCAGCATAATATTGCCCCGTTAATCCCAACATAATATTGCCCCGCTAATCCCAACATAATATTGCCCCGTTAATCCAAACATAATATTGCCCCGTTAATCCCAACATAATAGTGCCCCGTTAATCCAAACATAATATTGTCCCGTTAATCCCAACATAATATTGTCCCGTTAATCCCAACATAATATTGCCCCGTTAATCCAAACATATCGGACATTTCCACCCTCCACCCCTCTATCCACATCACCTTCCACATCTCCACCTCCTCCGTATCTTTCCTGGACATCCTAGTCTCCTTGGGCACCTCTCATCTTCTCACCTCGGTCTTCTACAAGGCCACTGACTCCCATAGTTTCCTCGCTACGACTCCTCTCATCCTACATCCTGCAAGAACTCTCTTCCATATTCTCAGCTTCTCAGACTTCGTCGCCTTTGCCGAGACGATGAAGATTTCCTTCACAATGCCCACCTCATGCTTGATTTCTTCCGCCGACGCCTTTATCCAGAATCAGCTCTCCTTCCTGCCCTGCGTCGAGTTCTCCACACTTCACGTCAGTCTGCTCTTACCCCCTCTACTCATCCCCCCTCTGATAGAGTAGTGCTCGCTCTCACCCATCACCCTCACCACTACGCCGCTATTAGGACCATCCACCTCTACCTCCCTATTCTCCGATCTGACCCTACTACTCGTCTGCTCTTCCCTGACCCGCCACTAGTGGCCTTTAGACGTGACCGGAACCTCCGAGACTTTCTTGTCAGGGGTCGTCTTCCTGCTGACCACTTCAGCCATCGAGGCACTATCCGCTGCAACCGGAGAGTATGTAAAACTTGTGACCACGTTCTCCAGGCCGACACTGTCCTCTTCCCCAATGGTCCTTTCGAGATCAGAGAGGGATTCACTTGCACATCGCGGAACATCATTTATGCCATCATTTGTAAGCGATGTAAGTTGACCTACATCGGTCAGTCTGGTCGTAGAATCGGCGATAGGTGCCGTGAACACTTGAATGACATCACCCGAGAAGCGGACACTCCTGTAGCAGCCCACTTTAACTCGAGGGGCCATCGAGGTATGACTGATGTCTTGGTAACTGGCCTAATATCATGCTCCTCTGATCACCACAGTCGGCTCACTCTTGAGCACCGTCTGATCGTTCGTTGGGACTGCCTCACCCCTCGTGGCATCAATGTATCCCTGTCCCTCTGAGGACCCTCCTGCCTCTGACTCCACCCTCCCACCTATGGACCTCTCTTCCTATTTCTCTTCTTCCATCCCTGCTTTTCATATCCTCTTTGAGTAACCCCCATATTGCCTTCTTCATCCTAAACCCCCCCTCCCCACACCTTTTTCTCTTCTGACTACCTTCATATCCTTTACCTCTTTATCACTATATCACCTCTCCACCTGGACTGTACGTACGATCTCTCTGCCCACTTCTATTGTTCCTCGTCCTTCCTACCACCCCTCTGCTGATCTACTCCTAGCTCACCCCTCTCCTCTCTATTCACTTGTAGTCACTACTCATCTATACCTACTATTCCAGTATCCCCCTTATCCTGATGCCCACTTTCATTCCCCCCTTTGTTCTATCATTTCCCTACTTCTTTACCTCCTATGGTTCATACCTCCTGCACACCATCCCCTATTGCTCCACTTCTTCCAGACTTTCTCTTTTTCCATTCACTTCTGACCTACCGCCTCTCCCCCTATCCAGTTTTCACATACCTGCTTCTTATCCCTCCTCTCCATACCTCCTCCTCTAATACTTCCCTACCTCCCGATAGACTAACTTCCTCCGGACCACCCCTCTATCGCCCTTCTCATTATACCGGCTTTATTATTCTTCCTCTCCTTATCTCTTCCTCCAGTATCCAATCCTTCCTTTCGTTGACCTACCTCTCAACTCTTTCAGTTCGAGGCCATCCATTCTGTAGAGTCCATCTCTCTCACCGTTTGCCTAGTTCACTACTTTGTCGTGTCATTCAATTTCTTTCTCTTAACCTCTCTCGTGATCTCTCACTTCCATTGTTGAGTGATTTATATGTATTGCTTGTCGTGTCCCAGGAGTGTCTTCGTCTATCCCCCTTCCCTTCCCCCCCCCCCTTTCTTTGGTTTTCCCGATATTAGATCCGTCTGCCCTCTCAACTGACCTGTCTTGGTCACGGGTTGCTTTCTATACATGCTCTCTGTCTTCTAGTCATTCCTACTTGTTTCAGTACGGATACATAATCCCTGCTCTGAGCTCAGCTAAGTACAATTTATTATACATTTTTCTCTTTTTCTATTTTATATATTTTGACGCCCATCATACCTCTCATCATGTAATACTCATTTCTCTCTTTTCTTATTTCTGCATCCTACTTTCCTCGCCCTCCACTTGATCATCTAACATGTAGTACTTGTGCTTCACCGCTTGTTGTCGTTGTCCCTGTATTCTGAAGAAGGCCACAGGCCGAAACGTCAGTATTGTGTTGTGTTCTTTATTTGTAAAGCTGTCACCATACCTTGGAGTGTTTAGTACACCCCACCATTGGCTCCTTGCTACCAGCTTTACCGCAGCATTGCAATTATTTGCCTGTTCCCTAATCCAAACATAATATTGCCCCGTTAATCCAAACATAATATTGCCCCGTTAATCTCAACATAATATTGCCCCGTTAATCCAAACATAATATTGTCTTGGTAATCCCAACATAATATTGCCCCGTTAATCCAAACATAATATTGTTCCGTTAATCCCAACATAATATTGCCCCGTTAATCCCAACATAATATTGTTCCGTTAATCCCAACATAATATTGTTCCGTTAATCCCAACATAATATTGCCCCGTTAATCCCAACATAATATTGTCCCGTTAATCCCAACATAATATTGTTCCGTTAATCCCAACATAATATTGCCCCGTTAATCCCAACATAATATTGTCCCGTTAATCCCAACATAATATTGTCCCGTTAATCCCAGCATAATATTGTCCTGTTAATCCAAACATAATATTGTCCTGTTAATCCAAACATAATATTGTCCTGTTAATCCCAACATAATATTGTCCTGTTAATCCAAACATAATATTGCCCCGTTAATCCAAACATAATATTGCCCCGTTAATCTCAACATAATATTGCCCCGTTAATCCAAACATAATATTGTCTTGGTAATCCCAGCATAATATTGCCCCGTTAATCCAAACATAATATTGTTCCGTTAATCCCAACATAATATTGCCCCGTTAATCCCAACATAATATTGTTCCGTTAATCCCAACATAATATTGTTCCGTTAATCCCAACATAATATTGCCCCGTTAATCCCAACATAATATTGTCCTGTTAATCCAAACATAATATTGTCCTGTTAATCCAAACATAATATTGTCCTGTTAATCCCAACATAATATTGTCCCGTTAATCCCAACATAATATTGTCCTGTTAATCCCAACATAATATTGTCCTGTTAATCCAAACATAATATTGTCTTGGTAATCCCAACATGATATTGTCACGTTATAAGAGTCTGAATCTCCTACCCTCCCTGGACTGGACCAGACCAAATTTGTTAGGTCAAACGTGCAAGTTCAAGGCCATCGACTACTCCAAGATGTTTTCCCCACGGAGTGGAGTAGTCGTTATGGTCATCGTCGCCCCTCCCCCCCACCCCCCCCACCCCCGCCCCCACATTCTGGTTTCAGTAAACTGAGACATGTAACCATAGGTTTATACCAACAGTTTCCGTCACGTCCTGAGTCACTGTGTATTTTCAATGCGTTTCAAGCACAATAACACAGCCCAGTCTGCCTTCATACCTCCAGGCAGTTGTAGCTTCGTCCCTACCACGAGTGCCTAATTATTAATTAAAACATCACATATTTATTTGTATGGATGTATTATGGTCAGATTGTAAGACATAAATGCCCACTTTATACTGACCTGTAATGTACGGCGGTGTCCTGTCTGGCAAGTCACGAGCCATTATCTTAATACAGTGATTGATGTATTTGATCTTGTTTTGTTGACCAAATAAATGTTCGTTTATATTATTTGGCCATTTATGTGTTCAATTCCCCTGGCTAACTAATAATAATGGCATTGCTACATCCACTGTTTATGTGGGTTTCATTTAAGAATCAGAACATAATTATTTCATAACCAAACATGTAACTTTGTGTTCACTTTTTGTAACTGTAATTCCGTTTCCTCGCGTAGGATGGTGATGTTAACAACCATGTTTCTGACGTTACAAATGGCAAGCTCATGGATGGTGATGTTAACAGTCAGGTCAAGAGTTACCATGTTGATGACGACCAGGCAGATGGCCATCACCCGTCAGATCATCCTACGGGTTACTCTAAGAGCACATCCAATAAAATCATCAAAGAACCCCATTTTCTCAGAAATGATCAAAGGAAAAACATGCCTGCCACAAATATTCCAAATTCCCTTTTTGAACTTCTAGAAAATGTGGAAACAAATGAAGACATTTCAATCTTTAAATCGAGCAATTTGAATAATGACGACATCAAAATTTCATCAAATCATTCCAGTGTGGATAAGATTAGAAATGTTGAAAAAGATGAGTCAGAAACTAGAGCAGAAGACGACAACGATGATTACCCTGCAGCAGGTGACCTTCTGAAAGATCTTTGGGATCAAACAGAGCCGGCTCGCTCTCTCAGAGTACGCAGATCCAATATAGAAAAAGATCCAGATTTTACTAAAAGGAAACGAGAACAAGGAAGAAAAAACAAGAGGGGTAAGTCAATGTGTGAGTTATAAGGTGGGATTGTGTGGTGAGAGTTATAAGGTGGGATTGTGTGGTGAGAGTTGTAAGGTGGGATTGTGTGGTGAGAGTTATAAGGTGAGATTGTGTTGTGAGAGTTGTAAGGTGGGATTGTGTAGTGAGAGTTGTAAGGTGGGATTGTGTGGTGAGAGTTGTACGGTGAGATTGTGTGGTTGGGTTATTACAGTGGCGTATTCTCTATGATACCACAGCTACCGCCGGTAGCCTAAACATATTAACGAAATACAAAAGGAAATGATAATTCATTATATTTTTTAAAATAATTATATTACAAATTTTCGAATATTCTATTACACATTTCGTAGGCCAATATGATTTATTTGCTTTGATTTGCATTTATTAAAGCAAGGGTTTCCTCTGGCCACTATAATGTTTGTGAATGAAACCGAAACTATTCAACATTGCAATCTCTATTAGCCAGCGGTACATTTTTCCTCTATCCGGACCTAGTATTAACGACCTTGACATTCAAAAATAGAGTCAAAATAATATAGCGGGTGCTACTGCTAGAGGAATGCGGTTTCATGGGTTAGTTTTAGCTCTAGCCAATCAGAATCGTCACAAAGTGAAAGTGAAACTATGTCTGATTACCAGAACTTCCTTAGCTATTTATAACTACGTTATGCGCATCAGCATCTCTGGAAAGAACTTTGTCTGCTCTCAAGAGAATCAAATATTATTGTCGCTCAACTCAGACACAAGAACGCTTATATGGTTTGGCATTAATGTCCATTGAGAAATAATTCCACCAGAAACTTAGAAACCAACCCAACAGTACTTTCAATGACAAACACAAGACATTTTCGTCCCAAAAAAGACGGATATAATTAACATAAATAAGTAAGCAATTTAAAATGTAGGGATGTCATTAGAAAATATTACTTTATGTTAGCCTACTGAATATATTTTATGCTTTTATTTATTATGTCAGCGGTAGCTCAGACCCAAAAACCAGTATGTGCCACTGGTTATTCTAAAGTGGTATTGTGTGGTGAGAGTTATTGTAAGGTGGTATTGGGTTGTGAGAGTTGTTGTAAGGTGGGAATAGTCTGGTGGAAGTTGTTATAAGGTGGGATTGTGTGGTGAGAGTTATTGTACGGTGGGATTCTGTGGTAAAAGTTGTTGTAAGGTGGGATTGTGTTGTGAAAGTTGTTATAAGGTGAGATTGTGTGGTTAGAGTTGATGTATGGTGTGATTGTATGGTGATTGTTGTATGGTGGGATTGTGTTGTGGGGATGTTGAAATGGGGGATTGTATGATGAGAGTTGCAAGGTTCGATTGTGTGGTTAGAGTTGGTGTAAAGTGAAATTGTACGGTGATAGTTGCTGTAAAGTGGGATTGTGCGGTGGGAGCTGTTGTTAGGTGGGATTGTGTGATGAGAGTTATAAGGTGGGATTGTGTGGTTGGAGTTGTAAGATGAGATTGTGTGCTGGATGTTGTTGTATGGTGGAATTGTGTTATGAAAGTTATAAGGTGGGATAGTGTGGTTTGAGCTGTCGTAAGGTGGAATTGTGTGGTGGGAGTTGTAAGGTGGGATTGTGTAGTGGCAGTTGTTATAAGTTGGAATTCTTTGGTGGGAGCTGTTGTAAGGTGGGATTGTGTGGTGAGAGTTATAAGGTGGGATTGTGTGGTGAGAGTTGTTGTAAGTTGGGATTGTGTGCTGGAAGTTGTTGTAAGGTGGAATTGTGTGATGAGAGTTATGAGGTGG
The DNA here is from genome assembly GCA_032433765.1 of Megaustenia siamemsis. NCBI lineage: Eukaryota > Metazoa > Mollusca > Gastropoda > Stylommatophora > Ariophantidae > Megaustenia > Megaustenia siamemsis. Next base: position 69,846,955 of record JAVIAB010000108.1, read on the forward strand.
GATTGTGTCGTTAGAGCTGTTGTAAGATGGGATTGTGTGCTGGAAGTTGTTGTAAGGTGGAATTGTGTGATGAGAGTTATGAGGTGGGATTGTGTGGTGGGAGTTGTTGTAAGGTGGGAGTGTGTGGTGGAAGTTGTTGTAAGGTGGAATTGTGTGGTGGGAGCTGTTGTAAGGTGGGATGGTGTGGTGAGAGTTGTACGGTGCGATTGTATGGTGGGAGTTATTGTAAGGTGGGATTGTGTGGTTAGAATTGCTGTAATTGATTGTGTTGTTAGAGTTGTTGTAAGGTGTGACTATGTGGTAGGAGTTGTTGTATGGTGGGATTGTGTTGTGGCAGTTGTTGAAAGGTAGGATTGTATGGTGTGTTGTTTAAAGGTGGGATTGTGTTGTGGGAGTTGTTGAAAGGTGGGATTGTGTTGTGGGAGCTGTTGAAAGGTGGGATTGTATGGTGAGAGTTCTTGAAAGGTGGGATTGTTGTGTGTGTGTTGTTGAAAGGTGCGATTATATGGTGAGAGATTTTGAAAGGTGGGATTGTATGGTGAGAGTTGTTGAAAGGTGGATTGTGGTGAGAGTTGTTGAAAGGTGGGATTGTATGGTGAGAGTTGTTGAAAGGTGGGATTGTATGGTGAGAGTTGTTGAAAGGTGGGATTGTGTTGTAGGAGTTGTTAAAAGGTTGGATTGTATGGGAGAGTTGTTGAAAGGTGGAGTTGTATGGTGAGAGTTGTTGAAAGGTAGGATTGTGTTGTGGGACTTGTTGAAAGGTAGGATTGTATTTAGGGAGTTGTTGAAAGGTAGGATTGTGTTGTGGGAGTTGTTGAAAGGTGGGATTGTATGGTGAGAGTTGTTGAAAGATGGGATTGTATGGTGAGAGTTGTTTGAAAGGTGGATTGTATGTGAGAGTTGTTGAAAGGTGGAGTTGTATGGTGAGAGTGTTTGAAAGGTGGATTGTGTTGTGGATTGTTGAAAGTGGGATTGTGTTTAGGGAGTTGTTGAAAGGTGGGATTGTGTTGTGGAGTTTTTGAAAGGTGGGATTGTGTGGTGAGAGTTGTCGAAAGGTGGGATTGTGTGGTGAGTGTTGTAGTTAGGTGGGGTTGTGTGTTGTTGAGTTGTTTAAAGTGGGATTGTATGGTTAGAGTTGTTGTAAGATGGGATTGTGTGGTTAGAGTTGTTGTAAGTGGGATTGTGTGGTTAGATTGTTGTAAGTGGGATTGTGTGGTTAGAGATGTTGTAAAGTGGGATTGTGTGGTTAGAGATGTTGTACTGTGGGATTGTGTGGTTAGAGTTGTTGTAAGGTTTTATTGTGTGGTGGGAGTTGTTGTAATGTGGGGTTGTAAAGTGTGAGCTGTTGTACGATGAGTTGTAAAGTGGAGAATGAAAATTAAAATTGTGCTCAATGAATGCACCCGATATGTCATGAAGAGTCCGGAAATACCCGATCTGGCCAATATGTATTCACCCTTGTCTGTAAAAGTACCAGAGATATTTTTGTCTGTGAAAGTTCTGTGGCTGACGTGATGACCACGTACCTCCCTTAACACTTTTTGATAATTGAATTTTTCTTGTCAACTAAATTACTTATTGTCTGTTTCGTTGCAGGAAAGGAAAAACACGATAAAGTAAGTTCTTGTAATAAGATGTTCATGTAGTCTAAAGAGAGAATATGGTTAGAGAGTAAAGGTAGGTGTAGTGTTGTATTATATATATATATATATATATATATATATATATATCTATCTATCTATCTCTATCTATTGTCCTTTCGGCGTGACCGGCCATAAGGCGTAGATAAGATACACCTTCTCCTATAGAGAATTTTTGTTCTAGTAGTTTATCTTATATATATATATATATATATATATATATATATATATATATATGGCCCTTTTCGTCTTGTCAGACGGTCTAGTGGAGGCTATTGCGTATTTTTTTGAGGTATTGTTTTTGCCGAACAGCTTCTCTCGTGGCTAATTCTACCAATGTTTGACAAACACACGCGGTCACATAATGAACAGGTCAGGCTCGCTGGTCCACAGGGTTTACCATCCTTTTTCATGAGTCTCTTCTCTTCTAAGTCCTGTCTTAGAACAGTCTCAAATGTTGTTATACCGTTCCTTATACGTGCTCTCCATGATGTGCGATCACTTGCCAGATGTTGCCAGTCGTTTTCACAGATGGAGAAGTCTTTCAGAGATGATTTGCAGATATCTCTATATCGTAGTTTAGGTCTGCCGATTTGTCGTTTTCCGTGTTTTAGCTCGCCATATAGTATTTGCCTAGGAATGCGTTTTTCTTCCATCCGTTGGACATGCCCCAGCCATCTTAGCCTTCGACTTCTGAGCATCGACATGATTGTTAGGGTCTTAGCACGTTGCAGGACAGTTAAGTTGGTTATTTTGTCCTGCCATTTGATGTGCATTATTTTGCGGAGACATCGCATGTGGAAGACATTTAGTCTTTTTTCCTGGTTTGAGTATGTTGTCCAGGTTTCGGATCCATATAGTAGTGTGCTAAGCACACAAGTTTGATATATTAAGAGTTTAGTCTTTTGAGTTAGTTTCGTGTTGTTCCATGCCCTTTTGTGAGTTTGCCGAAGGTCGTAGCTGCCTTACCAATTCGACAGTTTATTTCTTCATCAAGAGAGATGGTTTGCGTAATTGTGGATCCAAGATATGTAAATTTCTGTACTGATTCTAGTGGGCAGTCTTTTAGAGTAATAGATATAGGTTTGAAGTCACCTTGATTTAGTATTACTGTCTTCTGAACATTAATTGACAGTGAAAAAAGGTCGCATGCTTTATCCAGGTTGTTGATCAGCGACTGTAGGGTGGCCTCACTATGAGCGACTGTATTAATGGCAGTAGTATTAGTAGTAGTTGTTGTAATAGTAGTTTGGTAGTAGTCTCCGTCAGTCATAGTTGACTATGGATTTTCCAGCGCCCTTAGAAATATTTTTAAAAATTTTTATTTTGCTGTGTATTCTCTTTTTCTATGAATCTGTTTGCTTCTTGTTTGAGTTGGAGCTTTAGAGTGTGTTTCCAAAGATTGTGGTCTGCAGTTATTTCTTACCAGGCTGCAGGGTTTATGTTCAGAGTCTTATGGTTCAGAGTAGTAGTAATATTAGTAGTAATATTGGTAGCAGTAATATTATTAGTTGTTGTTGCATTAGTAATAATATTAGTAGCAGTATTAATTATAGTAGTTGCATTAGTAGAAATATTTGTTTTAATAGTAGTTCTACTAGTAGTAGTAGTAGTTGCATTAGTATTAGTAGTTGTGATATAGCAGTTGTTGCATTAGTAGTTGTTACATTAGTAGTAGTAGTAATTGCATTAGTAGTAGTAGTTGCATTAGTAATAGTAGTAATAATTGCATTAGTAGCAGTAGTTGCATTCATAATAGTAGTAGTAGTGGTTGCATTAGTAGTAGTAGTTGTAGCATTAGCAATAGTAGTAGTGGTGGCAGTAGTAGTAGTTGCATTAATAGCAGTTGCATTAGTAGTAGTTGCATTAGAAGTAGTAGCAATATTAGTAATAGTGGTTGCATTAGCTCATATAATGGTTGCATTAGTAGTAGTAGTAGTTGCATTAGTAGTAGTAGTTGCATTAGTAGCAGTAGTTATATTAGTAGTAGTAGTTGCATTAGTAGCAGTAGTTATATTAGTAGTAGTAGTTGTATTGGTAGTAGTAGTTGCATTAGTAGCAGTAGTTATATTAGTAGTAGTTGTTGTATTGGTAGTAGTAGTTGCATTAGTAGCAGTTGTTATATTAGCAATAGTAGTAGTGGTGGCAGTAGTAGTAGTTGCATTAATAGCAGTTGCATTAGTAGTAGTTGCATTAGTAGTAGTAGTAGTTGCATTAGTAGTAGTAGTTGCATTAGTAGCAGTAGTTATATTAGTAGTAGTAGTTGCATTAGTAGCAGTAGTTATATTAGTAGTAGTAGTTGCATTAGTAGCAGTAGTTATATTAGTAGTAGTAGTTGCATTAGTAGTAGTAGTTGCATTTATGGTGGTAGCAATATTAGTAATAGTGGTTGCATTAGATGTAGTAGTGGGTTGCATTAGTAGTTGTAGTTGCATTAGTAGTATTAGTAGTATTAGTTGCATTAGTAGTATTAGTAGTATTAGTTGCATTAGTAGTATTAGTTGCATTAGTAGTATTAGTTGCATTAGTAGTATTAGTTGCATTAGTAGTATTAGTTGCATTAGTAGTAGTAGCAATATTAGTAATATTAGTAATAGTGGTTGCATTATAAGTAGTAGTGGTTTCATTAGTAGTGGTAGTTGCATTAGTAGTAGTAGTAGTAATAGTAGTAGTAATAGTAGTATTAACATTAGTAGTAGTTGCTGTAGCAGTAACCCTCTGAAATTATGTGTGTGGAGCGATATTATAACAATAACACCATGACAGTTGAATGGCATATGAGAGTAGCCACATAAATGTATATGTAAAATAGCCTTTTGAAGGAGAACGCAGCATTATGAAATTAGACATATGAATATAAAATGTGGGAATTATAGTAACATTATACAATTATTTTTCATGCATAATGATTTGACACTTTATTATAAGATTCGTTTTTTCATAATGATTGATGCAGTAGTGTAAGATGATTATTCATAATGATTGATACAATACATTATTTTCTTAATGACCGGCACGTAATGAAAGTAGCCATATGACAGTAGCAACAAAACTGTCGTCATATTACATAAATTAGTTCCATAACATTTTTTGACACATAAAGATCCTGGCTATATGACAGTAACAACATGACAATGAAAGTAATGTTACAAAATCTAAAACGGTAAAAGACGTATTCAGTATTCCCTCCTACCTAAGTATTTCCTCCTACCCAAGTATTCTATCCCACCCAAGTATTCCCCTCTACCGAAGTATTCCCTCCTACCAAAGTATTCCCTTTTACTCAAGTATTCCCTCCTACCCAAGTATTACCTCCTAAACAGATATTCCTTACAACCCAAGGATTTCTTCCTACTCAAGTATTCTCACCTATGAAGTAGTCCCTCCATTGGAACAACAGACAAAGGAGAAAGAGAATTCATAGTTGTGGAGAGAAACAACAGATAATGGAGAAGCAGAAATCAGGGCTAAAGAAAAAAGTAGATCAGTTGGAACAAAAGCTGGAGAGACAGAGTTTAAAGTTTTGTGTTTGACAAAGTCTTCACACATAGTAAGCAGTTGTTGGAATGAATGTCGAGTTTAGCCGAAGTTAGATGTGAGACCAAAGGATAGTAGCATTTATTAGCACATCTTCGTACTCAGAAAATGTGATTGCTTTACATTGAGTCAGCCTAGTTGACAACGGTTTGAAATAGTGAAAGGTAACATCGACTTTCCTGTGTGTTACCGGGGCCTCATTATGAGTAAAGAATAGTGACACTGTGTCCTTCCAAGCATGTCGTAAGAGGCGACTAAGGAGCTTGATCGATGGCTTGACAAGCTGTCATTGTAAAAAGTATTGTTATGGAAACAGAACCATAGATTTTAGAAGCAGTGATCTCTGCAATATGTGCCATTTTGGCACGCAAGGTTTCTGTTTTTGAGATTGTGGTTCTGCCCTATGTACCGTCTTCGGCTCGAAAGGACAATAGATAGAACATCGACTTTATAGTACTGTTCTTTGTGACAATAAAAATAAGCATTTACCACGATTATTGCAAAAGATAAGTCACAGTGAGAACACAATTATTTCGAATTTATTCTTTACAAAAGTTGTCAGCCATGACAATATTTGTTCATCATTTATTTCAGTCACACGCTGAGACATACGAGGCACGCTTCTTTGAGAATTTCCCCTTCTCAAAATACTTCATGGATAAAGGTACTTCCAATTACTCATCTAACAAAGGTAGTGCATGCCGCTCTCTTTTTATTTCGCAATTTTGTTGGATCTTCATTGAAAGTCTTGTCTACTTCAAACTTATGCAGTTCCTGTCTGTTGCTTATTTATCAGCTGGAAAGTTCTTGTGAGAATCTTTGTAAGCCTTGAAGAAGTGAGAATCTATGTCTCATGATCATATCAGGCTAGTCCCACTTGAAAATGAGAGGGTGGTTGGGAAAGGGGGGGGGGGGAAATCATACACGAAAAAAAAAATAACTTGGAAAACAGAAGGAAAGCTAGAAAAATAACCTCAGAAAATAGATGGGTCTTGACTTCGTAGGCGTAGAGTGAACAGTTGTACGCATAAAGGAATGGATAAATCTGACTGTGACCAACAATGTCACTGCAGCGATCTGAGAGTCAAAGAATATGAAAGATGTGTGTTTGTGTGTATCTATCGTCTGCTTTATCTTTCACTCAATAATGATAAATATTTGCATCAGTTACAGAAGGGGTTCTTTCAGTTGTAAAAATGAACATTACACAGTTTTTACTTTTCATTTATTCTGATTTAGTCTTGTACTTCCAATTTAGCTTACAAGAGTTTTACTCACGTGTTATTCAACTTGTATTGAATTCTGTCACAAAATAATCTTCAAGGCTTGCTTTATGTTCACATATCAAAATATTGTCTAATAACTCACTTAATTTTTAGTACGTATATTTGTGTATGTATAATCTTGTATGTATAATCTTGCATGTATATTCTTGTGTGTGTATTCTTATATGTATAATCTTGTATGTATAATCTTGTGTGTATATTCTTGTATGTATAATCTTGAATGTATATTCTTGTATGTATATTCTTGTATGTATATTCTTGTGTATATTCTTGTGTGTATATTCTTGTGTATATTCTTGTGTATATTCTTGTGTGTATATTCTTGTGTGTATATTCTTGTGTGTATATTCTTGTATGTATATTTATGTGTATATAATCTTCTGTGTATATTCTTGTGTATATAATCTTCTGTGTATATTCTTGTGTGTATATTCTCGTGTGTATATTCTTGTATGTATATTCTTGTATGTATATTCTTGTGTGTATATTCTTGTATGTATATTCTTGTGTGTATATTCTTGTATGTATATTCTTGTGTGTATATTCTTGTATGTATATTCTTGTATGTATATTCTTGTGTGTATATTCTTGTATGTATATTCTTGTGTATATTCTTGTGTGTATATTCTTGTGTGTATATTCTTGTGTATATTCTTGTGTATATTCTTGTATGTATATTCTTGTATGTATATTCTCATGTGTATATTCTCGTGTGTATATTATTGTGTATATTCTTGTGTGTATATTCTTGTATGTATATTCTTGTATGTATATTCTCGTATGTATATTCTCATATGTATATTCTTGTATGTATATTCTTGTGTGTATATTCTTGTATGTATATTCTTGTATGTATATTCTTGTGTGTATATTCTTGTGTGTATATTCTTGTATGTATATTCTTGTATGTATATTCTTGTGTGTATATTCTTGTGTGTATTCTTGTGTGTATATTCTTGTGTGTATATTCATGTATGTATATTCTTGTGTATATATTCTTGTATGTATATCTTGTGTGTATATTCTCGTATGTATATTCTCGTGTGTATATTCTTGTATGTATATTCTCGTGTGTATATTCTCGTGTGTATATTCTTGTATGTTTATTCTCGTATGTATATTCTCGTGTGTATATTCTCGTATGTATATTCTTGTATGTATATTCTTGTATGTGTATTCTTGTGTGTATATTCTTGTGTGTATATTCTTGTGTGTATATTCTTGTATGTATATTCTTGTATGTATATTCTTGTATGTATATACTTGTATGTTTATTCATGTATGTATATACTTGTATGTATATTCATGTATATATATTCTTGTGTGTATATTCTTATGTGTATATTCTTGTATGTATATTCTTGTATGTATATTCTCGTATGTATATTCTCGTATGTATATTCTTGTATGTATATTTTGTATGTATATTCTTGTATGTATATTCTTGTATGTATATTCTTGTATGTATATTCTTGTATGTTATTTTTTGTGTGTATACTTTTTATGTATATTATTGTATGTATATTTTTGTGTGTATGTTCTTGTGTTTATAATCTTCTGTGTATATTCTTGTGTGTATATTCTTATTTCATGAAGAAATATTAACATATTCTGTACCATGAGCTGCAAAATGCAGCTCCAGTAACCGACGTGCGAGAAACCCAGGAGTCGTCTTGTGCTGCTTTTCATTTATTGATGTTCTCATATTTATTTCCCCTACAATGTGCCATTCTCTTATTTCTCTCTCTCTGCAATCAAGACTCAATCAGAGTAGGATTCCAGACTCTCTCATGAAGTCAGCTGTCTGTTTAAGTGATTCGATTGCCCCATATAGTCTCTCTTCCAGAGAAGTGGATGTGGACCACATTGTACTTCTCAGGTCTGTCTACTGGGGGCAATCCCGTAGAACATGTTTTGTTGTCATATTATCCAGTGTACAGTGGCATAGGCTGGATACCTATATTCTCTTATTTTAAACTTTTCCCAATTTCGTGAGCAAATTATCCGAACAAACCACATGTTTTAGATCAACTTTCATTTATTTTTTTGCGTTTATTTCAAATTTTTTTTTTAATTCAGATTTTTGGTAGCGAATGTGTTAAAGTTGTTTTCTCTCAGGGGGAGGGATGGGCTAAAAGCAGAACGCAGCGCCATTCACTTGACCCAGAGATGAAAAGAAGAAAACAAAGACCAGGGAAGGAAATGGGTGATATCGTCTGCCCTCCGCCCAGAGATAGGTTCTAGAGAATTGAAGGGTCTGTACTCTATAGTTCCCCAGCAAAAGATGTGCCACAAGTCGGTTTCAACTGAAAGTGTCAATCAGTGATTTATTTTAAAAAAAACCTGCAGTATGTAAAAAAAATGGGCGAAATACACAACACGATTCATGTTAAGAAATAAACAAAATACGATCATTAGAAACCTCAGAAGATCGTGGTATTATTTGATGAATAATACTTGACTGGATATATCAGTACTTCTGTTGAATGAATTAATGAAAATTAAACAAAAGGAAAATAGGTATGGTAACAGCTTTGCGTAGGTGAGAAACAAAATAAAAGTAGAACAACGTTTTGCCCAAGTAGGCCTTCAGCTGGAATAATGAACAACAACATAAAAATATGTAATGATATATACAGATATCTTCTGTGCCTTTCCTGGTCACGCAGAGAGTTTTCAACTCATTGAATGAACTCATTAACACCAGTGAAGGTCCTTGTCAATGCAGATTGGGGGGGGGGGGGGGGGTGCTCTAAGCGAATTGAAACTTTGAGGGTCACATGTGGCGAAACCATTTTATCTGTTGTTTCTTTGTGTATTCTTTGGCGGGAATTATTCCTTTTTTTTTTTTCACAGGCCTTCCTTTCTGATCTCATCTCTCAATGTTTCCTGTCATTCATCTAAAACATATAATTTCGGTAGTAAATATTTTTCTTGTTGTTCTTGCATCATATGTCTTTCTGGCATTGGTAGCGCAACATTGGGATGAAGATTGTACGGGTCCTAGTGAAAATTGGAGTTTCAATGAATCCAATGATTTTAAAGAAAAATACTAAATAGGCCAGACAAACTTGTAAGTGCTAGAACAACATTGACATTGTAAAACAAACTGAGGTGAAACTGTGTAAAAGCATAAAGACATTGGTGGATCTAGAACAAATCAGAGAACCTAGAAGAAAACTGAGGTCCAAAGAGAATACATGGGGCTCTGAGGAAAAAAAAACTGGAGAACTCCAAAGAAATCTGGGGTCCAAAGATAACACATGGGGCACTAAGAAAAGAAAAACTGGAGAATTCAGAAGAAAACTGAGGTCCAAAGAGAATACATGGGGCTCTGAGGAAAAAAAAACTGGAGAACTCAAAAGAAATCAGGGGTCCAAAGATAACACATGGGGCACTAAGAAAAGAAAAACTGGAGAATTCAGAAGAAAAATGGGGTCCAAAGATAACACATGGGGCTCTGAGGAAAAAAAAACTGGAGAACTAAAAAGAAATCTGGGGTCCAAAGATAACACATGGGGCACTAAGAAAAGAAAAACTGGAGAATTCAGAAGAAAAATGGGGTCCAAAGATAACACATGGGGCACTAAGAAAAGAAAAACTGGAGAATTCAGAAGAAAACTGAGGTCCAAAGAGAATACATGGGGCTCTGAGGAAAAAAAAACTGGAGAACTCAAAAGAAATCTGGGGTCCAAAGATAACACATGGGGCACTAAGAAAAGAAAAACTGGAGAATTCAGAAGAAAACTGGGGTCCAAAGGTAACACATGGGGCTCTAAGAAAAAAAAATCTGGAGAACATAGAAGAAAACTAAGTCTAGACAGCCCAAAAAATGAAGGTAAAAGCTAGTGATTTTGATTAAAATAAAAGCAAACACTCAAGGAAATCTTGAAAAAATGACAATAACACAGTGAGGATAGAAAAGCCTAGAAGTAGTCTAAGAAAAATTCTGCAGAAGTAAGAAAAATCTCGAGACTCTAAATAAAGAACTGATTCTCTAGAGAAGCAAAGATAAAAAATTGATGGTTCTAGACACACCTAGAGGGCTACATCTCTCTAATCTAAAAGCATATGAACTGTTATTCAATTATTATTTGCGATCTTTGTGTCATGTTTTACGTGTCTGAACACATTATTAATCACATTATTGTGTTGAACTTTCACAGATTGTGCCGAACATGAACATTGGAAAAGGGGCATTCTGGGCTGCAAAGATACCAGAGTCATCATCCCACATAAACGTAAGAGCATAACTATAACCAACATATTGTTATCATGATTATGAAACAAGAAATCAGAAAACTATGAGACAATCACAGAATTAAATTTCTACTTGTTGCAGAAATGTTATCAGTAACAGCAGTACTAAACAATAAAAGTAAATGAAAGAGTGTGGTTGTAGAGACTGCCAGAAAGAGATCACAAGAAGGTTGGCAATAGCCATCATCATCATCATCATCGAGTGCCTTCTCTGCAACGAAGGTTGGCTACCATGGATCGACATTCTACTCTGTTTCTTGCTTTGATGGTGCGGGCTGTCATAGATTGACTTGTCCATCTTTTGATGTTACTCATCCATGTTAGTCTTGGTTGAGTAACATCAAAAGATGGACAAGTCATATCTATGACAGCCTATGGCAATAGCCATACGCAACAATTAAACGAAATGAAGAACGTGTTGCATAATATTAACAAGGCTGTAAAATTAAAGCTACTGAAGGCATGTATCTTCCTAAAGCAACATATGGTTGTGAATCATGGCTAATCACACAAACAATGAAGAAAATTGATTCATTCAAAACAAAATGTTACAAAAAAATCCTTGAGATACCTTGAATAATGGAAAGAGCAATGAAGACATTAAGAAAACCTAAACATTGAAAAGAACTAGTATATAAACAACATCTACCAGAGGAAATTAAAATACTATGGCCATGTCAAAAGGCACAGATATTAGACAAATGTAAGAGAAAGAAGAAGATTAAATACGTTTTTTATAATAAAGAAAAATAGTTTCCATCACTCCATCTTAATTTGAACTCACTCATATTTTGTGCAACAACCTCCTGCAGACTGTTTGTTGCCCTTCTACGCCGCTTCTAGTCAAACTGCCCAAAAAGACTCCAAGACAAGGATGTTGACACTGGATGAGAAGAAGCCTGGAGAATTTCACGTCAATATACCTGGAGAGTACCTTGTCCAGCTCAATGTAAGTTTTTGTTGGTGACTAGAATTAGCTTCATCGCACTCACAACAGACCCATGGGTGTTTGATCTCTTACATAAATAATGTGATTCTGAACATTCTGTAGTTCCTTCTTTACCCATCAACTAGCCTGTCTCAACCCATTAACTAACCTGTCTCAACCATCAACCAGCCTGTCTCAACCCATTAACTAACCTGTCTCAACCATTAACTAACCTGTCTCAACCCATTAACTAACCTGTCTCAACCATCAACCAGCCTGTCTCAACCCATTAACTAACCTGTCTCAACCATTAACTAACCTGTCTCAACCCATTAACTAACCTGTCTCAACCATCAACTAGCCTGTCTCAATCAATTAACTAACCTGTCTCAACCAGCCTGCCTCAACCCATTAACTAACCTGTCTCAACCATCAACCAGCCTCTCTCAACCCATTAACCAGCCTGTCTCAACCCATTAACTAACCTGTTTCAACCATCAACCAGCATGTCTCAACCCATTAACTAACCTGTCTCAACCATCAACCAGCCTGTCTCAACCCATTAACCATCCTGTCTCATCAACTAGCCTGTCTCAAGCCATTAACCAACATGTCTCAATCCATCAACCAGCCTGTCTCAACCCATTAACCAGCCTGTCTCAACCCATTAACTAACCTGTCTCAATCCATCAACCAGCCTGTATCAACCCATTAACCAATCTGTCTCAACCCATTAACTAACCTGTCTCAACCATCAACCAGCCAGTCTCAACCCATTAACCATCCTGTCTCAACCCATTAACCATCCTGTCTTAACCATTAACTAGCCTGTCTCAACCAATTAACCATCCTGTCTCAACCATCAACCAGCTTTTCTCAACCCATTAACCATCCTGTCTCAACCATCAACCAGCCTGTCTCAACCCATTAACCATCCTGTCTTAACCATTAACCAGCCTGTCTCAACCAATTAACCATCCTGTTTCAACCATCAACCAGCCTGTCTCAATCCATTAACTAACCTGTCTAAACCATTAACCAGCCTGTCTCAACCCATTAACCATCCTGTCTCAATCCATCAACCAGCCTTTTTCAACCATTAACCAACCTGTCTCAATCCATCAACCAGCCTGTCTCAACCATCAAACAGCCTGTCTCAACCCATTAACCAACCTGTCTCAATCCATCAACCAGCCTGACTCAACCATCAAACAGCCTGTCTCAACCCATTAACCAACCTGTCTCAATCCATCAACCACAGCCTTTCTCAACCTTCAAACAGCCTGTCTCAACCCATTAACCAATCTGTCTCAACCAACAACCAGCCTGTCTCAACCCATTAACCAACCTGTCTCAACCATTAACCAGCCTGTCTCAACCCATTAACCAACCTGTCTCAATCCATCAACCAGCCTTTCTCAACCATCAAACAGCCTGTCTCAACCTATTAACCAACCTGTCTCAACCCATTAACCAGCCTGTCTGAACCCATTAACTAACATGTCTCAACCATTAACCAGCCTGTCTCAACCCATTAACCAACCTCTCTCAATTCATTAACTATCCTGTCTCAACCCATGAAACAGTCAGTCTCAACCCATAGTTCCATCAACCCTGGTTCAACTTTCTGCTAGTTCCACGTGGAGATGCTCGATTGAAAAGTGATTGAGGAAGACATACCAAACATGAACATCTTGGAAATACTTAACAAGACTTGCTTACCTCACACCTCGGAGTAGGATAGCTATGTTTACATGCTCCAGGAAGTGATATCCAATGACAACTTAAGTCAACAACGACATTAGTCAGCAATGTAACAACATCGTAAGCGTCTCATCACCTACTGAGTGATACATGATATGGTGACACCTTACAGAGACTCCTATCTTCAGAGTAAAATTTACCGATGTGTCTGAGCAAGCAGTGAAATAGAATTAGATAAGCACAGGTATAGTATATATTCAATTTGAAATACTATGTGGAGCTGCGTGAATAGTTGCAGAAAACAAAGAAAATAAACATTTAAAAAATGGTATTCAGCAGCTAAACTAACAGAAAGACAAGACAAGCTACAACATTTCAGCACAAGGTTTCATCAGGTATAACACACGATCTATACACATTAAACAACATAAAGTTCTGAGTCAGAATGCTCAACAACTGCACTGATCTCAAAAAAAAAAAAAAAAAAGGTGGAAAAAGACAGCGGTCAGGTTTTTTGTAGAGACTGGTTAAAATATTAATGGACAATAAGGCAGGTAGGATTTACTTAACTCTTTCCGTACGATCCGCCGCATGGTGCGCCATTTCCGTTTCGGTTGCGTACGTTCCGCCGCATGGTGCGCCACGCTAAATTTTATTAGTGTGAACGCCATCAAACCATATTCGTTTTACATGTCTTGTATAATCTGGATATTGGTGAAATCTAATACCTTGTTCAATTATCTAAACATTCATATATAATATGTTATATGTTAGATAAATATAAATATGTAGATTGGTTCTTAAAACCATGAACAATTTTGTCTCTAAAATCTCTTCCGTTGCGTCGATAAAAAGCTTCCGTACGGAAAGAGTTAAACCAAATCAAGCAGTGAAACAGAATCACTTGAGGTTGTTAGAGCCAACATCATAATATTAGAAATAAATTAAATATAATCAACAAATGGTCTCACTGGACCTTGCCAAGAAGAGGTAAAGTGGAACAAGAAATACAAAGAAATACAACCACTAAGATGGTTAATCTTGTTAACTGTTTTCTTGAGTGGCAAGGCTGTGTATTCAAGAATACAGGTTTCATGCTGCCAAGATAGTCCATTGTTTGATGTGGTATCTCTTGTTGATATTTTGTGTTAATATCTCTTGTTGACATCACTTGTTGTTATCGCCTGTTGATATCTCCTGTTGATATCTCTTATTGGTATCTCTTATTGGTATCTCCTGTTGACATCTCTTATGGTATTGCTCATTGGTATCGCTTGGTGATATTGCTTATTGGTATCTCTTGTTGATATCTAATTTTGTGTTGATTGCTTACCAAAATTACAAATGAAATAACCTACACCACTGAACCAATTGTGTGTCCGGTTAGCGCAATCGATAGCGGTTGGCTTACCACGGCAACAGCCGGGGTTCGTAATCCTGGCGAGGACACCTGGGTTTTACTAATTCCTAAAAATTAGTAGGAGCCGCGATAGCTCAGTGGTTAGTGAACTGGACTACTACGGACAAGGGGTAGGGTTCGATCCCAACCGACGGCTCCGGGTTCACCCAGCCTTAAATGGGTACCGGATTTTTTCTGGGAAAGTAAAAGCAGCACGGGCGTATACCGACCACATTACCCAAAAATCATGTGCTGAAGGTCTGTAAAATATAGGGTCACTAACACCATATTTCCCTATACGCCACTTGGCGTGACGGGGGGTACTTTACTTTACTGAACCAATTGTTATCTGTACTTCTCAACAACAGTAGGTATAGAGTCCTATCAGCATCAGAAGAAAGTGGATTTCTTGCCCATGTATATATCTTGTCTAAGGTTACTTGTTCTTTCTTTGTGTGCGACTAGAATCAGTAACTTTACTTTAAATGAATTTACCCGCCATCAGGTCAGCATTGACTGTCAGCCTCTGGCTGAATCTGTCTTAACCAAACTCTTACCAGTCATTAAATTTGTATCAACACTTCTCAAATACTTGATGTTTATTTTATAAATCAGTTTGATTTATCACATATGCTGGCTCTTGTTTCATTCATATGCTTGTTCAGTTAGTGTCTGACATTTTATTATTTGCCTTGTCTTGCTATTGGTGGATCATGTTTTTGATTTAGTTAATATATTTGCTATGGGTGGATCATGTTTTTGATTTAGTTAATATATTTGCTATGGGTGGATCATGTTTTTGATTTAGTTAATATTTGCTATGAGTGGATCATGTTTTTGATTTAGTTAATATTTGCTATGAGTGGATCATGTTTTTGATTTAGTTAATATTTGCTATGAGTGGATCATGTTTTTGATTTAGTTAATATATTTGCTATGGGTGGATCATGTTTTTGATTTAGTTAATATTTGCTATGAGTGGATCATGTTTTTGATTTAGTTAATATTTGCTATGAGTGGATCATGTTTTTGATTTAGTTAATATTTGCTATGAGTGGGTCATGTTTTTTGATATAGTTAATATTTACCATGAACATTATTTATAATTGTCTTCTTTACAGTACTCATTTTTAGAAACACTTATTACTTCTTCTTAGTGTTAAGCGGGCATTGATGTGTTTGCCAGTTTATGGCAGAGCCTTATGACAGATCTGCACCTTTGGGCCTGATACACCCATCTTCATCATAGGTAGAGATTTCTGTAGAAAATTTGCCTGCAGAGCATCCATTTTTTGCCTTATTTTTTTATTTTTTTTCAGCAATGAGTTCTTTACCATGCACAAGTAAACATGAGACTTCCTATTTATCACCCTGTCATCCAGGAAAACCCCCCCCCCCCCCCACACACACACACACACACACACACGGGGGAGGGAATTATGCCATGAAGAAACATGGATTAGATTATTACAAAAATTCCCACCGTCTGTGGTCGGAATCCAATCCGAGACCATCTTGTCTAGAGGTCAGCATCTTAACCTCTAGACCATCAAACTCTCCATTTGTCTTCATTTGATCAAATAAGTTTCTCAGATGTTTTACATTTTTTATCAGATTACAATTGTTGTGGAGAATCCTCATCATGATGACAAGCACTTTCTGGCTCTCTACTTAAACAAACAGTCCATGTTGGCATGTCATCAGGGTGGGTTTCAGTGTCCACGTTCAAATGATCCCACCTCAAACAAATACAAAATATGTAACATTATTGGTAAGTATACAAGAAGCCATACTCTGTATCATTTCAGTATGAATTTGTTGCCTTTTTTAATATTTTAAAACTTTTATGGACTGCCTAAAGGATATAAATCTAGACGCCACAGACATACGACTAATATGTAATTTGTACTGGGAGCAAACAGCAATAATAAGATATAACAAAGAGAACTCTACACCCATGGACATAAAAAGAGGGTAAGACAAGGATGCATCCTATCACCAAGCTTGTTCAATCTATACACTGAGCAAATCTTTAAAAGCATCTCAGAGATGCCAGGCCTAAACATTAATGGAAAGATAATCAATAACCTAAGATATGCTGATGATACTGTTCTACTAGCAGAAAATCCTAAAGACCTACAACAATTGCTTAGTGTGATAAACAAAACAAGCAAAGTAAATAACGTTGTTAGTTTCATTATCAACATTAAGTACATCAATAAATTGTTAGTTTCACTATCAACATTAAGTACATCAATAAGTTGTTAGTTTTGCTATCAACATTAAGTACATCAATAAGTTGTTAGTTTCATTATCAACATTAAGTACATCAATAAGTTGTTAGTTTCATTATCAACATTAAGTACATCAATAAGTTGTTAGTTTCACTATCAACATTAAGTACATCAATAAGTTGTTAGTTTCACTATCAACATTAAGTACATCAATAAGTTGTTAGCTTCACTATTAACATTAAGTACATCAATAAGTTGTTAGTTTCATTATCAACATTAAGTACATCAATAAGTTGTTAGTTTCACTATCAACATTAAGTACATCAATAAGTTGTTAGTTTCACTATCAACATTAAGTACATCAATAAGTTGTTAGCTTCACTATCACATTAAGTACATCAATAAGTTGTTAGTTTCACTATCAACATTAAGTACATCAATAAGTTGTTAGCTTCACTATCAACATTAAGTACATCAATAAGTTGTTAGTTTCACTATCAACATTAAGTACATCAATAAGTTGTTAGTTTCTCCTTTATTTCTCTAGTTCTGTCCACTGCAGTTACGCTTGTTACATAAACAAAAATGAATTTGGTAGATCAATCTTTATGTCAGTTGTATTTTCTCATCTGGGATCTGAGTTTCATGTCATTCAAACTCTATCTATCTATTGACCTTTCGAGCCGTAACCGGCCCATAGGGCGTAGACCAAGATACACCTTCTCCTATATGAATTTTTGTTCTAGCAGTTTTCTTTTAAGATATTTTATCAAATCTCGCCATCTGTCTCTGTTCTGTGCAAGCAGTTCTATCTCATTGAGGGAGCCGATTCCTGCTGCTCTTGCCTCTCTCATCAATGTTCTTCTCAGTGTCTCCCTGGGTCTTCCTCTTTTTCTTTTACCTGTTGTTTCCCATATGAGGGCTTGCTTTGCTATTCGATTATTATCTCTTCTCATCACATGTCCAACGTATGACCATCGTCTTTTCTTTATTACTGAAGATATTAGTGGTTGATTGGCGATTTCTCTAATTTCCTCGTTTGTTTTGAATTCGTTCCATTCTATACCAAGTATTTTCCTTAGACATTTATTTTCGAATGCGTTCAACTTTGTTTCTATATCTCTTGTTGTTTTCCAGCTTTCACACGCATACGTAAGGGTTGATAGTACATTTGATTTGAATAGCCTAAGTTTTGTGTTTGTGCTAATGAGTTTTGATTTCCACAACTTTTCAAGGCTTCTGAAAGACATTGCTGCTTTAGCCAGTCTGATTCTAATTTCTTTGCTCGTATCCCTTCTCGATCAATGACTTCCAAGATAGATGAAGTGATCGATCTCTTCTACTGGTTTGTTTTCCATGTATATTTTGTCACTTGTTGGAATTAAACTTTTCATGATTCAACAAGTGACAAAATATACATGGAAAACAAACCAGTAGAAGAGATCGATCACTTCATCTATCTTGGAAGTCAATTCAAACTCTATACTATCTATCAATTAAGAAAACTAGCGGTATCAAAGGAGAAACTACTACATTTTTATTTCTAGTTTATGGGTCACAGTTCTCAGAAATTGTTAAAGTTGGTATGAGAATTATTCGTCATAGGCCATAGTTTTAGTTTTGTAGTTAACGGATCATCCTCATTGCACATTGGGCATGTCCTTAAGTGACCAGATCTCCTCCCCATATGTCCCTCAGTAGGTGGAGACTCAGCTCTAGTGATATGTCAACCTCAATTTCATTTACTGCATTTTTTTATATGAGAATTTACATTTTATCTACTTTTGTTTCAGCTGGAATGGTAAAGAATAAATTGCTGTAAACTTGTGGGACCTGAATTATATATATATATATATAAATATATATATATATATATATATATATATATAAGTACAGTTTTCTTTCTGTTGTTCACCCAATGGCCACTAAAAGAATGAATAGTTCTCTTCACTATTTATCCTTAAAGGATGTTAAATGGGCATAGATGCGTTATGTTGTGGTTAATTTGTGCCTTTCAACCCAACACATCCTACTTTAGCATAGTGTATTCGAGTAATGGGTTGTCTTCCCTCTTTGATCCCTACTTGCTTGGTCAGATTAAATAGTCTGTGTCCAGGAGCACTACTGAGAGGTGGGGCATGGTCTTGATTAGTTTTGTTCACTGATTCTGACTCAAGTGGTCAGCTGAGCTCAGTTGCTGGATGAGTATCTTGGCCTCATTATAAATATTTGAAATTGAGAATTGCTGCAAGTTTACGTTCTCGTATAGTGGTTGTTAACAATGATTGTAATACAAATGTAAGTCTTTACATTCTAATGTTGTAGTTGTTAACAATGATTGTAGCACAAATGTAAATCTTTACATTCTAATGTTGTAGTTGTTAACAATGATTGTAGCACAAATGTAAATCTTTACATTCTAATGTTGTAGTTGTTAACAATGATTGTAGCACAAATGTAAGTCATCTGGACTTCAGAGGTGTACTACATTTTTATTTTCTTGTTTAATGGGAGAAGTTAACAGAGGTCCAATCAACATTTGTTTAATTAAAAAAAGCACTAAACACAAACACACATACACACACTGACACGCACACACCAGCCATAATTAGTATTTTATTTAATCTGTGCATCAGGTTTTAAATCATCATTTACCTCCATTAAAACTGATGGTTATTGGCAGTTCATCTTATAAGAGAAGAAGACTCAAGCCAATAATAATGTCACAGACTCCAATTATAGAAATTCAGTTGTATCTGTTTTTTATATACCCCTACCCCACAACAAGGTGAGAACCTTTGTTTTCAGCATTACACTTTCACTGTTACACTTTCAGTGTTGCACTTTCAGTATTACACTTTCACTGTTACACTTTCAGTGTTGCACTTTCAGTATTACACTTTCAGCATTACACTGTCAGCAGTTACCACCACTTTTCTGTAACATTAATTAATTCTAAGGGTCAGTTTCATCTTTTCCTCAAATGTTCTTAATTCCGTTTCAGGTTTGCTAGAGTTACAAAAAGGTGATGTTCTGGACATACGAACAATGGCTGAGAATATGACCTTGCGTATGGAGGCAAACCACAATACTTATTTTAGAATTGTGCTTTTGAACAAAACAAAGTGAAAACATACAAATTGAAAACAATAAATATTTTTTTTTTAAATCAACTCTTTAATAGATGTTTGGTTCTCTGCTTTCTGATCTTTCATTTGTGCTCTCTTTCACTATGCAAAATGCCTCCTCTCTCAAAATATCATTAATCTTTCCTGACAGATTTCATGTTTTATTTTTGGCAGTTGATAATTATGTCCAATTGTTATTTATTTATTTGTTGCTGTTGTACTTAGGTTGTCACCGTTGGGCTCATCTGCTGACCAGGTTTGGTTTAAGTTCATTCCTCAGCTGTGGTGAATCGCTTTCCAAACATCTCATCACAACCACAAGATCTATTCAGTCCCTGAAAATTGGTACCAGAGGTTTTCTCTGATAAATAACGGAGGACCTGGTGCTCACAACATCACCCTATACCAGTTATCATGACAAAATAGGGGCTCAAATACAATAACCACATCATAATACCTAGCCAATTTCCATGTTCTACCATTTATCAAATGCTTCTTAAATAATATATCATGCTTTTAAAAATGACATTGTAGTATCCCTTCCTGGTGTGGCAAGGCTCAAATTAATGTTCTAATTTTCACAGTAGTAAAAATGTTCTTATTTTAAAATTAAATTATGCTCTTGTGTTTAATTTATTGCACATTAATGTATTATTAGCTAGACTACACATTAATGTATTATTAGCTAAACCACAAATTAATGTATAAATTATTGTGAAATATGTTCATGCAAAAATTAGTCATTAACCCCTGCATTAAATAATATTGTAGTCTTTACATAATATTGATTATGTAGTTGAATGGTCACAGCAGCATTGAGGTTAATGTGTTTGTATCACATTCAAGAGTTTGTGGTTTAAATTTGATGTGAAGATATTGTTTTGTTTCCCTGTGATCTTCTGATCTTAGGACCAGTTCAGCCTCAAACTAAGGCTTCCAGATTATATTAGAAGGCAGTTCGCTATCCAAAAATATAAGTGAAAACTACACAGTATGTGCCCTTGTGAGAAGCTGCAGGCCGGAGTTCAAGCTGAGAAACTCCCAGCCCTGAAAAGACTATATCTTTTTTTTAGAGCTGTCTTATAGCAATCAACAGTAATAAACAAAACATTTTTCAATCATTGAGTGCCATTGCTGCATCAAAGCTTGGCTACCATGGAGCGCCATTCCACTCTGTCTCTTGCTTTGATAGTGCAGGTTGTCATATGTAACTTGTCCATCTTTTGGTGTTACTCACCCATATTAGTCTTGGTCTGCCTCTGCCTCTTTTAGCTTAAAAAAACATTTAAGTGTGATTAAATGGTAGTCACATTAGAGATAAGACATTATTCTGTAAACCACAACACAACGCAGACACGCCTACTTAACGTCCTTTAAGGGCGGATGATGACGAGGTACACTCCTTAAGTCATCGGGCGAACGCAAGCAAGCAAGAGATAAGACAGTTCAATATTGATCAGATGTTAAGGTTTAGCACTAATAAAATATAATTGTTTTACTAATTCTTTAACTTCTTCATCTCTCCCACTGGTTCCTTAATAGTTCCTATTATTAATTTGTGGCCATTTTGTTTATGTTAAAGAACCTTGGCATCTGGCCAACAAGTAGGCCAAAAATAGCTGCTGCCTGAGCAAAATTGATATGGAAAAAAATCTACCCAAAATGTTAAAACTCTCGACAATAAAAATTATGAGAGTTTCAATGAAGGTGGAGAATATCTGCCTGTATGGCGAGGGACACATGAACACATGGCCCGATGTGTGAAAAATAGAGAAAAAGTGATATTCACACAAAATTCAGAGAAATTCCTTGAGCTAAAGTTAGTGTCAACAATTTGTGACCACCTTTGCTGACATTGTTACATATGTTTAGGTTTGACCTTTGAGTTTCCCCAGTTTCCATTTTGCGTGTGTTATCTATGTCTAGTTTGACCTTTCATTTTCCAGTTTGTGTGTGTTATCCATGTCTAGTTTGACCTTTCAATTTCCAGTTTGTGTATGTTATCTATGTCTGATTTGACCTTTCAGTTTCCAGTTTGTATGTATTATATATGTCTCAACAGAAGGCCATTTTAGGCTGCAACTTTGAAATTTTCTGTGGCATTTTATTAATACCTTAAAGCTATGACCATTTTTTGTGCCCCAGTTGTTTCTTCTCCCCTTTAGTGACTCCCCTGACAGCTGACAACTGAACATAACAGGCTTGATGCTGCTGCCTTCACAAGTGATGGAAAACTGTAAAGTCTCCTGCATCTGTCAATCATCTGTCAATCATCTGTCAATCATCTGTCAATCATCTGTCCTTTAGAAGTACATAGGCCTTCCTAAACAACAGACAAGGTTTCTCCACTCAGCCTTATTCTTAGGTATTTTCCCTACTTCCTACTTCTACTGTAGGCCAGTAACATTGAGGGTTTTCATGCCTTCTCTTATCCATATATTTCTGGGTCTTCCCTGTTTTCTCTTTCCATGTGGGTTCCATGATGGTGCTTGTCTTGCTGTGCAATCATCAGGTTTCTTAGCATGTGCGTAATCCCTCACCATTTTCTTTTCATAATCTGCTACTCAGTTGACTCTTCTTCTGCTCTTACACAGACCTCTTCCTTCCCAATCTTGTCTTGTCTCCACTCAATTGATTTTAACAAACTTTATGGAGCTACCAGCTTTCACCATTGCTAAGACATCCAAACATTTCTATGCCAGCTAAACAACAAATGATAAATAGCATCTTCATACCAACTTTGTGCTATGAAAGTCAAACATGGACCCTTTCTAAATCACATTTAAGAAAGATCAATACATGTGAGATGCGTTGTTTGAGAAAAGTAACAAACAACACAAGAAGAGATAGAATACCAAATGAAACCATAAGAAAAATAGTAGGAACAAAACCCTGCCAAGAATATATAGAACAACAACAATTTAAATGATTTGGCCACCTGGTCAGAATGAATCCTCGCCAATCACCATCAAGGGCGTTCTTCTCGAGAATGCATGGAAAAAGACCAAGAGGAAGACCCAGAAGAAGATGGATAGATGCAGTGACAGAGACATGTAACAACAAAGGAAAATCACTAATTCAGACAATTCGAGCAGCACAAGAACGACAAATGATATAAACCACGACACCTTTTAGGTATCAGTGAAAAGAGAAAAGAAGAAGATGGAGCTGCTATGATCCTCAGTGTGCTATGGAGTATATGTCATATCCTGATACCTTCCTGCGTAACCATGCAGGAGATTGGAGTGCTAATAAGCACTGTTTAAATGCAATAATAATGGTTCTGTAACTTTTGTGAATAATGTAATTATTTGTAATTAATGTAATTAACATTTTGTAAACATTTTCTGTGATAAAAACTTTTTTGCTTAAACCTCTAGGCCCCAAATAATGTTGTTTGGAGCCCACATTCCTAACTGCCTTTAGACATCAATATATTTTGTAAATCCTATATTTCAATAATATTTGTTTGTGTTTGTATGTACATTAATGTATAAAAATAACTGCACACACAAGATACATAAATATGAATATATATATGTATGTCCTGTAGCTGTGTTTTACTTCCGTTCGGGAGTGGAGAGTGAAGCTTACACTTATTTTCTGAGGGTATGTGGCACAGTGCACTCTTCCCAGATGCCTGACCTTTCTGACCAATGACCAGATACCCACTTTTTTCCCAGCTGGGTTGACTAGAAGGGAATGAGTGAGCTTCAAACCTTGTGTTCTGGTAGGAACAGTGAGCCCTCTATCACTACACTAATCAGTCTCCATTATATATATATATATATATATATATATATATATATATATATATATATATGCTTTGTAACTCTTCTGGACTCAATTAATTCAATATTTTTATTAAGATGATGTATTATTTATATGTTCATGTTCCTTTATTATATTAATTAACTTCATTCATGAAGCCTTAACAGGCTCTGAAATGGTGTGATACCTCCTGTAATGTTTGTAGGCCAAACCAGTACAACAAAACTAAAAAAAAGTCTTACAGTTTAATAAAAACTTGACATGTTCCCTCCTCCCCACCTCCTCAACTTTTCCACCCCCTTCAGTCCAAATTTAAATTACCTGGTTGAGTTTGGATTTCGTGTTTCCTACTTGGCGAGTTACAATATATTCAATCTCAGACCATGTCTTCTATGTACACCAGACTGCAGTTGCCATTAAGAAGTTGTAGCCAAAATTAATTTTTGTATTGGTTTTGTGTATCTTGGTTTGCCTTTATATTCATAATCTGTTTAAAATGTAGGTTTGCTACAATTATATTGGCAAGCAAACATCTAAGCAGTGCTAATGTTTCACATTAACAACATAAATAATTTTTTTTTTAATTTACATTTTTTTTTTTTTATGTTAGGAGTAGATTTACTTTAATGAAAATAAAAGATGCAAAAAAGCTGCAAAATGGTCTGATTTCCTTCACAAATATTCTAGTGAGGATTATAAATCAACTTTTTTTAAGAATATCTTTTTAGCTAAAAAGAAACCCATAACATTGAAGCTGTTTAATGCACAAAGAGCAACAACTATACAAAGCCTTAATTTTGTTCACTGATTAAAGGTAAATCTGGCAACTAGAAATAACTGACCTCATTAATTCAAGTTTACCATCATTTGCTTTTATATTGTAAATTTAGCTTTTCTAACTAAGAAGAAAATATGCCAAAAGTTCTTGTCAATGCTAGACTTTGTAAGAACATATAGTGATGTCAATGCTAGACTTTGTAAGAACATATAGTGATGTCAATGCTACACTTTGTAAGAACATATAGTGATGTCAATACTAGACTTGGTAAGAACATATAGTGATGTCAATACTAGGCTTTGTAAGAACATATAGTGATGTCAATGCTACACTTTGTAAGAACATATAGTGATGTCAATGCTACACTTTGTAAGAACATATAGTGATGTCAATACTTGTCTTGGTAAAAACATAAAGTGATTTAAATACTAGATTTTGTAAGAACATAGAGTGATGTCAATACTAGACTTTGTAATAACATATAGTGATGTCAATACTAGACTTTGTAAGAACATATAGTGTTGTCAGAAACATATAGTGATGTCAATACTAGACTTGGTAAGAACATATGGTGATGACAATGCTAGACTTTGTAAGAACATATAGTGATGTCAATACTAGACTTTGTAAGAACATATAGTGATGTCAATACTAGACTTTGTAAGAACATATAGTGTTGTCAGAAACATATAGTGATGTCAATACTAGACTTGGTAAGAACATATGGTGATGACAATACTAGACTTTGTAAGAACATATAGTGATGTCAATACTAGACTTTGTAAGAACATATAGTGATGTCAATACTAGACTTTGTAAGAACATATAGTGATGTCAATACTAGACTTTGTAAGAATATATAGTGATGTCAATACTAGACTTTGTAAGAACATATAGTGATGTCAATACTAGACTTTGTAAGAACATATAGTGATGTCAATACTAGACTTTGTAATAACATATAGTGATGTCAATACTAGACTTTGTAAGAACATAGAGTGATGTCAATACTAGACTTTGTAATAACATATAGTGATGTCAATACTAGACTTTGTAAGAACATATTGTGATGTCAATACTAGACTTTGTAAGAACATATAGTGATGTCAATACTAGACTTTGTAAGAACATATAGTGATGTCAATACTAGACTTGGTAAGTACATATAGTGATGTCAATGCTACACTTTGAAAGAACATATAGTGATGTCAGAAACATATAGTGATGTCAATACTAGACTTTGTAAGAATATATAGAGATGTCAATACTAGACTTTGTAAGAATAATAGTGATGTCAATACTAGACTTTGTAAGAATATATAGGGATGTCAATGCAAGAATTTTTAGGAACATATAGTGATGTCAGAAACATAGAGTGATGTCAATACTAGACTTTGTAAGAATATATAGTGATGTCAATGCTAGAATTTTTAGGAACATATAGTGTTGTCAGAAACATATAGTGATGTCAATGCTAGAATTTGTAGGAACATATAGTGATGTCAATACTAGACTTTGTAAGAACATGTACTGATGGGAATACTAGACTTTGTTGAGATATAAACTGATGTTAAGTGTAAACAGAAACACCATCAAAACACAACAAGATGGTGCTCGTGAACCTGGGAGGGCAGACCATCTAAGGGCAGAATCCCCCTACAGAAAAGATCATCTACTGCCTTGCAGGAAGATTGGGAACAATCAAAGGCTAAGGAATGCAAACCTGAATAAAATGCTGGCTGAAATTGGATGCACTGGGCCACTGGCACAGAACACAGTGCAACGTTTTAACGGGTGTTCAATCAGAGTGGATCTGGCAGACTCTAAATGTGATGTTCTGTCTGTGGGGGCGATCAACACACTTAACCTGACAGCTGACTTCATGTGAGAGTCTGGGATCCTACTCTGATTGAGTCCTGATCGCAGAGAGAGAAAAAGAGAGAGAGAGAAAACACAACATAAAGATAGCCTCAAAATTATTTAGTTCATTCAAAAAGGATATAGTGCGAATTTTTAAAGTTGATTTTCTGTAATTTTTAATAAATAATTATGTGGAAACATTCGTTAGTATGGATGTGTGGTTATGTGTCAAATTACCCAACATGTTCAAATGAATGTGACAAAAATATATAATATGACAAAAATAGAATATTTGTTGTTGCTATTCAGTTTGAATGTGGATGAACATTCTATTGGGATAGTGACTCTCAAGTGAATGTGACAACAGACAACAATTATTAGCAAGATTTTTTTAAAGGATTTAGCAATAAATGTTGATTAACATAAAGCACAAGATAACATTAAAATGTTCACACTGAAAATATCAATATTTTTATTTCTTCTTCTTCTACTTTTCAGCTCCCTGTGGGGCATAGTTTTCAACAAACACTTTCCAAGCCTATCTATTTCTTTTCATTCTTTTAAGATCATTCCATGTCTTCCCCATCATCTTCATCTCTGCTTCCTTCTGTCTTCTCCAAGAATATTTATGTCTTCCTCTTTGTCTTTTTCTCTGGGGATTCCAAAAAAAGGCCTGTTGTGTAATACTCTCAGTTGGCTTCCACAGTGTGCATACTATCCAGAGCCATTGTCTTCACTGTATCTTTTTATCCACTGGTATTCGACTGGTACTTTTCCATATTTCTATGTTAATGATTTTGTCCTGCCATTTCCATCCTTTTATTCTTTGCAAGCATCCATTGATGAAGGTCTGTATTGTCATGATTTTCAATTGTTATTGTTCTCCGTGTTTTACAGCCATATAATAGAACTGACTTAACATTATAGTTGAAAATTTTTATTTTAGTATTTAACCTAATTTCTTTGGACTTTCATAGTGCAACGAAAGCTCCTCTTGCTTTTGAAATCTTTATTTTGGTATCATTCTTTGTTCTTCTCCCTTTGACAATATTCCTGCCCTTTTAACATGGCCCAAAAATCTTATTTGTCTTGTTTGAATTGTGTTTAGTAGTTCTCTTTTCATTTTTAGTTGTTTTAAAACTTTATCATTTGTTTTCTTTTCTTTTCTTTCCATCCAATTCTACCTATTTTTCTATAAATCCACATTTCAAAGGCTTCAATATTTTGTTCTGTTTCCTTGTCTAATGTCCGTGTTTCTGCACCATACAGGAATATTGAGAAGATGTAACATTTTGCTATTCTTAGTTTTAGTCCTGGTGTTATCTGTTTTGATGTTAGTATATTTTTCATGGCATTAAAATTACTTTTTGCCATACCTATTCTTTTGTTTATTTCAGTTACACATTTTCCATCACTGGTTATAGTATGGCCCAGGTAGTTGTAGCTCTGGACTGTCTTCGGCGAGGAGATATAATTTACTGTATTTTACTCTACTTTTGGCCTCTGCTGCTGTTATGTTTCCTAATGTATCTAATATATATATATATCTATATATATATATATATATATATATATATATAGTGCTTCCGTTAATCCATCTTTTTTGCGGTCGGCCCTTGAGTCTGGTATTCTCGCAACGCTTATTAAAGGCTCCTTGTGTTGTGTTATGATCTTTCTGCTTTATCACGTGGCCAACCCATTTTATCTGTTGTTTCTTTATTTGCTATATGGCGGGAATTATTCCTAGCTTTGTTTCTCAGTTCTTCATTTCTGATCTTATCTCCCAGAATGTTTCCTATCATGCACATAAAACATTTGAGGGAGCTGCGATAGTTCAGTGGTTAGTGAACTGGACTACACAGGACAAGAGGTAGGGTTCGATCCCAACCGACGGCTTCCGGGTTCACCCAGCCTTAAATGGGTACCGGTTTTTTCCTGGGAAAGTAAAGCGGCACGGGCGTAATACCGACCACATTACCCCAAAAATCATACACTAAAGGTCTGTAAAATGTATGGTCACTAACACCATATTAAGCTGTACTGATGCTATATTTACATTGAGACAACTATGTGAAAAAGCAATAGAATATGACAGAAACCTAAATATAGTGTTTATAGATCAGGAAAAAGCGTTTGATCGTACGGACAGGAACAAACTTTGGCAAACTTTAGATACCTACGGGGTAGCAGGACAACTACTAGATAATATAATGGCATTATATAAAAACAGTCAAAGTACCGTTAGAACATCGGAAGGTCTGTCAGAATGGTTTCAGGTTACAACAGGTGTAAGACAAGGATGTGTCCTCTCACCACTCCTCTTCATCATATATATGGACAAAATAAATCAGGAAACAACCAACAATAAGGACAAATCAAATAATAACATAGAGGTAGAAAATTCCAACAACAACGAGCTACTATTCGCAGATGACCAATGCCTAATATATGAGGATGAAAACCTGCTACAACAGCATTTAACATCTCTAGATAAAAGCTGCACAAACTACAGTATGAAAATTAACACAGCAAAAACAGAGGATATGAGAATAAGCAAATTAAGACACCCATTAAACATTAAGATCAAAGATAAAGAAATAAAACAAGTAGAAGAATTCAAGTAATTGGGCTCAATGTTCACAGAAGATGGAAAACTAGATAGAGAAATTGACATGAGAATACAAAAAGCAAATGCTGTTACATACCAGCTTTCACCATTGCTAAGACATCCAAATATTTCTATAGCAGCTAAACAACAAATGATAAATAGCATTTTCATACCAACTTTGTGCCATGAAAGTCAAACATGGACCCTTTCTAAATCACAATTAAGAAAGATCAATACATGTGAGATGCGATGCTTGAGGAAAGTAACAAACAACACAAGAAGAGATAGAATACCAAATGAAACCATAAGAAAAATAGTAGGAACAAAACCCTGTCAAGAATATATAGAACAACAACAACTTAAATGGTTCGGCCACCTGGTCAGAATGAATCCTTGCCAATCACCATCAAGGGCGTTCTTCTTGAGAATGCATGGGAAAAGACCAAGAGGAAGACCCAGAAGAAGATGGATAGATGCAGTGACAGAGACATGTAACAACAAAGGAAAATCACTAATTCAGACAGTTCGAGCAGCTCAAGAACGACAAATAATATAAACCACGACACCTTTTAGGTATTGGGTACAAATAATAATACATAAATATTATTATATGGGGAACTTCCGAGGCGATAATAGGGAATAATAGAACAAAGAAGTATGTGTTAGCACTCGGAATTGACAGACAAACAACAATAGAAAAAAACGAAGAACAATATATGGTCCGAAGTGGGATCGAACCCGTACTCAGTGGCACCGTGCCTTGTCACGAGAAGCCGAACGCTTAGCACACTGCCACGCAGCCAACTAAAAAATTGGCTATTGCAGCAGTGTCTTGCACGAAAGGCGTTCTCAATGACTATAGCATAGGGTAACGATCACAGACCGGAAATAAATTGTATATTTGTACTTTCCTATTAATGCAAGTATCTCCCAGTAGGGTTGAATACTTGTGTTGTAGACAAACATTTATTGGACGAAACAGCACGAATAGTAGTTCCCAGTAGTTATATACTGGGTACAAATAATAATACATAAATATTATTATATGGGGAAGTAAGCGGCACGGGCGTAACACCAACCACATTACCCCAAAAATCATATGCTGAAGTTCTGTAAAAATTATGGTCACTAACACCATATTCCCTATACGCCATTTGGCGTGACGGGGCTCTTTACTTTTTTTTTTTTTTTTTTTACATCAACGGCAGCTGCACAGTCAGAACAGCAGCAGGCTACACAGTCAGAATAGCAGCAGGCTACACAGCCAGAACAGCAGCAGGCTACACAGTCAGAACAGCAGCAGGGTACACAGTCAGAACAGCAGCAGGCTACACAGTCAGAACAGCAGCAGGCTACACATACCGCTCCGAGGTTAGATCCGCTGTAGGACAGGAGTGCATACTATCCCCCCTGCTGTTTATTCCATACATGGACTATCTATGTTACCGAGGGGTGCACGAATGTCACGTGAGCGTTAAATATTTAAGAAATAAAAAAGTAAAGAGCCCCGTCACGCCAAGTAGCATAAAGAAATGTGGTGTTCGTGACTATAATGTTCATAGACCTCTATAGCACCTGATTTCTGAGGTAAGGTGGTCGGTATTACGCCCGTGTCGCTTTACTTTCCCAGACAAAAAATCAGTTACCCATTTAAGGCTGGGTGAACCTGGAAACTGTCGACTCTTGTCCTTTGTAGTCCAGTTGACTAACCACTGAGCTATCGTGGCTGAAGTATATAGAAAGCTTTAAAATAAACTAAGCCATTTAGAAATGTCAATACCGCAACTAAAACAGCTTGCAGAAAAAACGACAGAACACAACCAAAACTTATACATAGCCTTCATTGACCAGGAAAAAGCATTCGACAGAGTAAACAGAGAACAGCTATGGGAGATACTAACAACATACGGAGTAAGCCAACATCTAACCAACATTATTAAAAGTCTCTACGCCAACAGCAGCTGCAGGGTCAGAACAGCAACAGGCTACACAGACCACTTCGAAGTTAGATCAGGTGTAAGACAAGGGTGCGTTCTATCCCCCCTACTGTTTATTACATACATGGACCATATATGCAAGCTAGCCAACCCATCAGAGACAGAGGAGATCAACGAGCTTCTATTTGCAGACGACCAGGCACTAATACATGAAACAATAGAAGACCTACAAGAACACTTAAACAAATTCAACATCTTAGGAACAAAATACAACATGAAAATAAACATCAACAAAACAGAAGTCATGAATGTCGCCAAAAATAAACAGAACATCAACATAACTATAGAAGGCAGACAACTAAAACAAGTAGAGGAATTCAAATACCTAGGAAGTCTAATGACAAACGACAATTCCCAAACAGCAGAGATAGAATCAAGATGCAACAAAGCTTGTCAAATCATCGGACAGTTATCACCACTATTGTCCAACAAGGAAATAACTCTGGAGGCAAAACGAGCACTATACAATACAATCTTCATTCCAACGTTGTGCTACCAATGCCAGACCTGGACTCTAGATGCAAGAACAATAAGATAAATAACCTCTACAGAGATGAAATGTGTTAGACGAATGACAGGAAACAGTCTGAGAGATAAGATCAGAAATGAAGAACTGAGAAAAAAGCTAGGAATAGCCCCAGCCATAGAATATATAAGGAAACAACAGATAAAATGGTTCGGCCACGTGACAAGGCAGAAAGAACAAAACACAACACAACGAGCCTTCAACGAACGTTGTGAGAACAACAGACCCAAGGGTCGACCACGAAAAAGATGGATCGATGGAATATTAGAAGCACTAGGAAACATAACAGCAGCAGAGGCGAACAGAAGAGCAAAAGACCGCAAATTATATCTCCCCTCGACGCTGAAAGGCAGATGAGGAAGAAAAGAAGAAGAAGAATACCGGAATGAAGACATCAGCCACTGATGTCTGATATATGACGATGTGGAGGCAGGACGTCAGACAGCAGCAGGGCTGGAAGCTGGTGCGACCCACAGCTGGCGGCTTGTGCCAAAATCGGTGAACCAGAACCACCCAGGCCCTACTCCATCTCTTCACAGTGCCTCTAGAAACGACGATGTGGAGGCAGGACGTCAGACAGTAGCTGGGCTGGAAGCTGGTGCGACCCACAGCTGGCGGCTTGTGCCAGGATCGGTGAACCAGAACCACCCAGGCCCTACTCCATCTCTTCACAGTGCCTCTAGAAACGACGATGTGGAGGCAGGACGTCAGACAGCAGCAGGGCTGGAAGCTGGTGCGACCCACAGCTGGCGGCTTGTGCCAAAATCGGTGAACCAGAACCACCCAGGCCCTACTCCATCTCTTCACAGTGCCTCTAGAAACGACGATGTGGAGGCAGGACGTCAGACAGTAGCTGGGCTGGAAGCTGGTGCGACCCACAGATGGCGGCTTGTGCCAAAATCGGTGAACCAGAACCACCCAGGCCCTACTCCATCTCTTCACAGTGCCTCTAGAAACGACGATGTGGAGGCAGGACGTCAGACAGCAGCAGGGCTGGAAGCTGGTGCGACCCACAGCTGGCGGCTTGTGCCAAAATCGGTGAACCAGAACCACCCAGGCCCTACTCCATCTCTTCACAGTGCCTCTAGAAACGACGATGTGGAGGCAGGACGTCAGACAGCAGCAGGGCTGGAAGCTGGTGCGACCCACAGCTGGCGGCTTGTGCCAAAATCGGTGAACCAGAACCACCCAGGCCCTACTCCATCTCTTCACAGTGCCTCTAGAAACGACGATGTGGAGGCAGGACGTCAGACAGCAGCAGGGCTGGAAGCTGGTGCGACCCACAGCTGGCGGCTTGTGCCAAAATCGGTGAACCAGAACCACCCAGGCCCTACTCCATCTCTTCACAGTGCCTCTAGAAACGACGATGTGGAGGCAGGACGTCAGACAGCAGCAGGGCTGGAAGCTGGTGCGACCCACAGCTGGCGGCTTGTGCCAAAATCGGTGAACCAGAACCACCCAGGCCCTACTCCATCTCTTCACAGTGCCTCTAGAAACGACGATGTGGAGGCAGGACGTCAGACAGTAGCTGGGCTGGAAGCTGGTGCGACCCACAGCTGGCGGCTTGTGCCAAAATCGGTGAACCAGAACCACCCAGGCCCTACTCCATCTCTTCACAGTGCCTCTAGAAACGACGATGTGGAGGCAGGACGTCAGACAGTAGCTGGGCTGGAAGCTGGTGCGACCCACAGCTGGCGGCTTGTGCCAAAATCGGTGAACCAGAACCACCCAGGCCCTACTCCATCTCTTCACAGTGCCTCTAGAAACAGACTAACCTTTTCTATACTGGCCAAGCGAGTAGGGATCGAATAAGAAAGGCAACCCTCAAAATTACCGTGCTGACTGAAGTCGGATATGTTGGGCCGAAATGCGCAAATATCACGGTTCTATTGCAAATTACAACACAACGCATCTACTCCCACTTAACTTCCATTTAAGGACGGATGACGAAGAACTGTGCTCCTTTAGTCATCGGGTGAACTGAAGCAGGCTACATGACGATGTTACAGCAGCTAGACAGTAGATATAGCTGAGTGGCAGTGTTCCCTAGCGTTTGGCTTTTCGTGGCAAGGCGCTGTGCCACTGAGTACGGGTTCGATCCTGCCTTGGTCCATATTTTTTTCTGTTGTTGATTATTTGTCATTTTTCCGAGTGCTGTAAACATACCTTTTCCCCTGAATTGATTCACTGATTATCGCCTCGGAAGTTTCCCTCTATAATAATTTTCATTTATTATTATTTGTCTCCAGTAGATATAACCAGGAAGGTTAGCGGATTAGGCACACATTCATCGACACAGCACCTTGTCACCAAACACCCGGATAGACAGCACAGCCAGTTTGGTGTACCACGAAAGCCCCTCCCCACGCGCCAACGTTGACTAGCCACGCATATCACACCAATCTCAGATGAAAACGGTGATAGGTCGGTGTTATTTCCTAGAATTAATTAAATCACATACATGTTTATTCTGGCGTGTTGTAAAAGGTGTACACCGGTTTGTATATTACTTGTACGCAGTCTGTAATACATGTACACTATATACAAACATGTGTCAGTGCAAAAAATATAATAATAAATATTTCGATACAAATTATTTATGTTGTTAATTTTATTATTATTTTGTGTGTGTGTGTGTGGAGTGTGAAAGTGGGTTTAAGGTGGTTTTTATGTGAAGTGGGTCGTTGTTTTATCACATTGGTGGTTTGGTAGGGTCATATGGTTTTGTAGTGTAAACACCTGGTGGACTGCCTTGTTATCGAGGAAGGACGCGTGTATTTGATTTTTGGTTTCACTTTAAATCGAGGTCAGTGGAGATATAGATATAAGATGTCAGTGACGCGCTAAGTTGGGGACTGTGGCAGAGCTAAGTCTGCTTTCTGTCGTTGCGGGAGAACCAGAATGTTTCTGTGGTCATTATTTTGTTGCGGAGTTCGTGCACCGTGCGTAAGTCTTCTAATGTGTCCAGGAAAGTGATCAAATTTCAAATGGACTATATCCCTGTACACGATCGATGGTTCTGTGTTCAAACAGAATAAAATGATCGTGTTCCTTTTCATTTCGGCATTTAGTTCCGCTGAAGTTGGTGAGATGTGATTTCTTTTGTAATTTAGTTTCGATATTGCCTATATTTTTTTTGTATTTTTGACGGGCATATTTTTGTGATTAGCTGTTGACGATTTTATGTTGTGACTGCGTGAACAAAAGTATTCCAGCTATTCGCCGTTAGTTATTTTATATGTCCGGAAGTCGCGATAGCTCAGTGGTTAGTGAACTGGACTACAAGGAACAAGAGGCCGGGTTCGATCCTGACCGACGGCTTCCGAGTTCACCCAGCCTTAAATGGGTACCGGATTTTTCTGGGAAAGTAAAGCGGCATGGGCGTAATACCAACCACATTACCCCAAAAATCATGTGCCGAAGGTTTGTAAAATTTATGGTCATTAACACCATATTCCCTATACACCACTTGTCTTGACGGGGGTACTTTACTTTTTTAGTTTTTATTTTATATGTCTAATACATACATAGTCTGTACATTTACAATAAATAATGCTAATAAGCTGTGGAATATGTAATAAACATGGGAAAGAAAGAGTTGTTGAGATAATCTAATGGAGATAGCCATTTAATTTAATGGATTAAGGGGAGGACAGAGATAGCCATTTAATTTAGTGGATTAAGGGGAGGACAGCATTCGTTGTTTTGTTCAAGCAGGTATGTCAGTTTGGGACAATCTCCCTTATGTTGACTGACGACTGTCGGATGTTAAGGGGTGGAGCTGAGTGTTGTGGGAGGGTTTTTTTTTTGGGGGGGGGGAGGGTAGAGTGGTTAGGGGTTCTGTTGGGGATTTCAG
The DNA here is from genome assembly GCA_032433765.1 of Megaustenia siamemsis. Lineage (NCBI taxonomy): Eukaryota > Metazoa > Mollusca > Gastropoda > Stylommatophora > Ariophantidae > Megaustenia > Megaustenia siamemsis. The sequence goes on from JAVIAB010000108.1 coordinate 69,882,467, forward strand.
TTGTCACTAGGGTTGTGTGTAGGTTGGTTAGGGTAATCTGTGATGTCACTAGGGTTGTGTGAAGGATGGTTAGGATAATCTGTGATGTCACTAGGTTTGTGTGAAGGGTGGTTAGGGTAATCTGTGATGTCACTAGGGTTGTGTGAAGGATGGTTAGGATAATCTGTGATGTCACTAGGGTTGTGTGAAGGATGGTTACGATAATCTGTGATGTCACTAGGGTTGTGTGAAGGTTGGTTAGGGTAATCTGTGATATCACTAGGGTTGTGTGAAGGATGGTTAGGGTAATCTGTGATGTCACTAGGGCTGTATGAAGGATGGTTAGGATAATCTGTGATGTCACTAGGGCTGTGTGAAGGATAGTTAGAATAATCTGTGATGTACTAGGGTCAGTTGAAGGATGGATATGGGTCTATGAGAGATGATTATGTTTCCTCTGAGAGATGACTGTTTCCTCTGAGAGGTGACAATAGTTCGTCTGAGAGGTGACTGTTTCCTCTGAGAGGTGACTGTTTTCTCTGAGAGGTGACAATAGTTCGTCGGAGAGGTGACTGTTTTCTCTGAGAGGTGACAATAGTTCCTCTGAGAGATGACTGTTTCCTCTGAGAGGTGAATGTTTCCTCTGAGAGGTGACTGTTTCCTCTGAGAGGTGACAATAGTTCTCTGAGAGATGACTGTTTTCTCTGAGAGGTGACAATAATTCCTCTGAGAGGTGACTGTTTCCTCTGAGAGGTGACTGTTTCCTCTGAGAGGTGACTGTTTCCTCTGAGAGGTGACAATAGTTCCTCTGAGAGGTGACTGTTTCCTCTGAGAGGTGACTGTTTCCTCTGAGAGGTGAATGTTTTCTCTGAGAGATGACTGTTTCCTCTGAGAGGTGACTGTTTCCTCTGAGAGATGACTGTTTCCTCTGAGAGGTGACTGTTTCCTCTGAGAGGTGACTGTTTCCTCTGAGAGGTGACAATAGTTCCTCTGAGAGATGACTGTTTCCTCTGAGAGTTGACTGTTTTCTCTGAGAGGTGACAATAGTTCCTCTGAGAGATGACTGTTTCCTCTGAGAGTTGACTGTTTTCTCTGAGAGGTGACAATAGTTCCTCTGAGAGGTGACTGTTTTCTCTGAGAGTTGACTGTTTTCTCTGAGAGGCGACTGTTTCCTCTGAGAGGTGACTGTTTCCTCTGAGAGGTGACTGTTTTCTCTGAGAGGTGACTGTTTCCTCTGAGAGGTGACAATAGTTCCTCTGAGAGGTGACTGTTTCCTCTGAGAGGTGACTGTTTTCTCTGAGAGATGACTGTTTCCTCTGAGAGGTGACTGTTTTCTCTGAGAGGTGACAATAGTTCCTCTGAGAGGTGACTGTTTCTCTGAGAGGTGACTGTTTTCTCTGAGAGGTGACTGTTTTCCCTAAGAGATGACTGTTTTCTCTGAGAGTTGACTGTTTCCTCTGAGAGGTGACAATAGTTCCTCTGAGAGATGACTGTTTCCTCTGAGAGTTGACTGTTTTCTCTGAGAGGTGACAATAGTTCCTCTGAGAGATGACTGTTTCCTCTGAGAGTTGACTGTTTTCTCTGAGAGGTGACAATAGTTCCTCTGAGAGATGACTGTTTTCTCTGAGAGATGACTGTTTCCTCTGAGAGGTGACTGTTTTCTCTGAGAGGTGACAATAGTTCCTCTGAGAGGTGACTGTTTTCTCTGAGAGGTGACTGTTTTCTCTGAGAGGTGACTGTTTTCCCTAAGAGATGACTGTTTTCTCTGAGAGTTGACTGTTTCCTCTGAGAGGTGACAATAGTTCCTCTGAGAAATGACTGTTTCCTCTGAGAGGTGACTGTTTCTCTCTGAGAAGTGACTGTTTTCTCTGAGAGATGACTGTTTCCTCTGAGAGATGACTGTTTCTCTGAGAGATGACTGTTTTCTCTGAAAGGTGACTGTTTCTCTGAGAGGTGACTATAGTTCTCTGAGAGATGACTGTTTCCTCTGAGAGGTGACTGTTTTCTCTGAGAGATGACAATAGTTCTCTGAGAGATTACTGTTTCTCTGAGAGGTGACTGTTTCTCTGAGAGGTGACTGTTCCTCTGAGAGGTGACAATAGTTCCTCTGAGAGATGACTGTTTTCTCTGAGAGTTGACTGTTTTCTCTGAGAGGTGACAATAGTTCTCTGAGAAATGACTGTTTCCTCTGAGAGGTGACTGTTTCCTCTGAGAGGTGACTGTTTTCTCTGAGAGGTGACAATAGTTCCTCTGAGAGATGACTGTTTCCTCTGAGAGGTGACTGTTTTCTCTGAGAGGTGACAATAGTTCCTCTGAGAGGTGACTGTTTCCTCTGAGAGGTGACAATAGTTCGTCTGAGATGTGACTGTTTTCTTTGAAGGGATGACTATTTTCTCTGAGAGATGTGACTATGAGTTCTCTGAGAGATGTGACTATGGTTCTCTGAGAGAAGTGACTATGGGTTCTCTGAGAGATGTGACTATGTTTCTCTGAGAGATGTGACTATGGTTCTCTGAGAGATGTGACTATGGGTTCTCTGAGAGATGTGACTATGGGTTCTCTGAGAGATGTGACTATGGGTTCTCTGAGAGGTGACAATAGTTCCTCTGAGAGATGACTGTTTCTCTGAGAGGTGACTGTTTTCTCTGAGAGGTGACATAGTTCGTCTGAGATGTGACTGTTTTCTTTGAAGGGATGACTATGGGTTCTCTGAGAGATGTGACTATGGGTTCTCTGAGAGATGTGACTATGGGTTCTCTGAGAGAAGTGAATATGGGTTCACTAAGAGATGGTTGTGCTTCGTGAGAGGTGTTTTTGATTTACGTGAGAGGTGACTAATTACAACAGCCATGAACGATGGCAAGGCGACAGTAACTGAAACATGAATAATTTCAACTGTTTGTTCTTGAAAAATGTCTTGTGTTTTGTACCTTTCTCTGCATTGGTAAAATATACAAGAGACAGACCTCTGGCAATGTTATAGACAAGAAATTGCCATTTAATACAACATAGACACTGACATAGACACTGACATTGACACCGTGTTCTCTTGTATCATCTCCAGCACTGGGAGAATCTCAAGTCAGCCCAAGAAACAAACGAAAACACTTCAGCGTCATGTGTGTTCCTTCTGATGACTCTCTCTGGACTAGTCCCTGGTTGATCGTTGACGCATAACCTTACGTTGAATGCCACTTTTACTTCAAAAATTCACAAATAAACTAAACTACATTGTATCTCTGATACAAACGTAATATAGAACTAGCAGTTATCATTACTCTTGTGCAGCAATAGATAACTATTTCTTACCAAATCTCTTTCGCGAATGTTCATAAAGGTCTCCAAATAGATCGTCCAACTGCGAGTTTTTGTGATCGTTCTAGAAGTTTCTATAAAAGATTACCATAATGGCTCAGTGTATTCTTAGTATGAGCGATAGGTGTCCTAGTAGTATACATTTCCAGCCGAAAATTCCCAGAAAACCTTGTACTGAAATGTCAGAAACATCTTTACTTAATGAACAGATTAGTAACAGTATGTTCTTGCGTGAATATCAAGTGTCAACTGGGACACAACAATCAGAACTTGGGGAAATGTTGTCACTGGTGGGCGATGAGGGTACTCGAAGCCTGGTCTACCAACAGGAGCAGTCAGGCAGCAGAAATCAAACGAACGTTTGTGGGAACAAAATTGCCACATTTGTGAAAGAGGTTAGCAAAGACAGCTACAGTTTATATTTTGAGAGTTTGCACAAAGATGGAGACAAGATGTGGTGCTGGCCATCTGTAAGTAGGCGAGATGTTCTCATGGCGGCCATGTTTGTTGTGGTGTTACTGCTGGTCGTGGGTCAAGTACGTTTACACTCGAGGGTCGAGGTCATTGAGAGAAGGACAGCCTCGTCGATCATGGAGTGCCGCTGTGTCCAGGTAAGAATTGAAACTGGTGTGGGAAGGACATGGTTGGTGTCTGTGAGACAGACAGGCAGACAGACAGACAGGCAGGCAGACAGACAACAGACAGACAGGCAGGCCGACAGACAGTCAGGCAGGCAGACAGACAACAGACAGACATGCAGACAGACAGACAGGCAGGCAGGCAGACAGACAAACAGACAGACAGACAGACAGTCAGGCAGGCAGGAAGGCAGACAGACAGTCAGACAGACAGAGAGGCAGACAGACAGACAGGCAGGCAGACAGACAACAGACAGACAGGCAGGCCGACAGACAGTCAGGCAGGCAGACAGACAACAGACAGACATGCAGACAGACAGACAGGCAGGCAGGCAGGCAGACAGACAAACAGACAGGCAGGCAGACAGTCAGGCAGGCAGGAAGGCAGACAGACCGTCAGACAGACAGAGAGGAAGAGTCGGAGTGTCTAGAGGAACTTGTCTAATTCAGACCCTTGTTAGTTCCCATCAAAGCAGAACTTATGGAAGTTCTGGGTTCACTTCTCAAGTGTATTATTTTCCCTATTAATTTATTCATATTCGACTAATTTGCATGCAGTGATTGATTAGATTATTTTTGATTGGTCAATAAAATTACCATTAATTTTATTTGTATGTGATTCCTGCGCACATTTTCCATGACAAAGAACATGTTATAGTACAAATACATGTCTTATGTTGTAGGTGCCTCAGGAAGTAAGGAAGCCGCAGTAGTTCAGTTCACTAACCACTGAGCTATCGCGACTCCCATTCTCCCTATTAATTTATTCATATTCGACTAATTTGCATGCAGTGATTGATTAGATTATTTTTGATTGGTCAATAAAATTACCATTAATTTTATTTGTATGTGATTCCTGCGCACATTTTCCATGACAAAGAACATTTTATAGTACAAATACATGTCTTATGTTGTAGGTGCCTCAGGAAGTAAGGAAGCCGCAGTAGTTCAGTTAACGAGGGACTAAGGAAAAATGGCTATCTGTATCCTGAACGAGGACTTCCAGGTCCCACTTTTAATTGGTATCCTGCTTTTCTGGGAAAGAAAAAACGGTACTGACGTAGTACTGACTATATTGCCCTAAATAAATATGTCGAAGATTTTTTTTTTAAATATCGACGCTAACGCCATACCATGCTTGCCCGCAACGGGGCGTTTTCTATTTTGTTGTTTCTCATAAAATAAACATATTTATTTCCTAAACAAACGCGTCACTTTATTTATTATCTTGTTCATTGTAATTTTGTTTCCTTCATTAGGACGGTGAGGCTAGCAGCCATATTGCTGACGTACCGAGTGTCAGGCCAGGGGATGTTGACGTCAAGAAACAGATCGAGAGATATCGTGATAATGGCTACCAGGAAGCTACAACAGACAGTAGTGGTCCGGCAGATATGCCCACAAGTTATTCTAAGAAAAGAGATAATGGAAGGTTCACAAAAATCAGTTTTATTAGAAATAATCAAAGAAAAAACGCGCAGCATTAATACCAACAATTCCGTACTTCTGGAGAAGTTGTCAAGGACAAAAGATGTGACAAATGTTCAATCGAGCAGTTTATACAGTGACGTCATCAGTACTCCTTCAAATGTTTCTAGTGTGAATGAGAATCAAAATATAGAGAAGAATCAGCCAGACACAAGAGAAATAGGCAATGATGATTCTTCTACAGTTGATGTGAGTAAGGTTGATTATTTGACAAACGTGGAACGTCAGAGAGGGGCATTGCTTTCACGCGCAGTCCGGGAGGTTGGGAAAGTTGAGGACAAAAACTTTGCTAGCAAGAAACGAACCGAAAGAGAAAATGGCAAGAAAAGTGAGTAGAGTAAGATTAATTCTATAGAGTGGTTATTGTAAGGCGAATGTTGTCATGTAATTGCTGTAAGGAAGGTATCGTAATGTGGATGTTGTCATGTAATTGCTGTAAGAAAGGTATTGTAATGTGGATGTTGTCATGTAATTGCTGTAAGGAAGGTATTGTAATGTGGATGTTGTCATGTAATTACTATAAGGAAGGTATCGTAATGTGGATGTTGTCATGTAATTGCTATAAGGAAGGTATCGTAATGTGGATGCTGTCATGTAATTGCTATAAGGAAGGTATCGTAATGTGGATGTTGTCATGTAATTGCTGTAAGGAAAGTATCGTAATGTGGATGTTGTCATGTAATTGCTGTAAGGAAAGTATCGTAATGTGGATGTTGTCATGTAATTGCTGTAAGGAATGTATCGTAATGTGGATGTTGTCATGTAATTGCTGTAAGGAAAGTATCGTAATGTGGATGTTGTCATGTAATTGCTGTAAGGAAAGTATTGTAATGTGGATGTTGTCATGTAATTGCTGTAAGGAAGGTATCGTAATGTGGATGTTGTCATGTAATTGCTGTAAGGAAGGTATCGTAATGTGGATGTTGTCATGTAATTGCTGTAAGGAAAGTATCGTAATGTGGATGTTGTCATGTAATTGCTGTAAGGAAAGTATCGTAATGTGGATGTTGTCATGTAATTGCTGTAAGGAAGGTATTGTAATGTGGATGTTGTCATGTAATTGCTATAAGGAAGGTATCGTAATGTGGATGTTGTCATGTAATTGCTGTAAGGAAGGTATTGTAAGGCGAATGTTGTCATGTAATTGCTATAAGGAAGGTATCGTAATGTGGATGTTGTCATGTAATTGCTATAAGGAAGGTATCGTAATGTGGATGCTGTCATGTAATTACTGTAAGGAAGGTATTGTAATGTGGATGCTGTCATGTAATTACTGTAAGGAAGGTATTGTAATGTGGATGTTGTCATGTAATTACTGTAAGGAAGGTATTGTAATGTGGATGTTGTCATGTAATTACTGTAAGAAAGGTATTGTAATGTGGATGTTGTCATGTAATTACTATAAGGAAGGTATTGTAATGTAGATGTTGTCATGTAATTACTATAAGGAAGGTATTGTAATGTGGATGTTGTCATGTAATTACTGTAAGAAAGGTATTGTAATGTGGATGTTGTCATGTAATTACTATAAGGAAGGTATTGTAATGTGGATGTTGTCATGTAATTACTATAAGGAAGGTATTGTAATGTAGATGTTGTCATGTAATTACTGTAAGAAAGGTATTGTAATGTGGATGTTGTCATGTAATTACTATAAGGAAGGTATTGTAATGTAGATGTTGTCATGTAATTACTGTAAGAAAGGTATTGTAATGTAGATGTTGTCATGTAATTACTATAAGGAAGGTATTGTAATGTGGATTTCTTTTATAGCAAAATGTTATATCTTCTCAACATTCCTGTATGGTGCAGAAACATGGACATTTGGACATTAGACAAGAAAACAGAACAGAAAATTGAAGCCTTTGAAATGTGGATTTATAGAAGAATAGAAAGAATTGGATGGAAAGAAAATAAAACTATGATGAAGCCTTAAAACAACTAAAAATGAGAAGAGAACTACTAAACACAATTAGAACAAGACAAATGAGATTTTTGGGCCATGTTAAAAGACACAGCAGCCTACTAAAAGTAATCCTGGAAGGGAAAATACAAGGTAAAAGAGGCAGTGCCAGAGCAAGACGAACACGGACGAGTAACATCAAAAGATGGATAAGTCAGCCTATGACAACCTGCACTATCAAAGCAAGTGACAGAGACAGACCAAGACTAACAGGGACAAGTAACATCAAAAGATGGATAAGTCAGCCTATGTCAATCTGCCCCATCAAAGCAAGAGACAGAGCCAGACCAAGACTAACATGGACGAGTAACATCAAAAGTTGGACAAGTCAGCCTATGTCAATCTGCACTATCAAAACAAGAGACAGACAGACCAAGACTAACATGGACGAGTAACATCAAAAGTTGGACAAGTCAACCTATGACAACCTGCACTATCAAAACAAGAGACAGAGACAGACCAAGACTAACATGGACGAGTAACATCAAAAGTTGGACAAGTCAACCTATGACAATCTGCACTATCAAAGTAAGAGACAGAGACAGACCAAGACTAACATGGACGAGTAACATCAAAAGTAAGACAAGTCAACCTATGACAACCTGCACTATCAAAGTAAGAGACAGAGCGTAATGGCTCTCCATGGTAGCCAACCTTCGATGCGGAGACAACAGTCAATGAAAATAATGAATGTGGATTTTATAAAAAGAATATTCTGAATTTGGTCCGAGCTGTCTGAGTCGCTCCAACTCGCTCCAACTCGCTGCAACTCGCTCCAACTCGCTCCAACTCGCTGCAACTCGCTGCAACTCGCTCCAACTCGCTGCAACTCGCTCCAACTCGCTCCAACTCGCTCCAACTCGCTCCAACCAACTCGCTCCAACTCGCTGCAACTCGCTCCAACTCGCTCCAACTCGCTGCAACTCGCTCCAACTCGCTCCAACTCGCTCCAACTCGCTCCAACTCGCTGCAACTCGCTCCAACTCGCTCCAACTCGCTCCAACTCGCTCCAACTCGCTCCAGTTCGCTCCAACTCGCTGCAACTCGCTGCAACTCGCTCCAACTCGCTCCAACTCGCTCCAATCGTTGACATGAAATGTTAAAAGTAAAACAACCTTTCTTATTTTTCTCACTTGCTAGTCAGCCTGTCCACAGTAGCGATGTGGTTAGTGAACTGAGAGCTCGAGATTCCGTTTACTGACTGATAAGAATTCGTTCACCCACCCTGACATTGTAAAGATTGATTCTTTTCCTGCGACCTGGCGTGGTGTTGAACACACTCTAGAAGCGAAGAAAGAAGAAAATTAGATAGACATTCTAGCGTAACTTCACAAGAAACTGACCTTATGGAGATCTTATTAAAATCTCTGTAACAGTATCGACTTCAGAATAGTAGAGAGAAATCTGCTTCAGATGAAGACTTCTGACAGTCTAACTAAATGAAGACAGCTTGTGGAGACTATCAAGAACATAGAGAATCTGATATCAACATTACAGTTATCAAATGTTATTCTACTCGAGTATCACCTCCGGAATCGTACTGCCAATTTGGGTAGAGTTATGGAACTTGAAAATGTGATATACCGAACATCATCAATTCAGATTTTTGTGTTCATTTTTGTTCCATTTAAACCGTTATTTTTAAGTTGCGTTTCCTTTGTAGAACGTCGCATTCACCACAGCCCGTCTGAAAGAATATTTGTCTTTAGCCAGATCTCCCACAGAACGCAACATTCACCACAGCCCGTCTGAAAGAATATTTGTCTTTAGCCAGATCTCCCACAGAACGCTACATTCACCACAGCCCGTCTGAAAGAATATTTGTCTTTAGCCAGATCTCCCACAGAACGCTACATTCACCACAGCCCGTCTGAAAGAATATTTGTCTCTGGCCAGATCTCCCACAGAACGCTACATTCACCACAGCCCGTCTGAAAGAATATTTGTCTCTAGCCAGATCTCCCACAGAACGCTACATTCACCACAGCCCGTCTGAAAGAATATATGCCTTTAGCCAGATATCCCACTTCTTCCGTTGTCATGTACAAGATCTCTTTGATGTCTTGAAGCCACCTTCTTCTTGGTCAGTCCGTATCGTCTTCTGGAACCATGCATTCCATTGTTGTTCTTTCTAGCCTGCTGTCTTTTAATGTGACCACAATATTTCAATTTCTTCTATGGACGTTTTATATGTCAGTTCTTGGCAATGTTCAGGTCTTTTAATGTCTTCATTTCTCTTTTTTTCCATTATCTAGTGCATGCTACGGATTTTTAGGTAGTATTTTGTTTCAAATTAGAACATTTTCTTTATTGTTACTTGCGAGATAAACTATGGTAATTGTTCCAAAATTTGTCAAAAATAGAAATCGAATCAAAATGTTGAAGTTTCACAACAGAAAGATACTCTGATTGTGCAATAATAAGGCATACCAGTAGGCTATCTGGAAACACGATTTTTTAATAATTGGAAGTCTGGGTCCGGAATTAGTGAGTTAACATGTACGACAGTACGCACAATTAACACAGTAAACGCAAACATAGTAAACACAGTAAACACAGACACAGTAAGCAGAGTAAAACAATAGGCACAGACAAACTAAACACAGTAAGCACAGATACAGTAAACACAGTAAACGCAGACACAGTAAGCAGAGAAACACAATAGGCACAGACAAACTAAACACAGTAAGCACAGATACAGTAAACACAGTAAACGCAGACACAGTAAGCAGAGTAACACAATAGGCACAGACAAACTAAATACAGTAAGCACAGATACAGTAAACACAGTAAACGCAGACACAGTAAGCAGAGTAACACAATAGGCACAGACAAACTAAATACAGTAAGCACAGATACAGTAAACACAGTAAACGCAGACACAGTAAGCAGAGTAACACAATAGGCACAGACAAACTAAATACAGTAAGCACAGATACAGTAAGCACAGTAAACATAATAACCACAGACACAGTAAGCAGATTTGTAATGGGTAGAGTCATTCTAGAAATAAAAAAATAGGTAAGGTGACGAGTAAGGTCATCTTTGTCTACGTCCTAGGACATGCGGAAGTACGGGGAAATGAGAGAGCGGACAGGTTGGCTAGCTGCGCTATTGTTGAAGACGGTCAACCAATGGACATCATCAGTGCCCTCCGGGAAGTGGGAAGGACACAGGACTTCGACAACCATGAGTCCACGTCACTCCTTCGGATGAAAGAGATTTGATTTTATATGGACACAGCCAGAAACGAGAAAACTTAGTGGGCGTGTAAGAAGTCTAATCAACCAACACAGAACTGGAGTCGTCAGTCGCTGGACACTTCGAGACTTACTGAAGAGGGGATCTGAGCACCGATGGACATGTTCGGAGTGCAATGATGATGACCCGCTAATAACTCAATCAATAACTCGATAACTCTATAACAGTAAGAAGAGTAACACAGTAAACACACAGTAGGCACCGACAAACTAAACATAGTAAGCACAGATACAGTAATCATAGTCAGCACAATAAGCACAGATACAGTAAGCAGAGCGACACAGTAAACACAGTAGACACAGACAAACTAAACACAGTAGGCACAGTAAACACAGTAGGCACAGACAAACTAAACACAGTAAGCACAGTAAACACAGTAGGCACAGACAAAGTAAACACAGTAAGCACAGTAGGCACAGATAAACTAAACACAGTAAGCACAGTAAACACAGTAGGCACAGACAAAGTAAACACAGTAAGCACAGTAGGCACAGATAAACTAAACACAGTAAGCACAGTAAACACAGTAGGCACAGACAAAGTAAACACAGTAAGCACAGTAAACAGTTGTTCGGAATGACAATGTGATTGTGATATCATCTAGCATTGTCTCTCTAACCTCAGTAGACTGTGTGGTAAGACAAACAACAATATCACGAGGAAACAAATGCCATTACTGGAAGACTTAAAGTACGCAGATGATATTTCATGGATTTTCTGTACTATATCTATAATCTACTAATGTAATAATGTACTAGTTCTAATAAAATCAGATGGAAGATGCACCACAGAAATAAAAAGTAGAATAGCTCAGGCCAAATTAGCATTTCAGAAAATGAGAACGTCTTGTCCAACAAGTCTATGTCAATAGAAGTGAGAAAGAGAGTTCATCGGTGCTATACAGAGTCAATTCTGACCTATGGAAGCGAATCATGGACAGTATACAAACAAAGGAAAAGACGATTAGAGGCAACAGAAATGGGATTTAACAGTAGAATGTTGAAAGTTTCATGGACAGCTAAAATGACAAATGAGGAAATTCTCAAATAGGCCAACAGAAAGAGGGAGCTTCTAGAAAAAACATCAGAAAGAAACAATCAACATTATTCGGGCACATCATGAGAAGAGGAAAGTTGGAATATTTGATTGCATCTGGCAAAATACAGGGAAAGAGAGATCGTGGACGACAAAGCTTGGTGTCATTGCACGGAAAACCGTCAACATCAGGATTGATACGATTCACGGTAGATAGAAGATTGTGGAAGGACATTATAGTCTACCTCAACCGGTATGGCACATGATAATGATAATATCTATATCATTTTTGTAGCCTCAGTGGCTGAGTAGTTAGAGTGCTCGCTTCCTGATCAGAAAGATCATGGTTCGATCCCCCATAAGTGGCGTATTTTTGTTTCTGTGACCGACAAATCTTCGTGGTTCACCCATCCTCTAAAAATAGGTACCAGATATTTTTTTTTCTTGGAAGTTAAGGCGGCTTGGCGTGATACAGACTTCATCACCCAAAAATGTGCCGTGGTCATAGAAAAATATGGTCACTTAATACGCTTAGTAAAGGCAGGGGAGAGAACCGTTACATACTTTAACATGTCTTGACATGAGGACGACGCTAAGAGTCTAGGGAACAAGTATTGAATCTTTGATTCCGATCGTTACCCAGGGTGTACTGACACATTGACATTTCTTCCTTGGGGCAACTACAATATGGCGCCAAATAGAACGAGAAATGTACAAAACAAGGAAGACAAAGGCGCCAAAAACACCACAAGTGTTTGTGATTAAAGAAAGAAAGTAGATGGCAGACAAGAACACGTTGATACGGTAATAGTTAGTAAGTGTGATAAAGAAAGAAAGTAGATGGCAGACAAGAACAGGTTGATACGGTAATAGTTAGTAAGTGTGATAAAGAAAGTTTGACATTTCGCCAATTTGTTAATGCTTTATAATTTTGTTTCAAAGTAATTTTATTATAATTTATAATTGTGTGTTCCTATCTTTACAGGAAAGAGAGCTTCAACTGTAAGTTTTTGATTTGATTTTAAAAGATAAGAGTAGTTTTGTTGTAGCGAGTGGACATATGTGAGTTGTCAAAGCAGTGAGTGGACATATGTGAGTTGTCTTAAAGCAGTGAGTGGACATATGTGAGTTGTTTTAAAGCAGTGAGTGGACATATGTGAGTTGTTTTAAAGCAGTGAGTGGACATATGTGAGTTGTTTTAAAGCAGTGAGTGGACATATGTGAGTTGTCAAAGCAGTGAGTGGACATATGTGAGTTTTCAAGCAGTGAGTGGACATATGTGAGTTGTTTTAAAGCAGTGAGTGGACATATGTGAGTTGTCTTAAAGCAGTGAGTGGACATATGTGAGTTGTCTTAAAGCAGTGAGTGGACATATGTGAGTTGTCTTAAAGCAGTGAGTGGACATATGTGAGTTGTCAAAGCAGTGAGTGGACATATGTGAGTTGTCTTAAAGCAGTGAGTGGACATATGTGAGTTGTTTTAAAGCAGTGAGTGGACATATGTGAGTTGTTTTAAAGCAGTGAGTGGACATATGTGAGTTGTTTTAAAGCAGTGAGTGGACATATGTGAGTTGTTTTAAAGCAGTGAGTGGACATATGTGAGTTGTTTTAAAGCAGTGAGTGGACATATGTGAGTTGTTTTAAAGCAGTGAGTGGACATATGTGAGTTGTTTTAAAGCAGTGAGTGGACATATGTGAGTTGTCTTAAAGCAGTGAGTGGACATGTGTGAGTTGTCAAAGCAGTTAGGGGACATTTGTAAGTAGTCTTAAAGCAATGATTTTAACATGCAGGAGTAGTCTTAAAGAAATGAGTGGACATATGAGAGTAGTCTTAAAGCAGTGAGTGGGCATATGAGAGTAGTCTTAAATCAATGAGTGGACATATGAGAGTAGTCTTAAAGCAATGAGTGGACATATGAGAGTAGTCTTAAAGCAATGAGTGGACATATGAGAGTAGTCTTAAAGCAATGAGTGGACATATGAGAGTTGTCTTAAAGCAATGAGTGGACATATGAGAGTAGTCTTAAAGCAGTGAGTGGACATATGGGAGTAATCTTAAAGCAATGAGTGGACATATGAGAGTAGTCTTAAAGCAATGAGTGGACATATGAGAGTAGTCTTAAAGCAGTGAGTGGACATTTGAAAGTAGTCTCATATGATTGAAATCAACGCTCTGTATACCTCTTATTTGAGAATAGAAAACGGACAAGAGAAATAATGTATAAGTCGTTCACAATAGTTTTCTAGTTTAGCTCTACAGATGCATGGTTCAACTCTATAGTTTGTGGTTATCTCTACAATTTGTGGTTAAAATCTACAGTTTGGGGTTCAACTCTACAATTTGTGGTTCAACTCTACAATTAGTGGTTCAATTCTACAATTTGTGGTTCAACTCTACAGCTTGTGGTTCAACAGCTTGTGTGACAGCAACTATATGTCATCATCACGACTGTGACAGCAACTATATGTCATCATCACGACTGTGACAGCAACTATATGTCATCATCACGACTGTGACAGCAACTATATGTCATCATCACGACAATGACAGCAAATATATGTCATCATCACGACTATGACAACAAATATATGTCATCATCACGACTATGACAGCAAATATATGTCATCATCTCCACTATGACAGCAAATATATGTCATCATCACGACTATGACAACAAATCTATGTCATCATCGCGACTATGACAGCAAATCTATGTCATCATCACGACCATGACAGCAAATATATGTCATCATCTCCACTATGACAACAAATATATGTCATCATCACAACCATGACAGCAAATATATGTCATCATCTCCACTATGACAGCAAATATATGTCATCATCACGACTATGACAACAAATCTATGTCATCATCACGACTATGACAGCAAATCTATGTCATCATCACGACCATGACAGCAAATATATCTCATCATCTCCACTATGACAACAAATATATGTCATCATCACGACCATGACAGCAAATATATGTCATCATCTCCACTATGACAGCAAATATATGTCATCATCACGACTATGACAACAAATCTATGTCATCATCACGACTATGACAGCAAATCTATGTCATCATCACGACTATGACAACAAATCTATGTCATCATCTCCACTATGACAACAAATCTATGTCATCATCTCCACTATGACAGCAAATCTGTGTCATCATCACGACTATGACAACAAATATATGTCATCATCTCCACTATGACAGCAAATATATGTCATCATCACGACTATGACAACAAATCTATGTCATCATCACGACTATGACAGCAAATCTATGTCATCATCACGACTATGACAACAAATCTATGTCATCATCTCCACTATGACAGCAAATCTATGTCATCATCACGACTATGACAACAAATATATGTCATCATCTCCACTATGACAGCAAATATATGTCATCATCACGACTATGACAGCAAATCTATGTCATCATCACGACTATGACAACAAATATATGTCATCATCTCCACTATGACAGCAAATATATGTCATCATCACAACTATGACAACAAATATATGTCATCATCACGACTATGACAACAAATATATGTCATCATCTCCACTATGACAGCAAATATATGTCATCATCACGACTATGACAACACATCTATGTCATCATCACGACTTTGACAGCAAATCTATATCAGGCAGGGATAATTATTTTTTATCATAAACATCATCATCATCATCATCAAGTGCCATGCGTATGGCATAGGTGATCATCTCTCTCCACATCACTCGGTCCTTCATGCATGTCACAATTTCAGTTAGTGATCTTTTGTTATACCATTTTGATAAGCTGTTCAATATTTTTTCTCTTGCTTTTCGTCTGCTTTTCTTTCCATTCATTCCGCCTGTTATTATAATATTCTCAATGCCTTCTTTTGGCATTTTTGCTATCCATAGAACGCGTCAAATACTTGGGAACAATAATAACATCAGATGGAAGATGCACCACATAAATAAAAAGCAGAATAGCTCAGGACAAAATAGCATTTCAGAAAATGAAAAATACCTTATGCAACAAATCTATGTCAATAGAAATGAGAAAGAGAGTTTATCGGTGTTATATAGAATCAATTCTGACATATGGAAACGAATCATGGACAGTAGACAAACAAATGAAAAGACGATTAGAGGCCACAGAAATGGGATTTTTCAGAAGAATGTTGAGAGTTCCCAGGACAGCTAAAAAGACCAATGATTAAGTTCTCAGAGAGGCCAACACAAAAAGGGAGCTCATAAAAAACATCAGAATGAAACAATCAACATTTTTCGGGCACATCATGAGAAGAGGAAAGTTGGAATACTTGGTTACAACTGGCAAAATAAAAGGAAAAAGAGATCGCGGACGACAAAGGGAGAAAATACTGTTTAGCTTGGTGTCATGACATGGAAAACAGTCAACAACAGAACTGATACGATGCACTGTAGATAGAAGATTGTAGAAGTACACGATCGCCTACGCCAACCAGTATAGCACATGCTGCTGCTGCTGCTGCTGCTATGATGATGATGATGATGATGTTGATATAATTCGTAGCATTTTTCTTATAGACCACATCTCAGCTACCTCTAATTCTCTGTGTTGTTTTACATATTGTCCATAACTTCGTTGTATGTTGTAGAACAGGGTTGACAATTATTACGAATATAAATATTATATTTACAGTGTTTTTCAGAAATCACATTTTACTTTTCTCCACATTTTCAGTCAAACTCTGAGACATATGAAGTTCGGTTCTTCCAATTTTTTGACTTTCAAACACATTTCATGAATCACTTCACGTCTAACAAAGGTAAGGAACGTTAGTCATCATATTCTGTAATTATATAGAACATTTCATAATCTTAATCATCTTTCAACTTAAGGTGTTTTACAAATAAAAGGTTGATAAATCACATCATACGAAGAGGAAAGTTGGAATATTTGGTTACAACTGGCAAAATACAGGGAAAGAGCGATCGAGGACTACAAAGAAAGAAGATACTAGATAGCTTGGTGTCATGACATAGAAAATAGTCAACAACAGAATTGATATGATGCACTGTTAATAAAAGATTGTGGAAGGATATGATCGGCTACGCCAACCGGCATGGCACATGATGATGATGATACTCCATATTGGTACATCACAGAGATAATAAGTGTCATAAATGAAACAAAATAACTTGATACTATCAAACTAAACAGAACATTGTTGTAAATTTCAAAATTACCGTCTGTTTTAATGTTTATACATCGATTTTTCAGTCTAGATTTTCTAGATGAAGACCTAATGTGCCGTCCGTGTCAGTGGAATCATCCGAATTAGTATCTCATCTCCCAAACAAAGAAAGGTAGCTGCAGTCCTCATCATAGCAGTCTCAGCACATGCAAAAAGACATAAGGCGAAACCGCACAGAAAATAAACACATCGATCTGTTCCCCGTCATACGATATCATTATTCCTCGTAATCAATTGGAATATCAAAACACGATCAAAACGGATGAAACGCACAGCTCACGGTGTGCACAAGGGACATTAAGTATTTACCTTGGTCTCTGGCTATTTCCAGGGGCCCTAAGAATTTTCTATTGTCTCCAGTTATTTCTAGGGAAAAATCTGAAGTCAAGAGAAATATTCTAGAAAAATCTGAAGTCAATAGAAATGTTCTAGAAAAATCTGAAGTCAAGAGAAATATTCTAGAAAAATCTGAAGTCAAGAGAAATATTCTAGAAAAATCTGAAGTCAATAGAAATATTCTAGAAAAATCTGAAGTCAATAGAAATGTTCTAGAAAAATCTGAAGTCAATATAAATGTTTTTAAAGGAAATCTTGAGTTAAAATTAAATGTTCTGGAAAATGTGAATGTTCTTATAAACATACGATTCTAAAGAGACATGGATGTTCTATAAATATTAAGATCATCATCAAGTACCGGGCCTACTGGCGTAGGTGATCATGTTTCTCCATAACTTTCGATCTCGACAGTTCTTTATTATTTCTGTTGTTGACCTTCTGCCAAGCCATTCTCTTAAGCTGTGTGGTATTTTCTCTCTTTGCTTCCCTCTGTCTCTTCGTCCCTCTATTTTTCCAGTTATTACATTATGTTCCAGCTGTTCTCTTCTCATTACATGGTCAAAAAATGATGATTGTTTCTTCTTAATATTGGATAGTAGCTCTCTTTTTGCTTTCGCCTCGTTCAGAACATCTTCATTACTCTTCTTAGCTGTCCATGGTATTCTCAACATTCTTCTGTAAAACCACATTTCTACAGACTCCAGTGATTTTCTGGTCTATTGTCCTATTGTCCATGATTCACATCCATATGTTAAGACTAGCTCTACATAACATTTAAGAACTCTTTTTCTTGTTTCTATTGTCAAAAATGGATTGCATAGTATCTTCCTCATTTTCTCTAAAGTTGCTTTTGCCTGAGCCATTCTGCATCTCACCTCTTTTGTACATCTTCCGTCTATGGTTAACAAAGTTCCCAGATATTTAAATTCATTTACCTGTTTTAATATTGTTCCACTTGTCTTTATTTTGCACTGAGATGATGTCTTTTTCTTCGTTGTTACCATTACTTCTGTCTTTTTGCTATTAAGGCTGAGTCCTTTACTTATGCTGTCCTTCACTACAATGTCCAACATTTCTTGTAACTCATTTCCACTCTTAGCGATTAAAACTGTTTCATCAGCATACCATACATTATTTATATTATGAGCTCCAATTGTTATTCCAGACATGCCCATAATATGATATATGATTATAATATTAAGATATCATAGCAAAACAATGAATATACAAGAGAAACTTGGGCACCACAAAAAGAAAATACAGACAGATCTAAAAGGTAACAGTAACCTAGACCAACCTGAAGGTTCTTGAAAAAAAAAACAATTTGAAACCTAGAAAAAAACAAACAAATGGAAACGCTAAGAAAAAATGCAGAGCCTAGAAAAACACCTGAAGACCCTAGGGGAAAAGGTTTATCAATGAAAAACAAGGAGGGTTTAGAATAAGAACTATTGGTCTTAGAAAATGAAGAAGATGCAAATGAAGAAGTGCAAGAGATGAAAGAAATGGAAGAAAATGTAGATTCTTGAGAAAAAAACATGATGGTTGTGGCAAAAATAAAACTAAAGATTCTAGAATATACCCTCAGGAAGCTCTAGGAAACACTCATAGTAAGCTCTTGGGAACACTCACAGTAAGCTCTTGGGAACACTCACAGTAAGCTCTTGGAAACACTCACAGTAAGCTCTAGGAAACACTCACAGTAAGCTCTTGGGAACACTCACAGTAAGCTCTTGGAAACACTCACAGTAAGCTCTTGGGATAGGAAACACTCACAGTAAGCTCTTGGGAACACTCACAGTAAGCTCTTGGGAACACTCACAGTAAGCTCTTGGGAACACTCACAGTAAGCTCTTGGGAACACTCACAGTAAGCTCTAGGAAACGCCCAAAGCAAGCTCTTGGTAGCACTCACAGTTTGCTCTTGGAAACACTCACAGGAAGCTCTAGGAAACACTCACAGGAAGACATTCAGAAGCTCAAGTCTACTCTAAAGATCTGCAGGCTCCAAAAAAAAATCTTTAAAGAAAATACAGTGACCTATTACAGTATTTGAGAGCAATGATCTAATGAGCTTCAAGGTGATCTAAAATGTAAGCTAGTTGTAGTCATTGTGTCATGTTTTACCCATCTGGTGAAAGTAATGACATGATTCTATGACACATCTACAGATTGTACTGAATACCAGCATGGCAGTCTGGCGTGCAAAAATTCCTCAGTCATCATTCATCATAAGCGTAAGAGTATAGTTTTAATCTATATATTATAATTATTATTATGGGTAAAACATAAAGATAAGACAGACAAATATAAAGATAAATATGGTATTCTTATATGCTTGATTTATGATTCTCTGGTTAATTTTTCTCATCACAGCATGGCTGACACGTATCTTCTCTACATGATAGTAGATCAAATTATAGTTGGTTTTTATTTCTGAACCAGTCCTAAATTCTTTCATTTCTGTACTTGTCTTAAATTCTTTCATTTCTGTACTTGTCCTAAATTCTTTCATTTCTGTACTTGTCTTAAATTCTTTCATTTCTGTACTTGTCTTAAATTCTTTCATTTCTGTACTTGTCTTAAATTCTTTCATTTCTGTACTTGTCTTAAATTCTTTCATTTCTGTACTTGTCTTAAATTCTTTCATTTCTGTACTTCTCTTAAATTCTTTCATTTCTGTACTTGTCTTAAATTCTTTCATTTCTGTACTTGTCTTAAATTCTTTCATTTCTGTACTAGTTTAAATTCACTTATTGTATACAAGGTATTTTCATTAGATATTTGTTAATGAATACATATTGTATATTATTATTTTTTTTTTATTTTTCATTTCATTGATTTCCATCATTTACTTGCTTATGAAAGGGTAGCTAACACATTCGAGTTGAATATCCGATGCTTTGTTTTTATACTTATGGTTTTTGAAATGTCATAAATTTTATCCGATTTCTGAAAGCCAATCTCCTCTTGGCTATACCAATGATGACTCACTGTATTCCACGTTTCCCATTCTCTATTTTCACAATTTCTAAGATAAATATTAAGTTTAACTGACTATTGACCTAACATGCTCTGAGCTCTTTCCCTTTCACCTCATGCCATGTAGTGTAATATACAAGATTATTAATACTTCTGTTCCAGGGACTAGTTCTCGCACCAATTGATACAGAATGAAGCTGTGCACATTATCTTTGGATGTACGAGGGACACTCCCTGTATAGCAATGAGGTATCTTCTTGACTTTCCAACCATGGATGACAGAATCAAGATCTGGAGGGCACGAGCATATCTGAAGATAAGTGCAGATAAAGAGCACCCATTGCACCATGAGCTCAACACAGGATAAGATGTCAGGCTAAAAAGAGGCAAATCATGGGTGGGCCGAGCAGAAGATGTCATCAAACTGGTCTGTGGGCTTACCAATATCAACACGGGCAAGGAGTGGATACCGGTGCCTACGTCATTCAGGGGCACATTCTCGTGTATTGTCACATCGATAGAAAATGTAGGGACCAGAACTCAGTCGTGGTCAATGCGGAGGTCAACGGTCAATGCAAGGAGTTGTGAGCTATTCTTCTATGGACTTTATTACCAAAAATAGACAAGCCTGTTCCAACCATCTGTTAAAACTCAATGTTAAAACAAGTTACATGTTGTATATATATATATATCCTACAGACACTGTGTTACCATTCTTCAACGCTTCTAGTCAAACTGCTAACAAGGACCCCACAACGAGGATGCTGACAATGGACGAGAAGAAACCTGGAGAATTTCATGTCAACATACCTGGAGATTACCTTGTTCAGCTTAATGTAAGTCTTTACTGATGACTAGAATTAGTTTCAATGCACTCAGAGCAGACCTATAGGTGTTTAATCTTATTTGGAAGCAGGTGATTATGAACGTTCTGGAATATCTTTCATTACAGGAACTTGTCAACCCTCCAGTCTTAGGCACCAGTTTATTGTTATTGAGTTATTGAGTTATTTGCGGGTCATCATCATTGCACTCCGAACATGTCCATAGGTGTTCGGATCCCCTCCTCAGCAATTCCATTAGTGTCCGGCGACTGACGACTCTAGTTCTATGTTGGTTGATAAGTCTTCTTACACGGCCACTAAGTGTCTCATTTCTGGCTGTGCCCATCTTAACTCCCATTTCCATCATCCGAAGAAGTGACGTGGATCTGTGTTTGTCGAAGTCTTGTGCTCTTCCCACATCTCGGAGGGCATTGACGATGTCCGCCCGATCCATTGGTTGCCCGTCCTCAACGACAGCGCAGCTAGCCAACCTGTCCGCCCTTTCATTTCCCCATACTCCCGCATGTCCAAGGACATAGACAAAGGTGACCTTACGTATTTTGGATTTCTGCAATAACTCTACCCATTGCATGTGTACAGAGCCCGCCTCCACTTTTTTTTATCATGCTCATCGAATCACTCAGTATACATGCATGGGTGTAGTCTTGTGACTCTAACCATTTGAATGCCTTGGTCACTACCATCGCCTCCATTGTCATGCTACTCGTGGTCATGGCGTATGCACCACTGTCTTCCTTGACTATTCTGCCTGCCGAGCGTGCTGTAAATGCCCATGCACTTCTTTCGTGTCGTCTTACAGATCCGTCTGTATAGATGACTGCATCTTTCTCATCGGTGTTATCGCAGATGAGACCGTTGACCTCAGCATTAACCACGACCGGGTTCTGTTCCCTACTTTTCCTGTCGAGTGTGACAATACACGAGAAAGTCCCCTTGAATGACGTAGGCACCGGTATCCACTCCTCACCAACGCTGATATTGGTAAGCCCACAGACCTGTTTGATGACATCTTCTGCTCGGCCCACCCATGATTTGCCTCTTTTTAGCCTGTCATCTTTCTCTGTGTTGAGCACGTGGTGCAATGGATGCTCTGTATCTGTACTAATCTTCAGGTATGCTCGTGCTCTCCAGATCTTGATTCTGTCATCCATGGTTGGAAAGTCAAGAAGATACCTCATTGCTACACAGAGAGTGTCCCTCGTACATCCCAGAATAATGCGCATGGCTTCATTTTACACTACTGGAGCATGGAGATGTAATCAAGACATGTCAAATATGAATATTAGGAGATGTAATCAGGAAGACATGTCATATATGATTATCAGGAGATGTAATCAGGACATGTCAAATATGAATATCAGGAGATGTAATCAGGAAGACATGTCATATATGATTATCAGGAGATGTAATCAGGACATGTCAAATATGAATATCAGGAGATGTAATCAGGAAGACATGTCATATATGATTATCAGGAGATGTAATCAGGACATGTCAAATATGAATATCAGGAGATGTAATCAGGAAGACATGTCATATATGATTATCAGGAGATGATTACAAGAATTTATTTACTTGCAGCCTATTTAATTAATTTGTCATAGAAGGGTGACTATTTCATTATCCATTCTCTGGGAAAACAAATCTTGTGAGAACATACAACAAAGAGTCAACAACAGAATTTTGCAGACATACATGTAATAAAGTAAGTAAAGAACCCCGTCACGCCTAGTGGCGTATAGGGAATATGGTGTTAGTGACTATAAATTTTACAGACCTTCGGCACATGATCTTTGGGGTAATGTGGTCGGTATTATGCCCGTGCCGCTTTACTTTCCCAGAAAAAAATCTGATACCCATTTAAGGCTGGATGAACCCGGAAGCCGTCGGTTGGGATCAAACCCTACCTCTTGTCCTTCGTAGTCCAGTTCACTAACCACTGAGCTATCGCAGCTCCACATACAAGTAATAGACAATATTAATATTATTATGTACAATGATAAATAATATCATAGACACTAATAAGTAATATAATATACAATAATAAACAATATCATATACAGTGATAAATAATATCATATCATCATCATCATCAAGTACCGGGCCTACTGGCGTAGTGATCATGTCTCTCCACAACTTTCGATCTCGACAGTTATTTATCATTTCTGTTGTTGACCTTCTGCCAAGCCATTCTCTTAAGTTGTCTGGTATTTTTTTCTCTTTGCTTCCCTTTATCTCTTCATCCCTCAATTTGTCCAGTTGTTACAATATATTCCAGTTGTTCCCTTCTCATTCCATAGCCAAAGAATGATGATTGTTTCTTCCTAATATTGTAAATTAACTCTCTTTTTACTTCGACCTCTTTCAGAATATTTTCATTACTCTTCTTAGCTGTCCATGGTATTCTCAACATTCTTCTATAAAACTACATTTTTACAGCCTCCAGTGATTTTCTTGTTTGTTGTCCTATTGCCATGATTCACATCCATATTTGTGGCGATTCATGAATGTACAAAGAAATTACGACGGTGGTTTTCTGTTGCCTTCCATCGGTTTGTTTACAGTTGGCTCCGTTAGCCTTTGACTAAAAAGTCTCACCCACAAGGCAGTGGGGTTGTTTTACTTTAGGGTACCCTCTCTTAGACTTTTACTCTCCCGAGCTTACCTGCAAGTCAGCAGGGCAGCCACAGGTTGTACTGTTTACTGAATACAGTAGTAGGTATAACCTGACCTGACAAATGTCATATACAATAATACAGTAATAAATAATATCATAGACAATAATAAATAATATCATATGCAATAAAAAATAATATCATATACAATAATAAATAATATCATAACCCGTCCCATCTCTGCCTGAGTCACAGGGTGTGCCATTGTTTCATTAAATACCTGCGCAGACTGAAATTTGAGAGGAAAATAGATACAGCAGAAGGAGAATGTTTAATGGAAAAGATGTATCACGGACAGACATAGATATTGATAAAATGGAGTTAAAGACTGTGATCTGACTAACAAATGGTATAGATCATAAATCACGGTGAGAGCTAAGTAAACATAGCAACTGACACAACATAAAAGATATGTGGGTGTAAAACACTTCTTAAATTGCTGTTTAATTAACAGTCTCAAGTGTTAGGTCTTTTCACTGAATAGTTAGAACCAACACTGGCTGAAGCTGTCCATGATATATATTCTTACCGTTCTTGTGCATATTGTTTCACATGTGAAACATAGACTGCATTGGTGCCAACAAAGAAATTAAGCCACTTCCTCACAGCATGCCTTCAGTCCTACTCTACGGTTTAGAAACATGAAGAGAAACAATAGAACAGCAGGGAAACAACAGAGGCAAACTAGTGATCTCCCAGTGAGTAGCTACCATGCATGACAATTTATGGGTAACCAGTGAACACCTCAAATGCCCCGTCTTGTTCATGACCCAAGCTGGTCTAAATGTCTAAACACATAGCAGTAGCTGATCTTGTTTGTGATCCAAGCTGGTCTAAATGTCTAAACACATAGCAGTAGCTGATCTTGTTTGTGATCCAAGCTGGTCTAAATGTCTAAACACATAGCAGTAGCTGATCTTGTTTGTGATCCAAGCTGGTCTAAATGTCTAAACACATAGCAGTAGGTGATCTTGTTCATGATCCAAGCTGGTCTAAATGCCTAAACACATAGCAGTAGCCGATCTTGTTTGTGACCCAAGCTGGTCTAAATGCCTAAACACATAGCAGTAGCTGATCTTGTTTGTGACCCAAGCTGGTCTAAATGTCTAAACACATAGCAGTAGCTGATCTTGTTTGTGACCCAAGCTGGTCTAAATGTCTAAACACATAGCAGTAGCTGATCTTGTTTGTGACCCAAGCTGGTCTAAATGTCTAAACACATAGCAATAGCTGATCTTGTTTGTGACCCAAGCTGGTCTAAATGTCTAAACACATAGCAGTAGCTGATCACTGAAGCTCACCCACCAGCAGTAGCTACTACATGTCCATACTGCCCTAGATTATTCTGGGTCTGCACGTTGGTAGATGTCTTTGTTAAGCTCTGTGATAACTGCTTTTATTTAGCTCTGTGATAACTGTTTTTGTTAAGCTCTGTGATAACTGTCTTTGTTAAGCTCTGTGATAACTGTTTTTGTTAAGCTCTTTAAGAGCTGTTTTTGTTAAGCTCAGTGATAACTGTTTTTGTTAAGCTCTGTGATAACTGTTTTTGTTAAGCTCTGTGATAACTGTTTTTCCTTTGCTCTGTGATAGCTGTTTTTTCCTTAAGTGAAACTTTTTACTGACACATCTCATAAATCATTGTTTTTTGTTTTTTTTTATTTGATTCATTAAATTTCTCCATTTTCCCCCATATTCTCATCAGATCTCAATTGTAGTGGAAGGTCCTCAACATAATGAGGAACACTTTCTAGCTCTCTACCTTAATAATCAGGCCATGCTGGCATGTCATCAGGGAGGGTTTTATAGACCACACGCGAACCATGGCAGTGACAACAAGTACAAGATATGTAACATTATTGGTAAGTATGCCAAGTGCTCGCACTACAACAGACCTGTCAAAATGTAAAATTTAGCAACAGTTTTTTTTAACATTAATAAACTGTTGACATGAGTAAGTATATAAGTACATACTCTAGATGAGGATCGTGTACTGTGTGAAAATATTTAAGAGAAATACAACCTTGTGCACTTTAGAGGAGTATCTATTGTGTAATATGTAATACTTGAGAGGTGTAGCTATGTGTTTGATGTGTGATACTTGAGAGGTGTAGCTTGGTGTTTGATGTGTGATACTTGAGAGGTGTAGCTTGGTGTTTGATGTGTAATAATTGAGAGAGGTGTAGCTACGTGTTTAATGTCTGATACTTGAGAGTTGTAGCATGGTGTTTGATGTGTAATACTTGAGAGGTGTAGCAAGGTGTTTGATGTGTAATACTTGAGAGTTGTAGCAAGGTGTTTGATGTGTAATACTTGAGAGAGGTGTAGCTACGTGTTTAATGTCTGATACTTGAGAGTTGTAGCATGCAATACTCGAGAGAGACGTAGCATGGTGTTTGATGTGTAATACTTAAAAGAGGTGTAGCAAGGTGTTTGATGTGCAATACTTGAGAGAGACGTAGCAAGGTGTTTGATGTGTAATACTTGAAAGAGGTGTAGCAAGGTGTTTGATGTGCAATACTCGAGAGGTGTAGCAATGTGTTTGATGTGTAATACTTGAGAGAAGTGTAGAAAGGTGTTTGATGTGTAATACTTGAAAGAGGTGTTGCAAGGTGTTTGATGTGCAATACTCGAGAGGTGTAGCAAGGTGTTTGATGTGTAATACTTGAGAGAGATGTTACAAGGTGTTTGATGTGTAATACTTGAAAGAGGTGTAGCAAGGTGTTTGATGTGCAATACTCGAGAGGTGTAGCAAGGTGTTTGATGTGTAATACTTGAGAGAGGTGTAGAAAGGTGTTTGATGTGTAATACTTGAGAGAGGTGTAGCAAGGTGTTTGATGTGTAATACTTGAGAGAGGTGTAGAAAGATGTTTGATGTGTAATACTTGAGAGAGGTGTAGCAAGGTGTTTGATGTGTAATACTTTAAAGAGGTGTAGCAAGGTGTTTGATGTGTAATACTTGAAAGAGGTGTAGCAAGCTGTTTGATGTGTAATACTTGAGAGGCGTAACAAGGTGTTTGATGTGTAATACTTGAAAGAGGTGTAGCAAGATGTTTGATGTGTAATACTTGAAAGAGGTGTAGCAAGGTGTTTGATGTGTAATACTTGAAAGAGGTGTAGCAAGCTGTTTGATGTGTAATACTTGAAAGAGGTGTAGCAAGGTGTTTGATGTTTAATACTTGAAAGATGTGTAGCAAGCTATTTGATGTGTAATACTGGAGAGGCATAGCAATGTGTTTAATGTGTAATACTTGAAAGAGGTGTAGCAAGCTGTTTGATGTGTAATACTTGAGAGGTGTTGCAAGGTGTTTGATGTGTAATATTTGAGAGAGGTGTAGTAAGGTATTTGATGTGTAATACTTGAAAAAGGTGTAGCAAGGTGTTTGATGTGTAATACTTGAAAGAGGTGTAGCAAGCTGTTTGATGTGTAATACTTGAAAGAGGTGTAGCAATGTGTTTGATATGTAATACTTGAGAGGTGTTGCAAGGTGTTTGATGTGTAATACTTGAGAGAGGTGTAGTAAGGTATTTGATGTGTAATACTTGAAAGAGGTGTAGCAAGGTGTTTGATGTGTAATACTTGAAAGAGGTGTAGCAAGTTGTTTGATGTGTAATACTTGAAAGAGGTGTAGCAAGCTGTTTTATGTGTAATACTTGAGAGGCGTAGCAAGGTGTTTGATGTGTAATACTTGAAAGAGGTGTAGCAAGGTGTTTGATGTGTAATACTTGAAAGAGGTGTAGCAAGGTGTTTGATGTGTAATACTTGAGAGGTGTAGCAAGGTGTTTGATGTGTAATACTTGAAAGAGGTGTAGCAAGTTGTTTGATGTGTAATACTTGAGAGAGGTGTAGCAAGGTGTTTGATGTGTAATACTTGAGAGAGGTGTAGCAAGATATATGATGTTTAATACTTAAGCCTTCCACTTTTCATGTAGCCTGATGTTTCCCATAGAAGAGCCTGTTTTGAAATTCTCTTATTGTCTCTTGTCAGCACATGTCAGACATATATCCATCTTCTCTTCCTAATTGTAGATGAGATCGTTGTTTGCATGCCATTTATCTTATCTCTATATTAGTCTTGAATTCATTCCATTGTACTCACATTACAAGTTGATACATTTTTGCTTTCATTTATAACACATACTTCTCTTATTTCTAATCCTCTTATTTGTATATTAATTATTATAAGGAATACATTAATCTCTTGTCAAGGAAAGATAAATTGGCTCATTCTTTTTTTCAGGATTGTTGGAGCTAAGAAAGGGTGACATTCTGGATATACGAACAATGGCAGCAAATATGACTTTACGTATGCTAAAGGACCATCATAATGCATATTTAAGAGTTGTTCTTTTGAACAAAATAAAGTGAAAGCATGAAAGTTTAATATGTTAAAAAAATTAATAAAGTGCCTCGTCACGCCAAGAGGCATATAAGGAATATGGTGTTAGTGACCATACTTTTTATAGACCTTCGGCACATGATTTTTGGGGTAATGTGGTGGAAGCTTTATATACTCATACGTAATTACTATATGTGTAATTAATGTATAATTGTAAGTTTGTATATATGTAATTCCCCCGTGTGTTACCGGGGCCTCATTATGAGGGAAGTAAAGAATAGTGACACTGTGACCTTCCAGGCATGTCGTATGAGGCGACTAAGGAGGTTGATCGATGGCTTGACAAGCTGTCATTGTAAAAAGTATTGTTATGGAAACAGCGCCATATATTTTAGAGCAGTGATCTCTGCAATATGTGCCACTTTGGCACGCAAGGTTTCTGATTTTGAGATTGTGGCTCTGCCCTATGTGCCGTCTTCGGCTCGAAAGGACAATAGATAGATATATGTAATTACGATATGTGTAATTAATGTATAATTGTAAGTTTGTACATATGTAATTATTAGTAAAGGTACTGATGTATAATATCATGTACTTTAAATGATAGAACTTTTATATTACCTCTTATATAAAGATAATGTTATTTTGAGTTTACATTCATTATCACCTTATTTTTATGAGTGTCTCAATTTTATTTATTTCTGTACTTTATTATGATTATTTATTTTACCTGGAAGGAAAAATAATGTAAGAAATAGATCACTACTTATATTTTAGGAGTTGCATAGATCAAGAGGGAAGTACAACTATAGTTCTTTTCAAATCATGTGCCCAACTTCAAAACGCTATTACGCAGTAAACATTTGTTAAAGACTGTTGAAATTTTCCAAATGTTATTAGAATGCAAAAGACCCTTTAAATGTATATTTAACAAATATCTTGCAGCTGCAGTTTTCTTAAAGCGGCGAATTTCTTTGATGTTTGTCAAAATTGTAAATTGTGAAGCCTTAAAGAATAGAAATTACCGTAGTTGCTGGTCTATGATTAATTTTCACTAGGTAAAGGCGTGGCCGTAATGGGGAAATAATTGGATAAGACAAAACACCAGGAGAATTATTGTCTGCTCAGTTCGAGGACGGCTTCGCCGCTGAATGAACGGAAATGGAACACACAATGCCTCGTGTTTTCTACAAGTGTTTAATTGTGTCAGAAAACCCACGTTGAAAGCGTGCAAAATCGTCAATTTGACCGTGTATGGATTTTTAATCGCTATTTTTAACTTAAATACTGTAAACATTAAGTTTTGACTACATCAATGGGTCGTTATAAATTTATATAAATCAAATAAGCAACAATAATAACCAAATATTGTTTTTTTATGAAATTAATTCCCTGTTGGGTTCTAATCATTATAACTTTACATGCAAATTTTGAAAAGCTTATAACAAGCGGTTTAAAAGATATAGATTTTAAAATTTGGGCACGACTTATGAAACGGACTATAAATAAATTACAATCAGAATAGCAATGGCAGCAATGACTTTCAGAAACCTTGATAAATTGTGGAAATAAAATGACTAAGCCACAAAACGAAGTTCAATATTTTCAAATCAAATGTATTATACACCCTTACTTATGTATTAGAGAGTTGGAAAGCAACTAAAGAAACAGAAACTAAATTAGATGCATTCAAAAACAAATGCATCAGGAAATTGTTTGTACACCATGGATTGAAATTTAAGAGTAGTACAGAAATAAGAGACGGAAGCCAACTGAGAGTATTACACAACAGGCCCTTTTTTGGAATCCCCAGGGGAAAAGACAAAGAGGAAGACCAAGGAATTCTTGGAGAAGACAGATAGAAGCAGAGATGAAGATGATGAGGAAGACATGGAATGATTTTAATAAAATGGGAAAAAACAGAACGACTTGGAAAGTGTTTGTTGAAAACCTATGTTCCACTGGGAGCTAAAAAGGTAGAAGACAGAAATAAGAGAAATGACAAAGCATCCAAAAATATAGAAAAGAAAGAAAAAGAGGCTGACCTAGAGAAACTGAAAAGAACACTGAGGCGAGAAGCAGCAAAAGGTGGCATCAGCTTCCTTGCTGAGGTTGAAAGGCTTGCCCAGAAAAGAGACGTTTGGGGGAAATACAATGCGGGGCCTGTGGAAAAACAATTTTTTTAATGTAAAGTGCCCCCATCACGCCAAGTGGCGTATAGGGAATATGGTGTTAGTGATCATAAATTTTACAGACCATCGCATATGGTTTTTGGGGTAATGTGGTCGGTATTATGCCCGTGCCACTTTACTTTCCCAGAAAAAAATCCCGTACCCTTTAAAGGCTGGGTGAACCCGGAGCTGTCTGTTGGGATCGAACCCTACCTCTTGTCCTTTGTATCCCAGTTCACTAACCACTGAACTATCGCAGCTCCTGGCCTGTGGAAAGTCTGACGATTAAAGCAAAGGGCATTGGACATGGGGCATCCGGAATGTCTGTCCTATGTGATGTCTTCGGCTCGATGGTATATGAATGGATGTATAGATAAATGGATAATTGGAAGGTTTATTAATATTTATGTGTAATATGTGATAGTGTAAAAGATGATTACATTCACAAAATACATACATATTTATGTATTAGTTCTCTATGATTCTATTAGCTGAATACATTACTTAAAATGGCTTCTACTTATATTTACTTGAACCCACTATGATATTACTCTGTTTCTTGACTGCTTGCCACAACCTGCTCTAAGAACGCTATAAACTACTAAAAGCTACAGCCACAAAAAGAAAACAATTACTCCCACGATAAACGCTAATCCAAGTCTGGCTTGCTGCAGGAGCTACTGAGTTAGGTGCTCTGTGCACACCGCGAGCTATGCGTTTCATCCGTTTTGATCGTGTTCCGATGTTCTGATTGCTACGTCTGTCAAATGAATGTGCTCATCTCACCAAAATTGAACAGGAGGACGTGAACTTCCTGTCAATATAGTGGATAGGCGGCAGGAATCATTGAAGGTTATGTATGAAAAGTGTTCCTTGTTGCAGTTTCCTCATATTCCAAGTTCGGCTTGTTGCAGGAGCTACTGAGTTAAGTGCTCTGTGCACACTGTGAGCTGTGTGTCTCATTGGTTTTGATCATGTTTCGATATTCCAATTGTTTACGATGAATGATGATATCCTATGACAGGGAACAGTTGGCTGTGTTCACTTTCTGTGCAGTTTCACCTTATGTCTTTTGGCGTGTGCTGAGACTGCTACAGTTACCTTTCTTTGTTTGGAAGATGAGATATTAATTCGGATGATTCCACTGGCACGGGCGGTTGAGCAATTATGGACTTTAATTCGTTTGCAGGGATACCGGGGCCTTCCATAACAATAACCAAAGAACACTGATCTTATCATAGGCTCATATTTCGCTTCATTAGCTCAAGCATAGTTATAAAAGATTGGGCAACATTAGACTGTATGTAGAACTTCTTGATTTTCTTACCAAATAACTTAACTTTGCTGTGAAATGAATATCCACATCTAGAATGTATAGTTTATATTTCTTCATTGCTATCTTATTCCTTATTAAACAGGCTGTGTTGATTTGACGAGATTTGAATTTAATTTATTATCTGCATAAGATGGTTAGTCTTTCAGCATATGGTGTCTCACACAAAGGTGATGCTCTCATTTCCTCTCTTGGTTGGACGAATGTTTTGTCAGTCAGCAATGTTGTGTGTTAGGGAACATGTGTTGTCAGTCAGCAATGTTGTGTGTTAGGGAACGTGTGTTGTCAGTCAGCAATGTTGTGTGTTAGGGAACGTGTGTTGTCAGTCAGCAATGGTGTGTGTTAAGGAACGTGTGTTGTCAGTCAGCAATGTTGTGTGTTAGGGAACGTGTGTTGTCAGTCAGCAGTGTTGTGTGTTAAGGAACGTGTGTTGTCAGTCAGCAATGTTGTGTGTTAGGGAACGTGTGTTGTCAGTCAGCAATGTTGTGTGTTAGGGAACATGTTTTGTCAGTCACTGATATTGTGTGTTAGGGAACATGTATTGTCAGTCACTGATGTTGTGTGTTAGGGAACATGTGTTGTCAGTCACTGATGTTGTGTGTTAGGGAACATGTGTTGACAGCCAATGATGCTGTGTGGTTGGGAACATATGTTATCAGTCACTGGTGTTGTCTGTTAGGGAACTTGTGTTGTCAGTCACTGGTGTTGTCTGTTAGGGAACTTGTGTTGACAGTCACTGGTGTTGTCTGTTAGGGAACTTGTGTTGACAGACAATGATGTTATCTGTTAGGGAACTTGTGTTGTCAGTCACTGGTGTTGTCTGTTAGAGAACTTGTGTTGACAGCCAATGATGTTGTCTGTTAGAGAACTTGTGTTGACAGCTATTGATCTTGTCTGTTAGGGAACTTGTGTTGACAGCTATTTATGTTGTCTATCAGGGAACTTGTGTTGACAGCTAATGATGTTGTCTGTTAGGGAACATATGTTGACAGCCAATGATGCTGTGTGATAGGAAACATGTCTTGTTTTATTGTTTAGAAAGCCAAAACTTAACACCCTTTTTGTCATTGGGTTGACTGGGCAATAAAAATCTGGCCTAGATTAGATGCTCCAGTAGTTAAAGTAGCCAAATGGGACTGCTATACTTGGTCCAAATGTCAAAAAATAAAATCAGCATCCTATTTCATAACTCTTCGTATTGATAATCAGTTACTTCAGCAATCCCCTTTTTTAGGCTTTTGATAACTCACTTTTTCCACCCTCTTTCTTGTTATGTCAAAATTATTCATTCTCTGTCTTTCTCATGTTTCTCACACTTTCAATCTTTCCAGTCATAATCAGATTGTCCAGATCACACATATTGTGTCTTTATTTCGCTCACCATTGTCATTTTATTTATATTTGTCTTTATTTCACTTACCATTATTATTTTATCTTATATTTGGCTTATCTTATATTTATATCACTTACCATTATTGTTTTAATTTCGACAATATTTCGCCCCTCACCAATTGTTAGCTCCATTTCTGTTTAGAGACAATGTCTCACATCTTTAGATTGTTGGGAGTAGACCATAGCCAGCCTCATTGATTCATTAGTGGTTGATGTGGCCAGGCGGGACAAATTTAAAAAATGTTAAGCTAAAATCAAATATATTCAGATGAAACTGTCCCACTTTGTTGTAGACTGCAACACTTCGGGCACTTAGATCTAGGACAAGGAAAGTAATCATCGGGTGTGGACAGAGAGCATCAATCTGTATCGTTTCTGTTTAAGGTAGTACAACGTTCCTTCTTCATTTAAAAAGTTAGAGAATTCGAACTCTCCTTACTTCCAATGGCTAGAGAGTGACGTCACAAACAATCATGTACAGCTTCTGTTCCCTTTGGAGAAGCGACTCATACCGCGTTTTGGCACACTCCATCCGATAAGTGTAAACTTTTTTCACTCTTTTCTTTATTCACTGACCTTCTCTTCAATTCTTTCATGTGTCATGTCTTTATTCCTCTCCGCATTATCTTTATTTCCTCTCCTGCTCTTTTCATTCGTACCACACCTGTCTTCTCTTTTCTCTTTCACCCCCACCCTATGGGCTCCTCCTTACATCCATCCTCATGAGACCCTTTCTCTGGGTTGCTCCTTTTGGTCCAGTCAAATCCTATCTGCCCTATTTCTATTAATCATGTAACAAACATCTAAGTAAATCATAGCCACCGATTCTTACCACCATTTTTTACATCAGTGTTTGGTTTTCGTTTTTATATTTCTTTTGTTTAATTTAGAATAGTATTTGTTTATCGTGTTGATCTTTTTATATTTCGTTTTGTACCTGATAAAGGCCTTTTGCCAAGACGTTGTTGTTTGTCTCGTCTCTCTAATAGTTAAGCTGGTGGATACAATGCTATGGCTGGTTATTGAAATACTTTCAGCATAACAATTGAAGATAACAAATAAATAATCAACATACATTACATTTGGTTATGTTACCTGTGTTCAGTCTTATTTCAAATCCGTTATGTTACCTGTGTTCAGTCTTATTTCAAATCCGTTATGTTACCTGTGTTCAGTCTTATTTCAAATCCGTTATGTTACCTGTGTTCAATCTTATTTCAAATCCGTTATGTTACCTGTGTTCAATCTTAATTCAAATTCGTTATGTTACCTGTGTTCAATCTTAATTCAAATCCGTTATGTTACCTGTGTTCAATCTTATTTCAAATCCGTTATGTTACCTGTGTTCAATCTTATTTCAAATCCGTTATGTTACCTGTGTTCAGTCTTATTTCAAATCCGTTATGTTACCTGTGTTCAGTCTTATTTCAAATCCGTTATGTTACCTGTGTTCAGTCTTATTTCAAATCCGTTATGTTACCTGTGTTCAGTCTTATTTCAAATCAGCAGTTGCTGACAATGTTTCTTTTTTTTTTCTTTTTTTTTTCATATTTCAAATGCATACCTTGTAGTGACGACCATCTATGTTTGCTGCTTTACCTTGCTCAATCTTTGCTAGCTGCAGGCCAATCAGGAAACAGCAATGAAATTGTAAAGCAACAATGTTTCCTGTTTTTGATTTGAAATTGAGATCTATTAAACATTGGTGGAGATGGATTAGCAAAGTCGTGGGAGGGCTCGCTTTTCATACAGAACATACAGAACAAAGAGAACATAGAGAACATACAGAACAAAGAGAACAAAGAGAACATACAGAACAAAGAGAACATAGAGAACATACAGAACAAAGAGAGCATACAGAACAAAGAGAACATACAGAACAAAGAGAACAAAGAGAACATACAGAACAAAGAGAACAAAGAGAACATAGAGAACATACAGAACAAAGAGAACATAGAGAACATACAGAACAAAGAGAACATAGAGAACATACAGAACAAAGAGAGCATAGAGAACATAGAGAACATACAGAACAAAGAGAACAAAGAGAACATACAGAACAAAGAGAACATAGAGAACATACAGAACAAAGAGAACATAGAGAACATACAGAACAAAGAGAACAAAGAGAACATACAGAACAAAGAGAACATAGAGAACATACAGAACAAAGAGAGCATACAGAACAAAGAGAACATACAGAACAAAGAGAACGTAGAGAGCATACAGAAAATACAGAACAAAGAGAACATAGAGAGCATACAGAACATACAGAACAAAGAGAACATACAGAACAAAGAGAACATAGAGAACATACAGAACAAACAGAACATAAAGAGCATACAGCACAAAGAGAACTTGCAGAACATAGAGAACATACAGGACAAAAAGAACATACAGAATGAAGAAAACACAGAAAAACAAAGTCCTTACCTATACACTGATGTCAATTCTTACCTATACACTGATGTCAGTTCTTACCTATACACTGATGTCAATTCTTACATATACACTGATATCAATTCTTACCTATACACTGATGTCAATTCTTACCTATACACTGATGTCAGTCCTTACCTGTTCACTGATGTCAATTCTTACCTATACACTGATGTCAATTCTTACCTATACACTGATGTCAGTTCTTACCTATACACTGATGTCAGTTCTTACCTATACACTGATGTCAGTCCTTACCTGTTCACTGATGTCAATTCTTACCTATACACTGATGTCAATTCTTACCTATACACTGATGTCAATTCTTACCTATACTCTGATGTCAGTCCTTACCTATATACTGATGTCAGTCCTTACCTATACTCTGATGCCAGTCCTTACCTATACACTGATGTCAATTCTTATCTATACACTGATGTCAATTCTTACCTATACACTGATGTCAATTCTTACCTATACACTGATGTCAATTCTTACCTATACACTGATGTCAGTCCTTACCTATACACTGATGTCAGTCCTTACCTATACACTGATGTCAATTCTTACCTATACACTGATGTCAATTCTTACCTATACACTGATGTCAGTCCTTACCTATACACTGATGTCAATTCTTACCTATACACTGATGTCAATTCTTACCTATACACTGATGTCAATTCTTACCTATACACTGATGTCAATTCTTACCTATACACTGATGTCAGTCCTTACCTGTACACTGATGTCAATTCTTACCTGTACACTGATGTCAATTCTTACCTGTACACTGATGTCAATTCTTACCTATACACTGATGTCAATTCTTACCTATACACTGATGTCAGTCCTTACCTGTACACTGATGTCAATTCTTACCTGTACACTGATGTCAATTCTTACCTATACACTGATGTCAATTCTTACCTATACACTGATGTCAATTCTTACCTATACACTGATGTCAGTCCTTACCTGTACACTGATGTCAATTCTTACCTGTACACTGATGTCAATTCTTACCTATACACTGATGTCAATTCTTACCTATACACTGATGTCAGTCCTTACCTGTTCACTGATGTCAATTCTTACCTATACACTGATGTCACTCCCTACTTGTACACTGATGTCAATTCTTACCTATATACTGATGTCAATTCTTACCTATACACTGATGCCAGTCCTTACCTGTACACTGATGTCAATTCTTATCTGTACACTGATGTCAATCCTTACCTCTACACTGATGTCAATTCTTACCTATACACTGATGTCAGTCCTTACCTGTACTCTGATGTCAATTCTTACCTATACACTGATGTCAGTTCTTACCTATACACTGATATCAATTCTTACCTATACACTGATGTCAGTTCTTACCTATATACTGATGTCAATTCTTACCTATACAATGATGTCAATTCTTGATTTTGTAGAAAGATATACTGAACACCATTAAATAGGATAAAATGACGGTATACCATGTATAAGCTTATATCGAAGACATTAAGTCTAATCTATGGATTTGATAACAAACATACACCACTCCAGCGACAAAGAAGATCCGCATAGAACTATGTCATGTTTCTCAGTAAATATTTCCTTCTAGAGAAAAATACAGTCATGTGTTGGGAGATAATATTCTGATAGTTATGTGACTATAGAGCACGACTGTCAGGCTTCTCTGTGTGTCTACTGAGTGTGAGCGAGTTGCTGACGAAAGCATTTATATCAAGTTCAATACCAGAGTGTTGTGTTTGATTTCTGCTGTCTTCTTTTAAATTGATGTCTGCTTCATGTCTACACAAGAATTCAGGTTTTGTTTTTGTCATTCACAGACTGGTTTCCTGTATTAATCTGTATTGTGAATTTGTGGACAAGTTCTTATTTGAATTATAAGCGTGTGCTTTTGAACAGATCATATTTCTATTAAATAAATAGTTTATTCCTTCATAAAGACCAATGAGGAAGTTCTGAAAGAGGCCAACACAAAAAGGCAGCTCCTAAAAAACAGCAGAAAGAAACAATCAACATTTTTCGGACACATCATGAGAAGAGGAAAGTCGGAATACTTGGTTACAACTGGCAAAATAAAAGGAAAGAGAGATCGCGGACGACAAAGAGAGAAACTACTGGATAGCTTGGTGTCATGGCACGGAAAACAGTCAACAACAGAACTGATACGATGTACTGTAGATAGAACATTGTGGAAGGACATGTTCGCCTACGCCAATCGGTATGGCACATGATGATGATTCCTTCATAATTTTTTGTGTGAATTTCTTCTTCTTCCTCTTTTTTCCTCATTTGCCTTTCAGCGTCAAGGTGAAACATAATTTGTGGTCTTTTACTCTTCTATTGGCCTGTACGTTTCAAGTGTTTCCAATATTACACCAATCCATCTTTTTCGTGGTCGGCCCTTAGGTCTGGTATTCTTGCAACGTTTATTAAAGGCTAGTTGTGTTTTAATCTTTCTGACTTATCACGTGGCCAAACCATTTTATCTCTTGTTTCTGTATGTATTCAAGGCGGGAATTATTCTTAGCTTTTTTTTTTTTTTTTACAATTCTTTATTTCTTATATTATCTCTCAGGCTGTTTCCTGTCATTCGTCTAACACATTTTTATCTCAGTAGAGGTTATTTTTCTTATTGTTCTTGCATCTGGGGCCCAGGTCTGGCATTGGCATCACAACGGTGGAATGAAGATTGTACTGTAAAGTATCCGCTTTGCCATTAAGAACTATTTCCTTGTTGGTAGTACTCCGTCAGTCATAGTTGACTGTAGTACTCCGTCAGTCATAGTTGACTGTAGTACTCCGTCAGTCATAGTTGACTGTAGTACTCCGTCAGTCATAGTTGACTGTAGTACTCCGTCAGTCATAGTTGACTGTAGTACTCCGTCAGTCATAGTTGACTGTAGTACTCCGTCAGTCATAGTTGACTGTGGATTTTTCAGCGCCCCTAGAAGTGTGATTTTTTTTCTTTTCTTTCTCTTCACCGTGTGTTCTTTTTTTTTTTTTTGAGTGAATATGTTTGCTTCTTGTTTGAGCAATTCTTGTTGGACAGTGTCTATATATTAACTTTTTTTTCTTTCTGTCTGTCTGTCTGTCTGTCTGTCTGTCTTTCTGTCTGTCTGTCTGCCTGTCTGTCTGTCTGTCTGCCTGCCTGCCTGCCTGTCTGTCTGCCTGTCTGTCTCAGACTCGTTACTGGCCAGGAGATTCCAGGCCTAATTTCCACAAATGATTTTTATATTCCCCAAAATGACGCGGATATCCGTGTTCCTCAGCGTCTTAAAATGCAGACATTTTCTGGGAAAGTAAAGCGGCTTGACGTGATTCAGACCACATCCTCTATTAAAGGTGACGAGTTCATTGCAAAATATTGGCACTAACATCATGTTCTCCTACGTCTTTAAGCGTGAAACGAACGCTTTGTTGTCAACTGTCTATGACCGCTAAGATCAACGGTAGCACTTCATATCAGTCCTCGATATCTTGCACGTCAGGTCTATTTTTGTATTAAAAGTTCGCCCATGTACGGAGAATGCTTCACATGAAGTGAAGTTAGCCAGGCTTCACAGCCGTTTGTTACTGATACTTCAATTGGTTTCTTCATCTTCTACCTTTCAGCTCTCTGTGGAACACAAGTTTTCAACAAACACTTTAAACTCCCTGTGGAGCATGGGTCTTCAACAAACACTTTCAAAGACGTTCTGTTTCTTTCCAATCTTTTAAGATCATTCCATGTCTTCCCCATCAACTTCATCTCTGCTTCCATCTGTCTTCTCCGAGAAATCCTTGGTCTTCCTCTTTGTCTTTTTCCCAGAAGATTCCAAAAAAGCGTCTGTTGTGTAATACTCTCACTTGTTTTCCGCTGTGTGTGTCCTATCCAGCGCCATCGTTTTCGCTGTATCTCTTTATCCGCTGGTATTTGACAGGTACATTTCCATAATTCTATGTTAGTGATTTTGTCCTGCCATTTCCATCCTTTATTCTGCGTAAGCATCCATTAATGAAAGTCTGTATCTTCATGACTGATATTTTTGTTGTTTAATTGGTTTGCTCAAGTGTATCATTCCAGAAAGATAAAATAAACAAGCCTCTTCTATTTTTTATCCAAAGTGATAAGAAGAAGCCTTATCTTGAAATTAAAAAATAAACATCTGCGGTTAAAAATTGAATATGACATCTCGGTACTTTGGCATTTCTTTGATCTATTTTATTACGAGAACATCAATGGGGGGTAGGAATACTAATAAAAAGATAGCTACAATGTGGATATATAGAAAAATAGGTAGAATTGGATGGGAAGGAAAAGAAAACAAACGATGAAGTCTTAAAACAACTAAACATGAAAAGAGAACTACTAAACACAATTCAAACAAGATAAATGCGATTTTTGGGCCATGTTAAAAGACACAACAGCCTACTATAACAGTAATCCTGGAGGGGAAAATACAAGGTAAAAGAGGCAGAGCAGGCCAAGACTAACATGGACGAGTAACATTAAAAGATGGAGAAATCAGCCTATGACAACCAGCACCATCAAAGCAAGAGACAGAGCAGAATGGCGCTCTATGGTAGCCAACCTTCGTGGCGGTGATAGCACTCGATGATAATGATGATGATGATTTTACTACAAACATTAACTACAAGAAGTATCGTTCATACACAAACATTGCTTTAGCTAAACATGCAACGTTTCTTTACTAAATTAAAACCACTTCCATCACATGTCAATTTTAATCATGAAGGGAATGTTCTGAGCTTAGGACAATTTGATCCACAAACGATGCAAGATGTACCTGGTTAGAATTAAAATGTCACTTTGTGAAGAAAGTAAACAGCTGTGGTTCGTGCACGGTTGTCTGTCTGAATGGGAGTTTCATAGGAACGATCTGGACGTGAACACATACTTCATGACGTGAACACACACATCATGAAGTGAACACACACATCATGGCGTGAACACACACATCATGACGTGAACACACACATCATGGCGTGAACACACACATCATGAAGTGAACACACATCATGACGTGAACACACACACATCATGGCGTGAACACACACATGGCGTGAACACACACATCATGGCGTGAACACACACATCATGGCGTGAACACACACATCATGGCGTGAACACACACATCATGAAGTGAACACACACATCATGGCGTGAACGCACACATCATGGCGTGAACACACACATCATGGCGTGAACACACACATCATGACGTGAACACACACATCATGGCGTGAACACACATCATGACGTGAACACACACATCATGAAGTGAACACACACATCATGACGTGAACACACACATCATGAAGTGAACACACACACACATCATGAAGTGAGCACACACATCATGACGTTAACACACACATCATGGCGTGAACACACGCATCATGGCGTGAACACACATCATGGCGTGAACACACACATCATGACGTGAACACACACATCATGGCGTGAACACACACATCATGACGTGAACACACACATCATGACGTGAACACACACATCATGAAGTTACACACACACATCATGAAGTGAACACACACATCATGACGTGAACACACACATCATGACGTGAACACACACATCATGAAGTGAACATACACATCATGAAGTGAACACGCACATCTAATATCTCAAGATATGGACGATTGTCTATCCGCGAGGCGAACCTGACCTAGTTACTGAATAACGCGATAACCAACACAGACAATTTAGTATTATACCCCCGCCCCCCCCCCCCAACCCCCGAGGTATCAGCTCTGCTTGACTAGTAGTTCCTGTACCCTGTACATTACATTTTAAGCAGTGACGTCAAGATTAGCTGGAGAATGAGGGGGAACTGGAGGGCGATTGTACCTGGCACTAATTTCCTCGAGTCGCCACATACCTAAAGCATGCAGATAAATAAGTAAAGTAGTAAAAATCATGATGTGCCATTCCGGTTGGCGCAGGTGATCATGTCCTTCCACAATTCTCTATTTATAATACTTCGCTTCAATTCAGTTATAGACTGTTTTCCATGCCATGACACCAAGCTATCCAGTATCTTCTCTCTTTGTCGTCCGCGATCTCTCTTTCCCTGTATTTTCGCGAGCTCCCTTTTTGTGTTGGCATCTTTGAGAATTTCCTCGCCTGTCTTTTTAGCTGTCCAGTGAACTCTCAACATTAAAGTATTAATAAGAAATGTTAAAGCTGTCAGATTAGGGGCTGTGACTCACTGACAACCCCGTACTTTAAAACAATAATAATAAATGAAAGAATAATTGGTGTCGATGTAGGTTCTAGGCGAGAGGCAAACATACACTACACAGAGAGGTACGTGTATTTGTTTACAGCTCTCAGAAAAATACAAAACAACAACAGGAAACAGAGATATCAATGAGCAGTCAAAACCAAGATGCCAACTCGCGCTCCTTGACTTGGCATAGTGCATAGTAATGGCCTGGCTTTTGGTTGCATGGATGTTGCGCCAACATTTGCTACACAGTCTCTATTATCATCTCAAGCCCCAATATTCTGGTCCCATTCTCATCAATAACACGTTCTTATGTATCTCAAAGCGGAACACCGTCTACATAAATCCATAAATTCCAACAATAGATAAACTATTACACCACCATGTACCGCTATGCAAAATTCCTTTGTCTATATATATATATATATAACACTACCTTCGATCTATCCAAGAATGTCTTACTGCCAATAAAGCTCCGTTCTTTAAAAACAAATGTACATAATTAATAACATTACAGATAAACTATTTCTTTCTAATCTCTAAATTAAACAAAAAATTAAAGCCACTACAAGAAAAACACACAATAAAGCACAATCAGACTGTCTATTATTCTTTATACAAATCAATTAATCCCTTTTGAATCTACCCTCCGATGAAAAACCCGCCATTTAAAACAATTTTTTTAAAAAGTATGACTAAATAATAATAAAAAATGTACAAAGTCACGACAGGTCGCGTCGCCCTCATGACAGGACGATGGATGAGCCATTTAAAAACAAAGATAAAAAAAATACTTTACTAAATAAAAAAAAAACTTTATAAACAAGGTCACGGCAGGTCAGGCCGCTGACGTCACCACACAACCAACGGCGCAGCCTCGCGCGCAACTTTTGACGAAACACTCATGCACCCAAAAGCCAGGCCCTTACTACTATTTTGCCAATAGTGACCTGCAGTTCAGAACACTGTCAACTCAACTTCCCAAAACTCTAGTCATGTGGAGATCATGCATGGGTGACCTTCCAGCAAAAGTATGTTTGTGTGTGCTGAGCTGAAGGTTCTCTGAAGTGAAGGTCTCAACTGGTAAGGTGCTATGTCGAGGTTCACGGCTTGAATCCTGGCACATGCTGCCTAATGTTCTCCATGTTTGCCTGTTGATGTTTATCTCTTGATGTTTGTTTGTCTGCTGATATTTGTTTGATGATTTTTGTCTGCTGATGTTTGTATGTTGATGTTTGTATGTAGATGTTTTGTTTGTTGATGTTTGTCTGCTGATGTTTGTATATTGATGTTTGTCTGTTGATGTTTGTTTGTTGATGTTTGTCTGCAGATGTTTGTCTGCAGATGTTTGTATGTTGATATTTGTCTGCTGATGTTTGTATGTTGATGTTTGTATGTTGATGTTTGTCTGTTGATGTTTGTCTGCTGATGTTTGTCTGCATATGTTTGTCTGCAGATGTTTGTCTGTTGATGTTTGTCTGCTGATGTTTGTCTGTTGATGTTTGTCTGCTGATGTTCGTTTGTTGATGTTTGTTTGTCGATGTTTGTCTGTTGATCTTTGTTTGCTGATGTTTGTCTGCAGATGTTTGTCTGTTGATGTTTGTCTGTTGATGTTTGTCTGTTGATGTTTGTTTGTTGATGTTTGTCTGCAGATGTTTGTTTGCCGATGTTTGTCTGTTGATGTTTGTTTGCTGATGTTTGTTTGCTGATGTTTGTCTGCAGATGTTTGTTTGTCGATGTTTGTCTGTTGATGTTTGTCTGCAGATGTTTGTCTGTTGATGTTTGTTTGCTGATGTTTGTTTGCTGATGTTTGTCTGCAGATGTTTGTTTGTCGATATTTGTCTGTTGATGTTTGTCTGTTGATGTTTGTTTGCTGATGTTTGTCTGCAGATGTTTGTTTGTCGATGTTTGTCTGTTGATGTTTGTTTGCTGATGTTTATCTGTTGATGTTTGTTTATGTTTGTTGATATGTGTCTGCTGATGTTTGTTAATGTTTCTCAGTTGATGTTTACCTGTTGATTTTTGTCTGATAATGTTTGACTGTTGATGTTTGTCTGCTGACTTTCTCAATTGATGTAAAAAAAAAAAAAAAATACCTGTGTCTGT
The DNA here is from genome assembly GCA_032433765.1 of Megaustenia siamemsis. Taxonomy (NCBI): domain Eukaryota; kingdom Metazoa; phylum Mollusca; class Gastropoda; order Stylommatophora; family Ariophantidae; genus Megaustenia; species Megaustenia siamemsis. The sequence continues at coordinate 69,926,294 of JAVIAB010000108.1, forward strand.
CTTTGCGTCATTGATGTTTATTTCGCGTCTCCAGATGCAGTCTCTCTTCAATATTATTTTGTTCTATATTGTTACTGTCTTCAGTCCAATCACTTCATTCGTGTTCTCATGTCCCTCGATGTGCATCAAAACGCAAACATTTAAGTATGTTTGTGTGTGATATATATTTAATAATACAAAACTCAGAACACATTCGTATCTGTAAACTAATTCATGAATCGTCGTAACTCAAGTCAGTCATCTTGCATGGATGTCATCCTAGACAAAGTATCTTTTTGGAGATTCTGAAGCGAAGGAGAACAGAAGTAACGGTAGCAACAAAAACAAGACATCGCCGTAATGCACAATAAGGAAAAGTTTGGAACAATATTAAAACAGATAAATGAATTTAAATATCTGGGAACAATGTCAGCATGAGATGGTAGATGTACAACAGAGGTGAGATAAAGAATAGTTCAGACAAAAGCAGCTTTCAAAAAATGAGGAAGATACTGTGAAATACATTATTGGCAATGGAAACAAGAAAAAGGGTTCTTAAATGTTATGTAGATTTATTGTTATGCGACTCATATCATAAGGATGGCAATAATTGACAATAGGACAATAGACAAGATAATCACTAGAAGCTGTAGAAATGTGGTTTTACAGAAGCATTTTGAGAATACCATGGACAGCTAAGATGAGTAATGAAAACGTTTTGAAAGAGGCCAAAGCAAAAAAAAAAACAGCTAATTTCCAATATTAAGAAGAAACAATTAACATTTTTTGGCCATGTAATGAGAAGAGAACAACTGGAATATATTGTCACACCTGGAAAAAATTAGGGACGAAGAGATAGAGGGAATCAAAGAGAAAAGATAACCAGACAGATTAAGAGAATGACTTGGCAGAAGGTCAATAATAGAAATGATAAATAACTGTCGAGATCGAGAGTTGTGGAAAGACATGATCACCAACGCCAGCAGGCATATCACTTGATGATGAAGCAAAGGTTTCTATAGTCAAGGAGCTGTGAAGCAAGGGTCCCTATCCTAGCTCTGACTGCCTCTCGTCCTCTGGGTTTGTTTGTGGGTTTTTTTTTTTTTTGTACCAAGTGTTGCAACAACACATGTGTAAGTGTGTATTTAATGTTCAACTCACGTCTTTATCTCAACCCTTACGTTAGCAACCTTTGCTACGCCACTGACGTTAAGTGATTGCCACTTTAGACCCAGACACAATCGGGAAGTAAAACGTATTTATCTGTTTTGGTTTGCTATCTTGGTGGGTGTACCCGTTTGTCGATTGTTGAATCTTGTATTTGCTCAAAGATGTATGTTTAATGTTTATATTGCAGACACAATTTACACAAACTTCGTGTGGTAGTTATTTGTTTTTGTTTTCATTAGTTTTTCATGTGCGAAGTGAGTCGCTGTAGGTAACAATGGCTTGATATGTGTCTGTTTCTGTTGTTCTAAGGCGGAACTCAATTGCTTGATAATAAATAATGATAACAAATATTTGTTCATTTCAGTTCCGATCGAGATCAGTCAAGAAGTAAACACCAGGCACGACAGCTGCAGACGTGGTTAGAGAATGGCTCCGCCCAGGTAAGTCACGCTTGTTTTGTTATGAAGTTCATGAAACACTCATGGTTTGCACGCAACACTCATGGTTTACATGCAACACTCATGGTTTATATGCAACACTCATGGTTTATATGCAACACTCATGGTTTACATGCAACACTCATGGTTTACACGCAACACTCATGGTTTACACGCAACACTCATGGTTTACATGCAACACTCATGGTTTATATGTAACACTCATGGTTTACACGCAACACTCATGGTTTACATGCAACACTCATGGTTTACATTAAACACTCATGGTTTACACCCAACACTCATGGTTTACACCCAACACTCATGGTTTACATGCAACACTCATGGTTTACACGCAACACTTATGGTTTACACCCAACACTCATGGTTTACACGCAACACTTATGGTTTACACCCAACACTCATAGTTTACACGCAACACACAAGGAGGCGGTCATTCAAAATGGACATTAACCACGACGATCTAAAAATGTGAAAATGCGTGTTTACAATTGTTTAAATTAGTGGTAGGTGGAGCTAAGATTTGCAACTCCTTGTAAGTTGTCCCACTTCTGATCTACACTGCTACCAATGTTCCCCATCATGTTCTTCTTGATTAGATTATCGTTCTCTTTACCTTCAGATGTTACATTTAGCAGTGCGATACTTTTGCTTGTTCCTAGATTTATGGTGTGCACCTGTGACTTGTCCAGCTCCATGGATTGTTTGTTGTAGTGTATCCATCTTATCTAAATCCACCTCTTGGGCAGTTTGTGATTTCTTCTTTATTGTGGTCAACCTCTACTCAAAATTTTCTATAGTGGCTTCAACTGGCAAATCCTCTTGTGTAATTACATGTATCTTCTTGTGGATGTTTCTCATTCCTATGTCTAATTCTCTCTCTCTCTCTCTCTCTCTCTCTCTCTCTCTGTCGTTCCTATGAACACTAATGCTATCAGATCCTGGACACAACTACACCCGCTGGTCGACGAGGTCACCCTTTTCTCTAGGACCTTTTCTCTAGGACATTCTCTCTAGGGCCTTTTCCCGAGGACCTTTTCTCTAGGACCTTCTTTTTTAGGACCGTATCTCTAGCATCTTTTCTATAGAGCAGCGATTGTTGAAGCTTTCTTTTCCGCGAACCCCCAGTTTTGTAGTCGCGGACCCCCATTAAATACGTTTTGTAGTAGCGGACCCCCATTAAATATGTTTTGTAGTAGCGGACCCCCATTAAATATGTTTTGTAGTCGCGGACCCCCATTAAATACGTTTTGTAGTCGCGGACCCCCATTAAATATGTTTTGTAGTCGCGGACCCCCATTAAATACGTTTTGTAGTCGCGGACCCCCATTAAATATGTTTTGTAGTCGCGGACCCCCATTAAATATGTTTTGTAGTCGCGGACCCCCATTAAATACGTTTTGTAGTGGTGGACTCCGGGATTCAACTTCTATTCAAGATTAAAAACCTAAAAGTGTTGAGCTACCAAATATCAACCTTTTCTTCAAGCCTTCGCGGACTCCCTGTGACAACACCGCAAACTCCTTGAAGGACACTATCCACAGTTTGAGAATCTCTGCTCCAGAGTGTAAATTTACTTGACCTATGCCTAGAATTAGCCGCGATAGCTCAGTGGTTAGTGAACTGGACTACAAAGGACAAGAGGTCGGATTCGATACTGATCTACGGCTTCCGGGTTCACCCAGCCTTAAATAGGTACCGGATTTTTTCTTGGAAAGGAAAGCGGCACGGGCATAATACCGACCACATTACCCCAAGAAATCATGTGCCGAAGGTCTATAAAAATTATGGTCATTATCATCATCATGTGCCATACCGGTTGGCGTAGGTGATCATGTCCCTCCACAATCTTCTATCTACAGTGCATCGTATCAGTTCTGTTGTTGACTGTTTTCCATGCCATGACACCAAGCTATCCAGTATTTTCTCTCTTTGTCGCCCACGATCTCTCTTTCCTTTTATTTTGCCAATTGTAACCAAGTATTCCAACTTTCCTCTTCTCATGATGTGCCCGAAAAATGTTGATTGGTTCTTTCTGGTGTTTTTTTAAGAGTTCCCTTTTTGTGTTGGCCTCTTTGAGAACTTCCTCCTTGGTCTTTTTAGCTGTCCAGGGAACTTTCAACATTATTCTGAGAAATCACATCTCTGTGGCCTCTAATCGTCTTTTCATTTGTTTGTCTACTGTCCATGATTCGCTTCCATAGGTCAGAATTGGTTCTATATAGCACCGATTAACTCTCTTTGTTATTTTATTGACATAGATTTGTTGCATATGATATTTTAATTATGGTCACTAACACCTTATTCCCTATAAGCCACTTGGTGTGACGGGCTCTTTACTTACTTACTATGCCTAACATTAGCAGCACTATAGACATGGTCGCAATAACAAACCTCTTGTCTAGTCATCGCTTACCAGTTCCCACGACTTGCCTCCATTTTGGCGCAAACTATCAAGATAGAGACTCAAATGTGAAGTCGTCTATGTTGATTTGTCTTACGATAATGCCTATTGATACGTTTCCTTTTCTGTTGTGCTGCAGCATTCAGACTGACATCAAAGCCTATAAGACTAAGCGTTTCTCACGCACCGTTGACTTTGTTTGTCAGTTCTGGTTAGTGAACACCCAAACGTTGTCCAGTTATTGTATTCTGACTTACCCTTTCTATCTATCTATTGACCTTTCGAGCCGTAACCGGCCCATAGGGCGTAGACCAAGATACACCTTCTCCTATATGAATTTTTGTTCTAGCAGTTTTCTTTTAAAGATATTTTATTAAATCTCGCCATCTGTCTCTGTTCTGTGCAAGCAGTTCTATCTCATTGAGGGAGCCGATTCCTGCTGCTCTTGCCTCTCTCATCAATGTTCTTCTCAGTGTCTCCCTGGGTCTTCCTCTTTTTCTTTTACCTGTTGTTTCCCATATGAGGGCTTGCTTCGCTATTCGATTATTATCTCTTCTCATCACATGTCCAACGTATGACCATCGTCTTTTCTTTATTACTGAAGATATTAGTGGTTGATTGGCGATTTCTCTAATTTCCTCGTTTGTTTTGAATTCGTTCCATTCTATACCAAGTATTTTCCTTAGACATTTATTTTCGAATGCGTTCAACTTTGTTTCTATATCTCTTGTTGCTTTCCAGCTTTCACACGCATACGTAAGGGTTGATAGTACATTTGATTTGAATAGCCTAAGTTTTGTGTTTGTGCTAATGAGTTTTGATTTCCACAACTTTTCAAGGCTTCTGAAAGACATTGCTGCTTTAGCCAGTCTGATTCTAATTTCTTTGCTCGTATCCCCTTCTCGATCAATGTGACTTCCAAGATAGATAAAGTGATCGATCTCTTCTACTGGTTTGTTTTCCATGTATATTTTGTCACTTGTTGGAATTAAACTTTTCATGACTTTAGTCTTTTCATGATTGACCTCAAGCCCAATTTTGCTGGCTATTGATGATAGTTCATTTGTGTTTTCCTGCATCGTTTTTATCTGACTGCTGATGAGAACTATGTCATCAGCAAAGTCGAGGTCCTCCAAATGGTCTCCTTGTATCCATTCGATGCCTTTATTACCAGTGCAGCATTTCTTCATTATGAAGTCCATAACAATTCCAAATAACAAGGGCGATAAAATACATCCTTGTTTAACCCCAGTTTCTATTGGGAAACATTCGCTCAGTCCTTCCTCTGTTCGAACTGCACATGTGTAACCATCATACATGTCTTTGATAATATTTATGATTTTTGATGGTAAACCATATTGCTTCAGAATTTTCCACAAAGAATCTCTATGAATACTATCAAATGCTTTTTTGAAGTCGATGAAGTTAAGTACAAAAGGTTTTTGCTTTTCAATATGTTCCTCCAATATAAGTCGTAGAGTGAAAATGTGGTCAAGACAGCTTCTCCCTTTTCTAAACCCAGCCTGTTCTTCACGCATTACTGTATCTATTGAATCCTTTATTCTATTTAGGATGATTTTACAGAATAACTTTGAGGCAACTGACAAAAGTGTCACGCCTCTCCAGTTGTTACAATCTCTAAGATTGCCCTTTTTTGGGATCTTAACAATGATTCCTTTTTTCCATTTATGAGGCGTCTTCTCTGTTTTCCAAATGATGTTGAACATTTTTTGGAGATGTATTAAATTATGGCTATCAATTGCCTTGAGGATCTCAGCTGTTAACTTATCCTCTCCAGCAGCCTTGTTATTGGTTATTAGCTTTAAGGTGGTTTCTATTTCACTCAAGGTGAAGTCATCTAAATTTACATCTAATTCTGCTGCTGGTGTTTCAGCTTCAAAATCTATTAAACTGTGAGGTAGTGGACGGTTAAGAATTTCTTTGAAGTGTTCTGCCCAACGGGCTTTTATGTCTGCGCTTGTTGTTAGCATTAATCCAGATTTGTCTAGAATTGGTGTTCCACTGGATGTATAGGTGTTTGTCAGCATCTTTTGTACTGTATAGAGAGTTCTGCTGTCTCCTGTAATTGCAGCTGTCTCTGCTTTCTCTGCCAAGTTGTCTATATAAGCTCTTGTATCTCTTCATGCCGAACTTTTCACTTTGTTGTCTAATTCTTTGTATGTTGCTTTTGCCAGAACCTTTCCAAGATCTGTCTTTACATTAGTCACGGCTCTCTTTGCTTCTCTTCTTTCTTTGATGTATTTCCATGTGGTGTTACCCTTTCGCTGACATCTATATAAACTATTCTAACAAGAAGCAGACAGATTCATAGAAAAGGAGAATACACGGCGAAAGTAAGGAAAAAATAACATTTCAATGGGCAATGGGAAATGTATTGTAAACTATGACTGACGGAGGCTACTATCGTTAACTATAACTGACGGAGGCTACTGCAGACAACTATGACTGACGGAGGCTACTATAGTTAACTATGACTGACAGTGGCTACTATCGTTAACTATGACTGACGGAGGCTACTATAGTCAACTATGACTGACGGTGGCTACTATAGTCAACTATGATTGACGGTGGCTACTATAGTCAACTATGACTGACAGTGGCTACTATCGTTAACTATGACTGACGGAGGCTACTATAGTCAACTATGACTGACGGTGGCTACTATAGTCAACTATGACTGACGGAGACTACTATAGTTAACTATGACTGACGGAGGCTGCTATAGTTAACTATGACTGACGGAGGCTACTGCAGACAACTATGACTGACGGCGACCATCACAATCAACCATGACTGACGGGGACTACGCCTATATAAATTATGTCATGCAGTAAAAATATTGTCATGGAGATGTGAAGTATTACACGTCTCCTAAAAAGTCACTTCTTTCAGTGCGACGGAGGATGCAGCACTTCCTCGATTTTGTTGCTCAGTAAGTCACATGGGTAGCCATCCTTATAATAATTGAAGACAATCAGGCTATAACTAAAACCCCGTTTACGCCATTCTCTCTTTTACCTTTTAGCTCCTGGTGGAGCATAGGTCTTCAACAAACACTTTCCAAGTCGTTCTGTTTCTTGCCATTCTTTTAAGATCATTCCATGTCTTCCCCATCATCTTCATCTCTGCTTCTATCTGTCTTCTCCAAGAATTCCTTGGTCTTCCTCTTTGTCTTTTCCCCTGGGGATTCCAAAAAAGGGCCTGTTGTGTAATACTCTCAGTTGGTTTCCGTAGTGTGTGTCCTATCCATCGCCATCGTCTTCGCTGTATCTCTTTATCCACTGGTATTTGACCGGTACATTTCCATAATTCCACGTTAGTGACTTTGTCCTGCCATTTCCATCCCTTTATTCTGCGCAAGCATCCATTAATGAAAGTCTGTACTTTCGTGATTGTCAATTTTGTCATTCTCCATGTTTCACAGCCATATAATAGGACCGACTTAACATTTGAGTTGAAAATTTTTATTTTTGTATTTAGCCTAATTTCTTTGGATTTCCATATGTTTCCCAGTGCAATGAAAGCTCCTCTTGCTTTTGATATCCTTATTTTGGTATCATTTTCTGTTCCTCCCTCTTTATCTATATTACTGCCCAGATATATATAAGATTGTACGTCTAGTAGAGGTATTTCTCCTAGTTTTATATGGTTATTGCCAACTGCATTAATTCTCATAATATTGGTCTTATCTCTATTAATCTTTAGTCCTAGCTGTTGTGATCTCTCATCTAATATACTCATTTTATCCTGCATCTGTTGATGGCTGTGTGATAGGAGAGCTATGTCATCAGCAAATTCTAAATCATCAAGTTGTTTGGTCAGTGACCACTGGATCCCATTTCTGTTGTTTTGAGTTATTTTCATAATCCAATCTATGGCCAGTAGAAAGAGAAATGGAGACAGGAGGCATCCTTGCCTTACTCCTGTTCTTATTTCAAATGCTTCTGTAAGCTGTCCTTCATGCACCACACTACATTTTGTTCCTTCATACATTGTTTTTATCAGGTTAATAAACGCCATTCTAGAATAAAGGATTATAAAAGCATACAGAGTCTGTTTATTCATAAGCAGTGTTTGTCATGTTTTGTTTATTTGTAAACAGTGTTTGTCATGTTTTGTTTATTTGTAAACAGTGTTTGTCATGTTTTGTTTATTCCCAAGCAGTGTTTGCCACGTTTTGTTTATTTGTAAACAGTGTTTGTCATGTTTTGTTTATTCCCAAACAGTGTTTGTCACGTTTTGTTTATTTGTAAACAGTGTTTGTTATGTTTTGTTTATTCCTAAGCAGTGTTTGTCATGTTTTGTTTATTTGTAAACAGTGTTTGTCATTTTTTGTTTATTTCTAAACAGTATGTGACATGTTTTGTTTATTTCTAAACATCATTTATCATGTTTTGTTTATTTCTAAACAGTATATGGCATGTTTTGTTTATTTCTAAAAAGTATGTGACATGTTTTGTTTATTTCTAAAAAGTATGTGACATGTTCTGTTTATTTTTAAAAAGTATGTGACATGTTTAGTTTATTTCTAAAAAGTATGTGACATGTTCTGTTTATTTCTAAAAAGTATGTGACAGGTTTTGTTTATTTCTAAACAATATGTGACATGTTTTGTTTATTTCTAAAAAAGTATGTGACATGTTCTGTTTATTTCTAAAAAGTATGTGGCATGTTCTGTTTATTTCTAAAAAGCATGTGGCATGTTTTGTTTATTTCTAAAAAGTATGTGACATGTTCTGTTTATTTCTAAAAAGTATGTGACATGTTCTGTTTATTTCTAAATGTATGTGACAGGTTTTGTTTATTTCTAAAAAGTATGTGGCATGTTTTGTTTATTTCTAAAAATTATGTGACATGTTTTGTTTATTTCTAAACAGTATGTCACATGTTTTGTTTATTTATAAAAAGTATGTGAGATGACCCCACACTTGTCTCTATCTTGTCAGTTTGTGCAAAAATGGAGGCAGGACATGGAACTGGTCAGCTATAACCAGCCAAGACGGTCTCATTGCCACCATGTTCGTGGTGCAACTCATTCTGATCATGGGTCAAGTCAATTTATTTTCTAGAGTGGAAGTCTTGGAGAGAAGGACGGCCTCGTCGACCAGTGGGTGTAGTTGCGACCAGGTAAGGATCTGATAGCGTTATTTGTTCATGGGAACGAGAGAAAGGGAGAGAAAATTAGACATCGGAATGAGAAACATCAACAAGAAGATAAATGTAATTAGACAAGAGAATGTGACAGATGTAACATAAATTAAAAGAAAGTATCCACATTAAACAATCTGTTTATAAAGTCGTTATGCAGTGACTTGGAAAATGTTTTTTTTCCAAATCACGTCACCTTCTTTTTCTTCTTCTGCTTCTTCTTTCCTTCCTAATTTGCCTTTCAGCGTCGAGGGGAGATATAATTTGCGGTTTTTTGCTCTTCTGTTCGCCTCTGCTGCTGTTATATTTCCTAGTGCTTCTAGTATTCCTTCGATCCATCTTTTTCGTGGTCGACTCTTTGGGTCAAGTATTCTCGCAACGTTTATTGAGGGCTTGTTGTATTGTGTTTTGATCTTTGTGCCCTGTCACGTAGCCAAACCATTTTATCTGTTGTTTCTTTATATATTCTATGACGGGGGCTATTCCCAGCTTTTTTCTCAGTTCTTCATTTCTGATCTTATCTCTCAGACTGTTTCCTGTCATTTGTCGACACATTTCATCTCAGTATGTGTCACCGATTGATGACATTTACGTCATGATAATCTGTGTCCGCAATCCCGTTGGCAGCAATAACACAACAAGCCGTTGTTATATTCACGGTTTCATTTCTGAAAGGAAATTGTGTTAAACATGGAAAACATGGTATTTTTGGTTGAAAAATTCTTCTGTAATAGTGGCAAATATACTGAAGAAGTAATTCGACAATTTGTACTGACATTTCCCGACACATGCTGTAGACAAAATTTCATTGTGTGAACAGCCACTTTACCCAATACAAGCTAGCCATGAGCAGTAGCGTCTAGATGAATAATACAAATTTACGTTACAATTTTTCGTAGTTTCAACATATTTTTGTACAGTGCACAGCGACTTTATAAAGAGCCCGTAGTATGTGGAAGAGTACTGTTGTTGAGAGATTCAGGAAACAATTTTTTTTTAATTAACAGCAGCAAACAAAGAAACGTATTACTTGTGAGCTATTGACACTGTTATGCATATTTATGGAAAGAGATAGATAGATCTTAAAGTCTTATTGATTCAGTCTATTTGGTCTGTTCAGTCTGTCTGTTGGGTCAACAAAGTCAATGTTTGCTTGCTTGCGTTCACCCGATGGCTAAAGTATTCTAGAGTATTCGTAGACTGTAGAATTCCTCTTCGTCATCCGTCCTTAAAAGGACGTTAAGTGGACGTGTCTGCGTTGTGATGTGGTTTGCAGTATAACTGTTATATTTGCACCTTTCGGCCCAAAACATCCGACTTCAGCACTAAAGTCAATGTTAATAGTAAATAGACAAACCAACATGAGACAGAGACATGCTATTTCAAGTTCTGGTCCTGATGAGGGCATCACGTCTGCACTAAGAGAAAAGTATTCAATGAAGCTGCAGCTACATCTATAGAATCTTGAAGGTCAAGATATCTGACTAATACCTCACAATGGCCAACAGCAGACACGACAGCAACAACATCAGCAAATCAATTCTTCAGTTAAATATCGGTCAAGATAAATATGGCAAGAGGAAATGCACACGTAGATACAGAGACCGCCGAGCTGACTACTTTAACTCTTAGGCCCTGACAGGACATAAAGCCCCACTTTATATTTGTTATATTACTTCAGTCAGAAGCGGAAATGGCAGGACAAAATCACTAAAATAGAATTATGGGAAAGTACCAGTCAAATGGCAGTGGATAAAGAGATACATAGAAGACGATGGTGCTGAATAAGACTCACGTTGCGGAAGCCAACTAAGAGTTATACACTACATGCCCTTTTTTTAACCCCCAAGGAAAAAGACAAAGAGGAAGATACATATTTTTGTAGAAGACAGATGGAAGCAGAGATGAAGATGATGGGGGAAGACATGGAATGATCTTAAAAGAATGGAAAGAAACAGAACGATTTGGAAAGTGTTTGTTGAAGACCTATGCTCCACAGGCAGCTGAAAGGTTGAAGAAGACAAGCATTGTTTTCTGGCGTGATTTGTAGGTCTAGCAGACTATATCAATGGGAATCACCAACAGGTGACAGTGGGAGAGTACCTTCCTGGAGGGGTTGCCTACTTTCGTTTTCAAATTATCTAACTGGCTCCCCCTCCCCTCACCCCCCCCCCCCTCTTTTTCACCTATACATTTATATAAGATAACAAAAAGCCTCTCAGGACCTCTGAGTCCCCACCTCATATTTAAAAGAAACAACAACAATAATTGTTACCAGATGGTGCATGTTGTATTGTTGCTAGGGCTCACTTCTGTGATCGAATCGCATAAATTATTTTACAAATCGGAACATCAACAAACAGTCAGGGCTGAAAGAGTTTCCGCAACGAAAAGAAATCCAGAGAAAATCATCAATAACTACCATTCCGGATGAGCCGAGGACATGAGGCAGACCAAGGGCACTCTGGTGTAGAGCTTTGGAAAAAAGAAAACAGGAAAAACAAAGATTCTACTTCTTTTTAACGAACACCAATTGAGCGGGCGTGGATGCATCGTGTCGCTAGTTCATGCAAGCTGTGATATATGCGTCTTTTGGCCCCACACACTAGTTCATGCAAGCTGCGATATATGCGTCTTTTGGCCCCACACACTAGTTTATGCAAGCTGCGATATATGCGTCTTTTGGCCCCACACACTAGTTTATGCAAGCTGCGATAAATGCGTCTTTTGGCCCCACACACTAGTTTATGCAAGCTGCGATAAATGCGTCTTTTGGCCCCACACACTAGTTTATGCAAGCTGTGATAAATGCGTCTTTTGGCCCCACACACTAGTTTATGCAAGCTGCGATAAATGCGTCTTTTGGCCCCACACACTAGTTTATGCAAGCTGTGATAAATGCGTCTTTTGGCCCCACACACTAGTTTATGCAAGCTGCGATAAATGCGTCTTTTGGCCCCACACACTAGTTTATGCAAGCTGTGATAAATGCGTCTTTTGCCCCACACACTAGTTTATGCAAGCTGCGATAAATGCGTCTTTTGGCCCCACACACTAGTTTATGCAAGCTGCGATAAATGCGTCTTTGGCCCCACACACTAGTTTATGCAAGCTGCGATATATGCGTCTTTTGGCCCCACACACTAGTTTATGCAAGCTGCGATAAATGCGTCTTTGGCCCCACACACTAGTTTATGCAAGCTGCGATAAATGCGTCTTTTGGCCCCACACACTAGTTTATGCAAGCTGTGATAAATGCGTCTTTCGGCCCCACACGCTAGTTCATGCAAGCTGCGATATATGCAACTTTCGGCCCCACCCACTAGTTCATGCAAGCTGCGATATATGCGTCTTTTGGCCCCACACACTAGTTTATGCAAGCTGCGATATATGCAGCTTTTGGCCCCACACGCTAGTTTATGCAAGCTGCGATATATGCAGCTTTTGGCCCCACACGCTAGTTTATGCAAGCTGCGATAAATGCAGCTTTTGGCCCCACACGCTAGTTTATGCAAGCTGCGATATATGCAGCTTTTGGCCCCACACGCTAGTTTATGCAAGCTGCGATATATGCAGCTTTTGGCCCCACACGCTAGTTTATGCAAGCTGCGATATATGCAGCTTTTGGCCCCACACGCTAGTTTATGCAAGCTGCGATATATGCAGCTTTTGGCCCCACACGCTAGTTTATGCAAGCTGCGATAAATGCAGCTTTTGGCCCCACACGCTAGTTTATGCAAGCTGCGATATATGCAGCTTTTGGCCCCACACGCTAGTTTATGCAAGCTGCGATAAATGCGTCTTTTGGCCCCACACACTAGTTTATGCAAGCTGCGATATATGCGTCTTTTGGCCCCACACACTAGTTTATGCAAGCTGCGATAAATGCGTCTTTTGGCCCACACACTAGTTTATGCAAGCTGCGATAAATGCGTCTTTTGGCCCCACACGCTAGTTTATGCAAGCTGCGATAAATGCGTCTTTTGGCCCCACACGCTAGTTTATGCAAGCTGCGATATATGCAACTTTCGGCCCCACCCACTAGTTCATGCAAGCTGCGATATATGCAACTTTCGGCCCCACCCACTAGTTCATGCAAGCTGCGATATATGCGTCTTTTGGCCCCACACACTAGTTTATGCAAGCTGCGATAAATGCAGCTTTTGGCCCCACACGCTAGTTTATGCAAGCTGCGATATATGCAGCTTTTGGCCCCACACGCTAGTTTATGCAAGCTGCGATAAATGCAGCTTTCAGCCCCACACACTAGTTCATGCAAGCTGCGATATATGCAGCTTTTGGCCCCACACGCTAGTTTATGCAAGCTGCGATAAATGCAGCTTTTGGCCCCACACGCTAGTTTATGCAAGTGGCGATAAATGCGTCTTTTGGCCCCACACACTAGTTTATGCAAGCTGCGATATATGCGTCTTTTGGCCCCACACACTAGTTTATGCAAGCTGCGATATATGCGTCTTTTGGCCCCACACACTAGTTTATGCAAGCTGCGATAAATGCGTCTTTCGGCCCGACATATCCGTCTCTGGTGTGGGTGGATTGCAGATGTAATCATTTTTTCCCCGGAAGCGGAAACTTTCTGAAGATATTAGTGGTTGATTGGCGATTTCTCTAATTTCCTCGTTTGTTTTGAATTCGTTCCATTCTATACCAGTATTTTCCTTAGACATTTATTTTCGAATGCGTTCAACTTTGTTTCTATATCTCTTGTTGTTTTCCAGCTTTCACACGCATACGTAAGGGTTGATAGTACATTTGATTTGAATAGCCTAAGTTTTGTGTTTGTGCTAATGAGTTTTGATTTCCACAACTTTTCAAGGCTTCTGAAAAGTTGCGGAAATCAAAACTCATTAGCACAAACACAAAACTTAGGCTATTCAAATCAAATGTACTATCAACCCTTACGTATGCGTGTGAAAGCTGGAAAACAACAAGAGATATAGAAACAAAGTTGAACGCATTCGAAAATAAATGTCTAAGGAAAATACTTGGTATAGAATGGAACGAATTCAAAACAAACGAGGAAATTAGAGAAATCGCCAATCAACCACTAATATCTTCAGTAATAAAGAAAAGACGATGGTCATACGTTGGACATGTGATGAGAAGAGATAATAATCGAATAGCAAAGCAAGCCCTCATATGGGAAACAACAGGTAAAAGAAAAAGAGGAAGACCCAGGGAGACACTGAGAAGAACATTGATGAGAGAGGCAAGAGCAGCAGGAATTGGCTCCCTCAATGAGATAGAACTGCTTGCACAGAACAGAGACAGATGGCGAGATTTAATAAAATATCTTTAAAAGAAAACTGCTAGAACAAAAATTCATATAGGAGAAGGTGTATCTTGGTCTACGCCCTATGGGCCGGTTACGGCTCGAAAGGTCAATAGATAGATAGCGGAAACTTCTGGCCTGCATATTTTCACTTTTAACTCCCACGTTCTTTAACATTAGAAGGGTGCACACGAGATCCTCTGATGTTTCTCTGTTATCCGAGACGGTTAGACATGAGAATCTATCTACCCACGGACTAGATTCATGTAAAGCCACGGGGATGTCTCGGATTCATAGTGGCAAATTCTCACCGCCTGTTTCAAACCCGAGACCGTCTAGAGGCGGATGTTTTACCTTTAGACAAACCAGTTCTCTTGAGGAATAGAGATCACACTACAGTATGATTAAAACTGATGCCGTCCCACGAAAGATGACCACATACCGCAGATAATGTAGAGATTATGTAGAGATTATGTAGAGATGTTGTCCCAAAAGTTGTCCGGCAAGAACGTTTGTGTGGAAGAGTTTTATTTGACTTATTGTAAAGAGCCACAACTCGCTTACAACAGACGTTGAGTTCTTTTTCCCCCAAGTCAAAAAAGCGACTAAAACCGTTTGATTGACTCAAATTATGTACCTAAAAACACTAACAACTAGTACCAGCATTATACATGATGTCATGTATCTGTTATGTTAGTGTTAGTTGTCGGATTATTCCCATCATCATCATCATTGAGTGCCGTCTCCGCATCGAAGGTTGGCTACCATGGAGCGCCATTCTACTCTGTCTCTTGCTTTGATGGTGCAGATTGTCTTAGGTTGACTTGTCCATCTGTTGATGTTACTCGTCCATGTTAGTCTTAGTCCGCCTCTGCCTCTTTTACCTTGTATTTTCCCTTCCAATATTACTTTTATTAGGCTGTTGTGTCTTTTAACATGCCTCAAAAATTTCGTTTCTCTTGTTCTAATTGTGTTTAGTAGTTCTCTTTTCATCTTTAGTTGTTTTAAAACTTCATCGTTTGTTTTCTTTTCTTTCCATCCATTTCTACCTATTCTTCTATAAATCCACATTTCAAAGACTTCAATTTTCTGATCTATTTTCTTGTCTAATGTCCATGTTTCTGCACCATACAGGAATATTGAGAAGATATAACATTTAGTTCGTTCCTAAAACAATAGTTAGAATTTCTCTCCATGGCTTTCTTTGTAATTTTACGTGATAAGGCTGCAATCTTTTTTCACGGTGGTCTGCCATATTCGTCTTTCGTGTTCTGAATATGCCTCATGTGTACCACACACTTTGCTGTTATTCCCAACACACATCGAAAAACGCGCTCAGATCTCCTCCCCAGCAAGTCCTGCTGTGTGAAACGATAATCTGGCTCACAAGTCCTCCCCAGCAAGTCCTGCTGTGTGAAACGATAATCTGGCTCACAAGTCCTCCCCAGCAAGTCCTGCTGTGTGAAACGATAATCTGGCTCACAAGTCCTCCCCAGCAAGTCCTGCTGTGTGAAACGATAATCTGGCTCACAAGTCCTCCCCCGTTCTACTCATCGCTCTCCTGAATGTAGTCATCTCTCGTGACTAACATGAAGATCCGAGAGTCGCACGAGGGCTGCAGATTCACGAACATTTTCGAAATCGCTGTCATCTCACCATTCATTTCGAGCGTTCGCCCGATTTGCGGGACACGATCGTCCATCATGATGACGTAGCACAGTCAACAAGAGATGAACCCACAGCACTTGATTCATTCCAAAGAACGGTGCAGGAAGCACGAACGCCGTAGTGCCAGCGCAGAATCCCTAAAGTAGATCGTTCGGCTGACTTGGTGTACGGTCCATAATAAAAAGTTGAAAGTAATGACGCCGAACAAATTCAACGAGAGTTATTGAACAGCACGTCAAGTGTCCTTCAAAGTCAGGTGCTCAGACTCTTTAGCACCAGTGCGAAACCGTTAAGTGGAAAATCCAGTTGACTTAAACACAACGATCTACATTACAGAGCTGAAATTAATCAGTCTCCGAACGCAAACCCTGCTGAACACAAATTCTATTCCACCATCTTTAAACCGGAAGTCCTATATCTACAAACACTAGAAACTACCACTGTGATACATTACACATAGAACATAAGACAGCAACTGTCCACAACTCTTCATGGACACGTGACAGCGTAGTGAGTGCCAAGGTAACATTGTTTGTCACGTTCGTGCTTCGTTTATCACGTCTAACATTGTTTTCATTATCCTCTAATGATGCTCTTATTATCATCAAAATCTTCATATACAGTTGTAGAGTTCATTGTCAATGTTTATCATAGCGTCGGTCTGTGTCTCAGGCAAACATGTCATTTTGATTGTTTTTTGTTTTGTTTTATTTTTTTTTTTAATTATTGTAATTTTGTTTCCTTCATTAGAAAAATGACGTTAACAACCAAGTTGCTGACGTTGCACATGTGAAGCTTGTGGAGGATGACGTCAACAAACAGGCCATGCGATATCTCGACGATGTCCACCTGGAAACAACAGCAGACGTTAATCTCCCGCCAGATGTAGCCACAGGGTACTCTAAGAACAAAGTCAACGGAGTTACCAGAGAAATCCATTCCCCAAGAAACGATCACATGGAAAACATGCCGGCTGCCAGGAATCGAAATTCTCTCCTTGAATTTGTTCAACAGTTTGTAAACAACGAGGACGATACAATCGGTAAATCGAATGGTTTGATTAATGGCGCCATCAAAATGTCTTCACATCATTCTGGTGTGAATGTCGATAGAAAAGTTGAAGAAAATGGGTCAGAGCTCAGAGAAACAAACGTCAAGGACGATCACTCTACTGGAGACATTGGTAACATTGACAGTCTCAGAGATCTAGATAAAGGGAGAGAACATGCTCATTCTCGCAAAGTCCGGTCATTAGGCTCAGTTCAGGGAAGTGATAAATTGTTGGCCACCTCGAATCGAAAACAAAAACAGAAAGATGTCAAGAAAAGTAAGTATTTTATTGTGGAGGGTACCGTGTTTTAGCTTGCTTATTTACTATTGTCTCAATATATTAGAGTGGGTTTAGTAATGTGGATATTGTAGTGTGGATATTGTAGTGTGGATATTGTAGTGTGGATTATTGTAGTGTGGTATTGTAGTGTGGATTATTGTAGTGTGGATATTGTAGTGTGAATATTGTAGTGTGAATATTGTAGTGTGGATTATTGTAGTGTGGATTATTGTAGTGTGGATATTGTAGTGTGAATATTGTAGTGTGGATATTGTAGTGTGGATTATTGTAGTGTGGATTATTGTAGTGTGGATATTGTAGTATGGATTATTATAGTGTGGATTATTGTAGTGTGGATATTGTAGTGCGGATATTGTAGTGTGGATATTGTGAGCTATCAACTGTTAACATGGGATTGAAAATTGTTTACTGTTCGGAGATCGACTGTTGGTACAAAGTTATTGGAGGCTTGCAAGCTATGCTAGGGGAGCCTATAGCTCAGTGGTTAGTGAACTGGACTACAAAGGACAAGAGGTTCGATCCCAAACGACGGCTTCCAGGTTCACCCATCCTTTAATTGGTACCGGATTTTTTTCTGGGAATGTAAAGCGGCAGGGGCGTAATACCTAACCAAATTACCCCAAAAATCATGTGCCGAAGGTCTGTAAAATGTATGGTCACTAACACCATATTCACTATACGCCACTTGGCGTGACGGGGGCACTTGACTTTCTACAAGCTATGCTAACTACAGGAACACAATCGTAAAATGTATGGTCACTAACACCATATTCCCTATACGCCACTTGGCGTGACGGGGTACTTTACTTTCTACAAGCTATGCTAACTGCAGGAACACAATCGTAAATTGTATGGTCACTAACACCATATTCCCTATACGCCACTTGGCATGACGGGGGCACTTGACTTTCTACAAGCTATGCTAACTACAGGAACACAATCGTAAAATGATTGTAGTTATTTCTTTCCTCCCACGTTTGTCAATGGAATGGTAATATAATTTGCTGTTGTGGAACAAGCATATGTCAATAGATGACTGAAAGAAAGTTCATCTGTGCAAAATGGAACCAATCCTGACCTATGGAAGTGAATCATTGACAGTAAATAAACAAATGGCAAGACGATTAGAGGCCACAGAGATGTGATTTCTCAGAATAATGTTGAAAGTTCCATGGATAGCTAAAAAGACCAATGAGGACATTCTCAAAGTGGCCAACACAAAAATAGAGCTCCTAAAAACCATCAGAAAGAAATAATCAACATTTTTCGAACACATCATGAGAAGAGCAACGTTGGGATACTTGGTTACAAATCGCAAAAGACAGGGAAAGAGAAATCGCGGACGACAAAGAGAGAAGATATTATTTAGTGTGGTGTCATGTCATGAAAAACAGTCAACAACAGAATTGATGCGATGCACTGTGGATAAAAGATTGTTTGTCGCCTACGCCAACCGGTATAGCACTTGATGATGATAACAGTGTTAGCAAGAGATGTACTAAACATTTTGGAAGATCATTGGTGGCGCTCCGAGGACATGACGAGCCCTTGGCAACTGTCCGAGTTGACGGTATCTTTAGCCAGCCCTGGTGAGGCACTAAGATGCAGCTTATTTAGTCCAAGTCAAAATCTATCTATTGACCTTTCGAGCCGTAACCGGCCCATAGGGCGTAGACCAAGATACACCTTCTTCTATATGAATTTGTGTTCTATTGGTCGTTTCAAATCTAAATGTTCACGATTAACATGAAATATCTCCTCTTTCCCTGCACTTACAAACTTGATTTTTTGCATCTGGCCTTGTTTTTCCAAGGTCCCACCGATTTCACAAAATTTAATGATGTAGGAAGTATGCTTCATCATGAAGCAGCACTTTCCTTTGATCTCAGTGAATTTACGGATCTTTTTGCTCCTGGAGAAAATAATTTACCGTACATTAATGGAAATCAGCTTCTCGACATAGGCGTCTCTACACAACTTGAAAGTTGGAGGCGTTTATCAACTGTTTACTTTCTATTGTTTACTTTCTTTAAAATACTATGAGAATGTCAATGTTATAGCCTTTACAGACGGTCTAAAACAAATCAGCGTATAAACAGTTCCATTAATGAAAACTATTTAAACAATATACAACAAAGAATACATTTTAAAAAATTAATTATCCGTTGCGAGCGATAACGAGCATGACATATCAAGCAAAGTTATTGTTTATGGGTACGCATGTGACTAAAGAGTCCGATGTAAGCACGGGATCCTCTTCACTGTAAAGAGCTACATTGTTCGTTTTATGTCTTTCCATGTGACTTTCATTATTTTACGTAAACAAGACATATGAAAGTGATTTAGTTTCTTTGCATGCCTGCAGTACACATATCAAGAATCTTTACATTTTCAAAACGTTATCAACTTTAGCTAAAGATTGATCATGCGGACATATAAAAACGTCCATTATTATTTCATTTATTCTGAATCAGAGGAGTCTAACATATTGATTACTAATCTGGGCTGAACGAACGATAGTCCATCTTTTTTCCAATAGTCATTTTCTTCTTTTAAGACATGATCTTCACATTTGCACCAAAAATCTTTGTCAATCTGTGATAGAGCAGCATATGTCAGTCCTTTTATATCGCATAGTTTAAAACTTGTATTCTCAGCTGCCACCTGCCCTTTAATTTTTGCCCAAACGAGTTCAATGGGGTTTAATTGTGGATGATAAGGGGGCAGTCTCAAGCACGTATGACCATGCTGTTGAATGATTTTGTCTATTTGGAATACTTTGGTCTTTTGCGATTTCTTAACAAGTGACAGTAATTCAGGTTTCAAAAATCCCTCGTTAAATGGAATTCCTTCCTTTCTTAGCCAAATCTTTATAACATCTTTTGTACTGGTAGATGTAGGAATTTTGTCTTCTTCTGCCACAGCGTTGTGGTACGACGCGTTGTCCATTACCAGACAGGATGGTCTGTCTAGAATTGGAAGAAGAGTATTTTCAATCCACTCTCTAAATATATGGCCATTCATCTCGGTGTGATAGTCCCTGTTGTCAGTATAATTAGAGGTGAATATAAGTTCTGCATTTTTCACCAACCCTTCTTTTCGGCTGCCTGCATGTGCCATTATAATACGCTGTCCTTTTCCAGTGGGTACACATCTTTTAATACTTCCATCTGATAACTGCCATTCCTTTGCACTTGTGTGGTGAGAATTTATCCAAGATTCATCTAGAAATACAATATCATAACCTTGGTTACGCATTTCCCGTACTTCACGTAAATATTTACTCCTCATAGAAACTAAGTGCGGCTTCTCGCAGATGACATTTCTACCACTATCGTACTTTCTAAACGTAAAACCGATGCTTCTAACAGTTCTCCATAATGTTGTTTTCGACACAACAATGTCATTTTCTGCTCTCAGTCGAATTTTCAGTTTTCTTAAAGTCACAGTTTCTTTGGAATCGAACATTTTACAAATTGCTCTTCTAATCACTTCCTTGTCAAAACTATCTACTACTTTCTTTCTTCCTAGCGTCCTAGTCTTGATTGAACTGGACACTCCGTTAGCTTTAAGCACTTGTTTGAAAAAGCGTTTGCTTATACCCAATGCGTGAATAGTTCTCTTTTCTGGCTTTGAGATGCTTCGATACAGTTTTCCACGCTTAGCTTCTATGCAAAAATATTTATACACCTTTATTGCCACTGATTGCAATGTAAGGAACTTTACTTTTATACCCATTGACTAACAGATCACAAATTTAACGAAATTACCCAATAATTAGGATACGCCGTTGCACATAAATCACAACAAAACGACAGGAAATGGGATGCACCGGATATAAAATTATAACTATGACGCGTTTTATGTGTTTTTTAGTGCTTAAAACAGGGAAATTGGCGCGCATTACGTTCAAGATGACAAGTCCGTGGGTGCTCACTCATATGAAGCGGTAATTCCTCCAAATATATGGTTTGACCAAAATGCCTTAAATTTGTATACTTCAAATAAA
>JAVIAB010000108.1:69952794-70079957 GCA_032433765.1 Megaustenia siamemsis
ACGTTTTGAAAATGTAAAGATTCTTGATATGTGTACTGCAGGCATGCAAAGAAACTAAATCACTTTCATATGTCTTGTTTACGTAAAATAATGAAAGTCACATGGAAAGACATAAAACGAACAATGTAGCTCTTTACAGTGAAGAGGATCCCGTGCTTACATCGGACTCTTTAGTCACATGCGTACCCATAAACAATAACTTTGCTTGATATGTCATGCTCGTTATCGCTCGCAACGGATAATTAATTTTTTAAAATGTATTCTTTGTTGTATATTGTTTAAATAGTTTTCATTAATGGAACTGTTTATACGCTGATTTGTTTTAGACCGTCTGTAAAGGCTATAACATTGACATTCTCATAGTATTTTAAAGAAAGTAAACAATAGAAAGTAAACAGTTGATAAACGCCTCCAACTTTCAAGTTGTGTAGAGACGCCTATGTCGAGAAGCTGATTTCCATTAATGTACGGTAAATTATTTTCTCCAGGAGCAAAAAGATCCGTAAATTCACTGAGATCAAAGGAAAGTGCTGCTTCATGATGAAGCATACTTCCTACATCATTAAATTTTGTGAAATCGGTGGGACCTTGGAAAAACAAGGCCAGATGCAAAAAATCAAGTTTGTAAGTGCAGGGAAAGAGGAGATATTTCATGTTAATCGTGAACATTTAGATTTGAAACGACCAATAGTCCAGAGAAAGCCATGGAGAGGAATTCGAACTTATGTCGGAGGAAAGATCTTAAAATAAGTACTTGGAATGTTAGGACTCTATATATATCAAGAAGGGAAATCAACAACATTACAGGACAGTTATGAGAGAAGAGATTTGAGCGTCACAGTAGAGTGTCAAAAGTGCGTCATCATAGTATTATAGCATAGCGACCTGATAATATTTGCCATATTCATCATCATGGGCCATACCGGTTGATGTATGCGATCATGTCCTCCCACAACGCATCGTATCAATTCTGTTGTTGACATGTTCCGCACCATGACACCAAGCTATCTATAGTTATAGTATCTTCTCTCTTTGTCGTCCGTGATCTATCTTTCCCTGTATTTTGCCAGTTGTAACTAAGTATTTCAACTTTCCTCTTCTCGTGATGTGCCCAAAAAATGTAGGTTGTTTCTTTTTGATGTTTTTAGGAGCTCCCTTTTTGTGTTGACTTCTTTTAAGAATTTCCTCGTTGGTCTTTTCAGTGTCCAACGAACTATCAACATTCTTTTGAGAAATCCCATCTCCGTGGCTTCTAATCGTCTTCTATTTGTTTGTCTACTGTCCATGATTGGCTTCCATAGGTCAGAATTAGCCCTATATAGCACCGATGAACTCTCTTTCTCACTTCTCTTGACACAGACTTGTTGCATAAGACGTTTTTTATTTTCTTAAATGTTATTTTGGTTTGAGCTATGCTAATTGTTATTCTGTGGTGCATCTTCCATCTGATGTTATTATTGCGCCCAAATATGTGACGCATTGCACTTGTTTCAGATTTGTCCTGTTTATTTGTATGCTCCATGATGGTGATGATTATTGGCCATATTTTGAGTGCACATAACAACATTGCTATTGAGTATAATTTGTAGTGAATTGTTCTGGATAGGCAATTTGAGTCGGTAGATCCCGAAGGAGGCAAAGCCCATGGTTCTGAGTCGGAAACAACACAGCCAAAAATGAGTTTTGAAGCCGAACAGTAGAAAATAGTGGAGCCAGAAGTTTTGTTGGTCGAACAGTAGAAAATAGTGGAGCCAGAAGTTTGTTGATCGAACAGTAGAAAATAGTGGAGCCATGAGTTTTGTTGGTCGAACAGTAGAAAATAGAGGAGCCAGAAGTTTTGTTGGTCGAACAGTAGAAAATAGTGGAGCCAGGAGTTTTGTTGGTCGAACAGTAGAAAATAGAGGAGCCAGAAGTTTTGTTGGTCGAACAGTAGAAAATAGTGGAGCCAGAAGTTGTGTTGGTCGAACAGTAGAAAATAGTGGAGCCAGAAGTTTTGTTGGTCGAACAGTAGAAAATAGAGGAGCCAGAAGTTGTGTTGGTCGAACAGTAGAAAATAGAGGAGCCAGAAGTTTTGTTGGTCGAACAGTAGAAAATAGTGGAGCCAGAAGTTTTATTGGTCGAACAGTAGAAAATAGTGGGGCCAGAAGTTTTGTTGGTCGAACAGTAGAAAATAGAGGAGCCAGAAGTTTTGCTGGTCGAACAGTAGAAAATAGTGGAGCCAGAAGTTTTGTTGGTCGAACAGTAGAAAATAGTGGAGCCAGAAGTTGTGTTGGTCGAACAGTAGAAAATAGTGGAGCCAGAAGTTGTGTTGGTCGAACAGTAAAAAATAGTGGAGCCAGAAGTTGTGTTGGTCGAACAGTAGAAAATAGTGGAGCCAGAAGTTGTGTTGGTCGAACAGTAGAAAATAGAGGAGCCAGAAGTTTTGCTGGTCGAACAGTAGAAAATAGAGAAGCCAGAAGTTTTGTTGGTCGAACAGTAGAAAATAGTGGAGCCAGAAGTTTTGTTGGTCGAACAGTAGAAAATAGTGGAGCCAGAAGTTGTGTTGGTCGAACAGTAGAAAATAGTGGAGCCAGAAGTTGTGTTGGTCGAACAGTAGAAAATAGTGGAGCCAGAAGTTGTGTTGGTCGAACAGTAGAAAATAGTGGAGCCAGAAGTTGTGTTGGTCGAACAGTAGAAAATAGTGGAGCCAGAAGTTGTGTTGGTCGAACAGTAGAAAATAGTGGAGCCAGAAGTTTTGTTGGTCGAACAGTAGAAAATAGAGGAGCCAGAAGTTGTGTTGGTCGAACAGTAGAAAATAAAGGAGCCACTGTGACAGTTTT
This sequence comes from Megaustenia siamemsis, assembly GCA_032433765.1. Taxonomy (NCBI): domain Eukaryota; kingdom Metazoa; phylum Mollusca; class Gastropoda; order Stylommatophora; family Ariophantidae; genus Megaustenia; species Megaustenia siamemsis. Next base: position 69,955,614 of record JAVIAB010000108.1, read on the forward strand.
GAAGTCAGTAAGGAGAGGAGAAAAACAGATCCATCAAGTCGAAAACAGATGTCTCTCCCTGCAGTTTACTGGTATCTAAAATTGTCCCTGCTTCTCAATGATAGATTAATGGATCAAGTCGAGGTTATAGTGCCAGGATGTCCCATTCAATTTGAAATTCCCAAACAAAACTATTATCAAAAGCTGTGTCCCATGGGTCAGTAATGTTGTTTAAAAATTTACTAGAGTTAGGAAGTCACCCCGGTATACCTGATAAACAATAATGATAATTATTATTATTATTAAAATGATCGGGGATAAATGTCCACGGATAAATTCGAAATAAAATGAGTACGTAATCAAAGCTGGAGAGCTGTAAAAAAATATATATATATATAGTTTTGTCTATAGTTTTGGTTACAACAGTGTTCTCCTCAGGCAGAGGCGTAGAGCGGACTGTCAACGCATGGGGCAAGATAAATACAGGGTGCCCACAAAAACAGCCCTTGATTTCACGTGGTTATAAAATAAAAATTAAAAAAACAACTAATTTTGAATATTCTTAAACAGCGGTGGCTACAGTTATATTAGCTTATAATGTATCGTGTGGTATCAGTTGGTATCACACACACACACACACACCGCACACACACACACACTCTCTCTCTCTCTCTCTCTCTCTCTCTCGTTCTCTCTATTTCCGCCACAGTCGTTACTCAGCAAACATGGATGAGATAATCCAGCCGAACCAAACTCTCTGCTGCATATCCGGTATGATCAAGTTTAGAATTTCAGTGACAAGCTCCTACAGATAATGAAGAGTTTGCTGCCGGTAATGGAGGCACATACACCACGTCCTTCAGGTGCCCCAAACAGAAGAAGCCACAAACATGTCCAGAGATCTTGGGAGCCATTTACAGAACGCCTGGTCATTTTGTCCAGACCAGCGCGGTGACTCTTCTGTTTGGGAGGTGCTCGTTGAGAAATTTGCGGAGATTATCTTGGAAAGGAAAGAAAATTGTTGAGTTAAAATATCTGTGGGGAATGTTAAAATATCTGCGGGGAATGTTAACATATCTGCGGTGACCAGCGGGGATTGTTAACATATCTGCGGGGAATGTTAACATATCTGCGGGGAATGTTAATATATCTGCGGGGAATGTTAACATATCTGCGGTGACCAGCGGGGATTGTTAACATATCTGCGGGGAATGTTAACATATCTGCGGGAATGTTGACATATCTGCGGGGAATGTTAACATATCTGCGGTGACCAGCGGGGATTGTTAACATATTTGCGGGGAATGTTAACATATCTGCGGGGAATGTTAACATATCTGCGGGGAATGTTAATATATCTGCGGGGAATGTTAACATATCTGCGGTGACCAGCGGGGATTGTTAACATATCTGCGGGGAATGTTAACATATCTGCAGGGAATGTTGACATATCTGCGGGGAATGTTAACATATCTGCGGTTACCAGCGGTGAATGCTAATATATCTACGGTCACCAGCTGGAATGTTAACATATCTGCGGTCACAAGCAGGGAATGTTAAAATATCTGCGGCAACTAAAGGGGAATATTAACATATATGCGGTCACCAGCGGGGAATGTCAACATATCTGTGGTCACCAGCGGAGAATGTTAACATATATGCGGTCACCAGCGGGGAATGTTAACATATCTGCGGTCACCAGCGGGGAATGTTAACATATCTGCGGTCACCAGCGGGGAATGTTAACATATCTGCGGTCACCAGCGGGGAATATTCAGAAAAGGCAACGGAGGCCACGACTCCTCAAATATGTTATGAGAATACATAACACAATCACATAACACAATCACATAACACAATCACATAACACAATCACATTCCAGCTCAATGAGTTAAATGGCAGTGTACAACCAGCCACCGTAGGAGGTTGCTTAGTTGGACGTGTGTTCTAGCGCAGGTTTCTCGTGGCAAGGCGCTGTATCGAGGATTACGGGTTCGATCCTGTTTAAGGCTGTCTATTATTTTTTATTGTTTGTTCTATTGTTGATTGTTTGTGAATTTCTCTTTCCCTGAAATGATTCGCTGCCTTATCGCCTCGGAAGTTTCCCTACAAAATAAAATTCATTTAATATTATTTGTCTCCACCGTATTCCCTAGTATAGCTGTGAGATAATTCAAATAACACAAGCCGTTATTAATAAATAGGCTTCAATGTCTATGGAGATCAAACCTACTACAACCGTACAACGGCATCTATCGACTGTGCAATGTGTATGGGAACTAGGTGGGGCATTTCTGCTATCAACTCCCCATTGCCATGGCAACAGACGAACGAGTAATGAGATTCTTACAGGAGAAACAAAATAGAACAACCGCCTTTGGCTCTACTTTTTTAAAATAGAAAGATAAATCGTCATTAATGTGCTATATCGTCTTTATGGTGCTATATTGTCTTTATGGTGCTATATCGTCACTATGGTGCTATATCGTCTTTATGGTGCTATATCGTCACTATGGTACTCTATCGTCATTATGATGCTATAACGTCATTAGTGTGCAATGTCATCGTTATGGTTCTGTATCATCATTATTGTGCTATATCGTCATTATGTTGCTATATCGTCATTATGGTGGTGTATCGTCATAATGTTGCTATATCGTCATTATGGTGGTGTATCGTCATTATGTTGCTATATCGTCATAATTCTGCTATATCGTCATTATTGTGCTATATCGTCATTATGGTGGTGTATCGTCATAATGTTGCTATATCGTCATTATGGTGGTGTATCGTCATTATTGTGCTATATCATCATTATGGTACTATATCGTCATTATTGTGCTATATCATCATTATGGTACTATATCGTCATTATTGTGCTATATCATCATTATGGTACTATATCGTCATTATTGTGCTATATCATCATTATGGTACTATATCGTCATTATTGTGCTATATCGTCATTGTGGTGTATCGTCATAATGTTGCTATATCGGCATTATTGTGCTATATCGTCATTGTGGTGTATCGTCATAATGTTGCTATATCGGCATTATTGTGCTATATCGTCATTGTGGTGTATCGTCATAATGTTGCTATATCGGCATTATTGTGCTATATCGTCATTATGGTGGTGTATCATCATTATTTTGCTATATCGTCATTATGCTGCTATATCGTCATTATGGTGCTATATCGTCATTGTGGTGCTATACCGTCATTATTGTGCTGTATCGTCATTATGGTGTTATATCTTCATTACGTTGCTATATCGTCATTATGGTGGTGTTTCGTCATTATGGTGGTGTATCATCATTATTGTGCTATATCGTCATTATGGTGGTGTATCATCATTATTGTGCTATATCGTCATTATGGTGGTGTATCATCATTATTGTGCTATATCGTCATTACGGTGGTGTTTCGTCATTATGGTGCTATACCGTCATTATTGTGCTGTATCGTCATTATGGTGCTATACCGTCATTATTGTGCTGTATCGTCATTATGGTGCTATATCGTCATTACGGTTGTGTTTCGTCATTATGGTGCTATATCGTCATTATTGTTTAAAAACGACATAATTTGAGGTAAAGACAATGAATGTAAATTTCTTGGGTACAGTCATTGCCAGACATTACAGCGTATTTTCTTATCTGTTTTAGTCCAACTCCCAGACATCGGTACAATAATTGTCAGACATTATAGTGTACTTTCTTATCTGTTTTAGTCCAACTCCCAGACATCGGTACAATAATTGTCAGACATTACAGTGTACTTTCTTATCTGTTTTAGTCCAACTCCCAGACATCGGTACAATAATTGTCAGACATTACAGTGTATTTTCTTATCTGTTTTAGTCCAACTCCCAGACATCGGTACAATAATTGTCAGACATTACAGTTTATTTTCTTATCTGTTTTAGTCCAACTCCCAGACATCGGTACAATAATTGTCAGACATTACAGTGTACTTTCTTATCTGTTTTAGTCCAACTCCCAGACATCGGTACAATAATTGTCAGACATTACAGTTTATTTTCTTATCTGTTTTAGTCCAACTCCCAGACATCGGTACAATAATTGTCAGACATTACAGTGTACTTTCTTATCTTTTTCAGTCCAGCTCTGAGATGTTTGAAGCACGTTTCTTCGAGATATTTCCTTATTCGAAGCATTTCATTGACAAAGGTAAAGTACTTGTAACATCTCACGTATCACACGCAGTACATACCATTGGAAGATGTACAACAGAGGTGAGATGTAGAATGGCTCAGGCAAAAGCAGTTTTCCAAAAATGAGGAAGATACTATGCAATCCATTTTTTACAGTAATAACAAGAAAATGAGTTCTTAAATGTTATGTAGAGCCAGTCTTAACATATGGATGTGAATAATGGACAATAGGACAACAGACAAGAAAATCATTGGAGTCTGTAGAAATGTGGTTTAACAGAAGAATGTTGAGAATACCATGGACAGCTAAGAAGAGTAATGAAAACGTTCTGAAAGAGGCCAAAGCAAAAAGAGAGATAATTTCCAATATTAGGAAGAAACAATCATCATTTTTTTGTTTGCCTTGTAATGAGAAAAGAACAGGTGGAATATATTGTAACAAGTGAGAAAATTGAGGGATACAGAGATAGAAGGAAGCAAAGGGAAAAGATACCAGGCAGCTTAAGAGAATGGCTTGGCAGAAGGTCAACAACAGAAATGATAAATAACTGTCGAGATCGAAAGTTGTGGAGAGACATGATCACCTACGTCAGCAGGCACGGTACTCGTTGATGACATACCATTTTTGATCATAAGACTCTAACTAACGCCCTAAAAAGCACACAAACTCTTAGAAACAGAAAAGTTGTATAAGTCCAGGGAACTCAAAGGTTTGAAAATCCTTGATAATCAATATTCATTACTTTATAATGAGATCGGGAACTTTACGTTTTAGAAAATTGAAGGCAAGTTGCATTTCTGATTTGTCTTTGTGGGACAGATGTCAACAGCTGTTATATCAGCATATGTGTGTAAAGAGCACAACGTGATAATCAAACAATGTGATAAAACTGTTTTTGTGAGAAAATATCATTCAACTCATGTGCAATTAAAGCATAGAAATAAATTAATAGAAGGCCTCGGTAGCCTAGTTGGGAAAGCCACTCGACTGGACTACCGACGTTCGGACAACCCGTGTTCGATCCCCGCTGGGAGCAGTGAGAATTCTACTCGTGGTTGGAAAAACAAAATACCCCCACGGTCGACCCAGCCGTTGGCAGAAATGGGTACCAGGGTATTACCCTGGGAAGGTGAGGAATGTCGCTTCGCATCGTGAGTTTCGATGCTTGAGGCGACACTATACAGAATTCTCCGAACATTTCAGGATAGACGACCGAGCACATATGGGTGGAAACTCGTGTGCTAAGACGCCGGTTTAAGTCTCGTGCTTGACCTTGACCTAATAGAAGGCGCCTACATAACAACTTAAACGCTAGGTTCTGCGTCTTATCAAATCTACCGATTTACAAGATTGTAAAGGATAACGGTGTACAAGATTTAGCATTGGTAAACATTCATTAGACTAAGGTGGATGGGTCACGTAAAAACAATGACAAACAATCGTATTCCCAAACAAATAAGTGTATGGGAGACCAGTGCTGAGATATACGGATGTTTGCAGGGCTTCATTGTGGGAATTCTCTATCAATGAATGAAACAATGAGGATCTAGCTGCAGATCGTAGCACATGGAGAACAAAAATAAAAATAAAAACGGCACAGTAACATTCGAGGCATCGTCGATATCAAATTCAGAAGACAAAAGGAGGAGGAGAAATGAGACAATTCCAGGCACCACAAACACGCCTTGTTCATTCTGCGGTCGAATATGTCTGTCCAATATTGGCAGATTCAGCCACGAGAGAAGCTATTCAGTAAAACAGCATCCAACATAAGACATGAATATTTTTATTTTACGAAACTACAGACTTATCATGATTGTTTGCTACCAACCGTCTGTAAAGACTCCTAAAGGCCATATACACTCTACTACTAAAGCTAATCTGATCTAATAATTTGAGGGGAACAATGAAATAAATATTCGTGAGGGCCAGAAATACCAAGCTACTTTGTAGAGTTTCTCCTACTAGTCAAAGAACATTAATCTATAATGCATATGTTTTTTTTTTGTAAACTGCTCTATGTAAAATAGTTCTACCCTTTGTGTCAGAACACATCCATGTTTGTGCTTTTTTCCTAAACAAAATTGTACCTAAACTTTATCATATTTTGATCCAATAAAACTAGAACATGCCTTTATATCAGGTAGTTGAAGCTCTGGCCCACTGCCATTTGTGTTATCGTTGTCAACGACTATAAGATGAGAATGTGAGCAACCATAACATGAGAATGTCAGCGATCATAACATGAGAATGTCAACGATCATAACATGATAATGTCAACGACTATAACATGAGAATGTCAACGATCATAACATGAGAATGTCAACGACTATAACATGAGAATGTCAACGACCATAACATGAGAATGTCAACGACTATAACATGAGAATGTCAACGACCATAACATGAGAATATGAATGACCATAACATGAGAATGTCAACGACTATAATATGAGAATATGAATGACCATAACATGAGAATGTCAACGACTATAATATGAGAATGTGAACGACTATAACATGAGAATGTTAACGATCATAATATGAGGATGTCAACGATTATAATATGAGAATATGAATGACCATAACATGAGAATGTCAACGACTATAATATGAGAATGTCAACGATCATAACATGAGAATGTCAACGACCATAACTCGAGAATGTCAACGACCATAATATGAGAATGTCAACCGGTGGCAATTATAATTTTCATTAACAAAGTATGTATCTGAAACCATTGAAGTCCTAAAAGATAACATGAACGAGTTGAACTCGTCCCTGAGCGTTTCAGCTATTGAAAACAAATTTAAAAGGGCATGATGCAACTGCTTATTTTCAACTGTCACAGACTGTACTGAGCATGAACTTTGGAGACGAGACATTCGGAGCTGCAAAGATGGTTCAATCTTCATGCCACACTCACGTAAGTTCATTGTATAAACAGCACACACGTAAGTTCATTGTATAAACTACATACACGTAAGTTTATTGTATAAATCACACTCACGTAAGTGTATTGTATAAACCACACACTCGTAAGTATATTGTATAAACTACACACACGTAAGTTCATTGTATAAACTACATACACATAAGTTTATTGTATAAATCACACTCACGTAAGTGTATTGTATAAACCACACACTCGTAAGTATATTGTATAAACCACACACTCGTAAGTATATTGTATAAACTACATACACGTAAGTTTATTGTATAAACCACACACTCGTAAGTATATTGTATAAACTACACACACACGTAAGTGTATTGTATAAACTACACACACGTAAGTGTATTGTATAAACTACACACACATAAGTTCATTGTAAAACAAACATACTGATACCAAGAGCATAAAAAGAAGAAAATAGAAAGTAATGGAAACATTTCAGCAGCGCTGGATATTCAAGGGAGACAATGGAGGCCCTGGCCCCTCTAATATTTGATCAGAATACATAACACAACCCCATTCCAGCTCAATGAGTTCAATGTCAGTGTACAACCAGCCACCGTATTCCCTAGTATAGCCGTGATATAGTTCAATGTCAGTGTACAACCAGCCACCGTATTCCCTAGTATAGCCGTGATATAGTTCAATGTCAGTGTACAACCAGCCACCGTATTCCCTAGTATAGCCGTGATATAGTTCAATGTCAGTGTACAACCAGCCACCGTATTCCCTAGTATAACCGTGATATAGTTCAATGTCAGTGTACAACCAGCCACCGTATTCCCTAGTATAGCCGTGATATAGTTCAATGTCAGTGTACAACCAGCCACCGTATTCCCTAGTATAACCGTGATATAGTTCAATGTCAGTGTACAACCAGCCACCGTATTCCCTAGTATAGCCGTTATATAGTTCAATGTCAGTGTACAACCAGCCACCGTATTCCCTAGTATAACCGTTATATAGTTCAATGTCAGTGTACAACCAGCCACCCTATTCCCTAGTATAGCCGTGATATAGTTCAATGTCAGTGTACAACCAGCCACCGTATTCCCTAGTATAGCCGTGATATAGTTCAATGTCAGTGTACAACCAGCCACCGTATTCCCTAGTATAGCCGTGATATAGTTCAATGTCAGTGTACAACCAGCCACCGTATTCCCTAGTATAACCGTGATATAGTTCAATGTCAGTGTACAACCAGCCACCGTATTCCCTAGTATAACCGTTATATAGTTCAATGTCAGTGTACAATCAGCCACCGTATTCCCTAGTATAGCCGTGATATAGTTCAATGTCAGTGTACAACCAGCCATCGTATTCCCTAGTATAGCCGTGATATAGTTCAATGTCAGTGTACAACCAGCCACCGTATTCCCTAGTATAGCCGTGATATAGTTCAATGTCAGTGTACAACCAGCCACCGTATTCCCTAGTATAGCTGTGATATAGTTCAATGTCAGTGTACAACCAGCCACCGTATTCCCTAGTATAACCGTGATATAGTTCAATGTCAGTGTACAACCAGCCACCGTATTCCCTAGTATAGCCGTGATATAGTTCAATGTCAGTGTACAACCAGCCACCGTATTCCCTAGTATAACCGTGATATAGTTCAATGTCAGTGTACAACCAGCCACCGTATTCCCTAGTATAGCCGTTATATAGTTCAATGTCAGTGTACAACCAGCCACCGTATTCCCTAGTATAACCGTTATATAGTTCAATGTCAGTGTACAACCAGCCACCCTATTCCCTAGTATAGCCGTGATATAGTTCAATGTCAGTGTACAACCAGCCACCGTATTCCCTAGTATAGCCGTGATATAGTTCAATGTCAGTGTACAACCAGCCACCGTATTCCCTAGTATAGCCGTGATATAGTTCAATGTCAGTGTACAACCAGCCACCGTATTCCCTAGTATAACCGTGATATAGTTCAATGTCAGTGTACAACCAGCCACCGTATTCCCTAGTATAACCGTTATATAGTTCAATGTCAGTGTACAACCAGCCACCGTATTCCCTAGTATAGCCGTGATATAGTTCAATGTCAGTGTACAACCAGCCATCGTATTCCCTAGTATAACCGTGATATAGTTCAATGTCAGTGTACAACCAGCCATCGTATTCCCTAGTATAACCGTGATATAGTTCAATGTCAGTGTACAACCAGCCACCGTATTCCCTAGTATAGCCGTGATATAGTTCAATGTCAGTGTACAACTAGCCACCGTATTCCCTAGTATAGCCGTGATATAGTTCAATGTCAGTGTACAACCAGCCATCGTATTCCCTAGTATAACCGTTATATAGTTCAATGTCAGTGTACAACCAGCCACCGTATTCCCTAGTATAGCCGTGATATAGTTCAATGTCAGTGTACAACCAGCCACCGTATTCCCTAGTATAACCGTTATATAGTTCAATGTCAGTGTACAACCAGCCACCGTATTCCCTAGTATAGCCGTCATATAGTTCAATGTCAGTGTACAACCAGCCACCGTATTCCCTAGTATAGCCGTCATATAGTTCAATGTCAGTGTACAACCAGCCACCGTATTCCCTAGTATAGCCGTCATATAGTTCAATGTCAGTGTACAACCAGCCACCGTATTCCCTAGTATAGCCGCGATATAGTTCAAATAACTCAAGCCGTTACTAATAAATACACTTCAATGCCATTAGAGGTTAAACCTACTACAACCGTACAACGACATCTATCGAGCTTGCAATGTGTATTCGACCTTACATTGCTACTATGGTTGCTACCAGAATGTCCGTGCTGTGCTTCCATCCGTACGATATTATTTATGTTTTTTTAATAACACTGCCAACTTACAGGACACTGGCGTAATGTTTAAAAGTATTGTTATCATCATTTTTTTTTTACTCCCGTCACGCCAAGTGGCGTATAGGGAAATATGGTGTTAATGACCCTATATTTTACAGACCTTCAGCACATGATTTTTGGGGTAATATGGTCGGTATTACGCCCGTGCTGCTTTACTTTCCCAGAAAAAAATCCGGTACCCATTTAAGGCTGGGTGAACCCGGAAGCCGTCGGTTGGGATCGAACCCTACCCCTTGTCCTTTGTAGTCCAGTTCACTAACCACTGAGCTATCGCGGCTCCCTTTGTTATCACCACCATAATACCAATAATATTGATAACATGCTATATATATATATTGGGAGACAAACTGATATATCAGTGTAGATCAATCAAGATCATACACAGCGTTAATTAAGGACGATTATCGCTATTCTAGAATAACAGTCTCATCCACATGTTACGGACGATTATCGCTATTCTAGAATAACAGTCTCATCCACATGTTACGGACGATTATCGCTATTCTAGAATAACAGTCTCATCTACATGTTACGGACGATTATCGCTATTCTAGACTAACAGTCTCATCCACATGTTACGGACGATTATCGCTATTCTAGAATATCAGTCTCATCCACATGTTACGGACGATTATCGCTATTCTAGAATAACAGTCTCATCCACATGTACCGCAGATGCAGCTACTTCTGTTTGGAAGAAGCTGAGATGAACAAACCGGGGTAAGGTGTATGGAGTTGATGTGTTGTCCGGAATTCAGAATCTCCCTTCCGGTCTCGTTGATTCATTTCAAAGAACACGAGTGTGCTGTGCTTGTAGTTGTCTCCATAAAAGGTTACAACTGACTTACCCAAGTTTGTGTGTGTGTTCCGTTAATTTGATATCGGAGGAAGAAACATTTTTGCTATATATTCAAAGACCTAGTTTTCATGTATCAATATACATTTAATGTTGATTATTTCCATCGTGATGATTGTTGGAGTCATTTGTATTCTGTACAACCTCCTTCAGACACTGTGTTGCCCTTCTACGCCGGGGGCCTCGGTAGCCTAGTTGGGAAAACCACCCGACTGGACTACTGACGTTCGGACAACCCGTGTTCGATTCCCGCTGGGAGCAGTGTGAGTTGTACTCGTGGTTGGAAAAAAAAAACCCACGGTCGACCCAGCCGTTGGCAGAAATGGGTACCAGGGTATTACCCTGGGAAGATGAGGAATGTTACCTCGCATCTGAGTTTCGATGCTTGAGGCGACACTATACAGAAATCTCCGAACATTTCTGGATAGGTGGACGAGCACATATGGGTGGAAACTCGCGTGCTAAGACGCCGGTTCAAGTCTCGTACTTTACCTTTACCTTACCTTTACAACCTCCTGCAGACACGGTGTTGCCCTTCTACGTAGCTTCTAGTCAAACTGCCCAAAAAGACCCCAAGACAAGGATGTTGACACTGGATGAGAAGAAGCCTGGAGAATTTCACGTCAATATACCTGGAGAGTACCTTGTCCAGCTCAACGTAAGTTATCTACCCTCCATTGTTAATTAAACATGTACAGCAAACCAAATTAGCCTTATATATTTTACTTACTCTTTTAATGGAACCAGTTTCAATACAGTCAAGAATTCCCATATCCGTTCCATCACTTGTCACTTCTTCTTCTTCTTCTTTTCTCTTTTCACTGATACCTAAAAGGTGTCGTGGTTTATATCATTTGTCGTTCTTGTGCTGCTCGAATTGTCTGAATTAGTGATTTTCCTTTGTTGTTACATGTCTCTGTCACTGCATCTATCCATCTTCTTCTGGGTCTTCCTCTTGGTCTTTTTCCATGCATTCTCTAGAAGAACGCCCTTGATGGTGATTGGTGAGGATTCATTCTGACCAGGTGACCAAACCATTTAAGTTGTTGTTGTTCTATATATTCTTCGCAGGGTTTTGTTTTTCACTGCATTTCCTAAAATGCATCGGTAAATTTTCTTGACAGGGTCAGACCGTGCACGCCTTACCCGATAGCGCAGGGGACGATTCCAAACCACTTTAGTCGCCATATGTGTGGCAGGTACATTGGTTCTATTCTTTTCTCCCCTGACACGAGAAGTTTCATGTAATTTGGTACAACTACTTTTCCAATCAATATTTCATTTTAATAGAAGCTTCCCAAGTCCAGATGTGTAGAAAATGGACATTTGCTGCCAACTTAGTTTATAGATGAAACAGCATATCTCGGTACTTAATCTCACTCCTACTAAGTGATCCTTAATCCTACTAATTCCTACATTATCTGTACAAATGACATATGAGAACTTAACATATTTATTTTTGTATTCATGCAGCACAACTGTCAGCCTTATATACAAACTGGAACGTATGATTCTAGTGTTGCTTTCTAGACTTAACACTCGTTACATACAAATGGATGTTTGATCTCGTTCAGAATTATGGGATTCCAAACATTCTTGTAGCTTATTTTACTTTCACACGTACACACTTGTCGGTCAAACTTCCAAGCTCCAGTGTCTGCTTGTGGCACCATGGAGATGATGACGTGACAGCTAATGAAGGAAGACATCAATCATGGGCATCACGGGGGAAAAGCCTTGTTTGCTAGCAGCTTGATCACTTGCAGCTTGTTTATTTGCAGCTTGTTTACTTGCAGCTTATTTATTTACAGCTTATTTATTTGCAGCTTGTTTACTTGCAGCTTGTTTACTTGCAGCTTGTTTACTTGCAGCTTATTTATTTACAGCTTATTTATTTGCAGCTTGTTCACTTGCAGCTTATTTATTTGCAGCTTGTTTACTTGCAGCTTGTTTACTTGCAGCTTGTTTACTTGCAGCTTATTTATTTGCAGCTTGTTTACTTGCAGCTTGTTCACTTGCAGCTTATTTATTTGCAGCTTGTTTACTTGCAGCTTATTTATTTACAGCTTGTTTACTTGCAGCTTGTTTACTTCACGTCTCCGATGAGAGCTCACTTACACTCAAGGAAAACTTATGTTGACAAACAGCCAAGTTAACAATTAGAGCACAATTGATTCAGTTGAAAGATAGTAAACACTGACAAAGAAAAGAAAATGTTTAGAAACAATAACGAACATTTTGATCAAATTAAAGGAAACAACATAATCTGGTTAAATAAAACCAAGGGCATTGTCAAATGAAAATTAAGTAGGAACAACAAAAGCAATAGAGAGCATAAACGTAATTCTGATGTAGAACATTTCTAAAATAGCTGATCTAGTCTAGGCTCTCAAATGGCAGGTTGCTGTTTTTAATAGAATAGAAGAAAGCTGTGCTGAATGTCTCAATGTTCTGTTGAATGGTGTTGTTTCTTGTCTTCCATTAGTTGTATGTGTGCAATTTGTTTATAGTTCAGTAATGGGTGTTGATCTCATGTCACCAGATATAATTCTCATTGCTTGGTGTTGGTGTTGATCTCATGTCACCAGATATAATTCTCATTGCTTGGTGTTGATCTCATGTCACCAGATATAATTCTCATTGCTTGGTGTTGGTGTTGATCTCATGTCACCAGATATAATTCTCATTGCTTTGTGTTGGTGTTGATCTCATGTCACCAGATATAATTCTCATTGCTTGGTGCTAGTGTTGATCTCATGTCACCAGATATAATTCTCATTGCTTGGTGCTAGTGTTGATCTCATGTCACCAGATATAATTCTCATTGCTTGGTGTTGGTGTTGATCTCATGTCACCAGATATAATTCTCATTGCTTGGTGTTGGTGTTGATCTCATGTCACCAGATATAATTCTCATTGCTTGGTGCTAGTGTTGATCTCATGTTACCAGATATAATTCTCATTGCTTGGTGTTGGTGTTGATCTCATGTCACCAGATATAATTCTCATTGCTTGGTGCTAGTGTTGATCTCATGTCACCAGATATAATTCTCATTGCTTGGTGCTAGTGTTGATCTCATGTCACCAGATATAATTCTCATTGCTTGGTGTTGGTGTTGATCTCATGTCACCAGATATAATTCTCATTGCTTGGTGCTAGTGTTGATCTCATGTCACCAGATATAATTCTCATTGCTTGGTGCTGGTGTTGATCTCATGTCACCAGATATAATTCTCATTGCTTGATGTTGGTGTTGTTGTTGGTGTTGTGGTGTTGTTGGTGTTGGTGTTGTTGACCTTCGCAAAATGTGACTTTGTTGATGTTGTCCATGCTACAATACCATAATATAGAACTTGTCTCATTCTTCCCATGTACAACTTCTTTATCATATTCGTATCTATTCCCCAGTAATTTTGCTGTGTTCCTTGTTAGTAAAGCTGTCACCATACCTTGTAGGAGTGTACGTTACACCCCACCACTTGCTCTCTATTTCCCAAGTTGTGCCAGATTGATTCATTCTTGCTATCCTGGGCCTTGCTCTTTGTCTGGTTCCTTTTATTTGGGTTATCCATGTTGAATGATAATTAAGTATGATGTCCAAATACTTTGGCTTCCCATCCAGTTGTTTTAAACTATTCTTATTTAGCTATAGGTTTGCATATTATGTTTTGTTGAAAGGGAAAATACTTAGTGTGCTTATTTTTCTTCATTTACTTTAACTAGCCATTAAAGTGTCCACTTTTCCTGTGAGGATAGGGCCTGCTGCATCTCAATACTTGCTGGCGCGATGTGTTCTCCAGAGGTCCACAGAGCTATGTCACCGACAAATATGGAGTTGTGGATTCTTTCATGGATGCTCTCTGTAATGTTTTTTTTATGTTTAAAAGAAATAATGTTGGTGATAAAACTCATACATGGGAAACACTTTGCTACAAAGTTCTTGTTGTCTGTCCACTTACAAGTATATGTGCTCAGTGAACATTTGTGCAGTCTCCCACAGAAATGCTTACTTTATATCTTGACTTTTAATCCCTCTTTCCATAATTTATTAATTGCCTTTTGCAAATCTTCCAGACATCTAGAGTATGTTGTATTCTCTCCACTAAAACATCTATTTCCTGGCGTATGTAGATGATCTGGTCTTCAGAAGCCTCAAATCTGGAAAATATATAGAGAAGCCTCAAATCTGGAAAATATATAGAGTAGCCTCAAATCTGGAAAATATACAGAGTAGCCTCAAATCTGGAAAATATATAGAGTAGCCTCAAATCTGATAAAACTTGTGTGATTAAACTGTCAGGTTTTGTGGCATTTCACGACAGTGAAATGGCAGACATTATAGACAGACACAAGAGTAATGTTTTGCAGCCCTTTAACTGTTGATTATTGAAAATCAACATAACTGTCAGTGAGAATACTGTCTTGAGACTGCAATGATATGGGAACTACCTCAAGTGTAGGAGCAATATAAGGCAAAGGTAAGCTAAGTACGTGCACAACCAGTCAGTTATTAGAACCAATCATGTGTGCACAGCGTTTCATCTGCTATAAACAACTGAACTTTCTGTTTAGCTCTGTGAGATCTGTTTGTTTGTTTTTTTGCATTAATGAAACTTTGCTCACACATTTAAGAAAATATTGTTTTTCATTTTATAAAATAAATGTATCCATTTAAAGAAAAATATATTCTCATCAGATCACAATTGTGGAAAATTCTGGCCATGTTGAGAAACACTTCCTAGCTCTCTTCCAGAACAATCGGGACATGCTGGCTTGTTATCCGGGAGGGTTTTATGGAGCACACCTAAACCATGGCATTGGCACCAAGCACAAGATATGTAACATTATTGGTAAGTATGCCAAGTGCCCACTCTACAGAAGACCTGTCAAAATGTACAAATGAGCAAAGATTTTTTTTTTTTAAACATGATTAAACTGCTAACATTAGTAAGTATACAAGTGTCCAATCTATAAAAGACGTCAACATTACAGTTATATATCGGTTTAAGGAAATCAAGAAATTGCTTTAATAAAGGTCAAGGTATATAAAGCAACGAATCAATTAAGAGGAAGAGATATGTTTACAGCACTCGGAAAAAATGGCAAATAATCAATCACAGAAAAAAAAAACAAAGAACAATATATGGTGCGAAACAGGATCGTATCCGTACACCTTGGAACAGCGCCTTGCCACGAAAAGCCAAACGCCAGGGAACACTGCCAACTCAGGTAACTGCTTCTTCTACTTCTGCGATCATGGCTCATTCAGACTAGGATTCCGGACTCTCACATATAGGTAGTTGTCTGTTTAAGTGATTCGGTTGCCCCGTATTACTCAGTTAACTAAGAATTTACTATCGTTGGCGATATCTTTCACGCAGGTGTTCTCGTGACTATAGCAAAGGGCTGCGATCACAACGATGGCTAATTTTTCCTTAATCTAATGAGAGGAACATAAATATTGTTATATTCTTTGGTGTGACGTGGAATGTTTACAGATGTGACTTGCTACTTTGAGAATAGATATACAAGAAATAAAGAGCGGGGGGAAAGGCCATGGGCTTCAATGTTAGATCCTGTTTGTTTATTAGGTGAGGTTATTAATCAGGGCTCATCAACACGGAGCTGCAGAGACTATATGTTGATATCGCAGCCCTTGAGGAAACAAGGCTTGCAGATTGTGGTTTAGTCAGGGGAAAAAAATTACACCATTTTCTGGCAGGGGCTAAAACCTGAGCAGCCTCACCTACATGGAGTGAGTTTTGCTGTGTATAATAAGCTCAGTCATTCCATAATCACTCCTAATGGTACATCAGAACACATAATAAGCTCAGTCATTCCATAATCACTCCTAATGGTACATCAGAACACATAATAAGCTCAGTCATTCCATAATCACTCCTAATGGTACATCAGAACACATAATAAGCTCAGTCATTCCATAATCACTCCTAATGGTACATCAGAACACATAATAAGCTCATACATTCCATAATCACTCCTAATGGTACATCAGAACACATAATAAGCTCATGCATTCCATAATCACTCCTAATGGTACATCAGAACACATAATAAGCTCAGTCATTCCATAATCACTCCTAATGGTACATCAGAACACATAAGCTCAGTCATTCCATAATCACTCCTAATGTTACATCAGAACACATAATAACACCAAAGATCCACAAAAGCTGGACCAATCAATGTCATCAGCGTCATGGATCAAACTTGGGCAGCAACCCCAGAAGATAAAGATCAAATGTATGACTTTTTTGTGTGAATTCTCTGTCAGTGAAAGAAACTGGGAGATTCTGGCTGCATATCGTAGCACATGGAGAACAAAAATATTATTTTTAAAAATCGGCATAACGTTCAGGGCAGCATTGATATCCAATTCAGCAGACAAGAGGCGCAGGAGAAATGAGACGAGGCCAGGCACCACAAATACATCTTGTTCACTCTGTGGAATCTGTCTATCCAATATTGGCAGATGCGGTCATGGGAATGCTATTCAGCAAAACAGCATCCAGCATAATACACTATTACCAAACCACTGACTTTTCATGATTGCTTGCTACCAACAGTCAAATGTCTTATTACTAACAAGAACGAAAAGAACAATAACGTTAGACTGTCTAATTCAATGAAGATTGAATTGTCCTTTCTGGTTTTGCATTCCTTCATCTTATGAGAAGGTGATAATTTATGCCTTCAGTTAGATGACACAATTAGCACTTAAACATTTCTCTTCAACTGGCACGGACGCTTCAGCAATTATGGATTTTTATTCGTTTGTAGCGATACCAGGGCCTTCCATAACCAAAACATCTTTCATATTTCTTTAGTTATCCTAATTACACTTCTCTTGTTTGTTTTAATCTACATTGCAAACAGTATGAATTTATTGTAAATCAAAGATAAATGTTATTATTACCTTTCCTCAATTTATTGTAAATCAAAGATAAATGTAATTATTATCTTTCCTCGACTGATTGTAAATCAAAGACAAAATGTAATTATTATCTTTCCTCGATTGATTGTAAATCAAAGACAAAATGTAATTATTATCTTTCCTCGATTGATTGTAAATCAAAGACAAAATGTAATTATTATCTTTCCTCGACTGATTGTAAATCAAAGACAAAATGTAATTATTATCTTTCCTCGACTGATTGTAAATCAAAGACAAAATGTAATTATTATCTTTCCTTGACTGATTGTAAATCGAAGACAAAATGTAATTATTATCTTTCCTCGACTGATTGTAAATCGAAGACAAAATGTAATTATTATCTTTCCTCGACTGATTGTAAATCGAAGACAAAATGTAATTATTATCTTTCCTCGACTGATTGTAAATCGAAGACAAAATGTAATTATTATCTTTCCTCGACTGATTGTAAATCGAAGACAAAATGTAATTATTATCTTTCCTCGACTGATTGTAAATCGAAGACAAAATGTAATTATTATCTTTCCTCGACTGATTGTAAATCGAAGACAAAATGTAATTATTATCTTTCCTCGACTGATTGTAAATCGAAGACAAAATGTAATTATTATCTTTCCTCGACTGATTGTAAATCGAAGACAAAATGTAATTATTATCTTTCCTCGACTGATTGTAAATCGAAGACAAAATGTAATTATTATCTTTCCTCGACTGATTGTAAATCGAAGACAAAATGTAATTATTATCTTTCCTCGACTGATTGTAAATCGAAGACAAAATGTAATTATTATCTTTCCTCGACTGATTGTAAATCGAAGACAAAATGTAATTATTATCTTTCCTCGACTGATTGTAAATCGAAGACAAAATGTAATTATTATCTTCCTCGACTGATTGTAAATCAAAGACAAAATGTAATTATTATCTTTCCTCGACTGATTGTAAATCAAAGATAAAATGTTATTTTTATCTTTCCTCAATTGATTGTAAATCAAAGACAAAATGTAATTATTATCTTTCCTCAATTGATTGTAAATCAAAGATAAAATGTAATTATTATCTTTCCTCAATTGATTGTAAATCAAAGATAAAATGTAATTATTATCTTTCCTCAATTGATTGTAAATCAAAGATAAAATGTAATTATTATCTTTCCCCAGTTGATTGTAAATCAAAGATAAATGTAATTATTATCTTTCCCAATTGATTGTAAATCAAAGATAAATGTTATTATTATCTTTCCTCAATTGATTGTAAATGAAAGATAAATGTTATTATTATCTTTCCTCAATTGATTGTAAATCAAAGATAAATGTTATTATTATTTTTCCTCAATTGATTGTACATGTTTTCAGGATTGTTGACGCTAGAGTGGAACGACGTGCTGGACATACGGACAATGGCAGCAAACATGACAATCAGGTTGCAAGCGAACCGAAATACTCAGTTTAGAGTTGTGCTTTTGAATAAACTAAAGTGAAAGCATTCAAGTGCATCAGAACATGTCCACACAGAAAACATTCTAAATCCACATTGTGGCTCACAAGTGAAGTTTTTCAGTTTTTAATTAAACATTTTTGTACAAACTAATGTGTTCACTTTGTCAAATAAATTATTATAAAATTGTTTTATTAAAAATATGTCCTGGTTTAATTTCGTTTGCAGCCTGGGGCGTATGGGTTAGTCTTGTCAGAACCTTGTCTAATAATAATAAATTGTGGATATTGTCAGAACTATTAATACCATCGTCTTTGTTATTGCAACAACCTTGTAGTTCCTTTGTTTTGAGTTTTTCTTTTTCTAATATTCTCTACTTCTCTACATTTAGTCTTTCCACCTATCGCTGGGTCTTCCATGTCTTTCCACCTATCATTGGGTCTTCCATGTCTTTCCACCTATCGCTGGGTCTTCCATGTCTTTCCACCTATCATTGGGTCTTCCATGTCTTTCCACCTATCACTGGGTCTTCCATGTCTTTCCACCTATCATTGGGTCTTCCATGTCTTTCCACCTATCACTGGGTCTTCCATGTCTTTCCCCTATCACTGGGTCTTCAAGTCGTTCCCCTATCACTGGGTCTTCCATGTCTTTCCCCTATCATTGGGTCTTCAAGTCGTTCCCCTATCACTGGGTCTTCCATGTCTTTCCACCTATCATTGGGTCTTCCATGTCTTTCCACCTATCATTGGGTCTTCAAGTCGTTCCCCTATCACTGGGTCTTCCATGTCTTTCCACCTATCATTGGGTCTTCCATGTCTTTCCACCTATCATTGGGTCTTCCATGTCTTTCCCCTATCATTGGGTCTTCAAGTCGTTCCCCTATCACTGGGTCTTCCATGTCTTTCCACCTATCATTGGGTCTTCAAGTCGTTCCCCTATCACTGGGTCTTCCATGTCTTTCCACCTATCACTGGGTCTTCCATGTCTTTCCACCTATCATTGGGTCTTCAAGTCGTTCCCCTATCACTGGGTCTTCCATGTCTTTCCACCTATCACTGGGTCTTCCATGTCTTTCCACCTATCACTGGGTCTTCCATGTATTTCCACCTATCAATGGGTCTTCCATGTCTTTCCCCTATCATTGGGTCTTCCATGTCTTTCCACCTATCATTGGGTCTTCTAAGTCGTTCTCCTATCACTGGGTCTTCCATGTATCTCCACCTATCATTGGGTCTTCCAAGTCTTTCCACCTATCATTAGGTCTTCCAAGTCATTCCCCTATCATTTGGTCTTCCATGTCTTTCACCTATCACTGTGTCTTCCATGTCTTTTCACCTATCATTGGGTCTTCCATGTATTTCCACCTATCACTGGGTCTCCCATGTCTTTCCACCTATCACTGGGTCTTCCATGTCTTTCCACCTATCACTGGGTCTTCCATGTATTTGCACCTATCATTGGGTCTTCCATGTCTTTCCACCTATCACTGGGTCTCCCATGTATTTCCACCTATCACTGGGTCTTCCATGTCTTTCCACCTATCACTGGATTTTCCATGTCTTTCCATCTATCACTGGGTCTTCCATGTCTTTCCACCTATCACTGGGTCTTCCATGTCTTTCCACCTATCATTAGGTCTTCCAAGTCTTTCCCCTATCATTAGGTCTTCCAAGTCTTTCCCCTATCATTGGGTCTTCCATGTCTTTCCACCTATCACTGGGTCTTCCATGTCTTTCCACCTATCATTGGGTCTTCCAAGTCTTTCTCCTATCATTGGGTCTTCCATGTCTTTCCCCTATCATTGGGTCTTCCATGTCTTTCCACCTATCATTGGGTCTTCCAAGTCTTTCTCCTATCATTGGGTCTTCCAAGTCTTTCTCCTATCATTGGGTCTTCCATGTCTTTCCCTATCATTGGGTCTTCCATGTCTTTCCCCTATCATTAGGTCTTCCATGTCTTTCCACCTATCATTGGGTCTTCCAATTCTCTCCCCTTTATCACTGAGTATTCCATGTCTTCCCCTTAATTCTAGGTCTAAATAATTTTACCTCTCTTCCTTTTTCCCCTCACATTATTGTACTTTTCAATTTTATCAAAAAAATATATTTCTTTGTTTGGCTAAATTCTTCCTGAGCACATAGATCAGTCATCCCAAGATGCACAAAAAAGATAAGGAAGAAAAAAGTAATAGAAGAATAGTGTGTAATTGACATTAATGTTTGTTTAATCAACATCATTTGATGGCAATATGGCCAGCACCAGTTGCTCACTTGCTGAGATTGAGAAGCTCGCCGGGACACGTGGCAAGAACGCTGCAGGTGATGCTACTGGGAGGATGACAGACACAACTCATCGGACATGGAGAGTTTTTATTGTATTTATTGCCTCGTCTTCAACATGACAGGAACTGTGCAAATGTCACTTTTCTATCTAGCAAAATATATCCGTTACCCATTTATGATTGGATTAACCTTGAAGCTGATTGGATGGAGAAATTAAACCGGTTTCTTGTATTTATTAGAACTGTCCATTAGCAGCAGCCCTATCACTCTTCCTCTGAATCATCATGTGTCATACTCTCTTTCTCAATTCTGTTGATATAGACTTGCTGCATAAGACGTTTTTAATTTTCTAAAATGCTTTTTGGCCTGAGCTATTCTGGTTTGTATTTCTTTGGTGCATCTTCCATCTGGTGTTTTTAACGTGCCCAAGTTTTTGACGCGTTGCATTTGTTTCAGACATAAACAAATTATAGACTGCCTAAAAGATATACATCTAAATGACACGAAAATACGACTAATATGTAATTTATACTGGGAACAAACAACAAGAATAAAATATAACAAAAAGAACTACTCTATACCTATTGATATAAAAAGAGGAATAAGACATGGATACAATGATACATCCTATCACCAAGCTTGTTCAATCTATACACTGAACAAATTTTTAAAAACATCACAGAGATGCCAGGCCTAAAAGTTAATGGAAAGATAATCAATAACCTAAGATATACTGATGATACTGTATTCATCATCATCATCGAGTGCCGTCTCCGCAACGAAGGTTGGCTACCATGGAGCGCCATTCTGCTCTGTCTCTTGCTTTGATGGTGCAGGTTGTCATAGGCACCCGACTGGACTACCGACGTTCGGACAACCCGTGTTCGATTCCCGCTGGGAGCAGTGTGAATTCTACTCGTGCTTAGAAAAAAAAATACTCCCACGGTCCACCCAGCCATTGGCAGAAATGGGTACCAGGGTATTACCTTGGGAAAGTGAGGAATGTTGCCTCGCATCTGAGTTGCGATGCTTGAGGCGACACTATACAGAAATATCCGAACATTTCTGGATAGGCGGCCGAGCACATATGGGTGGAAACTCGCATGCTAAGACGCCGGTTCAAGTCTCATACTTTACCTTTATCTTTAGGTTGTCATAGGCTGATTTGTCCATCTTTGATGATACTCGTCCATGTTAGTCTTGGTCTGTCTCTGCCTCTTTTACCTTGTATTTTCCCCTCCAGGATTACTTTTAATAGGCTATTGTGTCTTTTAATATGGCCCAAAAATCGCATTTGTCTTGTTTGAATTGTGCTTAGTAGTTCTCTTTTCATTTTTAGTTGTTTTAAGACTTCATCGTTTGTTTTTCTTTACCTTCCATCCAATTCTACCTACTCCTCTATATATCCACATTTCAAAGACTCCAATTCTCTGTTCTGTTTTCTTGTCTAATGTCCATGTTTCTGCACCATATAGGAATATTAAGAAGATGTAACATTTTGCTATTCTTAGTTTTAGCTCTGGTGTTATTTGTTTTGATGTTAGTATGTTCTTCATGACATTAAAATTACTTTTTGCCATTCCTATTCTTTTGTTTATTTCAGTTGTACATTTTCCACCACTGGTTATAGTATGTCCAAGGTAGTTGTAGTTCTGAACTGTCTTCCTCCAATTTTGATATCCACTTGTGGGTTTTGAGTATTTTCTTTGTTTATGATCATTGTTTTAGTCTTTTTGATATTTATATCTAGTCCATATTTTTTGCTTGTCATGTTTTTTTTTCATTAAGTAATTGTTGTAGATCTTAGGATTCTCTGCCAGTAGTACAGTATCGTCAGCATATTTTAGGTTATTGATTATCTTTCCATTACTGCATTACTAGCAGAAAATCCTAAAGATCTACAACAATTACTTAAATGAACAGGGCAAGCTAAAAATATGGATTAAATATGAATATCAAAAAGACTAAAACTATGATCGTAAACTAAAATAACACTTAAAACCTACAAGTGGATATCAAAGTTGAAGGAATAGACCTGGAGACAGTTCAAAGCTACAACTACCTTGGACATAATATAAACATTGATAAAAAAATGGAAAACTGAAATAAACAAAAGAACAGGAATGGCAAAAAGCCATTTTAATGGCATGAAAAATATACTAACATTAAAACAAATAATAACAGGGCTAAAACTAAGAATAGCAAAATGTTATATCTTCTCACCATTCCTGTATGGTGCAGAAACATGGACAATAGACAAGAAAATAAAACAGAAATTGAAACCTTTGATATGGGGACTTATAGACGATTTGGACGGAAAGACAAGAAAACAAACGATGAAGCATTAAAATAAATGATAACGAAAAGAGAACTACTAAACACAATTCAAATAAACAAATAGATTTTTGGGCCATGTTAAAAAGCTCAGCAGCTTATTAAAAGTAATCTTGGAGGGGAAAATACAAGGTAAAATAGGTAGAAGCAGACCAAGACTAACATGGGCGAGTAGCATCAAAAGATGGACAAGTCAGCCTATGACAACCTGCACCATCAAAACAAGAGACAGAACGGAAATGGCGCTCCGTGGTCGTCAACCTTCGATGCGGAGACGGCACTATATGATGATGATGAACAAATTTGAACAAATTAAAAAGATTTTACGGTATTTTCCCATTAATAATGGGGTCTGTCGGGGCGGGGGGGGGGGGGGGGGTCGGGATCACTTATAGGACAGAAGAATAAAAGCCCCTTATCCAGTGCAGTCGCTACGAGGTGTTCGGAGCCTAGTTGTATGTCTAAGTCTACATACTTAGTTTATCAACATCTCATCTCCCAACTGGTGTTTTCACTGAGATATGACCATCTGTTATGTCAGCCTTTCATTTTAACAAATTTGGTTGAAACAATCTCTTGCAGACAATTGCACTCGCATTCATCCTCTTTAGCCCAGTTATATAACCCCCCCCCCCCCCCAACCCACCCATACACACATTTTGTTGCCTATTTCTTCTGACATTCGACGTTTCCATGGCAACTACTATCCGATTTATTGTCTTCTCTAACACAAGAGTTTCTTATGTTTAACCTAAATAACGCAAAATAAAATGATTTGGCCACATATGCACAATCGTCTGGCCTGGTAATAACTATTCTGCAATGAATTTGTGAAAGGAGGGAGAAGAAGAGGTAGGCATAGAAATCAATGGGAAGAGAACATTAAAGAATGGGCAGGCCTCGACTTTGCAGTCCCAAAGAATGAATTAAGATAAGAGAGAAATTTAGAAAGTTGACTAAGTCTGTCAGTGGCGCCGCATCGACCCCCTTGAAGTATGGGATGAAGAGGAATTAATAATTAGAAAAATACTTTTGTTAATTTATAATTTGCATTGATATGTAATGTATTGTTTAAATGATTTTGTTGTTAGATTGGGAAGTTGGCGTTTAGGTATCGAGGACGGAAGGCAACTCCGCATTAAAAAATGTCATGTCAAAGTTGGATGCCCTGGTCGACAAGCTCAAACATCACTGCTTGCTGCAGGCCACAATTCTACGCTCACTTTCTGTCATTTTAAGGATGAACGATGAGAATACAACATGAACATCAAAACCAATAAGACAATAGTTATGAACATGGTAATAGGAAAACACAACATTAACGTAACGATCATCATCATCAAGTACCGGGCCTGCTGGCGTAGGTGATCATGTCTCTCCACAATTTTCGATCTCGACAGTTATTTATCATTTCTGTTGTTGACCTTCTGCCAAGCCATTCTCTTAAGCTGTCTTGTATTTTTTTTGTCTTTGCTTTCCTCTGTCTCTTCGTCCCTCAATTTTCCCAGTTAACGTAACGATAGACGGCATTCAAATAAAACAGTGGAACCTAGGAAGTCAAGAGAGAATTCACAAGCAGCAGGAATAGACTCATGATGTTGTTCCTACCCCTCCATATACGAGTATCGACCACGTGACCAGCTCATCGTGTGTCATGATGTTCCTACCCCTCCATATACGAGTATCGACCAGCTCATCGTGTGTCATGATGTTGTTCCTACCCCTCCATATACGAGTATCGACCACGTGACCAGCTCATCGTGTGTCATGATGTTGTTCCTACCCCTCCATATACGAGTATCGACCATGCGACCAGCTCATCGTGTGTCATGATGTTGTTCCTACAGCGCAGCGCTTCTTTTTGGCATCTTCAGTTCTGACTTGATGTTCGTGCAATCTGAACATTTTTGTATATTTCTGCTCATTGATTGAGTCATCAGCGCACCCTGCCCCTCTCCCCCCCCAACCCCAGGACATTCAGGATGTTATGTTGGTCAATCGCACGTCCGCCATCCACTGTAGATTCTCCAGCCAGACTGTCATCTCGTTCGTTTCGTCTCACATCCGTGTGTCCAGGAATGAAAATGAAACAGATCCAACCGAGTCTTGAGTTCTTTAGCGGCACAAACCACTGCCTTCGACTTTCCTGAGCATGCTCATAGAGTCAGTCAGAAAACAGACTTGAGTAAAAGGTTGCATATCTAACCAGACCATTGCTTTAGTTACTGTAATGATCCCCATAGTCAATCTATTTGTAGTTAATGCGAAAACATCACTCTTTTCCTTTG
Source organism: Megaustenia siamemsis (assembly GCA_032433765.1). Taxonomy (NCBI): domain Eukaryota; kingdom Metazoa; phylum Mollusca; class Gastropoda; order Stylommatophora; family Ariophantidae; genus Megaustenia; species Megaustenia siamemsis. Next base: position 69,981,739 of record JAVIAB010000108.1, read on the forward strand.
CTGCTCTTCCTCTGACATGGACTGTGAAAGTCCATGAGCTTCGATTATGCCGAACACGTTTGTGTAAATGGTTGCTGCATCCTCGGGTGAATTTGCATAGATCAAGGCCTGCACGACCACATGATTTTGTCTACATTCTCTGTTCAGAGTGATGCTAAAAGGACGTACAGTTAGAACGCACAGCTGGTACACTGTATCTACTCTTCTTTACTGTACAATATGCAATACCTGAATTTATAACTATCAATTTGTTTCTTTTCCTTAGAGGTGGGATTGCAATTGTAACACGTAAAAAAAAAGAAGTAAAGTACCCCTGTCACGCCACGTGGCGTATAGGGAATATGGTGTTAGTGACCATATATTTTACAGACCTTCGGCACATGATTTTTGGGGTAATGTGGTCGGTATTACGCCCGTGCCGCTTCACTTTCCCAGAAAAAAAATCCGGTACCCATTTAAGGCTGGGTGAACCCGGAAGCCGTCGGTTGGGATCGAACCCTACCCCTTGGTCTTTGTAGTCAAGTTCACTAACCACTGAGCTATCGCGGCTCCCTAATTGTAACACGGGTATTGTTTATTCTATTCTATTTTATTTATTGAAGATTGAAATGACAGGCCAGGTCATAAATCTGAGAATTCTTTCACCATTTCCTGACTTCATACAACTTCTTATTTTGGATGTTAGACTCATCATAAAATGGCGGGTTTGGGGTGCCACGAATTGATTTTGGCAACAGTTGGTGGCTAACAGGTCAACGTTCCCTGTCTCTAATCTCACGTCTTACAATGGCATTACAACAGTTTTGTAGCTCTGAGTATATTATATATCTTCAAACATGTAAGTTTAACTTGCTGTATTGTAAATATACTACTTTGACTTTGACTATTAATCGAGAGCTCCCAACCAGAGATTGTTATTGTTATGATGTCATAATAATAATCACATAATAATGATGATAATCATAATGAATGATAATCATAATGTTATGTTATGATGTTTTCAACTGTTTTGTATTTCCAGTCCAATATCAATAAAATATATTAATATCAATCATAATCATTCAATATTATATATGTCATTGTTTGGATATTGCAATATTAAAGTAATGAGTAATGTTTACAGTAGCCTAGAGTAGCCTGAGTAGCTTATTTCTACTGCAGAGGTTGTTGCCTCGGCGTGGTATTGTTTTTTGAGTATCTTTCTCAAGATTTTATGATTTGAAGCAAGTTTTTCACTGAAGCTTCCACACGATAAATTAATGTTAGTTTTACTGTTAATTTTAATTTAACATTGCTTGCACCGTGCTCACAAAGAAATAAATACTCACATATATCGATATTGCATCGGTCTGACTGACCTTCCAGAAGATGAAATGAGAAATCTCTCGTTTCATCGAATATGTCGAACATTTCCACGCCTCTATCCACATCACCTACCACATCTCCACCTCCTCCGTATCTTTTCTTGATATCTCAGTCTCTTTGGGCACCTCTCATCTTCTCACCTCGGTCTTCTACAAGGCCACTGACTCCCACAGTTTCCTCCGCTACGACTCCTCTCACCCTACATCCTGTAGGAACTCTCTTCCCTATTCTCAGCTTCTCAGACTTCGTCGCCTTTGCCAAGACGATGAAGATTTCCTTCATAATGCCCACCTCATGCTTGATTTCTTCCGCCGACGCCTCTATCCGGAAACAGCTCTCCTCCCTGCCCTGCGTCGAGTTCTCCACACTTCTCGTCAGTTTGCTCTTACCCCGTCTACTAATCCCCCCTTGGATAGAGTAGTGCTCGCCCTCACCTATCACCCTCACCATTACGCAGTGATTAGGACCATCCACAGCTACCTCCCTATTCTTCGATCTGACCCTACTACTTGTCTGCTCTTCCCCGACCCACCACTGGTGGCCTTTAGACGTGACCGGAACCTCCGTGACTTTCTTGTCAGGGGTCGTCTTCCAGCTGCCCTCCCCAGCCATCGAGGTACTATCCGCTGCAACCGCAGAGTGTGCAATACTTGCGATCACGTTCTCCAGACTGATACTGTCCTCTTCCCTAATGGTCCTTTCGAGATCAGAGAGGGATTAACTTGCACATCGCGCAACATCATTTATGCCATCATCTGTAAGCGATGCAAGTTGACCTACATCGGTCAGTCTGGTCGAAGGATCGGCGATAGGTGCCGTGAACATTTACACGACATCACCCGAGAGGCTGGCACTCCGGTAGCAGCCCACTTTATCTCGAGGGGTCATCAGGGGAAAGCTGATGTCCTGGTCACTGGCTTAGTATCGTGCTCTTCCGATCACCTCAGTCGTCTTACTCTTGAGCACCGTCTGATCGCCCGTTGGGGTTGCCTCTCTCCCCGCGGTTTCAATGTATCCCGGTCCCTCTGAGGACCCCTCTTCCTCTGTACCCTCCTCCCACCCCTGTTCTCTTCCTCTTATCTCACTTTTATGCTCATCTGCTCCTCATCTATCCCCTTTCTTTATCCCTATCCTCTTGGATCTATCCATCTTCTCCTCTTCCTCTACCCTTTACTCCCCCCCCCTCCCCCTCCTTTCTGCGAACTACCTTTATATCCATCTCCTCCTTACCGCTTTATTACCTCTCCTCCTCTGATGGATACTTCCCATTCCCCTTTATTCATCTACTCCTTGGATTCTCTATTCTCCTGCTATCACTACTTCCCTACCCCACTTTTTCTAAAAAAACCCTCCTCCCTTTTTCCCTTCCCCCCCTTTCACTCGGTTCTAGGACTGTACGTGTCTGTTCACACTCAACTTCTCTATGTATCACCTTGGTCTCTCTGTTTCCCTACTTCATTTCCTCTTGAGGCACTACTGCCTGTGTATAATTCTCTTTGTATCCCCTTAGTCTCTCCGTGTTCCTTCTTCCATCCCTATATTCCTCTTCTTCATATTTCCCACCTCCTTACCCCTTTAGGCACTACTGCCTGCGTGTCTCCCCTATTTTCCTCCTATGTATAACTCCTACTCCTCTTTATATATGCATTCCCAGTATCCCCTTAGTCTCTCCGTTCCCTTCCTCTCTACCTCGCTGGACCCCACTTCTCTCCCACTATCCCTCTTTTATTCTCTTTTCTCTGACTCCCTCTCTTATCTATTCTCTCCTGACCCTCTACCTCTCCTCCGATCCTTACTTCCTACTCCTGATTCTTTCCATTATTACTCTTCCTCTTCATCTATCTTCCTCGTATCAGTTTTACCCCCTCCAGGGATTGGCCCCCCCCCCCACCCCTGTGTTAGGCTCCTGTAGTTTTATGATACCTATTATCTCCCTTGTGTCCCGCTCATTACGAGGCTTTTATTTGTATCTCTTTTCTTCTCGACCTATGTTTGGTCTCTGGTCTGGCGCGCAACACCTCCCCCCCCCCCCCCCCCCCCCCCGTCTCTTTTGTTTCCCCGCGATTTCTTGTTACCCTCCTTCCGATACACGTGGTTTCTGGTCTATGTGGTCATTTTTCCGTTCCCGGCTGACAGACCAGGCATTCCAGCTAAGTGCTCCTATTTTTTTATATATATTTATATATTCTCATATTCTTTCCATTTACTCATCCTACCTCCCCTCATGTAGCTTTCTTCTTCTTTTTTCATTTCTCTACATCCTACTTCCCTCTTTTCTGTCCACCTCTTCTTTCTTATGATCATGTAGTTATAGATAATTGTGTTTCATCGTTTGTTTTCGTTGTCCTTGTACTCTGAAGAAGGCCTCAGGCCGAAACGTCAGTATTGTGTTGTGTTCCTCCCTTGTAAAGCTGTCTTAATACCTTGGAGTGTTTACACTCCCCACCACTGGTTCCTTGCTTCCAGCTTTACCGCAGCATCGCAATTATTTGCCTAAATACTCACATTAATCCGTGCCAGTGATTTCTCTTTGGACCAGACGTAGTTCATTTGAGAAAATAGTCTTTCTATGGATGCATTGCTGCCAGGTAAGCACATTAAAAGTTCAAGAATTCTCTTCACATTAGCATGTGGTACATTATTTTATTTCAAGTACCTGAGTACTTCATTCCATTTTCTACATGAGCGCTTGTTACTGAACCACTCACATTCTTTTTGCAACACATGGCCTCGCAAATTAGTAAATTCATCAAAGAGCTCATCACGATTGACGTTTACAACTTCATGACACTTTGAAGATATCTGTTCTACTGAATTTTCAAAATGTTTCCCTTCAGGCACATTATCCAAGAGAAGGCAGCTCAGTTGTGACAAGTCCTCATTGTGCTTGTTCCAAGACTGCAAGTAATGTACAGCAGTATTATAGAATTCTTTACTTTTTTGGAAATACCTTTCCATTTGGATGTCACCACTTTCTACTAAATCCGTTAGCAAACTCTTTACCATGTGTGGGATGAAATTGTCATCACGTCGAGTTTCTAATTTTATAATGAGATTGTTCACAGCTAGTGCTGATTCTGTTGCACTCTTGTCGTCACCTTCAATCGCTTTAATTGTTTCATGGAAGAGTGATGCATGAGAATGAGCAAAGCTCTGATTCACTGTTTTCAAAGAATTGTTTCAATATTGTAGGACAGTGTGTTTCTGACAAGAAGAAAGATCTCAGTGATTGATACTGTTTCAATATTCTTTCCAAGGCTGGAAGTAATGACAACCACCTTATATTTGAATAACTTAATAATTGCTTAAACTCCTGTCCAGCAAATTCACAGAAGGCTTTTATGCATTCTACACAAACCGTGTAAATGTGAAAGTATCCAAATATTTTTGTTACAATCACTTCCATATCCATAGGCATGGAATCAAACGCTGTTTCTGCACAATTGTGAATTATGTGTGCGTTGCAACCAAGACCCATTATGTGTCTGTTTAACTTGGACTTTATTTTAGTTATGACATTATCTCTCCATTTCCTCAACAAGCCTCCAAAGTTTGTATTTGTATTGTCTGCTGAGAGTCCAACAATCTTTTTGTTTAAATCAAAATTATCAATTGCTTTCAACAATTGTTCAGATATTATGTCGGACGTTTCTCCTGGGATATCTATGAAAGCAATCAGTTTGGTCTTTACTGGAGTTTCCAGCTCATAAGCCTGAAAATAACGAACTAAAATAGGAAGTAGCTTAACATGTTTATGATTAGATTTATCGCAAGACAATGTTATGAAGCTGACATATTTGAGGTCATTTTTTAGTTCATCAATAGCCCAAGGAGCAAAAACATCGGTAATTATGGATTCACACTTTGTTCTTGCACAGGATAATTGTTTTGTTGAAAATTTCTTTTGTAGAATTGTTGTACAATCCATACTGCAGAAACTATGATTATGAAGTACAGTATGATATGCGAAGGTTCCTTCATGAACAGCTAGAGTGTATTCATCTTTTGAGGGTTCTGTTTTACAAAAATAATTTGTCATACACCCAGACTGAGACTTACAAAGCAGCGCATCCTTATATTTTTTTGCCTGTAGATGATCAGTTATTGATGTCCTTCCACCACTTGCTATAGAAAAATTTGAACTCCATATATTACATTTCACTAGCGTTCCATCCTCTAAAATTGCTTGTATAATAAATGGAAATTCAGCTTTCAGCAAATTACTAAAATGACACTTATGTTTTTTAGAAAGCATTGTTTTTATGCAACAGACGTCCACTGATCACAAATAGAAAACATGACTGCACTGTACTGTCATTACACTCGGACTGATTTGAAAATTGGCCGGGAAAGATACTTTGGCGGGAGATATTCGGAAAGGCAGGGGTGGGGGGAGAGAGAGTGTCTGCTTTTTTTTTTAAATTAAACCCATCCCAATAGAAGTCAGTGACTGGCATAGAAGTGACGTAGCACCGCGCATTGTAAGAGGCAATGAACGTGCTGATAGACTTGCCAGTTTGGCTGATGTTGAGTGCAGAAGGGCAATGGATCACTCTGACTTTCTGAATACCCTCGGGTATACTGGATGAAGAAACAACTCAAAAAATGACCCTGATCTGCAGCCGTGAAGAGACTTCATGACTATCATGTCAAGGTGGGAGTTGCTAGATGGGAAAGCTAGACAGGAATCCAAAGACTTGTCAGCCAATACAATGCCGGTATTGTTAGTCACTACACATTGATGTATATTCTTAGGAGGAGATCTGAGTACTTATGATTTGTATGATGTACAATGAGCATGACCTGTTGACTAAACTAATCTAAATTAGTATTTTAACTCTTTCCGTACGATCCGCCGTATGGTACGCCAAATCCATTTCAATTGCGTACGATCAGCCGTATAGTGCGCCAAACATAATTTGTTTTGTGTAAACCGTCAACAAACTGTATTCCTATATTTTAGATTGACTATTTTATATAGATTCCTTCACTGGAGAGTTCCTTCCTTCTTCCCCACGAGGTTCAAGTGGAAAGACGTAGTCTAACGTGTGATTTTTTCATTTGGAATTAGTGTTTATCGTAAAAAAAATTGTAAACAAAAATCAGCTGATCGAAATGGCTTCCAGTAGCAGTGATTGTAATGCTAAAAGTCAGTTGATGACGGCTGATGAAGCTTGTCAATTAATTTTTCTTGATGATTATGATGATAGTTCAGACACTGTAAGTGTTGATAATAACAATGGTGATGACAGTGATCCAGATATTATCGATTTTTCAGTAGAGGAAAATGAAAGTCTCATTTTGAATATTGACAGTGATGAGGAATACATTCCTTCAGAACCAAAAAAACCAAAAGCAGCTGCAGGTAGAGGTAGGGGCAGAGGAAGTGATAAAACTACCAAGAAAGCCACATCTAACCCAACTGCCAGGCCTAGCTCATCTAGACCTATAATCCCAGCTGAGTCTGAGTGGTCAGAAATTACAACTGGCAGACCTAGCTCATCTAGACCTATAATCCCAGCTGAGTCTGAGTGGTCAGAAATTACAACTGGCAGACCTAGCTCATCTAGACCTTTCATCCCAGCTGAGTCTGAGTGGTCAGAAATTACAACTGCCAGGCCTAGCTCATCTAGACCTATCATCCCAGCTGAGTCTGAGTGGTCAGAAATTACAACTGCCAGGCCTAGCTCATCTAGACCTATAATCCCAGCTGAGTCTGAGTGGTCAGAAATTACAACTGGCAGCACTGAAAATAACTTTCGCTTTCATCCACTGCGAAAGCCAGGAGTTAGTCTTGAGCACCTCACAGATTCTTCCTCTGCATTGGATTTTTTTGGGTCATTGTTTGATGATGAAGTTTGTAAACTTTGTTATCTAGCATCAATTCTTATGCAAAAAAAAGAACTGATATCAACACTCCTGCACGCAAGCGCTCTGTGTTTGCAAGGTGGCAAGACATCACAAGACCTGAACTTGACAAGTTCTTGGCAGTGCTGATATATATGGGTTTGTTCAAAGCTTCCTCTATTGCTGACTATTGGTCACTATCAGCAGAATTGTATATTCCTTGGATCCACCATGCTTTCAATCGAGATAGATTCCAGGACATTTACCACACAATGTTGCACTGTGGTGATGAGGCAGCGGAAACCGCAGGAAACCAAAACATTATCTCTGGAGCACAGAGCAATGAAATGGTACATGCATAATGATAAAACCAAGCTCTGTGTTGCATTCAGAGATAAGAAGGCAAAAAAAAATGTTGTGATGGTATCCTCTGATGCCAGAGTGCAAACAAAAGCAGTAAAAGATGTAAACAAGCCAGAAATGATTTATTTCTACAACAGAAATATGAATGGGTGCGACAAACTAGACCAGAAGGTGGCATATTACTGTGTCTTTGAACGCAAAACTGTTAAATGGTGGAAAAAAATTTTCTTCTGGCTGTTGGAAGTGTCGCAGGTAAATGCGTATATTTTATTTTGTTTATGCCGAGCTACTGGCGACAAAAGAGTCTCTTTAAAAGAGTATAAGAAAATGTTGATGGGTCAATTGACACAACACGTTGTCATTCAACAAGAAATGAAACTTCCAGGAAGGCAGCCAGAGGCAAGCTGTCTCGCAAAATCCAGAGGAAGCCATCACATTGTGGATCATGCTGCAAGAGACCGTGAATGCGTATATTGTTCAACTCCAACAAAGCGTGCACAGACTCATTTTTTCTGTTCAGGATGTCAAATTCAACCACATCTTCATCCAAATGCATACTTCAAGGCATTTCATGGACAATAAATGGAGAAAGTCTTTTTTGTGTCATTGAAAAAAAAGTGTCAATATTGTGTATATAGTGATTTGTGTGTGTGTAGTATATACTGGAACAATCTATGCTCTGAAATACAGAAAGCCTCAGACAGGGGCGACTCAAAAACCATGCATGACAATATAAAAAAGGCCCTTGGACCAAAAATAGCAAAATTAGCCCCCCTAAAATCCAAGTTTGGAGAACCTATTACTGACAAGGGACAACAAATGCAAAGATGGGTTGAACACTACTCTAATCTATACAGTGACGACAGACCAGCAAACACAGCTCTAGCACAATCAATACCCAAATATCCTACAATGTTTGAACTGGATGTTGAGCCTACTATGAACGAACTTGCTGACGCTATAAATGCCCTCTCAAGAGGAAAAGCTGCAGGAAATGACAACATTCCCACAGATGTACTAAAGGACAACCTAAGCGTACTACTTCCACACCTATACAAACTGCTAATTAAATGCTGGAGAAACGGAGAAATACCTCATGATATGAGAAATGCTAAGATTATAACGCTGTACAAGAATAAAGGAGACAGGGGTGACTGCAACAATTACAGAGGCATTTCTCTCCTTAGCACAACAGGCAAAGCTTTTGCTAGAGTCGTACTTAATCGCCTGCATAGACTTGCAGAACGGGTGCTTCCCGAGTCCCAATGCGGTTTCAGACCCGGGAGATCAACCATAGATATGATCTTCACTCTTAGACAACTGCAGGAAAAATGTCGGGAACAAAATATGCCGCTCTATATTGCCTTTGTGGATCTCACAAAGGCATTCGACACAGTAAACAGAGATGGTCTCTACAAGGTGTTAGAAGGCATAGGCTGCCCTCCTAAATTACTTAGGCTGATAATTTCCTTCCATGAAGACATGAATGGCCAAGTCCATTTTGATGGGAGTCCATCAGAGAATTTCAAAGTCAACAAAGGAGTGAAACAGGGATGTGTCCTCGCCCCCACCCTTTTTGGTATATTTTTTGCTGCCCTCCTAAATTACACCTTCGAAAACAGCTCAGGAGATATTTACATTCGCACAAGACCAGATGGCTCACTGTTTAACCTAGCACGACTAAGAGCAAAAACCAAAACAAATGTTGCCCTACTTAAAGAATTTTTATTTGCTGACGATGCAGCCCTAGTCGCTCATAGTGAGGCCACCCTACAGTCGCTGATCAACAACCTGGATAAAGCATGCGACCTTTTTTCACTGTCAATTAATGTTCAGAAGACAGTAATACTAAATCAAGGTGACTTCAAACCTATATCTATTACTCTAAAAGACTGCCCACTAGAATCAGTACAGAAATTTACATATCTTGGATCCACAGTTACGCAAACCATCTCTCTTGATGAAGAAATAAACTGTCGAATTGGTAAGGCAGCTACGACCTTCGGCAAACTCACAAAAAGGGCATGGAACAACACGAAACTAACTCAAAAGACTAAACTCTTAATATATCAAACTTGTGTGCTTAGCACACTACTATATGGATCCGAAACCTGGACAACATACTCAAACCAGGAAAAAAGACTAAATGTCTTCCACATGCGATGTCTCCGCAAAATAATGCACATCAAATGGCAAGACAAAATAACCAACTTAACTGTCCTGCAACGTGCTAAGACCCTAACAATCATGTCGATGCTCAGAAGTCGAAGGCTAAGATGGCTGGGGCATGTCCAACGGATGGAAGAAAAACGCATTCCTAGGCAAATACTATATGGCGAGCTAAAACACGGAAAACGACAAATCGGCAGACCTAAACTACGATATAGAGATATCTGCAAATCATCTCTGAAAGACTTCGCCATCTGTGAAAACGACTGGCAACATCTGGCAAGTGATCGCACATCATGGAGAGCACGTATAAGGAACGGTATAACAACATTTGAGACTGTTCTAAGACAGGACTTAGAAGAGAAGAGACTCATGAAAAAGGATGGTAAACCCTGTGGACCAGCGAGCCTGACCTGTTCATTATGTGACCGCGTGTGTTTGTCAAACATTGGTAGAATTAGCCACGAGAGAAGCTGTTCGGCAAAAACAATACCTCAAAAAAATACGCAATAGCCTCCACTAGACCGTCTGACAAGACGAAAAGGGCCATATATATATATGTGTGTAGTCAAACAAAAGTGTCAATATTGTGTACATAGTGATTTTTTCCCCCCAAAAGTTGAGATTTCATTTTTCTCACTTGTTGTGATTGTGCATGACAAAATATCAGTTATTGTTATGCTACATCAACCAAACTTTCATGGCTGCTTAGAGACATATTGATATTTGTTTTTTTCACAAAATAATTCATATTGGATTACTATGACCAGATCTACATGATGGTAAGTAGTCAGTTGTGGTTTTAATTTGATGTTTCAATTTTTTTTTGTTGGTCGTTTATCTCCAATATTTCTTTTTACATGTTTTGTATCATCTTGGTATTGATGAAATCAGATTCCTTGTTCAATTATCTAAAAATTCATATATAATATGTTATGTGTTAGATAAATATAAAACATGTAGATTGATGTTTTAAGACCATAAGGTCCATCAAAAATTTTGTCTCTGAAATCTCCTCCATTGCATTGACAAAAGCCTTCCGTACTGAAAGAGTTAACCAACAGATCACCCTCATTGTACATTAGACAAGTCCATAAGTAGTCTGATCTCTGATGTATATCCCTCAATGTGCTGCAACTAACAATGTTTTGTTTGTTGACAAGTCTTCTTTGACTTCCTGTGTAGCAGTCCTGATTGACATAATGTTCATGCAGTCTGTTTCTGTTTGCAGATTCAAAGTATTTTTGTTATTTGATTTTTCATCCAGTGTCCTGGGGCATTCAGAATGTCATAGTGGTCCAATGCCTGTCAGCTCATAGCCTCTTACTACCTGCTTAATCTGGCATGAAAATGAAACTGACTTTTGTTAGACTCTGGACCCCTAAAGGTCACTGTCGTTTAGCCCAGCCAGTTGCAATCTCCTTCCTGAGCATACTCGTAGAGTCACGGAGGACATACATGTATATAAATTTGTGTTTCAAGCCATGCCAATACTTTAGTGACATCTGTAACTTCCATGCTCAAACTTGTAGTCAAGGAGAAGTGGACAAAATTTTTTAAATGGTATAGTTAAAGCTTTGTGTAATTGATAGACGACACAAATTTAAACAACATTTTGGTGCATTAGGCCTTCATCAGAACAAACTACCACTATGGTCGACTCCTGGACCAAAAACTCCACTAACAGGCTAAATAGGTAACATTAACCCTATGGTCACCGTCTCGGCGGCACTACTCTATAAGCCGTCCGTCTGAGTCCGTGGCTATTTCTCATCTGACTATTTTTCCTGTATCCCTCATTCCCCCAGCCATTCAAAACTCTCCTTACATTCTTTGTACTTTCCCGGATTCACGCTCACCCATACATGGGACTCTTTATGTTTTTTTTGTCTATCGTTTACTCTTCTCTATTTCCCGTGACTCCCCTCTCGTTTACTCATCATTACCTAATCCCAATCCACTGCTACATATATACTACGACCTGAATTTTGCATTTTGCATATTAATCTGTTTTTCCCTGGCAGCCGTGTGCACAGGGGCCCCACGCCGTACAGGCAGATAACTCCAACTTTGGAGGTACTCATATTTTTTTCTCCCGTCGATGAGTAATTGACATTTCAAGCCAGGCCTCACTGCTGAGACCAGGGGTGGTTGCCGCAGAGAGATATCACAAATAAAAATCCCAACTGGTGCAGCCGAGATTTGAACCCACAACCTCTCTGTCTCAAGACCGGCGTCTTGCCTCGACACCAACCAGCCCCCCCATCATAACAAATGTAAAAGACCAGAAATATTTACCAAACACCAAAACATTAACAGCAGATGGAAATAGCGAGACAAAATCACTAACAAATAATAATTATGGAAAAGTACCAGTCAAATACAATGGATAAAGAGATACAGCGCTGATGAAAAGGCTGGATACAACACACACTGTGGAAGCCATCTGAGAGTATTACACAACAGGCCCTTTTTTGAATCCTCATGGAAAAAGACAAAGAGGACGACCAAAATATTCTTGTGGAGGACATATGGAAGTAGAGATGAATGAAGATGATGGAATGATTTTAAAAGAATGGCTTTGAAAGTGTTTGTTGAAGACCTATACTCCACAGGGAGTTGAAAGTGTTTATTGAAGACCTATACTCCACAGAGAGTTGAAAGTGTTTGTTGAAGACCCATACTTCACAGGGAGTTGAAAGTGTTTGTTGAAGACCTATACTCCATAGGGAGTTGAAAGTGTTTGTTGAAGATCTATACTCCACAGGGAGTTGAAAGTGTTTGTTGAAGATCTATACTCCACAGGGAGTTGAAAGTGTTTGTTGAAGACCTATACTCCACAGGGAGTTGAAAGTGTTTGTTGAAGACCTATACTCCACAGGGAAGAATAAGAAAACTTTAACAAGTCTCTTTAAAACCTCTTCTGTACAAAGAGCAAATTGATGTTGTTTGAATACACAATAGAAAATAGATTTGTAGTCAGTCTTTTGAGATCTTACAACTCAACTGAGAAAATAGTGCAGTTGTGTTTTTATGCTGATGTGAAACCAATTACCCAGCTGTGAAGTATCAGTAAATACCATTAGTAAATACCATCAGTAATGCAGAAATTATAGGGGGTTGAAAATTTTCAGATTTAATCTGTGTCGCCCACCTGTCAAGGAGGACCTTTGGCTGTTCAGTTTTAGTTAACCAGTTCTGACTACTTAGTCAATGGTGATTTTCAACAGCATGCTGCCGGAGCTACTGAGTTTAGTGCTTTGTGCACTCCGTGAGCTGTGTGTTTCATCCTGATCATGTTTTGATATTTCATATGCTTATGATGGTATCGTAAAGGTAAAGTACGAGACTTGAACCGGCGTCTTAGCACGCGAGTTTCCACCCATATGTGCTCGGCCGCCTATCCAGAAATGTTCAGAGATTTCTGTTTAGTGTCGCCTCAAGCATCGAAACTCAGATGCGAGACGACATTCCTCACCTTCCCAGGGTAATGCCCTGGTACCCGTTTCTGCCAATAGCTGGGTCGACCGTGGGGGTATTCTTGTTTTCCAACCACGAGTACAATTCACACTGCTTCCATCGGGAATCAAACACGGGTTGTCTAAATGTCGGTAGTCCAGTCGAGTGGTTTTCCCAACTAGGCTACCGAGGTCCCTGATGATACCGTATGATAAAAGACAGTTCAGCTGCATTCACTTTTAGTGCCGCTTGGCCTTATGTCTTTTGGTGTGTTCTGTAGCTGCTAAGTTGGGGGGACTGCTGCTGCCTTTCTTTGTTTGGATCCTTCAATGAGATGAGTTTTAATTTGGATGATTCTACTGGCAGGGGTGGTTGAGCAATTGTTAATTTTAATTCGTTTGGGACCATCCAGGGCCTTCGACTAACCATAACCATAACTATTCAACAGTTACGCTGAAAGATGAGGATACGCAGATGAGAACATGGGAGATGAAATAGAAGATTGGGATTAATAGATATGGCAACAGTTTTAAACATACCATGAGACAAGAGTTGAAAACCCTGGAAATTTGTAGGAAAACATATGAGAAAAAGGGAGAGAATGTCAGGCAGTTTAATGGGAGGAAGGAAGGAAACAAAAATTAAGTAAAAAAAAAAACAGAACTGATAGGTATAACTAAGGAGACAGTTGTGATGTGTAATAGTCATTCCTGCCCGCTGTATAGCATACTGTACAAGATTCATCATGATTTTTGTTTGTGTCCCCTTTCTTTACGGCAGTTTCCTTTTGCCGGGGTGCTTATAGGACTGGAGAATAAAGGCCACTTATCCAGTGCAGTCACTGCAGAGTTTGGGTCTGCGTTTTTATTTTATCCCCAACAGAAAAAGCTTTTGACCCTATCATGATTTGAAACCAAGTCCCCCCAAACTGACATTTTTCTATTTGGATCAATCTTTCGAAATCTCAGCGTGCCCAAAGATTTGGCAGTGATTGCCAATTTTCAGCAATATTATTTGGCCTCTTCCTATTTTTCCCCGTCCATGTTGGCTACAGACAAGCACATATTTGACTATGTTCTTATCAATATAGCACTGCTACGATGGGATTGACATTACTGTTATTGGACAATACATTATTAGAGCTAATATGTTGACACTCCCATATTGATTATTCTTATACGAGAACAACTATTATTGTAGTTTTTCACAGCGTAATTGTGACTCAAACAACTTATTAAACTCACTGATGTATTGTGGGAAGATACCTCATTGATTTATCATAATTATGGTATTTATTACCCTGCTGGTTTTTGTTTTTGTTCGGGCATGTTGCGTAGAAAAACAAAATGTAGAGTTTGCGTGCACCACAACAACCTGTTACGAGAATAATGACAGGACACCAGTAGCAGTTTTAGTATATTTTACACATTTCCTGGTATAATCGTATTGTTGCACTTTAAATCTAGTCCAACATTTGTGGTAGCAGGTTAGTGTAGAAAAATGTCATGCATCTGCTACATTTCTTCTCATTTAACAACTGATATTATCTTGGAGTATCTCCAATTTGTGACACTACAAATAAGCATTAATTTTGTGGCTGAAGTTCATTTGTTGGTGATGTTTTTGTACACATGAACTTTTAAGGAGATACATTGACATTTGGATCCTTGAATTTATCACTTTTTAGGTGAAGATTTATAATTTCTCCGCAGTAACTAACTGTACAATTTATATAAACTACAATATATAACTATGCAATTTTAAATAAATGTTACAGTTTATAAAAGTAGTAGAAAGGTTGTGCTAAAAGTAATGTACAGCGTCTACACAAACTTCTTGTAGTAACATAAATATAACATAGAAGTATATCTTCTTCTACCTTTTTAGCTCCCAGTGGAGCATAGGTCTTCAACAAAGACTTTCCAAGTAGTTCTGTTTTTGCCATTCTTTTAAGATCATTCCATGTTTTCCCCATCATCTTCATCTCTGCTTCTATCTGTCTTCTCCAAGAATTCTTTGGCGTTCCTCTTTGTCTTTCCCCTGGGGATTCCAAAAGAGGGCCTGTTGTATAATACTCTTAGTTGGCTTCCGCAGTGTGTGTCCTATCCAGTGTTATTGTGATCTTATTGTAGTGGTATCTTGACGTTATTGGCTTGCGAACATCACATCACATTACATTGATCACAACGTTAATCATGACAGACTCTTTTCTCAATATAAATAATTATGATCAAGTTTATTGACTTCTAATGATTTGTGTGGCACGTGATACAATATCTTAGAATTAGCGTTCGTTAATTCTTGGACGCTCAGAGGTTTATCACCGGTGTTTATTGAACAGTCCATAAGTGCATTTTATACATTTATTAATCATCAGGCAATTGTTTATCAACATTATTTAACCTACGAACTTTATGAAATGTGAAACGCAATTCTAGGAATCTTTCAAATGCACCTTCACAGCACTAAGTTCATATTCTAGTCAACTTCTACTAATAACTTCTCAACTGTCTGAATAATCTTTCAACTGACTTACAACTACAACTTGGAGATTCCACCTTCTTAACTAATGGCTTCACTTTCTAATCTTAACTTCTAACTGTTCTGACTGTTCTAACTCTAAGTGTCTAATTCTCCTTTCTAACTGATCTTGATCTACTAGAACTCTACTGACTACTACTTAACTTCCTGCCTGATCTTCTCTAACTGTCCATATTGAAGTTTATATACCCTCCCTAATGACTCATCCTGACTTCAACAAGGACTGCTGCCAAGCAAGCGCTGACTTCAGTGTTGACCCTCTTGCGAGTGTCGACTTCATTGTTGACCCTCTTGCGAGTGTCGACTTCATTGTTGACCCTCTTGCGAGTGTCGACTTCATTGTTGACCCTCTTGCGAGTGTCGACTTCATTGTTGACCCTCTTGCGAGTGTCGACTTCATTGTTGACCCTCTTGCGAGTGTTGACTTCATTGTTGACCCTCTTGCGAGTGTCGACTTCATTGTTGACCCTCTTGCGAGTGTCGACTTCATTGTTGACCCTCTTGCGAGTGTCGACTTCATTGTTGACCCTCTTGCGAGTGTCGACTTCATTGTTGACCCTCTTGCGAGTGTCGACTTCATTGTTGACCCTCTTGCGAGTGTCGACTTCATTGTTGACCCTCTTGCGAGTGTCGACTTCAGTGTTGACCCTCTTGCGAGTGTCGACTTCATTGTTGACCCTCTTGCGAGTGTCGACTTCATTGTTGACCCTCTTGCGAGTGTCGACTTCATTGTTGACCCTCTTGCGAGTGTCGACTTCATTGTTGACCCTCTTGCGAGTGTCGACTTCATTGTTGACCCTCTTGCGAGTGTCGACTTCATTGTTGACCCTCTTGCGAGTGTCGACTTCATTGTTGACCCTCTTGCGAGTGTCGACTTCATTGTTGACCCTCTTGCGAGTGTCGACTTCATTGTTGACCCTCTTGCGAGTGTCGACTTCATTGTTGACCCTCTTGCGAGTGTCGACTTCAGTGTTGACCCTCTTGCGAGTGTCGACTTCATTGTTGACCCTCTTGCGAGTGTCGACTTCAGTGTTGACCCTCTTGCGAGTGTCAACTTCATTGTTGACCCTCTTCTCCAGATGTTATTGCCCTCGCTACTTTTCCTGTCGCTACCATTTGTGTTACTGCTATTAACTATTGAGAAGCGGGTAACATCTAAGTTACCTGATTCCATGTTCATGCTAACTCGCTCTATTACACCAGCGCCATCGTCTTTGCTGTATCTCTTTATCCTCTGGTATTTGACTGGTATATTTCCATAATTCTATGTTAGTGATTTTGTCCTGCCATTTCCATCCTTTTATTCTGCGTAAACATCCATTAATGAAAGTCTGTATTTTCATGATTGTCAATTTTGTTGTTCTCCATGATTCACAGCCATATAATAGGACCGACTTAACATTTGAGTTGAAAATTTTTGTTTTTGTATTTAACCTAATTTCTTTGGATTTCCATATTTTTCCCAGTGCAACAAAAGATAGAAGTATATCACCATCATCTATCTTCTAATTCTTATTGGAATTTGGCTCCCGTGTCAACTGTTCTGAAGTTTTCTCTGATCTGTATGCCATGTCTGGCTTCTGCTAAAGTATAGGCAATTATTTTTTTCTGAATTGACTAACAAAACAAGTAAAGTGTCTGTTGACAAACACAGTGTTAAACATCAGAAGAGAGGCACATGAACACATTTCCTACTGTGAGCTTCAACAATTGGCTCTAGTTACTGAAACATTGAACCCTGGAGCTATTTTTTGTGGCCTTTAATTTATTGATGTTTCCACAGTTATTTCCACTAAAACCTTGTAATTCTAATATTGAACCTCTTTTTTCGACTTCTTGAGTACATTATCCAAACAAACCGTGTGTTTTAGATCAATTTTCATTTATTTTCTTGCTATTGTTTCAATTTTTTTAAATAGTAAAAAATGGCAGCGCCACAGTGTTAAAAATCCTTGGTATGGATTGTTTTAATGAACAACAAAGGTACTTGAAAGTTGTGCTGTAGCATGATCCCCATTGCCAGTTAGTGAGACATTAAACAAGACAACTGTTATTATAAAAAACTGTGTGATATAATGAAATACTTACTGAGTTATTTGTTTAATATCATTGCACTCTGAACATGTCCGTTGGTACTCATATCCCCACCTCACATTTTCCTGCAGCGTCCTACGACTGACATCTCCAGTTCTGTATCAATTCTTTAACAAAAAATTAAGTACCTGTTCGTGTTTAACACTTTTATGATGTTGGATTTCTTCCTTTGTTCATTATATTTGCTTAAAAAATAAATCTGTTCATTACATTTATCTCTCTCCACAGATTTTGTGACAATTGCTACCATACTAGGCACAGGAATATTAGGTAAGTCTGAATCCATTCTCAGAGAAATAATTAACTTTTGTAGTCATTGTAAAGTCAATTTTCCGTCCACACCTTTACAGGCTTATGTGGAACATGGTATTAATGATCATATCTTTTTATGACGAACTACACATTTTTTAGTGATATGGTCGGTATAACTCTAGGCTGCCCCTTTACTTCCCATAATAATATCTGGAACCCATTTTTTAGAGACTAGATGAGCTTTAAAGCCTTGTCTGTCCAAAAAATACCAGAAGTGTGCTAAGTACACAGGTTTGATATATGTTAGGGTCTTTGTTGTTAAGATTTATTTTGTGTTGTTGTATGCACATTGTGTTCACCAGATGTTGTGGCTGCCTTAGCAGTTCATCCATTTAGTTCTTCCTTGAGAGAGGGGATGCCTGTAACAGTAGATTCAGGGTGGCTGAATCTTTGTGCTGATTCAAGTGGGCTTCTTGTTCAAAGTAACAATAGTGAGTTTGTGTTTCCTTGTGCGAAATCCAAGGTGGCTGAATCTTTGTGCTTATTCAAGGGGGCTTCTTGTTCAAAGTAACAATAGTGGGTTTGTGTTTCCTTGT
The DNA here is from genome assembly GCA_032433765.1 of Megaustenia siamemsis. Taxonomy (NCBI): domain Eukaryota; kingdom Metazoa; phylum Mollusca; class Gastropoda; order Stylommatophora; family Ariophantidae; genus Megaustenia; species Megaustenia siamemsis. The sequence continues at coordinate 70,000,425 of JAVIAB010000108.1, forward strand.
GCGAAATCCAAGGTGGCTGAATCTTTGTGCTTATTCAAGTGGGCTTCTTGGTCAAAGTAACAATAGTGGGTTTGTGTTTCCTTGTGCGAGAACCAAGGTGGCTGAATCTTTGTGCTGATTCTAGTCAGATCTCCTCTCCAGCAAGACACTCAGCGTGAATTTGAGAAGTGATAAACTAGTTCACAAGTCTGCCCTTGATCTCCTTGTAGCTCTCCTCAATCTAAGCAACACCCCTCCTGACTAACATGAAACTCTGGGAGTCACACCGGGGCTGCAAAGTCATGAACAAAAAACCATTATCTCGCCCTTCATTACAAATGTACAGTACAAACATCCATTATGATGACGTAGCAGACACAACAATGGATGTGCCCACAAAAGCCCTATTACTTTATGGAATGTAGCCAAAAATGCACGAAACACCACAACAATGGCGCAAAATCTTTTAAGCAAAACCATCAGGTAACTTAGTAGAGCAGTCCATGTTAGCCCTTTAATATGATACTGTCGTAACAATGACCTCATCAAAACACAAATTCTTCCAAATTTGACATTTTCCTGTGGTTAAACATCTCCCCCACTGGTACAGAAGTTAATTACTACTTCTGCTGCTTGTGAGTGTTGGATTTGTTTCTATTCATGTAGGATTTTTCTTTCTTTCCCATTTTGTGAGATACAGTCTTGTATAAAGCGAGGGAAAAGAATCAACAATTTTCAACAATTTGGTTTTTATTTTTTTTTATGTGGCCAGGAAAATTTCCTCAGTCATCGCTGACATGAAAACAACCCTTTGTAACCCAGGAAATGTAGTGAATAACACTGCGAGGAAACAGAACATACTGATGGTATTATCGCAACCACACTGATAGACATTGTAACATGTCCGGTCCTTGAGGTCTAAATGAGGTCATAAATCAACCTAAGCCAGGAAATCTGAGTCCCTGTGTCCCATCTAGTTTGAACACATGGCTGACTGTTAAAAGTTCAGAGAAACTACTGTTTTAGAGCACCTAATGTTATATTTAAGTGGTAGTAGTTTTTGCTACGGTATCGTAAACATGTCAGACACAGAAAGGAGTCGTAATTAAGCGCTGAGGAGCTGTAACTTGTAGATAATTGGCACCTAACAAATTCAATTACAGCCATTGAACAGTACTCAATGCAAAGTGATGACGTAAACCACATATCGACTCCAAGACTGGGGAAGGTCGATTCAAAGTGATGACGTAAACCACATATCAACTCCAAGACTGGGGAAGGTCGCATTCATAATACTTGACTTGCCAAAGAGGTCGCTGCCATGTGCACAACCCAGTAGCACTAACATGAATCCATTAGTGGAACATCTTGTTGACTTTAATACACAAATCTGCATTGGAGAGCTAATATTAATCAGTTCCCACATGCAAATCCTGCAGCGGTCGATGGAATATAAACTCTATTCCAACATCTTGAAACCAGAAGTCAGGAGTTCCTCAGGACAGAGCTAGAGGTATAAATCTGGTATACATAAACAACTGTACCGGGTTGAAAACCTGGTTTTTGTCAAATTAAAAAAAGAAATTGAGTTACATTGACATAAATATTTGTTTTATTAAAACATTGAGTTACACTGACATAAATATTTGTTTTATTAAAACATTGAGTTACATTGACATAAATATTTGTTTTATTAAAACATTGAGTTACTTTGACATAAATATTTGTTTTATTAAAACATTGAGTTACTTTGATATAGATATTTATCTTAACACATTCTGTACCATGAGCTACAAAATGCAGCTCTAACAGCCAATGTGTCAAACCCAAAAGCAGCATTTTGCGGCTTTTAAACTATCATTTTAGCAGTTATTTCTGCTAAAGTGTTGTAATTCTCTTATTAACTGCTTTTTCGACTTCATGAACAAATGTTCCAACAAAATGTGTGATTTAGATCAAATTTCATTAATTTTATCGGTTATTAAAAATTTTTTTTTAATTCAGAGAAACAGCGTGACCACAGGGTGTTAAACACATTGGTAGGGGAATGTGTTAAGAAATATTCTGCATAGAGTATTGACTTTTATATTGTCTTTTTTGCTAGGTCTTCCAGTAACCCTTAGCCATTCTGGCCTGTACCCATTCCTTGTTACTTTCATCATTGATGCCTTTATGCAAGTATGTATACAAAGCTGTGTTGAAACTTGTCTGTTATTTTGTTGATTTAATGCGCAGAAAATATTGTTACAGCAGTGGATGATGGTTATTTATTTTAGTGCTCATCTGATTATTGAATAAACAAACTGAAACTAAATCTCATCATCATCAAGTACCGGGCCTGCTGGCGTAGGTGATCATGTCTCTCCACAACTTTCGATCTCGACAGTTATCTATCATTTCTGTTGTTGACCTTCTGCCAAGCCATGCTCTTAAGCTGTCTGTTATTTTTTATTTATTTTTTTTCTCTATGCTTCCCTCTATCTCTTCGTCCCTCAATTTTTCCCAGTTGTTACAATATATTCCAGTTGTTCTCTTCTCATTACATGGCCAAAAAATGATGATTGTTTCTTCCTAATATTGGAAATTATACTAAAAAATTAAAATTAAACTAAATCTACTTTAGTTTAAAATTAAAAAAAAAAGGGAGAGGGAACTATAAGTTATTACAAGATAAACCATTGGTTAAGTTTTCAAACATTTAAAAATTGTTCTTGTAAGAGTTTTTTTTTCCCATTAGTTCCTGATTTTTGGTAATGTTATGTTAGATTAGCATCATCATCACAGCATTCCGGGCATATCAATAGGTGCTTCGATCTTTTCCTTAAAATTTCATCAGCACACAGCGACTATTACACAGCAAGCCCTTTTTGGAATCCCCAAGAAAAAAGACAAAGAGGTAGACCAAAATATTCTTGTAGAGGTCAGATGGAAGCAGAGATAAAGATGATGGGGAAGGCATAGAATGGTTTTAAAAGAATGGCAAGAAACAGAATGGCTATGAAAGTGTTTGTTGAAGACCTATGCTCCACAGGGAAGTGAAAGGTAGAAGAAGACAGTGCCAGTTCAGTGTTGGTTGATAAATCCTCGCAATTGTCCAGAATATTGCACTGTTTGGCAACACCAGTATTTTACTCGCAGTTCACGCAGTCTAGAAAACCAACTCACTAGTGTGACTTAGTGTCAGGTTGGAACCAACAATGTTTTATAGTCCTGTATCTTGTTCCCCTTACCTTGTGGGAATCTCAGGTCCCCCCTTACTTGTGGGAGTCTCAGGTCACCCCCCCCTACCTTGTGGGAGTCTTAGGTCCCCCCCTTACCTTGTGGGAATCTCAGGTTCCCCCCCTTACCTTGTGGGAGTCTCAGGTCCCCCCCTTACCTTGTGGGAGTCTCAGGTTCCCCCCTTACCTTGTGGGAATCTCAGGTCCCCCCTTACCTTGTGGGAATCTCAGGTCCCCCATTACCTTGTGGGAATCTCAAGTCCCCCCTTACCTTGTGGGAATCTCAGGTCCCCCGCCACCCTTTACCTTGTGGGAGTCTCAGGTCCCCCGCCACCCTTTACCTTGTGGGAGTCTCAGGTCACACCCCCCCCCCCCCCCCTTACCTTGTGGGAATCTCAAGTCCCCCATTACCTTGTGGGAGTCTCAAGTCCCCCCTTACCTTGTGGGAGTTTCAGGTCCCCCCCCCTTACCTTGTGGGAGTCTCAGGTCACACCCCCCCCCTTACCTTGTGGGAGTCTCAAATCGCCCCCTTACCTTGTGGGAGTCTCAGGTCCCCCCTTACCTTGTGGGAGTCTCAGGTCTCCCCCCCCCCTCACCTTGTGGGAGTCTCAGGTCCCCCACCCTTTTCCTTGTGGGAGTCTCAGGTCCCCCCCCCCACCTTGTGGGAGTCTCAGGTCCCCCCCTTACCTTGTGGGAGTCTCAGGTCTCCCCCCCCCCCCCCTCACCTTGTGGGAGTCTCAGGTCCCCCCCCTTTTCCTTGTGGGAGTCTCAGGTCCCCCCCCCCCCCACCTTGTGGGAGTCTCAGGTCCGTCCCCCCTTACCTTGTGGGAATCTCAGGTCCCCTCCTTCCCTTGTGGGAATCTCAGGTCCCCTCCTTCCCTTACCTTGTGCGAGTCTCAGACCCCCCCCCCTTACCTTGTGGGAGTCTCAGGTCCCCCCCCCCCAACTTACCTTGTGGGAGTCTCAGGTCCCCCCCCCCCTTACCTTATGGGAGTCTCAGGTCCCCCCCTTACCTTGTGGGAGTCTCAGGTCCCCCCCTTACCTTGTGGGAGTCTCAGCTTCCCCCTTACCTTGTGGGAGTCTCAGCTCCCCCCTTACCTTGTGGGAGTCTCAGCTCCCCCCTTACCTTGTGGGAGTCTCAGCTCCCCCCTTACCTTGTGGGAGTCTCAGCTCCCCCTTACCTTGTGGGAGTCTCAGCTCCCCCCTTACCTTGTGGGAGTCCCAGGTCCCCCCTTACCTTGTGGGAGTCTCAGGTCCCCCCTTACCTTGTGGGAGTCTCAGGAGATTCAAGAGCTCGGGGAGTGAACCCCAAACTTAAAAAATCAGGAGCCAAGTCCCGAAGTTGATCACTGGCCTGATATTTTTCATCATTGCTACAGCCAGATTGGTATCAAACTTAGTGCGATCATTGCTACAGCCAGATTGGTATCAAACTTAGTGCGATCATTGCTACAGCCAGATTGGTATCAAACTTAGTGCGATCATTGCTACAGCCAGATTGGTATCAAACTTAGTGCGATCATCGCTACAGCCAATTGGTATCAAACTTAGTGCGATCATCGCTACAGCCAGATTGGTATCAAACTTAGTGCGATCATCGCTACAGCCAGATGGTATCAAACTTAGTGCGATCATTGCTACAGCCAGATTGGTATCAAACTTAGTGCGATCATTGCTACAGCCAGATTGGTATCAAACTTAGTGCGATCATCGCTACAGCCAAATTGGTATCAAACTTAGTGCGATCATCGCTACAGCCAGATTGGTATCAAACTTAGTGTGATCATCGCTACAGCCAGATTGGTATCAAACTTAGTGCGATCATTGCTACAGCCAGATTGGTATCAAACTTAGTGCGATCATTGCTACAGCCAGATTGGTATCAAACTTAGTGTGATCATTGCTACAGCCAGATTGGTATCAAACTTAGTGCGATCATTGCTACAGCCAGATTGGTATCAAACTTAGTGCGATCATCGCTACAGCCAGATTGGTATCAAACTTAGTGCGATCATCGCTACAGCCAGATTGGTATCAAACTTAGTGCGATCATCGCTACAGCCAGATTGGTATCAAACTTAGTGCGATCATCGCTACAGCCAGATTGGTATCAAACTTAGTGCGATCATCGCTACAGCCAGATTGGTATCAAACTTAGTGCGATCATCGCTACAGCCAAATTGGTATCAAACTTAGTGCGATCATTGCTACAGCCAGATTGGTATCAAACTTAGTGCGATCATTGCTACAGCCAGATTGGTATCAAACTTAGTGCGATCATCGCTACAGCCAGATTGGTATCAAACTTAGTGCGATCATTGCTACAGCCAGATTGGTATCAAACTTAGTGCGATCATTGCTACAGCCAGATTGGTATCAAACTTAGTGCGATCATTGCTACAGCCAGATTGGTATCAAACTTAGTGTGATCATTGCTACAGCCAGATTGGTATCAAACTTAGTGCGATCATTGCTACAGCCAGATTGGTATCAAACTTAGTGCGATCATCGCTACAGCCAGAATAATATAGTACATGACCTCACGGGTATATATATATATATATATATATATCTGCTAGAACAAAAATTCATATAGGAGAAGGTGTATCTTGTCTACGCCCTATGGGCCGGTTACGGCTCGAAAGGTCGATAAATAGATAGATAGATAGATATATATACCCGTGAGGTCAATGGTATCTTTGATATTTGTAAGGTCATTGGTATCTTTGATATCTGTAAGGTTTATGGTATCTTTGATATCTGTATGGTCTGTGCTATCTTGGATATCTATAAGTTCCTGAGAAATCCTCTCATCAACAATTTAAAATATCTGTGTTGGACAAGATGATGAAAACGATCAATATTTTCTCAGTTATGTCTGTGTGTGCTTCTTAGTTGGCCTCTTTGCCCTCTAACTTCAATTGTGCAGTATTAGTTCTTTGTTTTACACATTGATTATACAGGGTGTTTATAAAGTCTCACTACACTTGGTATCTAGGTCAATTTGAAAAAAAAATGTTTATGACGTCATCACAATATGTGCTCCCACTGTCAATGAAATTTGTTGAATAAGTTTATTGCTACTGGAAATGTGGAAGATGCTCCACGATCTGGTAGGCCTGCTGTGAATGATGAAATATGTTTAGATATCCAAGACAGAATCCTTAAAGTCCAGACAAGTCATTAAGAAAACTGTCGCAACAAGTGAACTTACCATTGAGCACATATTGTGATGACGTCATAAACATTTTTTTCAAATTGACCTAGATACCAAGTGTAGTGAGACTTTATAAACACCCTATATTAATGAAGAAGTAAGACCTTAATAGAAGAGTGGATCCCATAACAGTAACTTAAATACATTGTAATTCTGTGTGATGAAGGACACATTTTATTTGGAGCATTCTAGAAGAATGGGAGCCATGATAGTTCAGTGGTTAGTGAACTAGACTATAAAGGACAAGAGGTCAGGTTCAATCCTGATTGATGGCTTCCAGGTTCACCCAGCCTTTAATGGGTACTGAATTTTTTCTGGGAAAGTAAAGCGGCACGGGCGTAATACCGACCACATTACCCCAAAATCATGTGCTGAAGGTCTGTAAAAATTATGATCACTAACACCATATTCCCTATACGCAACTTGGCATGACGGGACACTTTATTTTTGTAAATTCTATAAGTGACATGATTGATTGAACTGAAGTCTTATATTAAAACAAGATCTCCACCTTGCCTAAGGGTGTCCCGAAGACTAGCGGAGGAAAGGAGACATATTTAACGATAATAAGTACTGAATTGGAAAGATAGTAAAATAGTTACCTTCTTCTACAGTAAGCACTTCTGATATATATGATAAAATACCACACAATGTGTATGTTTGTTCTTGTTCTCATCTGCAGTCTCTGCTAGTATGTTTCTTTGTGGACTTGCTGCAGCGGGCGATTGCAGCACAACATCAGTACCAAGGAGTAAGTTTGTGTTTTAACTTCATTTTTGTAGCAGCAAAACAATATCTTGACTGATGGAGGTAAACATTTGTTTATGATTACATTCTCTGATGTTGCAAAGATCAATATAGAGTCTCCTACCACACCTTCGTGTCTTCACATTTATTTATTTACTCAAAATTTGTCCAATTCTTGTATGTACATTATTTGCATTTTACTTACATCAATTATGATCTCTATCACTGTTTTTTTTTCTTTCTTCTTTCATCCTACTGCTTGTGCTGTGTAACATCACAGAGGGGTGAAATGTGTAACTTTCTGGCCTTCGCTAGTTGTGTAGCTGTTGTCATGCTGAATTCACCTGATGTCACTTTGATTCCATCCATCTCTTTTCTTGGGTTTCTTTTTTCCTCTATAACCTGATGTCCTCATTTAATATGTGAACTGCAGGTTGGTTTGATTTCCTTTTCTTCATATGTACGAACCATTTCATTTTTGTTGCTCATTACAGTCAGCAGCTGATATTAATTTAATTAATTTTCCACACGGGCCAAGATGATGACACACAGGACGGAAGTCATAGTTCTTCATAATTGACAATTTGCTGCTAGTTCTTGTAGGTCTTGGTTGTTTTTCCCAAGGTTTCATTTGTAATTATATCTACTCTAGTTTTGTATATTCTATGTCCACATGTTAGTTCTACCTTCCATGTCTGTTCTTTGTTAATTTGTATAAACTCTGCTACAGTAATGATGTATGTAGATATGCAACCTAATGATGACTTCCAGATGGTTAGAAAACATCACACCAGTGAATGTCAGAGAACATCACACTAGTGAGTGTCAGAGAACATCACGCCAGTGAATGTCAGAGAACATCACACCAGTGAATGCCAGAGAACATCACACCAGTGAATGCCAGAGAACATCACACCAGTGAATGCCAGAGAACATCACACCAGTGAATGCCAGTGAACATCACACCAGTGAATGCCAGTGAACATCACACCAGTGAATGCCAGAGAACATCACGCCAGTGAATGTCAGAGAGCATCACACCAGTGAATCTCAGAGAGCTTCACACCAGTGAATGTCTGAAGGGCAAGACTCAAATCTAATCTACACTATAAAAGCATGCACAGCAAAGAAAATAGAAGAAAGAACCTTTTTCTTCTTCAGTGTTCAAGTCTTCTGATCATGTGATCATGACTCTGCCCTGTTTCATGATTTAGGGATAAGAACAGCACCAGGACACAAGATGAGCTGATCGTATGGTTGAAACACATTTATATATGTCCTGATTTTTCCCCTAAACCTATGCAGTGGCTGATACACTCTGTCTTTGGCTGGCTAGATCTTGGTTTGACATAGGAGTTTTCCTTCTTGTAGGGTAGAAGCTGGTAAGGGCTTTTTTGTTTCTGTCTGAGTGTTCTCTCATAGCCTTTCTATCTCCTGATGGTGAAAGAACCATATATATATAAAATATGTATAAGGAAGATAGTGTCTGTGCTCAAATTTTTTTTCTGACACATTTTTTAGATAATGTGGACAGTATTAAACCAGTGCTGTTTCTCTTTCCAGAAAAATCTAGAACCAATTTCAGGCTGGGTGAATCTAGATGACATCAGGATTTTTAATTCAGTCTATTTCCCTCCACAGTCCGGTTCATTAACCACTGCTCAACCACAGTTATGTAGAGCAAAGACCAGCGAGGAAACAAAACAAAATCCATGCACGTCAGTTCTGATAAACAATACACTGAAGAGAACTTCCATAACTCTGACCATAATAGTGACAAATAAGATTCACCTGTCTTTTGTGATCTGTGTCGTTTGTTCTTATTGTGGCTGTTGTCTGGAGACACCTTGAACAGGCTGTACTACACATCTGCACCTTTTTGCCTGACACATCCAACTTCTGCATGGCTAGATTTTTGCTTAAACATTTTTTGCCAAAAAATCAGCAATTTTTTTTTTTTTACCTACTCTTACCTTTAAACTGCCACGGGTTCTTTAACTTGTGCGAGTGCACATGGGACCTTTAACTTGTGCGAGTGCACACGGGACCTTCAACCTGTGCGAGTGCACATGGGACCTTTAACTTGTGCGAGTGCACACGGGACCTTTAACTTGTGCGAGTGCACATGGAACCTTTAACTTGTGCGAGTGCACATGGGACCTTTAACTTGTGCGAGTGCACACGGGACCTTCAACTTGTGCGAGTGCACACGGGACCTTTAACTTGTGCGAGTGCACACGGGACCTTTAACTTGTGTGAATGCACACTGGACCTTTAACTTGTGCGAGTGCACACGGGACCTTTAACTTGTGCGAGTGTGCACGGTACCTTTAACTTGTGCGAGTGCACATGGGACCTTTAACTTGTGCGAGTGCACACAGGACCTTTAACTTGTGCGAGTGTGCACGGTACCTTTAACTTGTGCAAGTGCACATGGGACCTTTAACTTGTGCGAGTGTACATGGGACCTTTAACTTGTGCGAGTGCACACGGGACCTTTAACTTGTGCGAGTGTACATGGGACCTTTAACTTGTGCGAGTGTACATGGGACCTTTAACTTGTGCGAGTGCACATGGGACCTTTAACTTGTGTGAATGCACATGGGACCTTTAACTTGTGTGAATGCACATGGGACCTTTAACGTGTGCAAGTGCACATGGGACCTTTAACTTGTGCGAGTGCACATGGGACCTTTAACTTGTGTGAATGCACATGGGACCTTTAACTTGTGTGAATGCACATGGGACCTTTAACTTGTGCGAGTGCACATTGGACCTTTAACTTGTGCGAGTGCACATGGGACCTTTAACTTGTGCGAGTGCACATGGGACCTTTAACTTGTGCGAGTGCACATGGGACCTTTAACTTGTGCGAGTGTACATGGGACCTTTAACTTGTGCGAGTGTGCATGGGACCTTTAACTTGTGCGAGTGCACATGGGACCTTTAATTTGTGCGAGTGCACACAGGACCTTTAACTTGTGTGAGTGCACACAGGAACTCACATTTTTCACCTTCTCCCAAAAGGACTAGACATTGAATCTCTACCCATAGACAAGGAGAGAGTAAAGTCACGAGTTTGATTTTTGGAAAATTCCCACCACCTGTGGTGGGAATAGAACATGAAGCCTTTATGTCCTGAAGATGACATCCTACCTCTAGACCACCCAGTTCTTTTTAAAACAAATTCTTGTCTATTACCAGCAAGACATAAATTGTACCAAAAATATTGTTCTTTCTCTCATTCTTTCACTCTTGTCTGTCCAGGAGGAGACTCTGCCACTGAATGCCATGTTAGAGGAAGACATTACACTCGTATCAGATGATGATGATGACGATGTTGGGTCCTCAAACGGTAAGTAGATCGCATTGGCTGAAAAGCTGTTGGTGATGTCATCATTATCAGTGTATTTGCCACTATTTCATCATCATCATGTGGCATACCAGTTAGCACAGACAATTATGTCCTTTCACAACCTTCATCACAACATCATACATCGTATCAGTTCTGTTATTGACCATTTTCCATGCCATGGCATCAATCTATCTAGTATTTTCTCTCTGTTGTCTGCAATCTCTCTTTCCCTGTATTTTGCCAGTTGTAACTAAGTATTCCAACTTTCCTCTTCTTATGATGTGCCCGAAAAATGTTGATTGTTTCTTTATTATGTTTCTTGAGCTCCTTTTTTATGTTGGCCTCTTTGAGAATTTCCTCATTGGTCTTTTTAGCTGTCCAGGGAACTGTCAACATTCTTCTGTTTGGACATAATTTTTACTTGGCAATATAAGAATGTAGTTTGCCATTTCTTTCCTTCTTGGCAGTGACTGTACTAGTCGGAGATCGCAGTCACTGTACGATAACTGAGATCCTCGATCACGGAGTGAGGACCATCACTACTTATCAGCTGCTGCCACAACATCATCCACCACCTGCTCAAATGGCTTCACATAACCCTGATAGGGGGGCTAAACAAGAGCTCCACCTTGCCCAAGGGTGTCCCGAGGACTAGCAGAGAAAAGGAGATGTCTTACTCCTCCTTTGGTAGGGGAGAACCCTACATCACTAACCACTACTACTTCATGCATTACTATTTTATATTACTACTTTATACACTTTTACTTTGTGCGCCTCTGCTTCATATCGTTTCATGCACTACTGATTCAGTTAGAACTACTTTTTGCACAACAACTTTATGCATAACTTCATTTATGCTATTACTTTAGCACAACTGCTTCTTGTACCACTGCTTTATGCACAACTGATTCAAGTAGCACTACTTTATGTAACATTGCTTCATACATAACTACTTTATCTACCACTACTTTATGCACCACAACTTCATCTACCACTACATTTAGTAATGCTACTCTATGTTGTATTACTTTAAGCATTACTACTTTATGTACTACTACTTTATAAATTTCAGTTCAATTCACAGGAGCCATCATGAAAGGAAAAATGTTGCACATTCGAGAAATCCCATTGGTCCAGCCACCTAACCTTCACCTTTTGGGCAAATTGTTTTTGTCTTGTGGCCTGGCACAAGCGTTTGATTTCATGATTATCTTTCAGTTGTAAGTGCTCCATGAGTGGACCTTTATTTGTAAATACTTGTTCTATATGTATTGTATGAGTGAGTTTTATTTTATTCATGAATGTTGTATGAGTGAGTTTTTATTTTATTCATGAATGTTGTATGAGTGAGTTTTATTTTATTCATGAATGTTGTATGAGTTGAGTCTTTATTTTATTCAAGAATGTTGTATGAGTCTTTATTTTATTCATGAGTGCTGTATGAGTGAGTCTTTATTTTATTCATGAATGTTGCATGAGCGAGTCTTTATTTTATTCATGAATGTTGTATGAGCGAGTCTTTATTTTATTCATGAATGTTGTATGAGCGAGTCTTTATTTTATTTATGAATGTTGTATGAGTGCCTTTTTTCTTATTCTCGTAGTGTTTTACGAGTCATAGTTAGATGAATTGTTATTTTTTTGTACTTTAAAACATATTATTTGTCCCCATCTCCCAGCATTGCACTTCTCATTTGCTATGCCCTTGCTGGAAGTGAAGCTTTTGCTCAGCTGCTGGGGATAGAGTAAGTCTTGGATACAACTTGTATCAGAATTTGATATGTGATAGAAGAGTAAAATAAGGTTTATAATATTTACCAGAATAGAGTAGATGTTTATAGAATACCAGAATAGAGTAGATGTTTATAGCATACCAGAATTTAGTAGATATTTATAGCGAATCAGAATAGAGTAGATGTTTATAACATACCAGAATAGAGTAGATATTTATAGCATACCAGAATAGAGTAGATCTTTATACGCCTAATAGACTTTGGGGGCCTCGGTAGCCTAGTTGGGAAAACCACCCGACTAGACTACCGACGTTCGGACAACCCGTGTTCAATTCCCGCTGGGAGCAGTGTGAATTGTACTCGTGGTTGGAAAAAAAAAAAAAAAAAATACCCCCACGGTCGACCCAGCCGTTGGCAGAAATGGGTACCAGGGTATTATCCTGGGAAGGTGAGGAATGTCGCTTCGCATCTGAGTTTCGATGCTTGAGGCTACACTATACAGAAATATCCGAACATTTCTGGATAGGCGGCCGAGCACATATGGGTGTAAACTCGCGTGCTAAGACGCCGGTTCAAGTCTCGTACTTTACCTTTACTTTACCTTTACGCCTAATAGAATATATGTTTGGTATCAGATAATAGAGAATATGTTTGATATTAGATAATAGAGAATATGGTATAGATAATAGAGAATATGTTTGCTACCAGATAATAGAGAATATGTTTGCTACCAGATAATAGAGAATATGTTTGATATTAGATAATAGAGAATATGATATAGATAATAGAGAATATGTTTGCTACCAGATAATAGAGAATATGTTTGCTACCAGATAATAGAGGATGTGTCTGATGCAAGAGAAAGAAGAAGAGGTTTGAGAGATGCTGTATACATGAATAATGTCACTTGTTCATAATTTTGTTATTATTTTCGTTCCAGTCACATCTATGTGATTCCAGCTTTTGTGTGGACTTTGACTCTGGCCATTGTGTTTACCCTGCAACTTATTAAACCTGTTGTGTCGATTCTGACCTTCATTAAGGGCTCATTATTACTGGGAACTGTAAGTATGAGTCCATTTTATCTAGGGCTTTCTAAGACAGGTTCAGGGTTCGGTTTTGCTCTTGGTGGCAGTCAGAAAATGATACCACAAATGACAGGAGCACAAGTGAAAACAAAATTGCTATTGGTACCAGTCAAACTTTGTATTTGATTGAAAATGTTGTTTTGTCTGCATTTTTCTTAACTGATTATGGCCTCAGTTTACTGGTTTTTTTTTATAGTTGATTAGGGTCTGACATGTGCAACTCGTCAAACACTCGGGCACAATAATAACATTAGATGGAAGATGCACCACAGAAATAAAAAGCAGAATAGCTCAGGCCAAAATAGCATTTCAGAAAATGAAAAATATCTTATGCAATGAATCTATGTCAATAGAAGTGAGAAAGAGAGTTCATCGGTGCTATATAGAACCAATTCTGACCTATGGAAGCGAATCATGGACAGTAGACAAACAAATGAAAAGACGATTAGATGCCACAGAGATGGAATTTCTCAGAAGAATGTTGAAAGTTCCCTGGACAGCTAAAAAGACCAATGAAGAAATTCTCAGAGGCCACCACAAAGAGGGAACTCCTAAAAAACATTGGAAAGATACTATCAACATTTTTTGGGCACATCATGAGAAGAGGAAAGTTGGAATACTTGGTTACGACTGGCAAAATAAAAGGAAAGAGAGATCGCGGATGACAAAGAGAGAAAATACTGGATAGCTTGGCATCATGGGATAGAAAACAGTCAATAACAGAACTGATACGATGCACTGTAGATAGAAGATTGTGGAGGGACATGATCACCTACGCCAAATGGTATGGCACATGGTGATGATGATTAGAGTCTGAGTTTGTTGTTTATAGTTTATTAGTGTCTGAGTTTATTGTTTTTTATAGTTGATTAGGGTCTGAGTTTATTGTTTTTATAGTTGATTATGGCCTGAGTTTATTGTTTTTTATAGTTGATTAGGGTCTGAGTTTATTGTTTTTTATAGTTGATTAGGGTCTGAGTTTATTGTTTTTTATAGTTGATTAGGGTCTGAGTTTATTTTTTTTTTATAGTTGATTAGTGTCTGAGTTTATTGTTTTTATAGTTGATTATGGTCTGAGTTTATTGTTTTTTATAGTTGATTAGGGTCTGAGTTTATTGTTTTTTATAGTTGATTAGGGTCTGAGTTTATTGTTTTTTATAGTTGATTAGGGTCTGAGTTTATTGTTTTTTATAGTTGATTAGGATCTGAGTTTATTGTTTTTTTATATTTGATTATTATGGTCATTTCCTCTTTCCTTAAAGTTTCCAGAACAAAACCTAATTGTTGTACATTGAATTTTTTTTTTAAACTATTTTTTCCTACCCACCATCATCATCTTGAGCCACAATAGCTGTTGTTAGTGAACTGGACTACTAGAGAATGGGTACCTTCCTGATCGATGGCTTCCAGGTTCACCCAGCCTTAAATGGGTACAGGATTTTTTCTTGAAAAGTAAAGCGGCACAGGCCTAAAACCAACCACATTACCCCAAAAATAAAATACCGAAGGTCTATAAAAATTATGGTCACTAACACCATATTACTATATGCCACATGGCGTGACGGGGCTCTTTACTTTTTTTGTGTGCATCATCATCTTCAATTTACAGTTCTCTCACAGCTGATGTTTGTTATTACAGGTTGCTCCATTAATGAACTTATCACATTCCATGTTTCGATATTCTATACAAGTACTCATTTAAAAATGGCTCTATTATTTTAATTGTCATTTTTGTTTGCTTCCATGTCGCTGTGAAGGAGTAATGATAATAATAATGACTGAATAATTCTCTGTTTGAAGGCTATGGTGACATTTTATGTAGGTCTAGCAGTGGCTGAGACAATCAACAATAACTTTACCTACATTGGAGCTCCTTTACTTATGGGAACTGTTGCAATTGGTAAGCTTTTCTATTGGTTTTTCTTGTCTTTTATGTCAAGTATTCTTCTGCTTTTGTCTGTTGACTATTCATCTTCATTGAGCATCAATATCCCTAGATTACAACACCTACCCATGAGCCATGTTTTCCTGACATCTTCGTACAATTTAAGAACACTAAACGTTACATTTGAAGTTACAAAAATAGAATTTTCTTTGAACGTTTGCTGCACAGTTGTGTGTTTACACTAGGAGAGACACATTGGCTTACTTTCATTTTGTGGCCTGAAATTTGACAGCATGGCGCCATGGCTATCGGAGGTTTTATGTTGTCTGTTCACACATCGACCATCCCCATAAACATCATTCGCTATCTATCCCATCTTAAATGGTTTGTTTGATGTCTCATCGACAGCCAAAGAGATTTACCCCAGCAAAATAACGAGTTTCTTGAAAATTGGTGAAGTTAATTTTTTTAAAAAGCAGTTGTGTTCTTACGACACCTTTGTACAAAGAACATGTTCTGTTTGAAAAAAAAAAAAATCAATGGAAAAAAATCAGGGGTCACCAAAAGAAATAATTAGGAAGGTATAAGGAAGGGATAATATTTGTCCATGGCAAACTGTTGAATCCTAAGAATTTGTATTTTGAGTTAGTAAATTTTACAAAGGTGCCATAATCTAGGGTTAAATGTTGGGGGGGGGGGGTGTTTTGGTGTTTAAACAAAAATGTAATGAAATAAGAGGAGTAGGGACAGTGTGGAGAGAGTTGAGAAACACCGTATGTGTGGGGAAGTGACATTCCTAAGAAGTTTGAGTGAACTGTTGTTGGGTGAGTGGAAAGGAGAGTCGCGTGATTGTAGAGACAGGACAGGTGTCAAACATGGGGAATTGAGTAGATTGGGGGAAAGGTGAAGGTGATATAGAAGGGATGGCATTAAGAGAATCCATTGGATGGGAAATTAAGGAAGTGGTTGTTGATTGGCTGAGGGGTGAGAGATTTAAGGGCTGTAGAGGGTTCATGATGGGAGTGCTCACAAAGACTGACGAGAAAGATAGTGTAATGGGAGACATGTCAATGACTAGATAGTAACAGTTAAATTGAACCTGGTTGTCAGAAAGGCGTAGGGGGATCTGGAAGTCAGTTACCCAGGAGAGAACGCTCACGAGGAGAACAGCATTGAGGTTGTTGTAGAAATACTTTTCAGGGGGACCTGGGTGTAGATGCATTGTTTACAGGAAAACTATGATAATTTAGTATCTGTTGACCCATCACATTCGACTTCAGCATGGCACTCTGTGTACTGTGTTGCCTTACCTCTTCAGTTCCTACTTTGCTTTGGCTAGACTGGTTAGCCTGTTTCCAAGCCCACAGCGGAAAGGTGTGTTTGGGTCTTGGTCATTTCTAGTCCGTTCAGTGAGATGAGAATCTTCAAAAATGTTTGTCAAATAGAAAGAATCAGCAGATAACAGCTCAAATACAACCATGAGGGAATGTGTACAGCGATTACAGAGATGCTTGGGTTGATGGGTCAGGTAGTCAAAGAATGGTGAAAGAAAAGGAGGCTGATGGTTGGAAGAGAAAAGTGATTACAGAGAGATGTAAAATGTAGACCGGTTGTGACACATTCTGTGAAGAATAGTAGTAAGTGACTATGAGGCTAACCGAAGGGTTTAAGTAGTCTAAGTCTCTCTTAAGTTGTAAGGGTTCTGTAGTTGGACTCCGGACTCCCTCAAGGTATATCAGCCACCAGCAGTTCTGTCTCTCTCTCAGGATAATGACTAGATGATGTCATTGAACCTTGGACTAAGTAAGAAGCTGATGCTCCTCTGGTCATAAACTGTCATCCATTTTTTTTCCTAATCTAGACAGAACACTCAAGATTGTAATTTCAAGTTTGTGTATGCTTCTGTTTATGTAGTTGCACTAAAAAAGCATGTTACACCTTCAGTAGTCATATAGAACAAGTGGCTTTTTTAATTTTATCTGTTTACATGCTCACTTTACTGCAACTGTCAATTTTATCTGTTTACATGCTCACTTTACTGCAACTGTCAATTTTATCTGTTTACATGCTCACTTTACTGCAACCGTCAATTTTTTAACATTTTTTTTTTTTCCATCTTCTATTTTCTATTATTTATTATCTTATTCTTATAAACTTTGTAAGATTTTTCTTGCCTTACATTTAAATGTAGTTTGACATTCGTCTCACATTTATATCACACATCGGTAAAATAATCTGGTATATTCAAACCTAACCCTTGATGTCACTTCCTCCAGGGGGTGTTATCAATACCATGCCATACACATTTGAGAAAGTTGCCTACAAGAAGACACAGGTTTGTGTATTGGCAGTTAATTGTTTGTTTTCTCTTTAATTTTACCTTTAGAAAGGACTGTAGCCTAGAGACAATCAATCTAATCTTCTGTGTCTGACTTGCTTTTGTTAGTGTTTGATGTAAAGTAATTATTTGTGTAGATATTACATATTCATTGTCTTATCAAGTTAAAATATCATTGCTTGTCTAGTAGTCAGGGTGTGGCAGTAGCTTTCTTTGTGATGCCAGTGCTAACATATGGATGTGAAAGTTTGAAATCCACCAAGACTTTAGATAGGAAAATAAAAAGCTTTGAACACAAATGTCTTTGTAGGATCTTAAACATAAGCTGGAAAAAAAAAAACATTTCAAATGAACAGATAAAGAGACAAATCAAAATGAGAATATATGTTGAGCTTTATAAAAAGAAGGCGTTTTAAATACATTGGTCATGTGCTGAGAATGAATGAAGAAAGACTTTCCCGTCAGGCATCCATGTGGAAACCATTTAAAAGAAAATAAGGCAGACCAAGAGAATCGATGTGTAGAACAATTACCAGGGATGGCTCAGCTACGGGACTATGAAACAATCAAGAACTAGCAGCAGATTGTTAATCGCGGAGAGCTATGACTTCCGGCCTTTGTGCCGTCTTCAACCCAAGAGGAAAATGAATGAATGCCACAAGAAAGATTGTCACCTTTTGCCATAAAGAAGTTGACTTTGGACAAACTAATGTTCAAATATCTTTGTTTATGGAGTAATTGCTTGGTATTTGAACTATGTCTTGCCTCATTTATATTATCTATAACCATTTCTGTAAGGGAAATGATTGGTTTAGAATCTCAGTATTGAACATCATTCACTGAAAGTAAAGTAAGTAAAGACCCTCTTGACATATGGGGAATGTCAAGTTAGGGCCCATATTTGTTAATGACTCCTGGCATATTCTTTGGCAGCTTGGTCAGTACCATGACGGGCTGCCCTTAGTTCCCAGAAAAAATGTATGGTACCCAATTTTAGGATATGGTGAATCCTGTGCCTTGTTCGGTCCCACAAAGAAGCAAGTGGTGAGGTGTAATGTACACTCCTACAATGTATG
This sequence comes from Megaustenia siamemsis, assembly GCA_032433765.1. Lineage (NCBI taxonomy): Eukaryota > Metazoa > Mollusca > Gastropoda > Stylommatophora > Ariophantidae > Megaustenia > Megaustenia siamemsis. Next base: position 70,019,061 of record JAVIAB010000108.1, read on the forward strand.
GTGACAGCTTAACAAAACAAAATCATGACATGTGGCCTACATACAGCGTTCTTGATTCAACGAGAACAACACGAACGGACAACGGAATGAAGATATACTCTGCTACATCTTTTCTACATGCCGATTGGAAGCTCCTGGATCAATTTCAGCTGTCTTGCCTTATTTAATTTTTTAGTTTCCATATTTAAAAAAAATCTATTATAATGTAGTAAATTTCCTTTTCATTTTGTCATTTCATTTCTTATCCCTTTTTTATTTCTCCTTGACCTACTAGTTTCTGCTCATTCTAGAACATGTAGTAGAGTTTATCTTCATTCCGTTGTCTATTTGTATTGTCCTCGTTTTCTAAAAAAGGCAGCATATAGGTCAAAACATCATTATTTTGTTTTCCTTTTTGTAAAGTTGCTGCCATTCTTTGTAGGAGTGTACATTACAGCCCACCACTTGCTCCAAGGTCCCACAAACATTAACCACATGTGAGAATTGAACCCTGACCCTTGTGGTTAGTGGTGAGCACACTAACCACTGAACTTAAACACAGAGGCAACAGATAGACCTCTTGTGATAAATGGCAAACATAGTAACCATTGAACTTACATACAGAGAGGCAACAGACAAACCCCTTGTGACATATAAGGCATGTACACAACAGATGAACCCCTTGTGACATATAAGGCATGTACACAACAGACAAACCCCTTGTGACATATAAGGCATGTACACAACAGACAAACCCCTTGTGACATATAAGGCATGTACACAACAGACAAACCTCTTGTGACATACAAGGCATGTACACAACAGACAAACCTCTTGTGACATACAACTATGTACAGAAAAAGAAGGTACATAACACTGTCAATCAACTCTGTCAAGGCAAACTCTGGGTAACATGGAATAGCAGAATCAGGAAAACTTAACAATAGCCTTGACACTAGCTGAGGCTGCTAGAAGAGATTGCTTCCCCTGACTACAGAAATGATTTAATAGACCAACAGTTTCTAAGTAATCAATTAAAAGTCAATTTAAGACTAAGTGTGATAATAAAAGTTGAACTGTCATTGTAAAGTGACTGTTCATAATTACCCTTTGTGTTAGCTTTTCTCATTGTATGCACTCTTTCTTTACATTATCTACTTACATTTTTACATTATTATCATCATGTAAAAATTGAGTTATTTGCGGGACATCATCAATGCCCTCCGTGATGTGGGAAGAGCACAGGACCTCGACAAACACAGATCCACGTCATTTCTTCGGATGATGGAAATGGGAGTTAAGATGGACACAGCCAGAAATGAGAAACTCAGTGGCCGTGTAAGAAGACTTATCAACCAACATAGAACTGGAGTCGTCAGTCGCTGGACACTGCGGGAATTGCTGAGGAGGGGATCTGAGCACCTATGGGCATGTTCGGAGTGCAATGATGATGACCCGCTAATAACTCAATTTTTACAGTTTCATTGTTGCCATTTTGATCAAATTACTAACTGCCTAATCACTCAAATTACTAACTGCCTTATCACTCAAATTACTAATTGCCTTATCACTCAAATTACTAATTGCCATATCACCTAAGTTACTAATTGTCTTATCACACATATTACTAATTGAGTTATCACTCAGTATACTAATTTTTGACAATAGAAACAAGAAAAAGAGTTCTTAAATGTTATGTAGAGCCAGTCTTAACATATGGATGTGAATCATGGACAATAGGACAACAGACAAGAAAATCACTTGAGTCTGTAGAAATGTAGTTTTACAGAAGAATGTTGAGAATACCATGGACAGCTAAGAAGAGTAATGAAAATGTTCTGAAAGAGGTCAAAGCAAAAAGAGAGCTAATTTCCAATATTAGGAAGAAACAATCATCATTTTTTGACCATGTAATGAGAAGAGAACAAGTGGAATATATTGTAACAACTGGAAAAATTGAGGGACAAAGAGATAGAGGGAAGCAAAGAGAAAAAATAGCAGACAGCTTAAGAGAATGGCTTGGCAGAAGGTCAACAACAGAAATGGTAGATAACTGTCGAGATTGAAAGTTGTGGAGAGACATGATCACCTACGCCAGCAGGCCCGGTACTTGATGATGATGATGATACTAATTGCCTTATCACACAATATACTAATTGAGTTATCACTCAGTATGCTAATTGAGTTATCACTCAAATTACTAATTTCCTTATCAGACTAATTGCATATCACTCTCTTCTCAAGCCATTTTTATTTTGTCACCTGTATAGACCTTTTATATGTCCTCCCATGCAGGTTAAACTTGTAATGCATCAAATAATTCTAAGATGATGTCTGTGTGCTTGTTTGCAGATATTCAAGTACCACCTTGCTGTACAGGTTGGCTTGTGGACCTGTGTCTTTTTAAACATCATCTGGTTAGTTCTCTTTTCCTCCCTGCACTGGCTTTATTACCTCTACTGCTCTTCTTGCCACCCCTGTCTTCTCTCTCTTTTTCTCTCTCTCATCCCACTATGGGACCCTCCTTTCATCCCATCTGCCAGACCTCTCCTTTCATCCCACTATGGGACCCCTCCTTTCATCCACTATGGGACCTCTCCTTTCATCCCACTATGGGACCCCTCCTTTCATTCCACTATGGGACCCCTCCTTTCATCCCACTATGGGACCCCTCCTTTCATCCCACTATGGGACCCCTCCTTTCATCCCACTATGGGACCCCTCCTTTCATCCCACTATGGGACCCTCCTTTCATCCCACTATGTGACCTCTCCTTTCATCCCACTATGGGACCCCTCCTTTCATCCCACTATGGGACCTCTCCTTTCATCCCACTATGGGACCCCTCCTTTCATCCCACTATGGGACCCCTCCTTTCATCCCACTATGGGACCCCTCCTTTCATCCCACTATGGGACCCTCCTTTCATCCCACTATGAGACCCCTCCTTTCATCCCACTATGGGACCCCTCCTTTCATCCCACTATGGGCCCCTCCTTTCCCATCCCACTATGGGACTTCTCCTTTCATCCCATGATGGGACCCACTATCTGAACCCCTTCCTGATCAAATCTACTTGTCCACAGCTAGTTACAAGCACCTAACCTAACCCCTGACTACAAATGCTGATATCTTTATCATGTTTTAGTGTCCCTAATTGCCTTGGCATGTCCAGATCTCTACTGTGCATTCTGCCAGTATTCATCTTGCATGATTCTATCTATCTATCTTTCGTTCGCCTGAAGTATTGTCTATATCTGCAATGTCGTTTCCTGTATAAAATTTTACTGTCTTTTGTAACTCTTGCAGTGTTGGAGATTGGCCCATATAGTTTTGTCTGTAGTGTTGTATCTATGGGCCAATGGATTTTCCTTAGTCTTCTATATTCTGTGCAATCTTGAAGTATGTGTTCAGCAGTCTGGGGCGCCTGTCCACATGTACAAGTAGTTGAGGTGCCGATCTTGAATTTTGTATACATGTGACTATGGAGTCGATTGTGTCCTGTTCTGAGGCGTATAATGATAACTTGTTCATATCTATTCATATTATGAAAGGCATCCTGACTTATGGCTTGTGGTCCTCTGATTGATTTAATTATCTGTTTCTTATGATGGTATGTAACCGGTGTATCTAGTTGTGTGCCTGTTGAACCTTCCTTTGCCAACTGATCTGCTTTCTCATTTCCTGGTATTCCACAGTGAGATGGGATCCACTGCAGGGCAACCCTGTGGTGCTTGCAGAGTTCAGTTAATAAGGTCTGCAGATGTGGTAATTTTCTGGATTGTAGTGCCTGGAGTACTGATCTTGCATCTGTCAAAAACACTACAGGCTGTGGGCTAAGATTACTGTTCAGCAGTTTTTCTATTGCCAACTTTATTGCTTGTATTTCTGCATCATAATTGTGACAATATTTCCCTGTTGCTATTTTATTCATATCCCTAGTGTTATTTGGGTACTCTATATATGCACCTGCTCCCCCATTCTTTACTGCATTCTGTGCTGATCCATCTGTGTACACACGAATCCATAGGTCTTGTGGGTATTCTTCATCCAGGAAACTGAGAGTTATTGTTTTTCACTGTAGACTATTATGTTCTTCTTTGTCAACTCTTCCTTTCACTTCTGTCCGTATTGTACTGATAATCCTGATTCCTCTGTCCAGGGAGTATGTTCTGGTATGGGCAGTCGGGGGTTAACAACTCTCTTGCATGATTCATCTTTTGGATGTTGTTATCTGTTAGTGTGTGCTACATTTGTCAGATGTTATCTGTTAGTGTGTGCTACATTTGTCAGATGTTATCTGTTAGTGTGTGCTACATTTGTCAGATGTTATCTGTTAGTGTGTGCTACATTTGTCAGATGTTATCTGTTAGTGTGTGCTACATTTGTCAGATGTTATTATCTGTTAGTATGTGCTACATTTGTCAGATGTTGTTATCTGTTAGTATGTGCTACATTTGTCAGATGTTATTATCTGTTAGTATGTGCTACATTTGTCAGATGTTGTTATCTGTTAGTGTGTGCTACATTTGTCAGATGTTATTATCTGTTAGTATGTGCTACATTTGTCAGATGTTATCTGTTAGTGTGTGCTACATTTGTCAGATGTTACTATCTGTTAGTATGTGCTACATTTGTCAGATGTTGTTATCTGTTAGTATGTGCTACATTTGTCAGATGTTATTATCTGTTAGTATGTGCTACATTTGTCAGATGTTGTTATCTGTTAGTGTGTGCTACATTTGTCAGATGTTGTTATCTGTTAGTGTGTGCTACATTTGTCAGATGTTATTATCTGTTAGTATGTGCTACATTTGTCAGATGTTATCTGTTAGTGTGTGCTACATTTGTCAGATGTTATCTGTTAGTATGTGCTACATTTGTCAGATGTTGTTATCTGTTAGTATGTGCTACATTTGTCAGATGTTATCTGTTAGTGTGTGCTACATTTGTCAGATGTTGTTATCTGTTAGTGTGTGCTACATTTGTCAGATGTTGTTATCTGTTAGTGTGTGCTACATTTGTCAGATGTTATCTGTTAGTGTGTGCTACATTTGTCAGATGTTATTATCTGTTAGTGTGTGCTACATTTGTCAGATGTTGTTATCTGTTAGTATGTGCTACATTTGTCAGATGTTGTTATCTGTTTCATGAAACACCAGCATTCACTGCCATGTCAGATTACAGTCACATCTGTATGTTGGACGATAATAACACCAGAACTAAAACTATGAATGGCAAAATGCTATATTTACTCAACATTCCTTAATGGTGCAGAAACACGGATATTAAATAAGAAAACAGAGCAGAAAATTCAAGTTTTTAAAAATTTGGATCTGTAGTAAAATGTGAAGAATTGGGTGGAAGGGAAAGAGTGCAAACAAGGAATTTCCGAATCTGTTGAAAATGAAAAAAAGAACTACATAACACACTTTCAAAGACAACTGAAATATTTTGGACATATGAAGAGACATAATGTCCTTCTAAAAGTCATCTTGGAAGGGAAGGTACACGGTAGACGAGGCTGAGGCAGACCAAGGCCAAAGTCGACTGATAATATCAACAGGCGGACATGTGAACCTATGACAATGTGCACCACCTAGACAAGAGACAGTAAAATTGAGCTGCGTGATAGAAAACCTTCAATGCGGAGACAGCACCCACCGAATGAAATTTTGGATGCTCAAAGTTTTTTTTTTTTTAAATTCTTTTGGAAACAGTTCCAGTAATCTTGTATTTATTTTGTGACTGGACATCTGGTGTTTCACTAGGTGCTGGACAGTGTTGGAGATTGTGCCCCAAACAATTGCCATAGAATGCATGTCAGGTAGAGCCAGGTACAACATGTTTGCTAACTCTTCAGAGGGCATGAACTTGCTCATGTCTGCAATGGAGAATTGTCATTGGAGAGGTAATTATAGGATTTCAATAGTTTCTTTGTTTTTCTTTCAAAGTCATTAAGATACAATCATTACAGCAGTCAGGATTTCTATACCCACAGCTATTAAGATACAATCATTACATCAGTCAGGATTTCTATACCCACAGCTATTAAGATACAATCATCACATCAGTCAGGATTTCTATACCCACAGCTATTAAAATACAATCATCACATCAGTCAGGATTTCTATACCCACAGCTATTAAGATACAATCATCACATCAGTCAGGATTTCTATACCCACAGCTATTAAAATACAATCATCACATCAGTCAGGATTTCTATACCCACAGCTATTAAGATACAATCATCACATCAGTCAGGATTTCTATACCCACAGCTATTAAAATACAATCATTACAGCAGTCAGGATTTCTATACCCACAGCTATTAAAATACAATCATTACATCAGTCAGGATTTCTATACCCACAGCTATTAAGATACAATCATCACATCAGTCAGGATTTCTATACCCACAGCTATTAAAATACAATCATCACATCAGTCAGGATTTCTATACCCACAGCTATTAAGATACAATCATTACATCAGTCAGGATTTCTATACCCACAGCTATTAAAATACAATCATCACATCAGTCAGGATTTCTATACCCACAGCTATTAAGATACAATCATCACATCAGTCAGGATTTCTATACCCACAGCTATTAAAATACAATCATTACAGCAGTCAGGATTTCTATACCCACAGCTATTAAAATACAATCATTACATCAGTCAGGATTTCTATACCCACAGCTATTAAGATACAATCATCACATCAGTCAGGATTTCTATACCCACAGCTATTAAAATACAATCATCACATCAGTCAGGATTTCTATACCCACAGCTATTAAAATACAATCATCACATCAGTCAGGATTTCTATACCCACAGCTATTAAGATACAATCATCACAGCAGTCAGGATTTCTATACCCACAGCTGTTAAGATACAATCATCACAGCAATCAGGATTTCTATACCCACAGACGTTAAGATACAGTCATCACAGCAGTCAGGATTTCTATACGCACAGCTATTAAGATACAATCATCACATCAGTCAGGATTTCTATACCCACAGCTATTAAGATACAATCATCACATCAGTCAGGATTTCTATACCCACAGCTATTAAGATACAATCATTACAGCAGTCAGGATTTCTTTACCCACAGCTATTAAGATACAATCATTACAGCAGTCAGGATTTCTATACCCACAGCTATTAAGATACAATCATTACAGCAGTCAGGATTTCTATACCCACAGCTATTAAGATACAATCATCACAGCAGTCAGGATTTCTATACCCACAGCTATTAAGATACAATCATTACAGCAGTCAGGATTTCTTTACCCACAGCTATTAAGATACAATCATTACAGCAGTCAGGATTTCTTTACCCACAGCTATTAAGATACAATCATTACATCAGTCAGGATTTCTATACCCACAGCTATAAGATACAATCATTACATCAGTCAGGATTTCTATACCCACAGCTATTAAGATACAATCATTACATCAGTCAGGATTTCTATACCCACAGCTATTAAGATACAATCATTACATCAGTCAGGATTTCTATACCCACAGCTATTAAAATACAATCATTACAGCAGTCAGGATTTCTATACCCACAGCTATTAAGATACAATCATTACAGCAGTCAGGATTTCTTTACCCACAGCTATTAAGATACAATCATTACAGCAGTCAGGATTTCTTTACCCACAGCTATTAAGATACAATCATCACAGCAGTCAGGGTTTCTATACCCACAGACGTTAAGTTACAGTCATCACAGCAGTCAGGATTACCTTCCAAGATTCCTTTGTTACCACCATCCTTCATTAGAACAATGAAAATGATTGCTAGTTAGAAGTCTTGATCATCTTGTTGTAACTAACCTTGATGCATAGTTTACTTGCCTTAGCACACAACAAATAAACAATCCTTCTGTGGGCTAGAATCAAATATAAAACAATGGAGCACGGGAAAGTCAAAGAAAGTTTAGTTTAGTCAACAGGTCATCCTCATTGCATATCGGGCACATCCATAGGTGCTCAGATCTCCTACCCCAGTGTGTGGAGACTGATGACTCCAGTTCTGTGTTGGTTTGTTATTCGTCTATATCTCACAGCGCAGTGCTCATTTCTGGCATCCCCAGGTTTCATCCGATGTTCGTACATTCTGGACATGGTTGTAGATTCATGATCATTGACTAAGTCATCAGCTTGCCCTGCCCTCCCCTGAGAGATTTCTGAATGTCAGCTCGGTTTATTACATGTCTGTTATTCCACTGCAGCTGTTCCAGCCAGGCTGTCTGGCACTGGAGTGTCCGGGAACAACAGATCCCAATCAGATCTGAGCTCTTTAACCCACGAAACTGTCATAAAAATGACAACCTCAAAATGCAAATTTTTTATATTTGACAAACATTCTCTCTCTCTCTCCTTACTACTTCCAGTGAGCCCTGAGTGTTGGATTTATTTCCATTGATGTTGGATCAGATAAAAACGTGTGTGTCATAAAAACTACCATGCTCTCTTCCAAAAAAGGCTGTTTCTTTTTTTGTTTCGATAATTTTCAAGAAATTCATTTTTTTCCCCTTATTATGGGGGAAACCTCCTTTGCTGTTGACGAGACATCAAACAAACCTTTGTAACACGGGGTAGCTAGCAGGCAACGCTTAGAGGAAATCTAACATATGGCTGGATGAACAGACTGACTGTCGCTCTGTCAATAGACAATGTAACACCTCCGGTGGCCATGGCACTATGGGGTTGAATTTCAAGATATAAATCATAATCATAAGTCAGGAAATGATTGCAGCATCCAACTCCCGTATCTTTGCTTGGGTAAACACACATCTGTGAAGCAAAATTGCAAAGGAAACGTCATTTTCAACTCCAAATATAACAATTAAGTGGTAGTAATTTTTGCTAATGTCTCATATAAACATGACTCATGGATAGTTTTGTAATCTAGTGTTAATGACTTCACTGTCTTTGTGTGCAGCCTCCTTTGATTTGAGCATACTCATCGAGACACCCAGAAAGCACACTTGAGTAACAGATTGTTTCTAGCCAGGCCAATGCTATAGTTACTGCCATGATCAAACTACTGGTAGTTACAGCAAAATTACTGCTTTCATCCTTTGCCGTTCTTCCTTTGAGCTGGACTATGAAAGGCCACGAGCACTAACTGTGTCAGACAACGGATCCATCATTGTAAATGACTGCCTTACCCTCATGTGAATCTTCATAGATCAAGACCTGCACCTCTGCCTCCATGATTACATCATTTGTTGTCTTCATTTTCTAGTTCACAGCGATAAAAAAACCATAAAAGACGTAAAGCACTCTGCTGAAAGCCGTATCCACATATTCCCTGGGGTTCAGTACCAGCAAGTGGACAAACCTGTTGAACAATGTCCTCAAGTGGACAAATCTGTTGAACAACGTCCTCAAGTGGACAAACCTGTTGAACAATGTCCTCAAGTGGACAAACCTGTTGAACAATGTCCTCAAGTGAACAAACCTGTTGAATAATGTCCTCAAGTGGACAAATCTGTTGAACAACGTCCTCAAGTGGACAAACCTGTTGAACAATGTCCTCAAGTGGACAAACCTGTTGAACAATGTCCTCAAGTGGACAAACCTGTTGAACAATGTCCTCAAGTGAACAAACCTGTTGAACAATGTCCTCAAGTGGACAAATCTGTTGAACAATGTCCTCAAGTGGACAAACCTGTTGAACAATGTCCTCAAGTGAACAAACCTGTTGAACAATGTCCTCAAGTGAACAAACCTGTTGAACAATGTCCTCAAGTGAACAAACCTGTTGAACAATGTCCTCAAGTGAACAAACCTGTTGAACAATGTCCTCAAGTGAACAAACCTGTTGAACAATGTCCTCAAGTGAACAAACCTGTTGAACAATGTCCTCAAGTGGACAAACCTGTTGAACAATGTCCTCAAGTGGACAAACCTGTTGAACAATGTCCTCAAGTGAACAAACCTGTTGAACAATGTCCTCAAGTGGACAAACCTGTTGAACAATGTCCTCAAGTGAACAAACCTGTTGAACAATGTCCTCAAGTGAACAAACCTGTTGAACAATGTCCTCAAGTGAACAAACCTGTTGAACAATGTCCTCAAGTGAACAAACCTGTTGAACAATGTCCTCAAGTGAACAAACCTGTTGAACAATGTCCTCAAGTGGACAAACCTGTTGAACAATGTCCTCAAGTGGACAAACCTGTTGAACAATGTCCTCAAGTGGACAAACCTATTGAACAATGTCCTCAAGTGAACAAACCTGTTGAATAATGTTCTCAACCAGCGCCATCCATGATCTTCCTCTTTTTAGTTGATGCCCTTTCTCCTGTCAGTCTCACTATGTAGTGAATATCAGCAGAATGTACAAGTCAGAGAAGTTGTTGAAGTCGGAGAAAAAAGTGACTATTGCTTAAGCCAGAAGGAAACTTTCTGATGTGTAACCACTAAAGATTTACCATAAACCATAATTGCCAGACCTGTCAAGATTTACCATAAACCATAATTACCAGACCTGTCAAGATTTACCATAAACCATAATTGCCAAACCTGTCAAGATTTACCATAAACTATAATTGCCAGACCTGTCAAGATTTACCATAAACCTGTACCCTGTCAAGATTTACCATACTTATGTTTCAGTGCTGCAGTTAGAGGTGAAATCTCCACAATTCCGTTGACCAAACTACTTCAGAGAGATCATCCTCAATTCACCTGGGTGGCCATTTTAATTGAGGTCTTTATTATGGTCAGCATCACGGTCTCATACCTGACTATAGGGACCGCCATGCACCACACCTGTAAGAAAATCTTTTCAATTGGTAACTGTTAGAGATTATATAGCTAGTGGCTTGAATACTTTCCATTCTTTATGCTAACTACTGTGTAATATTTAGCCACCCTTTCACTTATCTAATGTATTTATTTTTTTCTTTATTCTTTTTTTTGTTCTTTTCTACTTTCTTCTCCTTGATAACCTCATCTCATCTGATTTATTATTTATTTATGATAGTTAGTTTCCTCCAGTCTATTCTCAACAGTTGCTATGAATGAATCAGTTTGTCTATTTTCTTTTTGTGTATTTCTATCTATTGTATTTGTTAATACAATTTCTTGTGCTTAATGTACTTGTCTTTATTGAAAATACAGTGAGTGGCGTTGTACAGTCTGTTTTAGTGAAGAAGAAAAGGACAAGTTTTGATAAATCAAAGGCTAACAAAAAGGCAACAGCAGAATGGTAATTGCTTTGTTTATATTTAGTACAACTTTAATTATTCATTAAAATCATGGTCTTTTAAAAATTATTGCTCTCTCTCTATACACCATCATCATCATGTGCTATACCAGTTGGAGCAGGAAATCTTGACCTTCCACAATCTTCTATCCACTGTGCATCATATCAGTTCTCTTGTTGACTGTTTTACATGCCATGACACCAAGCTATCTAGTATTTTCTCTCTTTGTCGTCCATGATCTCTCTTTCCCTATATTTTTCCAGTTGTAACCAAGTATTCCAACTTTCCTCTTCTCATGATGTGCCCAAAAAATGTTGATTGTTTTTTTTCTGGTATTTCTTAGGAGCTCCCTGTTTGTGTTGGCCTCTTTGAGAATTTCCTTGTTGGTCTTTTTAGCTGTCCCTAGACAACAAATATTCTCTCCACAGAAACAGGAGTCTTGAATTAATTCTGAGTTATTTTGCAAAGATTTGGCCAATTTTTACTCTTTTAGTGCAAAGAATTGGCCAATTTTTACTCTTGTAGTGCAAAGATTTGGCCAATTTTACTCTTTTAGTGCAGAGATTTGGCCAATTTTTACTCTTTTAGTGCAAAGATTTGGCCAATTTTTACTCTTTTAGTGCAGAGATTTGGCCAATTTTTACTCTTTTAGTGCAGAGATTTGGCCAATTTTTACTCTTTTAGTGCAGAGATTTGGCCAATTTTTATTCTTTTGGTGCAGAGATTTGGCCAATTTTTACTCTTGGTGCAGAGATTTGGCCAATTTTTACTCTTTTAGTGCAGAGATTTGGCCAATTTTTACTCTTTTGGTGCAGAGATTTTGGCTAATTTTTACTCTTTTAGAGCAGAGATTTGGCCAATTTTTACTCTTTTAGTGCAGAGATTTTGGCTAATTTTTACTCTTTTGGTGCAGAGATTTTGGCTAATTTTTACTCTTTTAGTGCAGAGATTTGGCCAATTTTTACTCTTTTAGTGCAGAGATTTTGGCTAATTTTTACTCTTTTGGTGCAGAGATTTTGGCTAATTTAAAATTAATTCTTCATGGCATTAGCAGGTTATCTTCACATTGAATGTCACCTGGATCACCAGTATCAATTTTTGCATTACACTTATATTATGCTTACATTTGAACAAGTACTATTGATCCGTTTGTTAATGGTACTTGCCTATCTACAACACTGACATTCTCTTTGCCTATCAGCCTTGAACCTTGCCTTATGATTTAGCCTTCCACTGGGTAATATATTAAAAAAAATATCTTTACCACTTTTTCCATTATGGGGGGTGGGTATTGTCGGACTGAAGAATAAAGGCCCCTTTGCAGTCGCCGTGGGGTGTCTTGGTCTGAGTTTTTATTTCACCCTCCTATAGAAAAAACTATTGACCCCACCAGGATTTGAACCTGCTGTCTATTTGGTGATATGCCTTTTTAGATACCAAAAATGAATAATTTGTTTCAGCATTTCTCATTTCTTTTTAAATTTTGATTTTTTAAACTGCTTTATCTGTTGCAAGTCTCATACTTTCTGATGTTCAGCATAGACAGAACTCATTGGTTTCACAGTTCAGGTCAGGGGAAGAGTTGTCATGGAAGACAGATGTGTTTGTTGTCATTGACTACAATTGGTTTAACGACTGAGGTCATAGCAGTAACTATGGCAATAGCTTGGCTGGAGACATTGTGGATAATCTGTCATCAAACTAACTGACATGACAATCACATGTCAAAGATTGATTAAACATTATCATAAATAAAATGTTTAATGATAATTTGATAAAAATAAATTGAAATGATATTTAAAATTTGATTAACTTGTATTTCCTCCTAATGTAGGTGCCTCCGGACTGGTCTTTCTCTGGCTGCTTTCACAATGATTTTTATTGGGGCTATGATAGATCCTGAGGTGAGAATGCAGACAGTCTTTCTGTCTATTTTAAATTAGAGCATTGTGATTTGCGAATTGTACCCAAGTTTTATGAATTTTACCCTAGTTTTATTATTTGTACGCAATATTTATGAATTGTAACCAAGTTTTATGAATTATACACAAAAAGGTAAAAATGACAGTACATGAATGCATATTATGCAGTAACAAATAGTCAGAGTTTGTGATTTTGTTCATGGGAATGTGTCAGTTACAAATAAATCTGTTTTGGTAGTTAACTGGAAGTAGATATTGTGAAGCAGCTTTAAAATTTATATTTGAAGGATACTTGACTTCTCCTACGGATTTCACAGAAATTTGGTTCCTTACATAGTGTTGACAGTGCCATGGTAATTTTATGTCTACAATTGTGTGTCTACAACAGTTCTACAATGTCTTTGATTGTGTGTCTACAACAGTTCTACAATGTCTTTGATTGTGTGTCTACAACAGTTCTACAATGTCTTTGATTGTGTGTCTACAACATTTCTACAATGTCTTTGATTGTGTGTCTACAACAGTTCTACAATGTCTTTGATTGTGTGTCTACAACAGTTCTACAATGTCTTTGATTGTGTGTCTACAACAGTTCTACAATGTCTTTGATTGTGTGTCTACAACAGTTCTACAATGTCTTTGATTGTGTGTCTACAACAGTTCTACAATGTCTTTGATTGTGTCTACAACAGTTCTACAATGTCTTTGATTGTGTGTCTACAACAGTTCTACAATGTCTTTGATTGTGTGTCTACAACAGTTCTACAATGTCTTTGATTGTGTGTCTACAACATTTCTACAATGTCTTTGATTGTGTGTCTACAACAGTTCTACAATGTCTTTGATTGTGTGTCTACAACAGTTCTACAATGTCTTTGATTGTGTGTCTACAACAGTTCTACAATGTCTTTGATTGTGTGTCTACAACAGTTCTACAATGTCTTTGATTGTGTGTCTACAACAGTTCTACAATGTCTTTGATTGTGTGTCTACAACAGTTCTACAATCTGCTATCATCCACTTAACCTACTGGTAACTACTAAGCTTTCCGACCTGTGCTAAAGTTGGATGTGTTGAGCCGAAAGGCGCAAATATCACAGTTATACTGTAAACCACAACACAATGCAGACACGCCCACTTAACGTCCTTTAAAGGGTGGATGATGAAGAGGTGCATTCCTTTAGTAATTGGGCGAACGCAAGCAAGCAAGCTATTCGACCAAAACTATTTCTCTATCTCCCATTATGTGATCTATTCTACCCTAGTCTATATACTATTCTATCTATTGACCTTTCGAGCCGTAACCGGCCCATAGGGCGTAGACCAAGATACACCTTCTCCTATATGAATTTTTGTTCTAGCAGTTTTCTTTTAAAGATATTTTATCAAATCTCGCCATCTGTCTCTGTTCTGTGCAAGCAGTTCTATCTCATTGAGGGAGCCGATTCCTGCTGCTCTTGCCTCTCTCATCAATGTTCTTCTCAGTGTCTCCCTGGGTCTTCCTCTTTTTCTTTTACCTGTTGTTTCCCATATGAGGGCTTGCTTTGCTATTCGATTATTATCTCTTCTCATCACATGTCCAACGTATGACCATCGTCTTTTCTTTATTACTGAAGATATTAGTGGTTGATTGGCGATTTCTCTAATTTCCTCGTTTGTTTTGAATTCGTTCCATTCTATACCAAGTATTTTCCTTAGACATTTATTTTCGAATGCGTTCAACTTTGTTTCTATATCTCTTGTTGTTTTCCAGCTTTCACACGCATACGTAAGGGTTGATAGTACATTTGATTTGAATAGCCTAAGTTTTGTGTTTGTGCTAATGAGTTTTGATTTCCACAACTTTTCAAGGCTTCTGAAAGACATTGCTGCTTTAGCCAGTCTGATTCTAATTTCTTTGCTCGTATCCCCTTCTCGATCAATGTGACTTCCAAGATAGATGAAGTGATCGATCTCTTCTACTGGTTTGTTTTCCATGTATATTTTGTCACTTGTTGGAATTAAACTTTTCATGACTTTAGTCTTTTCATGATTGACCTCAAGCCCAATTTTGCTGGCTATTGATGATAGTTCATTTGTGTTTTCCTGCATCGTTTTTATCTGACTGCTGATGAGAACTATGTCATCAGCAAAGTCGAGGTCCTCCAAATGGTCTCCTTGTATCCATTCGATGCCTTTATTACCAGTGCAGCATTTCTTCATTATGAAGTCCATAACAATTCCAAATAACAAGGGCGATAAAATACATCCTTGTTTAACCCCAGTTTCTATTGGGAAACATTCGCTCAGTCCTTCCTCTGTTCGAACTGCACATGTGTAACCATCATACATGTCTTTGATAATATTTATGATTTTTGATGGTAAGCCATATTGCTTCAGAATTTTCCACAAAGAATCTCTATGAATACTATCAAATGCTTTTTTGAAGTCGATGAAGTTAAGTACAAAAGGTTTTTGCTTTTCAATGTGTTCCTCCAATATAAGTCGTAGAGTGAAAATGTGGTCAAGACAGCTTCTCCCTTTTCTAAACCCAGCCTGTTCTTCACGCATCACTGTATCTATTGAATCCTTTATTCTATTTAGGATGATTTTACAGAATAACTTTGAGGCAACTGACAAAAGTGTCACGCCTCTCCAGTTGTTACAATCTCTAAGATTGCCCTTTTTGGGATCTTAACAATGATTCCTTTTTTCCATTTATGAGGCGTCTTCTCTGTTTTCCAAATGATGTTGAACATTTTTTGGAGATGTATTAAATTATGGCTATCAATTGCCTTGAGGATCTCAGCTGTTAACTTATCCTCTCCAGCAGCCTTGTTATTGGTCATTAGCTTTAAGGTGGTTTCTATTTCACTCAAGGTGAAGTCATCTAAATTTACATCTAATTCTGCTGCTGGTGTTTCAGCTTCAAAATCTATTAAACTGTGAGGTAGTGGACGGTTAAGAATTTCTTTGAAGTGTTCCGCCCAACGAGCTTTTATGTCTGCGCTTGTTGTTAGCATTAATCCAGATTTGTCTAGAATTGGTGTTCCACTGGATGTATAGGTGTTTGTCAGCATCTTTTGTACAGTATAAAGAGTTCTGCTGTCTCCTGTAATTGCAGCTGTCTCTGCTTTCTCTGCCAAGTTGTCTATATAAGCTCTTGTATCTCTTCTTGCCGAACTTTTCACTTTGTTGTCTAATTCTTTGTATGTTGCTTTTGCCAGAACCTTTCCAAGATCTGTCTTTACATTAGTCATGGCTCTCTTTGCTTCTCTTCTTTCTTTGATGTATTTCCATGTGGTGTCTGAGATCCAAGCTCGTTTTTCCATTTTCTTCAGTCCAGCACTTGCTTCTGCTGCTGTCATTAGTATTTTGCTCTGTGAGTCCCACATTTCATTGATATCTAAGTCTATTTCACCAAGTGCTGAATAACAATTACTTAGCTCTATGTTAAACTTTTCCTTTATGGCTTCATCTTTCAGTTTATGACTATCAATTTTATGTGTAATTGACCTCTTCTGTTGGTTTCTAAATTTTAATCTTATTTTCCCAATGCACAGGTTGTGGTCACTATTAACATCAGCACCTCTGTATGCTCTTACATCTATTAATGATGATCTGAATTGTTGTTTAATATATATTACTATATAATATACTATATGTAATAGTATATATACTATATACTATTACTGGAAGGTTATTCAAGAACTGAATAAATATGAAGGAAAGATGTCTCATTAGTATGTTGTACTAGAGATGTCACATTAACATGTTGTACTGTAGATGTCACACTAGAATGTTATGCTGGAGATGCCACATTAACATGTTGTGCTGGAGATTTCATATTAACATGTGTTAGAGATGTCACATTAACGTGTTGTGCTGGAGATGTCACATTAGCATGTTGTACTGAAAGTGTACAGTTTGTGAATTATTATTTTCCCAACAGGGGTTTATTGAAATCCTTGAGAAGTTGGTGTCCTTTACACTGAATGCAGAGGTTGGCATGTTTGTCTTCATTATGCTGATGTGTTCTAGGCGTGGACCTTACAGGTAAGTTATTGTGATGTCCTGTCTTAGAAGTTTTAATCATTTATGGAGAAAAAAATTTAAAAAATGGATGACTGAAGCTTTGCTTTGTTGTACATAAAGTTTGGTTTTATTTTAGATTGTCTTCGTATACTGGAACCATCCATTGTTGTTTCTTTTCTCTCCATTATTCTCCATTTTGCTAGTTTTGCCATAGTCTACACAAATTTATGCCGATCCCAATTTTTAGAGCTCTTCTGATTTTCTGTGAGTCCATCATGAGATTGGGTCATTGCATCTTCTAGTTTGCTGTTTAAGATGGCTAAAGGGGGTTGTGGTTGGCATCCTCATCATGTTAACCATGCTCTGATGTGGGGGCCAAAGATGCATGTCTGGAGTTCTTTTGTAAACTGTAGCATAACATGCACAACTTTCATTTAATTCTTCTGCTTCTTTCCTTCCTCATTTGCCTTTCAGTATCAAGGGGAAGATATAATTTGCTCTCAAGGAGGCAGGATGAATAAGTGATTCATGCAATGGTCTGGGCTGACATTCTCAGTGTTTTCAAGAAGGCAGAACTAGTAATTTGGGCAATGAATCTGGATCTACAACCTTGAATGGCTATGATAATAGAGCATCACACCAAAAGGAGTGATACCAGCATAGACAAGAGTGCTATGTCCGTGGCCAAATAAGCCACACTAGAACTATACTAACACAGAACATGGGTTATTGGTCACTGCATGTTGAGGGACATACTGAAGAGGGATTATGAGTACTTCTGGAGCTGTCCAACGTGCAGTGAAGATGATATTCTTCTGCGATCATGACTCTGTCAGACTAGGATTCCGGATTCTCTCATGAAGGCAGTTGTCTGTTTAAGATGATATTCTTTTTCTGCGATCATGACTCTATCAGACTAGGATTCTGGTCTCTCTCACGAAGGCAGCTGTCTGTTTAAGTGTAAGATGATATTCTTCTTCTGCAATCATGACTCTATCAGACTAGGATTCCAGTCTCTCTCACGACAGCAGCTAGCTGTCTGTTTAAGTGTAAGATGATATGTCAACAAACTCACAACGATATAAAGAATACATCAAAGATTTAGATATAATGGGAGTCATATCTTCAGACATGACCAATTTCTGATCATGTGTCAAAACAGCCTGAAATTACCCCACAGACACTGCTGCAGTCAGATAAATGTTTTAAGGGTTAGGACAGAGGGTCTTTTCTGTGTACATTATAGCCATCAGTCTCGTTAAGTTTAAAGAAAGCATTGATCAGTTAAAGGTTAGGTTTAACAACATACAAATATATTATCAAGCAACTCAGAACTGGAGTCTGACACTGGACACTGCGGGAATTGCTGAGGAGGGGATCTGAGCACCTATGGACATGTTCGGAGTGCAATGATGATGACCCGCAAATAACTCAATAACATACAGATTGTCCTGAAATGGCAACAGCAACATTGGCCCTCTCTGTTCTGTGATTACTGAGTATATCTGTTTTAAGTGTTTGTAGTCAGCACCACAGAGAGTGCAGTATTTGTGCTCACTCTTTTAATGCTAACCTTCACATGAGTGAGTGAATGATATGGCCAGTGCATGTCAGTCCACCCTGCTTTCTCATAGAAAATATTTGGCACTTATCTTGGTGAACTCTCAGGTTCATTTGGAAAGTGAGCCTAGCCACCTTATCAACTACTGTACCACAATATAGCTTCAATGGTGTTTGAACTGAATTCTAATGGCTAGGCGCCAGTGGATTTAGTTGAGGACATCTCAAACAATTTTATTTTATTTTCATAAAGTTTCATGTGGTGAAGATATTTTATCATTTTTGTTTTATTTTAACTTTTCTCATGGTGATATTGTATCTTTTTGTTTTATTTTAAATTTTCTCATGGTAATATTTTATCTTTTTTTGTTTTATTTTAACTTTTCTCGTGGTATTTTATCATTTTTGTTTCATTTTAACTTTTCTCGTGATATTTTATCTTTTTGTTTCATTTTAACTTTTCTCGTGATATTTTATCTTTTTGTTTCATTTTAACTTTTCTCGTGGTGATATTTTATCTTTTTGTTTCATTTTAAATTTTCTCGTGGTGATATTTTACCTTTTTGTTTTATTTTAACTTTTCTCGTGGTGATATTTTATCTTTTTGTTTATTTTAAATTTTCTCGTGGTGATATTTTACCTTTTTGTTTCATTTTAAATTTTCTCATGGTAATATTTTATCTTTTTGTTTTATTTTAAATTTTCTCGTGGTGATATTTTACCTTTTTGTTTTATTTTAACTTTTCTCGTGGTGATATTTAATTTTGTTTTCAAATTTTTAATCCTGTGGTGGTGAGGATAGATTTTTTTATTTTAAATTTTCTTGTGATGCAAATATTTTATTTTTTGTTTTATCTTTTGCCTGTCAGAAACTTGGAAATTCCTCTGCCAATGCCATCATGGGTATCCCGCCTGATGCTGTTGATCCCCCTGTTCTTCAACTTTGCTGTCATCTACGATATCTATGACACAGTGATAACAATTGTGAACCCAACCTTCCATCCAGGCGTTGTCATCAACACCACAACATTCCCAACACCAGACTCTCTCTTCAAGACCACCCCTCTCAGCATCTTCAGCAACGGAACTACAGTTTCTGCCAGCACCACGTCACACTTCAGTAATGCCACAGCAATGTCCACATAATTGGCAAGCCATTAACTCATTTGTTGTACAGACTCTAAAGCAAAATATGAGATAGGCTAGAGCATCCCATTTTAAACAATATGGACTTTACACTTCTGTTTTACACATTTTTAAATTCAGTTTTATTTTACTAATCTCAGTAACCATAAATGTAATTTAATTGATGTTCCATCCATGAAAGTTGATTTTTGAAGTGCGTTGGACTGTAAGTGATTAACACAATTCAACACATTCCACATAATTAATTTGTTGTAAAGATCTTTATATCAAGTGCTGAAGGTCTGTAAAACTTATGGTCACTAACACCATATTCCCTATACGCCACTTGGCGTGATGGGGGCATTTTAATTTTTTTACTTTAAAGATCTTTATACTGTTCATTTTACCAAATCCCCTCATGTGGATGATAGCAATCAAATGAGAAAGAAGATAATATTTTGAGACCTAATTACTAATTTACTTAAAAAGTAAATAGAAATTATCATTGGAACATTTGTCTAATTTTTTTAGGCTGTTGTTTGGAGACTATGGAATAAATTCATGAATACCTGTAGTGAAATAAATGACATAGATATTTTCTTGTAGCTTGCTAATTTAAAACAAGTAAAAAAGTAAAGTACCCCCGTCACGCCAAGTGGCGTATAGGGAAATATGGTGTTAGTGACCCTATATTTTACTGACCTTCAGCACGTGATTTTTGGGGTAATGTGGTCGGTATTACGCCCGATGCTGCTTTACTTTCCCAGAAAAAAATCCGGTACCCATTTAAGGCTGGGTGAACCCGGAAGCCGTTGGTTGGGATCGAACCTTACCCCTTGTCCTTTGTAGTCCAGTTCACTAACCACTGAGCTATCGCGGCTCCTAATTGAAACAAACTTTCAGAAAATATCATTTTTAAGAGTTAAATGAATGTAGTGAAGTAACTCTTTCTGTACAGAAGCTTTTTATCAACATATTGGAAGAGATAACATTGTTCATGGTTTTAAGAATCAATCTACATATTTATATTAACATATAACATATTATATATGAATTTTTAGATAATTGAACAAAATATTAGATTTCACCAATATCAAGATGATACAAGACATGTAAAAAGAATATGGTTTTATGACGGTTTACACTAATCATATAGAGAGTGGCGCACTCTACAGTGAAACGTACGCGTCTGAAATTGCCAAGGCGCACAGTACGTCGAAACGTATGGAAAGAGTTAATGATGGCGGGGAACAACACTGGCCGCATCACTGTGGTTTAGTATAGTAAAATTGTATATTTCTATGACAGATACTGCAGGACATTATTTGTGCACATTGAAAGTATTGTCTGGGTGGTCTAGAGGTAAAGCATCAACCTCTGAGTCGGAAGGTCCTGGGTTCAAATCCTGCCACAGGTGATGGTAATTTGTCACTTTATCCATGGCTTCTCTCTGGCTTTACTCTCCCCTGGTCCCTGGATAGTGAGATATGATGTCTCTCAGATAGTGGTGACAAGCAAGAGGTCTCATGCCTATATTAAAGAACTTTGATAGTTAAAAGTTGAAAAGAGTAGGCCAAAATGGCCACTGCTAGGGCAATATTGTTAGGCAAGTCGACCCACGCTGAGGATGGGTATGTCTATGTATGTCTGAGAGGCTTGAATATCACTGCTCTGCCTTAAAGTAGCGACACAACGCATCCAAGCCTACATATTGGTTGAGCACCAAGAAGAATACAGTATTCCCACAAACAAATGCTGTACAGTGAAATGCTATATTTCATTCCTAGGATAGACATTAAGATAGAGGAATTATTTTTCTCTGGCTTGGAATAGAACAGTTGATCAGAGTTTAATAAGGTGCTATCATAAAACCGATTTTGTTAATGAAACATAGACCTGGTACATGTGATGAGAAGAGATAATAACCGAATAGCAAAGCAAGCCCTCATGTGGGAAACAACAGGTAAGAGGAAGACCCAGAGAGACACTGAAAAGAACATTGATGAGAGAGGCAAGAGCAGCAGGAATCGGCTCCCTCAATGAGATAGAGCTGCTTGCACAGAACAGAGACAAATGGCGAGATTTGATAAAATATCTTTAAAAGAATTGAAAACTGCTAGAACAAAAATTCAGATAAGAGAAGGAGTATCTTGGTCTACGCTATGGACTGGCTACGGCTTGAAAGGTCAATAGATAGATAGACATTATCACAGGACATTACTTGTTCAGGTTGAAAGTATTCTCACAAACAAAAACTGTCACATTTTAGGATTGTGTTCATATTTTGACATTGTCACGAAGGGTCTGGCTCAGTTGAAGATGCTATTGATCAGTTCTTGAACATCAAAATTATTTTAGCCAAACAGAAAAGGTCAGCAAAAGACAACAGAAAGGCCACACAAAGATAGCAGAAAAGGTCAGCCAAAGATAGCAGAAAAGGTCAGCCAAAGATAGCAGAAAAGGTCAGCCAAAGATAGCAGAAAAAGTCAGCCAAAGAAAGCAGAAAAGGTCCAGCAAAAGACAACAGAAATGGTCAGCCAAAGATAGCAGAAAAGGTCCAGCAAAAGACAACAGAAAATGTCAGGCAGAGACAACAAACTCTCCCAGTGAAACTGTTCTGAATGAGACTAATGTACTCCTGGTATCAAGTTCTGGGAGTTTGTGCTAACATAGATTATTTCAACAGATACCTTTCTTGTTGTTGTTATGGATCCAGCGACATTTGAGCTGATGCCCTTCGGCCCAATGCCATGTAGTAGTATCTGCAGGTATTTTTAAGTTCTGCTGTGGTTCCGTACAGAGTGTTCCATTTGGAGGGTCTTTGAGTAAGTAGTGTTGTTCTGATGTCAGTGAGCTTTGGACATTGAAACAGGTGGTGTTCTACAGTTTCTTGTGGGTGATTACAGAGTGGACATACTGGGGTATGGTTTTGTTGTATTCTATTAATGTGGTTATTCAGCATAACATGTCCTGTTCTCAGTCTGAAGATGGTGGTTTGGTCTCTTCTTGTTAGGTTGTTGATGTTGTCTTGTGGATACCTTTCTTCAATAGTGTATTCTATTCTTCTTCTACCTTTTTTAGCTCCCAGTGGAGCATAGGTCTTCAACAAACACTTTCCAAGTCGTTCTTCTCTTTGACTTGTCCATGTTTGTGAAGTTTTTTCGGCTTATTTTTTTTACAGTATGGGATAGCCAGTCCCATGCCCAACCCTTCTTTCTCGCCTCTTACGAACATGCCTGGTAGGGTACAGTGCCGCTATACTTTACTCCTCTTTCGTGCCCCAACAGCGCACAGGCGAATAATGTATTAGATTATGTTAAATTGATTAAATATAGCTTGATGAAATGAGAATTGAAAGGAGATGTCGCAGTCTGGAGCAATAAATGAGATTGAGTAGTCACTGGCACCAAAAAATAAACATTTTTGTAATTTGTAATGGGGGATGACAATGTGCCTGCTTGATTTAGTTCAAGAATGGGAGCTCATTAACCTTAATCTTCACAGAATGGAGAGTTACGTGATGAAACATGATTTTAGAATATCAACTTATAGCTTTATGTTGTGGAACGACAACAGCGGAGCAATATTCAGTGTTACAAAAAAAAAAAAATAAGGAATCTGCGCGCACAGAAAATTAAACCTTACAAGCTTTTTTTTAAAAAAAAAAATTTAATAAATTAAATGTCGATAAATTCTGGTGAACCACTCTGTACAATTAGAAGCAAGGCAAGAAAAGACGGTGATACCAGAATTTGTTTGTTCTAGTTAGGAATTGTGTTAACAAGCAACATTAAACAGTGTTCTCACAAAAGATCTTATACAACAAACAAAAACACAAAATAATAAATAATGTGAAAAAAAAAA
This sequence comes from Megaustenia siamemsis, assembly GCA_032433765.1. Classification (NCBI taxonomy): domain Eukaryota; kingdom Metazoa; phylum Mollusca; class Gastropoda; order Stylommatophora; family Ariophantidae; genus Megaustenia; species Megaustenia siamemsis. The sequence goes on from JAVIAB010000108.1 coordinate 70,042,776, forward strand.
GTTAGTAATAATGAATCAGCTAATAAATGTATCAGGAGCCGCGATAGCTCAGTGGCTAGTGAACTGGACTACAAAGGACAAGAGGTCAGGTTCGATCCTGATCAACGGCTTGTAGGTTCACTAACCTTAAATAGGTACCGGATTTTTCTGGGAAAGTAATGTGGCACAGGCTTAATACTGGCCACATTACCCCAATTCATGTGCTGAAGGTCTGTAAATATTATAGTCACTAATACCATGTTCCCTACACGCCACTTGGTGTGACGGGTACTTTACTTCTTTTACTTAATAAATATATCACTTCTGACACAGAAAACATGATTTGTTTTAAAGAAATGACGAGCAAAGTTATCAGTATTTATGCACACACAAAAATACAAAGCAGGAACAAGAAATAAATAATTACTAATGGTTTATAAACCTCATATGAACAGTAACTTTCATGTTTGCATCTAAGTTGTCAGTGAGTGTGTGTCTGCTTTGATATTGTTCAATTGTGCCTACTGTTATATATTAATGTATTGCAGGTCATTTTGATTTGCTTGTACCAGGCTGTGAACATTGTTTTGAAACTTGCCAATTGATCGTTTGCTTGCAGGGGTTATGGACGCAACGTTCAGTATAATCTGAGGAGAAAGTGTGTTGCACTGAGAAGCTTATCCTATCAGCCACATAAACTCCATTTCCATTTTAAAATCTTCCACAATAAATCACACTTGAGCTGTTATGTCCCTTTAAAGAAATGGGACACAACCTTTTGCTGTATTTTTTTTATTTCTTGTTAGCAAGTGACATCTTACCTGTTTTGTTTCTGTAAAGGAATAACTTCAAATTTAAAAAAAACTCAACTTCAGCTATTTGTTTCACAACTGACCTCACCAGAAGGTTAATTCAGAGCTAACATTTCCACAAAAGTTATGAATTCTTTTTAAATGCAACATTAATGTCATTCTGTATTTTCTTCTTCCTGAATTGAACTCTAAACTGTTTTTAATTAATTAATTTTTTTTTTTCTTTTTGACTAAAGAAGCTGGCTTCCAAAGTTATAATTTTTTCCTTCTTAATGAAACCGAACTCTATCCCACCACATAAAGGAAGGAATTAAGGACTGATTTATAATTTGAAACCAGAGCAGTTTTCATAATTACCATTTTTTCATTTCAATTTTAACATAACTTGTTCTTAACAAGTCTTTTTCTTTTCAAATTAATTGGAGTCTAATTGTTCGAATTGAACATCTTTGTAACGGACATTTATGACCTAATTGTTCAAAGTGAACATCTTTGTAACGGACATTTATGACCTAATTGTTCAAAGTGAACATCTTTGTAACGGACATTTATGACCTAATTGTTCAAAGTGAACATTTTTGTAACAGAGATACATGACCTCATTGTTCTGCTCAGATTTAATATTTTTAAAATGAACCAGACCTGTGTGCTACACTGCTTCATAGTCCACTAGTACTGCTACTTCCTGGATCAGTACAGGATCAATACTAAATCAATCAATCACTTTACATGGGATAAAAGTAATGGCCTTTAAAAACAAAACAAAAAAACATTCCCCGTGCCTTGCTATTCTTCCAATCCTCTTGTTAATATTACCTTTTTCAAGAGCTGTGAATAAACCACATATTTACGTGTATATACAAACAGGAAATTATGGTATTAAATGTTCCCACGAGACAGACGATTACATTCAGTGTTCACTCACATATTTTTGTGTATTTTTATTGATAAAATTATTATTTGTATCCTTGTGCCTTCTCATATTTATGTTGCCATGTGAAGTGCTTATATATTATACACATAATAATAAATCTTCATATACGATTAACCTTATGGTGCATACATAGTTATGTTACAAACATGCTGTGCAATATTTTAAATCTACTTTCATGTTGTATGGTTATTATATTTTTAACACTTATGTTTAATATGTTTCCATTTGTACATCTTTTCCAATGATTGTTGTTTTATGACATGTTTTCTTTCATTGCTTACCACGTGACCACAATGTACGTTGTGATTTCTGTTACAATTTTTTTAACTTGTCCAATGTGTTGTTTTATGCCGCATCAGCTTTTGACTTGCAGTAGTGCTTTGGTTGTACTTGGTAAGCTTATCTTGAGCTTCTATGCATCCTTGGAAGACATTCTGTCTTTACTAGGTGCAGATGACATCATTTTTTTTGTTGGGCTAAATAAAGCCTGCTGCTATGTGAGAAAGAAAGGGGAATGCTAGGAAAGGAATGAAATTTGAAAACACAGCTGTAGCATGCTCGGTTAACAAGAAGCTACCGCAGCGAGTTATTTGCAGAATGAGAATCTGAGGCAGTAGCTGGACATCACAGAAGCTGTCTGACTCAAGGTTTGAGTTACAGAAGGTGCAGAATGAATGACTGAGGTGCAGAATGGATGACTGTGGTCCAGAATGGATGACTGCAGTCCAGAATGGATGACTGAGGTCCAGAATGGATGACTGAAGTCCAGTATGGGTGACTGAGGTCAAGAATGGATGACAAAGGTGCAGAATGGATGACTGAAGTCCAGTATGGGTGACTGAGGTCAAGAATGGATGACAAAGGTGCAGAATGGATGACTGAGGTCCAGAATGGATGACTGAGGTCCAGAATGGATGACTGAAGTCCAGAATGGATGACTGAGGTCCAGAATGAATGACTAAGGTGCAGAATGGATGACTGAGGTCCAGAAAGGATGACTGGGACATAAATGGATACAGTATATACACATGCCTTTTATCTTCAGGAAAGTTTGTATATTGTCTACCCTGGATTTCAATGGATAGAATGTATCAGTTATGTCTGTTATCCCATGCAAAGGGGGGGGGGGTGTTCTGTGAGGCTTGAAAAAAAGTCACATGCCCAGTGCAGTTGTCACAAGGTGATAAATTCAGAAACTTCTAAAATTTCAATTAATAAAACTTGTTTGACCTTATTGTGATTGAGACCTGTGCTCACTTGATTGTGGAGAGTACAAGTTCTTATCCACTCGATAGAATATATAGGCCATCAAATGTTGACTTTGATCTACTGTCCTGGAGATGTTTGAATAGGGTGTATAGGAGCATCTTAGCATTGATGAGTGATGGGCACAGGTCTTTGTGGAATATTGAAGAGAGTAAGATTATAGAACAGAGTAGATGCTGTGTTGTCTGACTTTTCTTCAAATGATAGAGAGAATATGTAGGAGGAGAAACTAGATGTTTGAAGAGGAAGGAAAGGAGTGGGCTAGGGGGACAGCTGGTTCAATAAATGAGCCTCTGAGACCATATATTTGGTAATCATCAGATGGCCACGATGAGCACCTATGGTACTGACCCTGATGCAGCGATGTCAATGCTGCTAATGAAAGTATCTTTCCAGTGCTATATGACAGGATTCTGCTTCTTGTTGTAAATCTCTATTTTGGGTGAGCTTCTTCATTTCATTAAGGTTGTCGATGCCTGCTATTTTTGCCTCCCTTGACAGTGTTCTCAGTGTAATGAGAAGATCAGCCTCTTTTTCATTTTTCAGCTGTTTCAATATTTTTTTTTTTATTTTGTTGAGAAAAAAGTAAGCATTTTATTTATTGTAATTATAGATACAAAATGTAAGTGTTATATTTGTTTACATTATGTGCACGAAAAGTTAACATTATATTTGTTTACATTATGTGCACGAAAAGTTAAAATTATATTTGTTTAAATTATGTGCACGAAAAGTTAAAATTATATTTGTTTAAATTATGTGCACGAAAGGTTAAAATTATATTTGTTTAAATTATGTGCACGAAAAGTTAAAATTATATTTGTTTAAATTATGTGCACGAAAAGTTAAAATTATATTTGTTTACATTATGTGCACGAAAAGTTAACATTATATTTGTTTACATTATGTGCACGAAAAGTTAACATTATATTTTTTTATTTTAAGTAATGCACAAGAAGCAAGAAAGTTTTATATTTTTGTTCGTTTTTAGAAAAAGTTAAGATTTTGAGTTATTTGTGGGTTATCGTCTTTGCTCTTCAAACATGTCCATTGGTACTCAGATCCCTTCCTCAGCATGTCCTGCAGTGTACAGTGACTGACGACTCCCATTTCTGTGTTGGTCGATTAGTCTTAATTATGTGCACAAAAAAAGTAAGAGCTCTATTTGTTTTAATTGTAAGTATAACAAAGTATTATATTTGTTCTCATTTTGTGCAAGAAATAAGCATGATAATTTTGTTGAATTTTCTTGTTGAGATAAAAGTGTTCATTATTTTCCTTTTTATTTTGTGCTCAAAAGTGTAAGCATTATATTTATTTGAATTACCTGTGCAAAAAGTAAGCATTATATTTGTTTCAATTACCTGTGCAAAAAGTTAGCATTATATTTGTTTGAATTTACCTGTGCAAAAAGTAAGCATTATATTTGTTTGAATTACCTGTGCAAGAAGTAAGCATTATATTTGTTTGAATTACCTGTGCAAAAAGTAAGCATTATAGTTTTGTTAATTTTTTGTTGTTGAGAAAGATAAATAAACATGATATTTATTTTAATTATGTTAACTATACAAGAAGTAAGGAATCATTATATTTTTGTTAATTAAACTGAGAAAAAAGTAAACATTACATTTGTTTTATTTATATGCTCTAAGTGTAAGCATGGTATTTTTCCTGTATGTGCAGGAAGCAGAAGTATTTATAATATTTGTTTTCTTTGTTACAGTAAGCTGAAGTAATAATTTATATTTTATTTAATTTCAATTATTGTTAAGAATTACAACATTAATATGAATCGTTGGATTAATTTTTTCTTTCTTTTGTGGATGAATTGTTTGCTCACGATACACATTTATTAATTATATTTTTAGTGTGATTAAGAGATTGTGTTCTTCTGTTGTAAGATCTGCTACCACATTTCCTGTTTGAAGTGTTTTCTGTGATTGAGAGATTGTGTTCTGTCGTAAGATCTGCTACCACATTTCATGTGTGAAGTTTTTTCTGTGATTAAGAGATTGTGTTCTGTCGTAAGATCTGCTACCACATTTCCTGTGTGAAGTGTTTTCTGTGACTAGAGATGTTCTTTGTTCTAGTTAAACTATGGTCTACTTTCTACATTACGATGGTTTGTCCAGATTTTTACCAAATGTTTTCATATTTGATTGTTTTTAATTTGAGAGGACTTGTTTCTTTCTTTCTTGTCACAAGTTTTGTTGACTTAGGTGGGAATAGCTGTATGTATTTAGTAGTAAAAATAGCTGTGGGACTGTCCTAGAATCCCTCACTGGTGATGTGAAGGTCATGCTCCATGTTAAGATATTCCTGGGTGTCTGACAAGAGATGGAGTGCTCACAGACACTCTCCTGTCCTGGTTCTGCGATGATTCTACAACATCATACATTAATGTCCCATAACTCTCAACATCATTGAGACATCTTCACTATTTCAACATTTCTTTGGTTTTTACCAATTTGACTGCCACCCGAATTTGTAATTGTTTTTGTAACCCGAAATTGTTTTATTTTTGTAAAAAATTATCCAGATAGTTGAGCAGATGTTTCCCTATAGAATCTCACTTCTGTAATGAGTACTTCTCCCTGCAGTCCATACATGTTGGTGTATAGAAGTGTGACAGAGCAGTGTATCCATTTAACTTGTGAGCTGATATTGATGTTTTTGTGTTTACAAAGGAAATGGAATAACATAGGATGTGAATAAGCTTCATAGCATTGGTAGTGGTACAATGTAATGCTGCCCAGATGGTAAATTCTTCTTTTATTTCTTGCATTCACCGGATAACTAATGGAATGTTTTTAACCATTCATCATTATCATGTGCACTACCGGTTGGCGTAAGCAATCATGTCCTTCCATAATACTCTGTCCACAGTACATCACATCAATTCTGTAGTTGACTGTTTTCCGTGCCATGGCACCAAGCTATCTAGTATTTCCTCTCTTTATCACCCACAAACTCTCATTCCCTGTACTCCGCCATTTATAACCAAGTATGCCAACTTTCCTCTTCTTGTGATGCCCCAGAAAAATGTCAACTTTTTCTTTCTGTTTTTTTAGGAGCTCCATTTTTTTGTGTTGGCCTCCTTGATGTTAACCATTAGAAAGATGTTTATTGGGCGTAGATGTGTTGTGGTTAATACGCACGCTGTGATATTTGGTACTTCTGGCCCAACACAGCCATCTTCAGCATGGCATCTTTGAGTACAGGGTTGTCTTCTTTCTTGAGCCATACTCACTTGGTCAAATTGTTTAGTCTTTTTATAGGGGCACTCCAAAGAGGCGGAGTTGAATCTGGATTGTTCTGGTGTAACAATCAGCTATGAGTTGCTGACAGCCAGTAAATGTCCAAACATGTCAACACAAACTCTGTAATGGTGGTGGCATTTCTCAAGCTTGCTAGAGTGCGATTTCCCATTTTACCAGGTGGCTGGGTAAACCACAGGGGCTTTGCAAATCTTAAGTGTTATTTGGGGCATTGAATCCTGGTTTGCTATTTCTATGAGAAGTACTTTTTGCAATAACTTCACAATGATTTCTAAAGTTGTATTCATAAATAAATCTCAGTTACGATGATCCTACATACAAATAGTACAATAGCAACGTATTCAACTGTTGAGTGAGAGGTTTGTGTTGTTCTAATGAAATGGTAACACAACATATACAGTTGAGCCTCATACTTTGAATGACCTTCAGCTTTGAACGACTCGAAGTTTGAGTGATAAATTTAAGGGAATTTTGATCCACGGTTTGAACGATGCTTCTATGTTCTAATTACAGTTGCAGCAAAAATGTCATCGTTAATGCAATGGATGGTCCGGTTGTGTGCTTACAGTTATTTCTTACATATTTTGTGTGCTTCTTTCATTTTGTTTTTTGCTGTTTGGTTATATAACCACCATCTGTGAGAACAACAAAGCGTGGGAGAAAAGTTGCTGTATCAACGATTGACGTAAAAAAAAAAAAAGAAACTTAACGCGAATAAGGTCAGTCTCTTTTTTGTTTTTCTGCTAAAAAATGTGGCGGATCTAGAAAAGAGAGAAAGTAAGCCAAAACCTGAAATCAGTTGTGCAAAGAGGCAGAAGAGAGAGAGAAAGAACACCAGGAGTATAGTTGTTTAGTGTGTTTATGGCAGGGGACTTCCCCTTCAAACAGTAACCTTTCTCACCTCTCCATGAGTCTCACCAGACATCACACCACCACTAAAGTTACAGTGAATGCAATTTTCATTTTATTATATAATATTTATGAACTTTCGTTTTAATTCTTTCATTTAATATTTAGGGCATTTAATTGTACTATTTTTACCTGCAATTATGTGTAATTGTAGTTCAGGGCATCATGTAATGTTGGTTACCAAGAAGGTTCTTATCCAGTACCAGTTACAAGAAGCCATGCTTTTCTTTCTATCCAACCAACGGTGGAAGCAGACTCACTGTTTCATTTTACTTTCTGTAATAAATGCTACATTTTCAGAAGATTTAATTTGGATTTTTTTTTTTTTATTGAGGAAATCTCCATGCAGTGCTCTTGGAATTGCAGATATCTGGTGTGAAATATTCCACTTTTCATCAAAAATGTTATTAAAATAGATAATATATCATGTCTTTTATTCATGTTATTTGTACTGTAAAAAAATGAGAAAGAGAGTTCATCGGTGCTATATAGAACCAATTCTGACCTATGGAAGTGAGTCATGGACAGTAGACAAACAAATGAAAAGACGATTAGAGGCCACAGAGATGGGATTTCTCAGAAGAATGTTGAAAGTTCCCTGGACAGCTAAAAAGACCAATGAGGAAGTTCTCAAAGAGGCCAACACAAAAAGGCAGCTCTTAAAAAAACATCAGAAAGAAGCAATCAACATTTTTTCGGGCACATCATGAGAAGAGGAAAGTTGGAATACTTGGTTACAACTGGCAAAATAAAAGGAAAGAGATCGCGGACGACAAAGAGAAAATACTGGATAACTTTGTGTCATGGCATGGAAAACAGTCAACAACAGAACTGATACGATGCACTGTAGATAGAAGATTGTGGAGGGACATGATCACCTACACCAACCGGTATGGCACATGATGATGATGATATGTACTGTGATTGTATGGTGAGTGGGTGTACAACGGGGGTGAGGCATAGCTCAGACAATATACAATTTAGAGATGCCAAACATCTACAAGACAATTCAGAGATCCCAGTCATCTTCTACAAGACAATTCAGAGATCCCAGTCATCTTCTACAAGACAATTCAGAGATCCCAGTCATCTTCTACAAGACAATTCAGAGATCCCAGTCATCTTCTACAAGACAATTCAGAGATCCCAGTCATCTTCTACAAGACAATTCAGAGATCCCAGTCATCTTCTACAAGACAATTCAGAGATCCGAGACATCTATAAGGCAACGAGACAACTTGCCAGCTGAAGGTTTTTGAATCAGTTCATCTCTTATATTTCTGTCTTCTATGTTGTCTGGTATTTGTATGTGTTTTCTTCCTCTTTACCTCATTTGTCTTTTAGCGACAAGAGGAGATATAATTTGACTCTGTTGTTGTTTCCATGTGTTTCAAAAATTCCATCAATCCACATGTTTTGTGGTTGGGCCTGGTGTTCTCGCAACGTTTATTGAAGGCTTGTATTGTGTTTTAATCTTTCTTCATTATCACGCAACCAAAACATTGATCCCTTGTTTTTTTATGTATTCTAATGGTGGGAATTATTCCTTCCTTTTCCTCAGTTCTTCAATTCTGATCTTGTCTCTCAGGCTGTTTCCTGTCATTCGTCTAACACATTTCATCTCAGTAGTGGCTATTTTTCTTATTGTTCTTGCATCTAGGGTCCAGGTCTGACATAGGTAGCACACTGTTGGGTTGTATGTGTTCTCGAGTTCCTTTTTCTCTTTTGTATATGCGTTGTTTATGTGTCTCGACTCTTTTTATTTTTCTAGTTACATAATATTGTCATGATGAGGAGATGAATTACAATGATGAGTAAATTAATTGCAATGATGAGGAGAACTATGATTGCAAGGATGAGGAGATGAATTACAATCAGTAAATTAATTGCAATGATGAGGAGATGTATGATTGCAAGGAAGTGGAGATGAATTACAATGATGAGGAAATGTATGATTGCAAGTATGAGGAGATGAATTACAAGGATGAGGAGAGTTATGATTGCAAGGATGAGGAGATGTATGATTGCAAGGATGAGGAGATGGTGATTGCAAGGATAAGGATATGAATTACAATGATGAGGAGATGTATGATTGCAAGGATAAGGAGATGAATTACAAGCATGAGGAGATGTATTACAAGGATAAGGAGATGAATTACAAGGATAAGGAGATGCATTACAATGATGAGGAGATGCATGATTGCAAGGATGAGGAGATGAATTACAAGGATAAGGAGATGTATGATTGCAAGGATGAGGAGATGAATTACAAGGATGAGCAGATGTATTACAAGGATAAGGAGATGTATGATTGCAAGGATAAGGAGATGAATTACAAGGATGAGGAGATGTATGATTGCAAGGATAAGGAGATGTATTACAAGAATGAGGAGATGTATGATTTCAAGGATAAGGAGATGAATTAAAAGGATGAGGAGATGCATGATTGCAAGGATAAGGAGATGTATTGCAAGGATGATGAGATGTATGATTTCAAGGATAAGGAGATGTATTACAAGGATAAGGAGATGTATGATTGCAGGAATAAGGAGATGAATAACATGGATGAGGAGATGTATGATTGCAGGAATCTCTTCTTTTACCTTTTAGCTCCTGGTGGAGCATAGGTCTTCAACAAACACTTTCCAAGTCGTTCTGTTTTTTGCCATTCTTTTAAGATCATTCCATGTCTTCCCCATCATCTTCATCTCTGCTTCTATCTGTCTTCTCCAAGAATTCCTTGGTCTTCCTCTTTGTCTTTTCCCCTGGGGATTCCAAAAAAGGGCCTGTTGTGTAATACTCTCAGTTGGCTTCCGTAGTGTGTGTCCTATCCATCGCCATCGTCTTCGCTGTATCTCTTTATCCACTGGTATTTGACCGGTACATTTCCATAATTCCACGTTAGTGACTTTGTCCTGCCATTTCCATCCCTTTATTCTGCGCAAGCATCCATTAATGAAAGTCTGTACTTTCGTGATTGTCAATTTTGTCATTCTCCATGTTTCACAGCCATATAATAGGACCGACTTAACATTTGAGTTGAAAATTGTTATTTTTGTATTTAGCCTAATTTCTTTGGATTTCCATATGTTTCCCAGTGCAATGAAAGCTCCTCTTGCTTTTGATATCCTTATTTTGGTATCATTTTCTGTTCCTCCCTCTTTATCTATATTACTGCCCAGATATATATAAGATTGTACGTCTAGTAGAGGTATTTCTCCTAGTTTTATATGGTTATTGCCAACTGCATTAATTCTCATAATATTGGTCTTATCTCTATTAATCTTTAGTCCTAGCTGTTGTGATCTCTCATCTAATATACTCATTTTATCCTGCATCTGTTGATGGCTGTGTGATAGGAGAGCTATGTCATCAGCAAAGTCTAAATCATCAAGTTGTTTGGTCAGTGACCACTGGATCCCATTTCTGTTGTTTTGAGTTATTTTCATAATCCAATCTATGGCCAGTAGAAAGAGAAATGGAGACAGGAGGCATCCTTGCCTTACTCCTGTTCTTATTTCAAATGCTTCTGTAAGCTGTCCTTCATGCACCACACTACATTTTGTTCCTTCATACATTGTTTTTATCAGGTTAATAAACTTTATGGGGATTCCGTAATGACTCAGCAACTTCCAAAGCATTCTTCTGTCTAAACTATCAAATGCCTTTTCGTAATCTATGAATCCAATATTTAGTGGGGATTTTAGTTCTAAACTTTGTTCAACTATTATACGTAGGGTAGTTATTTGATCAGCACATGATCTGTTCTTCCTAAAACCTGCTTGTTCATCTCTCAAGTGTTTCTCTATAGCCTCTTTTAGTCTCTCCAGAATGATTCTGCCTAATATTTTTCCTGGCACTGATAGTAGCATAATTCCCCTATAATTTGTGCACTCCTGTAAACTTCCTTTCTTTGGTAGTTTGATCATATAACCTTCTCTCCAGTCTTTAGGTATTTCTTCCCTCTCCCAAATTTTATCCAATAGATCCTGTAACATCTTGGTAGAGGTGTTAATATCTGCTTTGATGGCTTCCGAAGGAATTTCATCTGGTCCTGTGGCTTTACCATCTTTTAATAATTTGATGGCTTTCATTATTTCTTCTTTGCTTGGTTTTCCGCAGTTAACGTGTAACTCTTCTTCTGCTGGTAGTATATCTGGAGGATTATTTGAGCCGGGTCTGTTCAAAAGTTCTTCAAAGTGTTCTTTCCATCTCTCCATTTGTTCCCTTATATTACTAAGCAGATTTCCTTTCTTGTCTTTGATAAAGGCGTTGATCTGTTTGTATTTTCCACCTAATTTCTTTGTGCTGTTGTACAGTTCTTTCATATTCCCTTTATTTGCTGCTTCTTCTGCCTCTTTAGCTAGTTCATCTATATATTTCCTCTTATCCCTTTTAATGCATCTTCTCACTACTTTGTTCACCTCTGTGTAAGCTTCCTGTGTCTTGGCTTTATTACTTCTTGTTTTGCTTTTATTTATGTCTGCTTTCTTGTTCTTTCTTTCTTTAATTTTATCCAGGGTCTCTGCTGTCATCCATGCCTTATTCTGGCGTTCTCTTTTCCCCAGTGTTTCTTCGCATGTCTCTTTCCATATATTTTTTACCTGTTTCCAATGATCTTCTATATTTATTGTATTTTCTAGTTGTTGGAGGACTTGGTATTTGTTTGATATTGTGACTGCGAATTTATCTTTAATTCCTTGTTCTTTAAGAAACCCTACATTGAAATACTTTCTACCCTTATTCGTTGTATTATACCTTTTTAATTTAATTTTAAGTTTGGCTAACAGAAGATGATGATCAGAAGCTATATCTGCCCCTCTATATACTTTTACATCCTGTAAGGATGACTTAAACTTATTATTAATACATATGTGATCAATTTGATTTTCCGTTCTATGATCTGGTGACAATCTATGATTGTGGAGGGACATGATCGCCTACACCAACCGGTATGGGACATGATGATGATGATATGTACTGTGATTGTATGGTGAGTGGGTGTACAACGGGGGTGAGGCATAGCTCAGACAATATACAATTTAGAGATGCCAAACATCTACAAGACAATTCAGAGATCCCAGACATCTTCTACAAGACAATTCAGAGATCCCAGACATCTTCTACAAGACAATTCAGAGATCCCAGACATCTTCTACAAGACAATTCAGAGATCCCAGACATCTTCTACAAGACAATTCAGAGATCCCAGACATCTTCTACAAGACAATTCAGAGATCCCAGACATCTTCTACAAGACAATTCAGAGATCCCAGACATCTTCTACAAGACAATTCAGAGATCCCAGACATCTTCTACAAGACAATTCAGAGATCCGAGACATCTATAAGGCAACGAGACAACTTGCCATCTGAAGGTTTTGAATCAGTTCATCTCTTATATTTCTGTCTTCTATGTTGTCTGGTATTTGTATGTGTTTTCTTCCTCTTTACCTCATTTGTCTTTTAGCGACAAGAGGAGATATAATTTGCCTCTGTTGTTGTTTCCATGTGTTTCAAAAATTCCATCAATCCACATGTTTTGTGGTTGGGCCTGGTGTTCTCGCAACGTTTATTGAAGGCTTGTATTGTGTTTTAATCTTTCTTCATTATCACGCAACCAAAACATTGATCCCTTGTTTTTTTATGTATTCTAATGGTGGGAATTATTCCTTCCTTTTCCTCAGTTCTTCAATTCTGATCTTGTCTCTCAGGCTGTTTCCTGTCATTCGTCTAACACATTTCATCTCAGTAGTGGCTATTTTTCTTATTGTTCTTGCATCTAGGGTCCAGGTCTGACATAGGTAGCACACTGTTGGGTTGTATGTGTTCTCGAGTTCCTTTTTCTCTTTTGTATATGCGTTGTTTATGTGTCTCGACTCTTTTTATTTTTCTAGTTACATAATATTGTCATGATGAGGAGATGAATTACAATGATGAGTAAATTAATTGCAATGATGAGGAGAACTATGATTGCAAGGATGAGGAGATGAATTACAATCAGTAAATTAATTGCAATGATGAGGAGATGTATGATTGCAAGGAAGTGGAGATGAATTACAATGATGAGGAAATGTATGATTGCAAGTATGAGGAGATGAATTACAAGGATGAGGAGAGTTATGATTGCAAGGATGAGGAGATGTATGATTGCAAGGATAAGGATATGAATTACAATGATGAGGAGATGTATGATTGCAAGGATAAGGAGATGTATTACAAGGATAAGGAGATGAATTACAAGGATAAGGAGATGTATTACAAGGATGAGGAGATGCATTACAATGATGAGGAGATGTATGATTGCAAGGATGAGGAGATGAATTACAAGGATAAGGAGATGTATGATTGCAAGGATGAGGAGATGAATTACAAGGATGAGCAGATGTATTACAAAGATGAGGAGATGAATTACAAGGATGAGCAGATGTATTACAAGGATGAGGAGATGTATGATTGCAAGGATGAGGAGATGTATGATTGCAAGGATAAGGAGATGAATTACAAGGATGAGGAGATGTATTACAAGGATGAGGAGATGCATGGTTGCAAGGATGAGGAGATGTATGATTGCAAGAATAAGGAGATGTATTACAAGAATGAGAAGATGTATGATTTCAAGGATAAGGAGATGAATTAAAAGGATGAGGAGATGCATGATTGCAAGGATAAGGTGATGTATTGCAAGGATGAGGAGATGTATGATTTCAAGGATAAGGAGATGTATTACAAGGATGAGGAGATGTATTACAAGGATAAGGAGATGTATGATTGCAGGAATAAGGAGATGAATAACACGGATGAGGAGATGTATGATTGCAGGAATAAGGAGATGAATAACAAGGATGAGGAGATGAATTACAAGGTTAAGGAGATGAATTGCAAGGATGAGGAGATATATTATTGCAAGGATGAGGAGATGAATTACAAGGATGAGGAGATGTATTATTACAAGAATGAGGAGATGAATTACAAGGATAAAGAGATGTATTACAAGGATGAGGAGATGCATGATTGCAAGGATAAGCAGATGAATTACAAGGATGAGGAGATGTGTGATTGCAAGGATAAGGAGATGAATTATAAGGATGAGGAGATGTATGATTGCAAAGATGAGGAGGATGAATTACAATGATGAGGAGATGTATGATTGCAAAGATGAGGAGGTGTATGATTTCAAGGATGAGGAGATGTATTACAAGGATGAGGAGATGTATTACAAGGATGAGGAAATGTATTACAAAGATGATGAGATGTATGATTTCAAGGATGAGATGTATTACAAGGATGAGGAGATATATTATTGCGAGGATGAGGAGATGAATTACAAGGATGAGGAGATGTATGATTGCAGGAATAAGGAGATGAATAACAAGAATGAGGCGAGGATAAGGAGATGAATTACAAGGATGAGGAGATGTGTGGTTGCAAGGATAAGGAGATGAACTACAAGGTTGAGGAGATGTATGATTGAAAAGATGAGGAGGTGTATGGTTGCAAGGATGAGGAGATGAATTACAAGGATGAGGAGATGTATTACAAGGATGAGGAGATGTATTACAAGAATGAGGAGATGTATGATTGCAAGGATAATGAGAGGAATTACAAGGATGAGGAGATGTATTACAAGGATGAGGAGATGCATGATTGCAAGGATAAGGAGATGAATTACAAGGATGAGGAAATGTGTGATTGCAAGGATAAGGAGATGAATTATTGCAAAGATGAGGAGGTGTATGATTGCAAGAATGAGGAGATGAATTACATCTGCTGTGCTGCTACTGCCATTACTGCTAATACTACTGTTACTAATACTACTGCTACTACTACTACTACTTCTACTACTACTATTACTAATACTACTGCTACTACTAATGCTGCTGCTACTACTACTATTACTAATACTACTACTACTACTACTACTATTGATGCTACTACTACTACTACTATCATTACTTTTACTACTACTATTACTAATACTACTGCTACTACTAATGCTGCTGCTACTACTATTACTACTACTACTACTACTACCACTACTTCTACTACTACTGTTGCTGCTACTACTACTACTGCTGCTGATACTACCACTACTACTGCTGCTACTACTACTGCTGTTACTACCACTACTACTACTGCTGCTACTACTACTACTACCACTACTGCTACTACTACTATACTAATACTACTGCTATTACTACTAGTAGCATCTACTACTACTGCTGCTACTACCACTACTGCTACTACTACTGCTGCTGCTACTACTACCACTACTTCTACTACTACTACTGCTGCTGTTGCTACTACTACTACTACCACCACTACTTCTACTACTACTACTGCTGCTGCTGCTACTACTACTACTACTACTACTTCTACTACTACTATTACTAATACTAGTGCTATTACTACTGTGTAGGTAACAAATCTCTGCCCCCTGACAGAACCTCTCTGCTTCCATTCTTAGACCAGTTGTTTCCATTCTGTTGACTCTCGAGGCTTTCTTTCCCGTCTGATCAACAGCGCCCTCATCGCATTTATCTTCGTATAGCAGCAGCGCCCTTATGGCAGTTATCTTCGTATAGCAGCAGCACCCTTATGGCAGTTATCTTCGTATAGCAGCAGCGCCCTCATGGCAGTTATCTTCGTATAGCAGCAGCGCCCTCATGGCAGTTATCTTCGTATAGCAGCAACGCCCTCATGGCAGTTATCTTCGTATAGCAGCAGCGCCTCATGGCAGTTATCTTCGTATAGCAGTAACGCCCTCATGACAGTTATCTTCGTATAGCAGCAGCGCCTTCATGGCAGTTATCTTCGTATAGCAGCAGCGCCCTCATGGCAGTTATCTTCGTATAGCAGCAGCGCATTCATGACAGTTATTTTCGTATAGCAGCAGCGCCTTCATGGCAGTTATCTTCGTATAGCAGCAGCGCCCTCATGGCAGTAATCTTCGTATAGCAGCAGCGCCCTCATGGCAGTTATCTTCGTATAGCAGCAGCGCCCTCATGGCAGTTATCTTCGTATAGCAGCAGCGCCCTCATGGCAGTTATCTTCGTATACCAGCAGCGCCCTTATGGCAGTTATCATCGTATAGCAGCAGCGCCCTCATGGCAGTTATCTTCGTATAGCAGCAGCGCCCTCATGGCAGTTATCTTCGTATAGCAGCAGCGCCCTCATGGCAGTTATCTTTGTATACCAGCAGCGCCCTCATGGCAGTTATCTTTGTATACCAGCAGCGCCCTCATGGCAGTTATCTTTGTATACCAGCAGCGCCCTCATGGCAGTTATCTTTGTATACCAGCAGCGCCCTCATGGCAGTTATCTTTGTATACCAGCAGCGCCCTCATGGCAGTTATCTTTGTATACCAGCATCGCCATTATGGCAGTTATCTTCGTATAGCAGCAGCGCCCTCATAGCAGTTATCTTCGTACAGCAACAGCGCCTTCATGGCAGTTTCCATCGTACAGCAGCAGCGCCCTTATGGCAGTTATCTTCGTACAGCAGCAGCGCCCTTATGGCTTTTGCCATCGTACAGCAGCAGCGCCCTCGTGGCAGTTACCATCGTACAGCAGCAGCGCCCTCGTGGCAGTTGCCTTCATACAGCAGCAGCGCACTCATGGCAGTTTCCATCGTATAGGTCGGGTTAACTCTAACATGATATCATCATGTGCCATACCGTTTGGCATAAGCGATCATGCACTTCCACAAGCTTCTGTCCACAGTGCACCGTATCAATTTAGTCGTTGACTGTTTTCCGTGCCATGACACCAAGCTATCCAGTATGTTCTCTCGTTATCGTCCACGATCTCTCTTTCCTTTTATTTTGCCAGTTGTAACAAGTATTCCAACTTTCCTCTTCTCATGATGTGCCCGAAAAATGTTAATTGTTTCTTTCTGATGTTTCTTAGGAGCTCCCTTTTGTGGTGACCGTTTTTAGAATGTCCTCGTTGGTCTTTTTTAGTTGTCCAGGGAACTCTTAACATTCTTCGGACAAGTCCCATCTCTGTGGCCTCTAATCGTCTTTGGGATATATATGCTTGCTTGCTTACGTTCGCCCGATGACTAAAGTATTCTAGAGTATTCGTAGACTGTAGAATTCCTCTTCGTCATCCACCCTTAAAAGGACGTTAAGTGGACGTGTCTGCGTTGTGTTGTGGTTTGCAGTATAACTGTTATATTTGCGCCTTTCGGCCCAACACATCCGACTTCAGCACGACATTTTCGAGTACCGGGTTGTCTTCCCTCTTCGATCCCTGCTCGCTTGGTCAGACTAGAAAGGTTAGTCTGTAACTGGAGACACCACGGAGAGGTGGAGCAGGGTCTGGATGGTTTTGGTTCACTGATCCTGGCGCAAGCCATCAGCTGTGGGTCGCTGACAACTTCCAACTCTGGTGCTCGGAGGCGCGCATGATGATAAACAGAGACAGAACTAACATACACAGAGGCAGAACTAAGATACACAGAGACAGAACTAACATACACAGACTGAACTAACACAGAGACAGAACTAACAAACACAGACAGAACTAACAAACACAGACAGAACTAACAAACACAGAGACTGAACTAACACAGAGACAGAACTAACAAACACAGAGACTGAACTAACACAGACAGAACTAACATACACAAAGAATAAACTAACACAGACAGAACTAACACAGAGATAGAACTAACAAACACAGAGACTGAAATAACATACACAGAGACTGAACTAACACAGAGACAGAACTAACAAACATAAAGACAAAACTAACATACACAGAGACTGAACTAACACAGACAGAACTAACATACACAAAGACTGAACTAACAGAGGCAGAACTAACAAACACAGAGACAGAACTAACAAACACAGAGACTGAACTAACATACACAGAGACTGAACTAACACAAAGACAGAACTAACAAACACAGAGACAGAACTAACATACACAGAGACAGAACTAACAAACACAGAGACTGAACTAACATACACAGAGACAGAACTAACATACACAGAGACAGAACTAACAAACACAGAGACTGAACTAACACAGAGACAGAACTAACACTGTCCTGTAGAAGCTCGTTCATGTACTAACGGAGTTCAGTCTACGTGGACGTTGTCATTTTACTGACACGGCGCGGCGGTGCACACTTTGGCAACAACTGTCTGACCCTTCAGAGTCACCCATAGGCAGTTGGTTTGACTGTCACATATAGTGCCGTCTAATGCTGTACGGTAGTAGACGAACCTGACATGACAGTCACAGGTAGTACCGTCTAATGTTGTACGGTAGTAGACGACCCTGGCATGACAGTCACAGGTAGTACCGTCTAATGTTGTACGGTAGTAGACGACCCTGGCATGACTGTCACAGGTAGTACCGTCTAATGTTGTACGGTAGTAGACGACCCTGGCATGACTGTCACAGGCAGTACTGTCTAGTGTTGTGTAGTAGTAGACGAACCTGACATGACTGTCACAGGTAGTACCGTCTAATGTTGTACGGTAGTAGACGACCCTGGCATGACTGTCACAGGTAGTACCGTCTAGTGTTGTACGGAGGTAGACGACCCTGGCATGACTGTCACAGGCAGTACTGTCTAGTGTTGTGCGGTAGTAGACGAACCTGACATGCCTGTCACAGGTAGTACCGTCTAGTGTTGTACGGTAGTAGGAAACCCTGGCATGACTGTCACAGGTAGTACCGTCTAGTGTTGTACGGTAGTAGACGAACTGACAGGACAGTCACAGATAGTACCGTCTAGTGTTGTGCGGTAGTAGGCGACCCTGGCATGACAGTTACAGGTAGTGCCGTCTAGTGTTGTACGGTAGTAGGAAACCCTGGCATGACTGTCACAGGTAGTACCGTCTAGTGTTGTACGGTAGTAGGCGACCCTGGCATGGCTGTCACAGGTAGTACCGTCTAGTGTTGTGCTGTAGTAGGCGACCCTGGCATGACAGTCACAGGTAGTACCGTCTAGTGTTGTACGGTAGTAGGAAACCCTGGCATGACTGTCACAGGTAGTACCATCTAGTGTTGTACGGTAGTAGGAAACCCTGGCATGACTGTCACAGGTAGTACCGTCTAGTGTTGTACGGTAGTAGGAAACCCTGGCATGACTGTCACAGGTAGTACCGTCTAGTGGTGTATAGTAGCAAGTAATCTTGCACTGACTCGTGCATTTAAAGACATTTTCAAAGACAAATATCATGTAGTAACCACAGAAATGTAAAAAAAAAAAATAAATAAATAAAGAGCAAACACGTTTCCTATATAGTATCGAATGTTTGTTTAAAAGTAACGATAAACTTGTATTTAAAATAACGATTACAAATACATCTAATCACCGATACAGGAAGAATTACCCGAGCAGAGACTGCTCGCAAGTGCTAGAATTTCCCGGAAAACGTTGTTCCTCACTGGGCAGAGAGTCTTCCCCGTCAGTGATATGACGTATAATTGAATATTGATAAGGCTTCGGGATACTTCTTCATCGCTAAACCCGACCACGATTCGGTTTCATGTTTGCGCCCGACAGGCCATGGCGTCTGTAACGATCACTTCTACTGGCCAGGGGAAGTATTACCAGGACAATGTTTATGGGTAGCTGTCATGAGATCACATCTGCGTGTATGCTTTCATTTAGAAAACACGTGCAGCTCTGTTTATTAGCAAGACTTCCTTTAAATGACGCTAGTTTTAGCGGTTTTTCTGACACTCATTGATTTAGAATTTGCCTTTTGTTTCCGTTAAGGGAGACCACGCCCTTATCAGTAGCTCTTTTTTTGGTGGAGATAAAGAATTTCGACATGGCTTGATTTGTATTGGACCAGACCTTGCTATAGTCGGTCGTTCTGTGCCGTTAACAAGCCGCCATCGTGAAATATCATCCAGTTTTTATTGAAACCAAAATCTCGACTCGGAGCAAAAATATCAGCTATGATCAAGAGAAAGGGAGCCGCGATAGTTTAGTGGTTAGTGAACTGGACTACAAAGGACAAGGGGTAGGGTTCGATCCCAACAGACGGTTTCCGGGTACACACAGCCTTAAATGGGTACCGGATTTTTCTGGGAAAGTAAAACGGCACGGGCGTAATACCGACCACATTACCCCGAAAATCATGTGCTGAAGGTCTGTAAAATTTATGGTCACTAACACCATATTTCCTATACGTCACTTGGCGTGACGAGGGTACTTTACTTTACTATGATCAAGAGAAGAAGGTGGTCATGTGTTGGCCATGTCATGAGAAGAGACAAGAGAAGAGGGTGGTCATATGTTGGCCATGTCATGAGAAGAGACAAGAGAAGAGGGTGGTCATATGTTGGCCATGTCATGAGAAGAGACAAGAGAAGAGGGTGGTCATGTGTTGGCCATGTCATGAGAAGAGACAAGAGAAGAGGGTGGTCATATGTTGGCCATGTCATGAGAAGAGACAAGAGAAGAGGGTGGTCATATGTTGGCCATGTCATGAGAAGAGACAAGAGAAGAGGGTGGTCATATGTTGGCCATGTCATGAGAAGAGACAAGAGAAGAGGGTGGTCATATGTTGGCCATGTCATGAGAAGAGACAAGAGAAGAGGGTGGTCATGTGTTGGCCATGTCATGAGAAGAGACAAGAGAAGAGGGTGGTCATGTGTTGGCCATGTCATGAGAAGAGACAAGAGAAGAGGGTGGTCATATGTTGGCCATGTCATGAGAAGAGACAAGAGAAGAGGGTGGTCATATGTTGGCCATGTCATGAGAAGAGACAACAAGAGAATCTCAAATCAGGCCCTCAAATGGGAACCAGAGGATAAAAGAAAAAGAGGCAGACCTAGAGAAACACTAAAAAGAACACTGAGGCGGTAGACAACAACAACAGGCATCAGCTCCCTCGCCAAGATTAAGAGACTCGCCCAGAATATGGATGTGGGACGAGATACAATGGGAGACCTTTGTAAGATCTGACACGACAACAAAGATAGTCAGACACAAGAGCCTAGATTTTCTTCGATAGATCGATGGATGGATGGATGGATGGATGGATGGATGGATGGATGGATGGATGGATGGATGGGTATATGGGTATATGGGTATGAAAGGCACACACCTGGTGTACACCGATCTATATTTCTACAAGTTAATTTTCTGTAGTCGACTCTCCGTGCTAATCAAGCATCGACTCCCTGTAATAAAGGTAAAGGTAAAGTACGAGACTTGAACCTGCGTCTTAGCACGCGAGTCCCCACCTATATGTGCTCTCCCGCCTATATGTGCTCGGCCACCTATATGTGCTCGGCCGCCTATATGTGCTCTCCCGCCTATATGTGCTCGGCCACCTATATGTGCTCGGCCGCCTATATGTGCTCGGCCGCCTATATGTGCTCGGCCGCCTATATGTGCTCGGCCGCCTATATGTGCTCGGCCGCCTATATGTGCTCGGCCGCCTATCCAGAAATGTTTGGAGATTTCAATATAGTGTCGCCTCAAACATCGAAACTCAGATGCGAGGCGATATTCCTCACCTTCCCACGGTAATACCCTGGTACCCATTTCCCTGTAATAAATTATGTGTGAGTGTTACTGGAGATAGTTCAGAGCTACAACTACCTTGGACGTACTATAACCAATGATGGAAAATGTATAACTGAAATGAACAAAAGAATAGGAATGGCAACAAGTAATTTTAATGTCATGAAGAACATACTAACTTCAAAATAAATACCACCAGGGCTAATACTAAGAATAGAAGAATGTTACATCTTCTCAATATTCCTGAATGGAGCAGAAACATGGACATTAGACAAGAAAACAGAACAGAAAATTTGAAGCCTTTGAGATGTGGATTTATAGAAGAATAGGTAGAATTTGATGGAAAGAAAAGAAAAAGAAAGGATGAAGTTTTAAAACAACGAAAAATGAAAATAGAACTACTAAACACAATTAGAACAAGACAAATGAGATTTTTGGGGCATGTTAAAAACATAACAGCCTACTAAAAGTAATATTGGAAGAGAAAATACAAGGTAAAAGAGACAGACCAAGACTAACATGGACGAGTAACATTAAAAGATGAACAGCCAGTCTATGACAATCTGCACCATAAAAGTAAGAGACAGAGTGGAATGGCGCTCCATGGTAGCCATCCTTAGAGGCAGAGACGGCACTCAATGATGATGATGATGTGTATTATTGTCAATAACTGTGCTTTAAGATCGATAAATAGTTATTCCTTTACTTGAGAGTTTAGACTTAAGAATGTATGATCTTCTTGTCTTATATTGAACTATGAACCTACAAACACAACCGGGCTTTTTTAGGTATTGTCAGCCTCGTTTTCCTGAGTCTTTCCATGGTGTCTACGGCCCTGACAAGCTGGCGGGCAGCCATGCGAGGAGTCACCGTTGACAGCCCAGCCTGTTTGTCTCAATGCGGAGATGATTCATGACATCAGTTGGGCGCCTGTCTCGTGGCGCCCTGGGTAGGCACCGGCGCCATTCAGGCTCGTAAGGAATGACCAGATGTTTTTTTTTTTAAACAACAGCACGGATAATGAATGAGTGTTAGTAGAGAACAGATAATGAATGAGTGTTACGAGAGAACAGATAATGAATGAGTGTTACGAGAGAATAGATAATGAATGAGTGTTACGAGAGAACAGATAATGAGAGTGTTACGAGAGAATAGATAATGAATGAGTGTTACGAGAGAATAGATAATGAATGAGTGTTACGAGAGAACAGATAATGAATGAGTGTTACGAGAGAACAGATAATGAATGAGTGTTACGAGAGAATAGATAATGAATGAGTGTTACGAGAGAATAGATAATGAATGAGTGTTACGAGAGAACATATAATGAATGAGTGTTACGAGAGAACAGATAATGAATGAGTGTTACGAGAGAACAGATAATGAATGAGTGTTACGAGAGAATAGATAATGAATGAGTGTTACGAGAGAACAGATAATGAATGAGTGTTACAAGAGAATAGATAATGAATGAGTGTTACGAGAGAACAGATAATGAATGAGTGTTACAAGAGAATAGATAATGAATGAGTGTTACAACAGCACCCTCTCATAAAAAAAACTCACATTACTTAAAAAAATAAAGACAAAATTACACAATGTAACATAGGTTGAACCAAACCACTACAGGCACAAACCACTCAACACACGAACCACTTCACACTTACAGACCAATATACGCACAAAGCACTCAATACACGAACCACTCCACACATGCAGACCAATATACGCACAGACCACTCAACACACGAACCACTCAACACACAAACCACTCAACACATGAACCATTCCACACACGAACCACTCCACACACAAACCACTCCACACATGAACCACTCAACAACAAACCACTCAACACACGAACGACTCCACACATGAACCACTCCACGCATGAACCACTCCGCGCACGAACCACTCCACAACAGACCACTCATCACACGAACCACTCCTCGCGCGAACCACTCCACACACGAACCACTCCACACACGAACCACTCAACACACAAACAACTCCATACACGAACCACTCAACACACAAACCACTCCACACACAAACCACTCCACACACAAACCACTTTACACACGAACCACTCCGCGTACAGATCACTCCATAAACACACGAACATTTAACAACCATCTTGCCTAAACTCTATCTTGATGAAGTCGGATGTTTCAGGCCGAAACATAACAGAATGTTATAGGTTTGATCTACACCTTAGTCTGAGTCATGAGTCTTGGTTTGAAGAGGAAGAAAGGGAGGGGGGGGAAGAACCAAGGTACCGGACACCTGGGCTTAGGTGAGTCAATGACTCGTATCGGTCTACCTCGCCAGGGGCCAGCGTCATTGACAACTTATGACAAGATTCTGATAGATGGACTTCCGGGAAAGATGACGGTCATTGCATCTCGAGTCAACACTAAAACAGTTTTTGTTTCGACTGGTTTCTGTGTTGTTTTATTTTTTTTTCGATTTTTTTTCGAGTGACTGTGGGCACTCTCTTTTCGGTGATGTTGTTGGAAATTGTCGCCCATGCAGTCGACTAGGTTTGCACTGGAGTTCGACTTTGCTAGCATCAACCGAGAATACAAAATGGCTGCATGTCACCATGTTTTTGCAGAGACTAACGCAGTCGCTTAAACCGTTTCGGGTTTGTTGTTTTTGTTTTAAATGTTGTTTTAAATGTGTGTTTTAAATGTGTGTTTTAAATAGTGTTTAAATGTGTGTTTAAGTGTTTGTTTTAAATGTGTGTTTTAATGTGTGTTTATATGTGTGTTTAAATGTGTGTTTTAAATGTGTTTTTAAATGTGTGTTTTAAATGTGTTTTAAATGTGTGTTTTAAATGTGTGTTTTAAATGTGTGTTTTAATGTGTGTTTTAAATGTGTGTTAAATGTGTGTTTTAATGTGTTTTTTAAATGTGTGTTTTCGAAGAAACTGGAGTCAGGAAGTGACAGTACACTCTCTATTCGATGTAAGCCGTTTGGGATCGTCACCTGTATGTCGATTAGGACTGCACGGTAGTCGAACTTGTCAACAGTATTTGCCAACGAGCTTTGGCAGTAGCTGTGACATGAGTGGAGCGGATATGGGGAATCCGCAGTGAAGCTGATTCCATGAAGATAACAGATCAAGTTCCTACCTCGCCTCCTCGTGTTGCGATAACTTTGAAATCAGATTCTGGCCGAGGCGGGATCGACAGAGAAGGCAATCTGGTAAATGTCAGGGTCAAGAACGATTTTTGGAGCTCAAAAGTGCTTATATCACAGAGAGGGGACTGGTTGGTCTCGAGGCAAGACGCTGGCCTAGAGTCAGAGAGGTTGTGGGTTCAAATCTCGGCTGTACCGGTTGGGATTTTTATTTATGATTTCTCTCTGCGGCAACCACCCCTGATCTCAGCAGCGAGGCTCGGCTTGAAACGTCAATTACTCACCGACGGAAAAAAATATGAGTACCTCTGAAGTCGGAGTTATCTGCCTGTGCGGCGAAGGACCCGTGCGCACGGCTGCCAGGAAAAACTGGATTAACACGCAAAATTCAGTTCCTCGTCTCTAGGGACTTCGTCAGAGGTCAAAGCTGGCGAACGAAGAAAAAAATAGTATCACAGAGCCTATGACAATCTACACACATTGAGATAAAAGAGCAGTAAGACAAGGATGCATCCTATCACCAAGCTTGTTCAACCTATGCACTGAGCAAATCTTTAAAAACATCTCAGAGATGCCAGGCTTAAACATTAATGGAAAGATAATCAATAACCTAAGATATGCTGATGATACTGTACTACTAGCAGAAAATCCTAAAGATTTACAACAATTACTTAATGAAATAAACATGACAAGCCAAAAATATGGACTACATATGAGTATCAAAAAGATTAAAACTATGATCATAAACAAAGAAAATACTCAAAACCCACAAATAGATATAAAAGAAAACCGATGAAGTTTTAAAACAACTAAAAATGAAAAGAGAACTACTAAACACAATTAGAACAGGACAAATGAAATTTTTGGGGCATGCTAAAAGACACAACAGCCTACTAAAAGTAATATTGAAAAGGAAAATACAAGGTAAAAGAGGCAGAGGCATACCAAGACTAACATGGACAAGTAACATCAAAAGAAAGACAAGTCAACCTATGACAATCTGCACCATCAAAGCAAGAGACAGAGTAGAATGGCGCTCCATGGTAGCCAACCTTCGATGTGAAGACGGCAATCAATGATGATGACGATCACAGGTTGTCGAAAGTCACAAAAAATAAAAGTTCAACGCAAAATTAACGCCTTTTCTATGTCGGAAGATGAACTAAGTAGTAGGTCTGTGACACATTAGACAGCCACATGTTAAATCCGTCACACTTGATATGCCATGTCCGTCACGCTGTTATTCTTTCGCGTTCGTCACCTGTCTGATCTATTAAGACCGTCATATGATTGATCTATAAAGTCCTTCACAATATTTGGTCTGTGGAGCTTCTATTACACGATTGATCTATCAAGCTACACATACACATTGATCTGTGGATTCTATTACACGATTGATCTATCAAGCTACACACACACACACATTGATCTGTGGATTCTATTACACGATTGATCTATCAAGCTACACACACACACACACATTGATCTGTGGATTCTATTACACGATTGATCTATCAAGCTACACACACACATTGATCTGTGGATTCTATTACACGATTGATCTATCAAGCTACACACACACACACATTGATCTGTGGATTCTATTACACGATTGATCTATCAAGCTACACACACACACATTGATCTGTGGATTCTATTACACGATTGATCTATCAAGCTACACACACACATTGATCTGTGGATTCTATTACACGGTTGATCTATCAAGCTACACACACACATTGATCTGTGGATTCTATTACACGATTGATCTATCAAGACACACACACACACACATTGATCTGTGGATTCTATTACACGATTGATCTATCAAGCTACACACACACATTGATCTGTGGATTCTATTACACGATTGATCTATCAAGCTACACACACACATTGATCTGTGGATTCTATTACACGATTGATCTATCAAGCTACACACACACATTGATCTGTGGATTCTATTACACGATTGATCTATCAAGCTACACACACACATTGATCTGTGGATTCTATTACACGATTGATCTATCAAGCTACACACACACATTGATCTGTGGATTCTATTACACGGTTGATCTATCAAGCTACACACACACATTGATCTGTGGATTCTATTAGACGATTGATCTATCAAGCTACACAATTACACTTTATCATGTGACATCTTCACAGACTGTCATTGTTGGTGACTCAACTATCCTGAAGGAATGATAACAAAACTGAGGTCTACCGAGAACTGGTAAACTGGAGTCTAAAGGACTGGAGATTAAAGACAAATAAATAAATAAACAAAGAAAGAAAGAAAGAAAGAAAGAAAGAAAGAAAGAAAGAAAGAAAGAAAGAAAGAAAGAAAGAAAGAAAGAAAGAAAGAAGAAAAGAAAGAAATATAGGTTTCTGTCTAGTAAATGAGGGTTTTGTTATTTAGAGGCAGAACCAATGAGCTCATGGAGTACTATGTTCCGAGCCTAACAAATAACGGTCAGTTGGTGTGTCGGACATTGTCTGAAAGGTAATAGATTCATCTGTTCTCATTGAACTATTTCTTGTAATTTACATCCACACGTATCTGGATGGTCTAGACAGAATGAACCAATGTGATAACTGCGTCAGTAAGTTATGAGTTCTTGAGTTGGTGTTCGTGGAAACGTTTAGCTGAAGTTCTGGAGTTGATCAGTTGTGTTCTGTGTGTATTCTGTGTGTGTGTGTGTATTTTGGAGTTGATAAACTGTTATGTTCTGTGTATGTGTGTGTGTGTGTTGTGGAGTTGATCAATTATTATGTTCTGTGTGTGTTGTGGTGTTGATCAATTGTTATGTTCTGTGTGTGTTGTGGTGTTGATCAATTGTTTATGTTATGTGTGTGTTGTGGAGTTGATCAATTGTTATGTTCTGTGTATGTTGTGGAGTTGATCAATTGTTATGTTCTGTGTGTGTTGTGGAGTTGATCAATTGTTATGTTCTGTGTGTGTTGTGGAGTTGATCAATTGTTATGTTCTGTGTGTGTTGTGGTGTTGATCAACTGTTATGTTCTGTGTGTGTTGTGGTGTTGATCAATTGTTATGTTCTGTGTGTGTGAGTGTGTGTTGTGGAGTTGATCAATTTTTATGTTCTGTGTGTGTTGTGGTGTTGATCAATTGTTATGTTCTGTGTGTGTGTTGTGGAGTTGATCAATTGTTATGTTCTGTGTGTGTTGTGGTGTTGATCAACTGTTATGTTCTGTGTGTGTTGTGGTGTTGATCAACTGTTATGTTCTGTGTGTGTGAGTGTGTGTTGTGGAGTTGATCAATTGTTATGTTATGTATGTGTTGTGGAGTTGATCAATTGTTATTTCTGTGTGTGTTGTGGAGTTGATCAATGTTATATTCTGTGTGTGTTGTGGAGTTGATCAATTGTTATGTTCTGTGTGTGTTGTGGTGTTGATCAACTGTTATGTTCTGTGTGTGTTGTGGTGTTGATCAATGTTATGTGTGTGTGTGTGGTGTTGATCAATTGTTATGTTATGTGTGTGTTGTGGAGTTGATCAATTGTTATGTTCTGTGTGTGTTGTGGAGTTGATCAATTGTTATATTCTGTGTGTGTTGTGGAGTTGATCAATTGTTATGTTCTGTGTTATCGTCAGTTAAATGTCTGCTTGATTATTACATTGTTCCTGTTTCAGCACTTGTTCAACATCTACTCTATTATGTGTCGGACGCACAAACGTTAAATGAACGTTATTGCTGTGTTGATTTGCAAAAATTTACGATATCTTCGCCTTCCGGCCCAGTACATCCGAATTAAGCGTCAATTTTAACACGCAAAGTTTGTCATCCAACTTCTATCCCTAACCATTTAGCATGAGTTTATAGAATATCGCGGGAACTATCGATAGATGGTAGAGGAACATCTTGACCAGCTCTGGTTCGCGAGTCTGAAGCAAGCAATCATTGGTAACACACTGACAACTTTAGTTCACGTGATGTCCGACTTGGAGAACCGCCTTGTCTCTCGTAACAATGAGGTCGTTTTATCTTTTCTGAGTAAATTACCCAGTTTACGACTACTTGTCACGGTCGATGACCCACAACTGACCAAGATTTTAGAATTATTTTATTGGCGGTACCGGAAGCAGGACACACGTCTGGATAAGTGGGTAGTGAGAGAGCAATCCAACACTCCTACACTCTCACCTCCCTTCCCCTCAATAAAAAAAATTAGTAACGCCACATCGGAATCGGATATTCTGGCCGAAGTGCGCAGTTATTACGAATTCGTTGTAAATTGCGACAGGGCGCAACACACGCCTTCTCCGAGAATCCAGCACTTCAGCACACATTTGCCCCACCTCCTTCTTGATTATCATCATCGAGTGCCGTCTCCGCATAGAGGGTTGGCTACCATGGAGCTCCATCCCGCTCTGTCTCTTGCTTTGATAGTGCAGGTTATCATAGGCTAACTTGTCCACATTTTGATGCTACTCGTCCATGTTAGTCTTGGTCTGTCTGCCTCTTTTACCTTGTATTTTCCCTTCCAAGATGACTTTTAGTCGGCTGTTGTATCTTTTAACATGACCCAAAAATCTCATTTGTCTTGTTTGAGTTGTCTTTAGTAGTTCTCTTTTCATTTTTAGTTGTTTTAAGACTTCATCATTTACCATTGACTTGATCCTAACATTAAATCTCTAGCCATCTCTCGAAGGTTCCATCAGATGACCGTACCCGAGAGGTGTTTCCGTCCCGCGTGTGGTCACCAGGGAGTATCCTTTACCATCGCGATAACAAGAGTCCAGCAAGTTGCCGATAATAAAACTTCAATACGGCAGCCGTAAAAATGTCTGTCCCTCACATTTTATTTTGATGTGCAAGTATCGCAGACGGCCCTGTGGGTGATATTGTTCTGGAATTAGTCGGCTACGTGAAGGTCGGGGTGTTGTAGATTATTTTTAAAATAATGGAAATAAAAAGTGAAAGTGACAACAAAAACTGGAATGCCAATTTGGCGTTAAGTTACCACGATATGGCCGATTTGGGTGGTAAAACTTGACTCCCGTGTCTGTTGTCGAGTCCATACTAGAATGTGGTTGACGCGTCGCTGTGAATGAGTGTGGCATTCGGTGGTCGAGAGGTCCTGGCATAAGTGCGACATGGCCGGCTTCTATCGTGCACTTGCAGATTTTAGCACAGACTCACAAGCAGATTTTGCTGTCTCAGCTTGTAAATGTGACTGCGAAATAGCGGGTCCAGATGTCTGCTTTGACCGACGAGAAGTCGAAGGGTTAAGACTGGAAACTTGGCCTGGTGTTGTGTTTCCGTTATCAGGTCGATTTCCAAGAAAGGTGGTTAACGCCTACAAATTATGCAGCCTACACCGGAACTGGGATCCAGGCTCAAATTTCGAGAATTTTAAAGAAAAGTCACGTGTTGTCTACGGATCAAAAGCTTGATTGGATGTACAACACATTGTTATATTTTTAAAAATATTTAATTTGTATTATTTTTTCTTGTTTCGTTCGTATTCTACTAATATTCGCATCGAAGGTTGGCTACCATGGAGCGCCATTCCGCTCTGTCTCTTGCTTTGATGGTGCAGGTTGTCATAGACTGACTTCTCCATCTTTTCATGTAACTCGTCCATGTTAGTCTTGGTCTGCCTCTGTCCCTTGCCTAGATAGTGCAGGTTGTCATAGTCTGACTTGTCCATCTTTTGATGCTACTTGTCCATGTCAGTCTTGGTCTGCCTCTGCCTCTTTTACTTGTATTTTCCCTTCCAATATTACTTTTAGTAGACTGTTGTGTCTTTTAACATCCCCCCAAAATCGCATTTGTCTTGTTTGAATTGTGTTTAATAGTTCGCTTTTCATAAAAAAAAAAAAAATACAAAGTTAAAGTACCCCAGGTAGAGTCAGGTAGAGGCATAGAGTGTCACGCCAAGTGGCGTATAGAGAAAATGGTGTTAGTGACCATACATTTTACAGACCTTCGGCACACGGTTTCTTTCTTTTCTTTTCATCCAATTCTACCTATTCTTCTATAAATCCACATTTATTTCAAAGGTTTCAATTCTCTGTTCTGTTTTCTTGTCTAATGTCCATGTTTCTGCACCATACAGGAATATTGAGAAGATACAACATTTTGCTATTCTTAGTTTTCATCATCATGATATTGATATTTTTCATGACATTGAAATTACTTTTTGCCATTCCTATTCTTTTGTTTATTTCAGTTGTACATTTTCCATCACTGGATATAGTATGTCCAAGGTAGTTGTAGTTCTGAACTGTCTCCAGGTCTATTCCCTCAACTTTTATATCCGCTTGCAGTATTTTTTGTTATATCTTTGTTTACGATCGTAGTTTTACTCTTTCTAATACTCATATCAAGTCCATATTGTTTGCTTGCCATGTTTATTTCATTAAGTAATTGTTGTAGATCTTTAATGGTTGTATATTTTGTGTTGTTGTTGTATGGTTGCATATAATTTGGTATTCATTTGGTTATTTTACTACGATAAATGTTTATTATTTTGTTGGTTCTCTCTTTGCTGTTTGCTGATATTCGATTCGTGGATATATATTTTATTTTACAATCAGTTTCACTACAGCTTGGCAATTTTATTCATTTCTTTGCCTTGACCCCTTATCTATTGGTATTTGTTTGTTGCTGACATATTTTGTTTCTTGCTTTAGATATATTATTTGTGTTCCTTTCTTTAAATAATGTTTGTTGATCTCTTTGTATTAGGTTGGTTGCTTTGTTTATCTTATATTTATTGCTTTGTTTACAATATATTTAATGCTGTGTTTTAACATTTGTTTCTTTCTTCAATTATATCCATAGCTCTGTTTGTATTATGTTATTGCTTAGTTTATATTATATTTGTTGCTTTGTTACTATTATATCTGTTGTTTTGTTTATATTATATTTGTTGCTTTGTTTTTATTATATTTGTTGCACTGTTTATATTGTATTTGTAGCTCTGGTTGTATTATATTTGTTGCTTTGTTTGTATAATGTCTGTAGCTCTGCCTTTAATTATATATGTTGCGTTCTATATACTATATTGGTTGCTTTGTTTTTATATATTTTGCTTTGTTTTTATTTATTTGTTGCTTAGTTTATATATATTTGTTGCTTGTTATTATATTGTTGCTTTGTTTTATTATATTTGTTGCTTTGTTTTTATATATTTGTTGCTTTGTTTCTATTAAATTTGTTGCTTTGTTTTTATAATTTGTTGCTTTGTTTTTATTATATGTTGCTTTGTTCTATTATATTTGTTGCTTTATTCTATTATATTTGTTGCTTTGTTTTTATTATATTTGTTGCTTTGTTTCTATTATATTTGTTGCTTTATTTCTATTATATTTGTTGCTTTGTTTTTATTATATTTGTTGCTTTGTTTCTTATATTTGTTGCTTTATTATATTTGTTGCTTTGTTTTATTATTTGTTGCTTAGTTTATATATATTTGTGCTTTGTTCTATTATATTTGTTGCTTTGTTTATTATATTGTTGCTTGTTTTTATTATATTTGTTGCTTTGTTTCTATTATATTTGTTGCTTTGTTTTATTATATTTTGCTTTGTTTTTATTATATTTCTTGCTTTGTTTCTATATATTTGTTGCTTTGTTTCTATTATATTTGTTGCTTTGTTTTATATATATTGTTGCTTTGTTCTATATTTGTTATTTCTATTATATTGTTGCTTTGTTTTTATTATATTTGTTGCTTTGATCTATTATATTTGTTGCTTTGTTTCTATTATATTTGTTGCTTTGTTTTTTATATTTGTGCTTTGTTTTTATTATATTTGTTGCTTGTTTTTAATATATTGTTGCTTATTTTATATATTTGTTGCTTTGTTTCTATTATATTTGTTGCTTTGTTTCTATTATATTTGTTGCTTTGTTTTTATTATATTTGTTGCTTTGTTTTATTATATTGTTGCTTTGTTTTATTATATTTGTTGCTTTGTTTTTTATATATTTGTTGCTTTGTTTCTATTATAATTGTTGCTTTGTTTCTATTATTTGTGCTTTGTTTCAATTATTAGTTGCTTTGTTTCTATTATATTTGTTGCTTTGTTTTTAAATATTTGTTGCTTTGTTTATTATATTTGTTGCTTTGTTTTTATTATATTTTTTGCTTTGTTTCTATTATATTTGTTGCTTTGTTTTTGTTATATTTGTTGTTTTGTTTTTATATATTTGTTGCTTTGTTTCTATTATATTTGTTGCTTTATTTCTATTATATTTGTTGCTTTGTTTTTATTATATTTGTTGCTTTGTTTCTATTATTGTTGCTTTGTTTTATTATTTGTTGCTTTGTTTATTATATTTGTTGCTTTGTTTTGTTATATTTGTTGTTTTGTTTTTATTATATTTGTTGCTTTGTTTCTATTATATTTGTTGCTTTGTTTCTATTATATTTGTTGCTTTGTTTCTATTATATTTGTTGCTTTGTTTTATTATATTTGTTGCTTTGTTTTTATTATATTTTTGCTTTGTTTTTATTATTTTATTGCTTTGTTTTTAATATATTTGTTGCTTTTTTATTATATTTGTGCTTTGTTTCTATTATATTTGTTGCTTTGTTTTTGTTATATTTGTTTTGTTTTGTTTTTATTATATTTGTTGCTTTGTTTTATTATATTGTTGCTTTGTTTCTATTATATTTGTTGCTTTGTTTCTATTATATTTGTTGCTTTGTTTCTATTATATTTGTTGCTTTGTTTTATTAAATTTATTGCTTTGTTTCTATTATATTTGTTGCTTTGTTTTATTATATTTGTTGCTTTGTTTTTAATATTTTTGTTGCTTTATTTTTTTATATTATGCTTGCTGTTTTGTTGGTATTATGTTTGTTTTTTTTTTGTTTGTATTATGTTTGCTGTTTTGTTTGTATTATGTTGCTGTTTTGTTTGTATTATGTTTATTGTTTTGTTGGTATTATGTTTTTTTTGTATCATGTTTGTTGTTTTATTGGTATTAGGTTTTTTCTTGTTTGTATCATGTTTGTTGTTTTGTTTGTATTATGCTTGCTGTTTTGTTGGTATTATGTTTGTTTTTTTGTTTGTATCATGTTTGTTGTTTTGTTTGTATTATGCTTGCTGTTTTGTTGGTATTATGTTTTTTTTGTTTGTATCATGTTTGTTGTTTTGTTTGTATTATATTATGCTTGCTGTTTTGTTGGTATTATTTTTGTTTTTTTTTGTATGTTTGTATCATGTTTGTTGTTTTGTTTGTATTATGCTTGCTGTTTTGTTGGTATTATTTTTTTTTGTGTTTGTATCATGTTTGTTGTTTTGTTTGTATTTTGCTTGCTGTTTTGTTGGTATTATGTTTGTTTTTTTTGTTTGTATCATGTTTGTTGTTTTTGTTTGTATTGCTTGCTGTTTTGTTGGTATTATGTTTTTTTTGTTTGTATCATGTTTGTTGCTTTGTTTGTATCATGTTTGTTGTTTTGTTTGTATTATGTTTGGTTTTTTTGTTTGTATCATGTTTGTTGTTTTGTTTGTATTATGCTTGCTGTTTTGTTGGTATTATGTTTGGTATTTTGTTTTTCAATATTTGGTGGTTTAATTGTAGTCAGTATTTGTCTGCTTGATTACCTATAATATTGCTGCTCTTGGCTGGTCTATGGATAACTGAATCAACAAATTACAGTCATCTGACACAGTATAACAAGTCGTAGTAAAAACGAGTTGCATCGGGTGTCAGGTAGAGGCATAGAGTCAGTAGAGGTAGAGAGAGAGACTGTCAGGTAGAGGCATAAAGTGTCAGGTAGAGGCATAGAGTGTCAGGTAGAAGGCATAGAGTGTCAGGTAGAGGCATAAAGTGTCAGGTAGAGACATAGAGTGTCAGTTAGAGGCAGAGAGTGTCAGGTAGAGGCAGAGAGTGTAATGTAGAGACAGAGAGTGTCAGGTAGGGGCATAAAGTGTCAGGTAGAGGCAGAGAGTGTCAGGTAGAGGCATAGAGTGTCAGGTAGAGGCATAGAGTGTCAGGTAGAGGCATAGAGTGTCAGGTAGAGGCATAGAGTGTCGGGTAGAGGCACAGAGTGTAAGGTAGAGGCATAGAGTGTTAGGTAGAGGCAAAGAGTGTTAGGTAGAGGCAGGGAGTGTCAGGTTAGAAGCAGAGAGTGTCAGGTAGCGACATAGAGTGTCAGATAGAAACATAGAGTGTCAGAGGCAAAGAGTGTCAGTTTGAGGCATAGGTCAGATAGAATATCAGGTAGAGGCATAGAGTATGATAGAGGCACAGAGTATCAGGTAGACGCAGAGCGTATCAGGTAGACGCATAGAGTGTCATATAGTAGCATTAAGTATCAGGTAAAGACAAAAAGTGCCAGGTATAGGCAAAGGGTGTCAGGTAGAAAGAAAGTGAGTCAGGTACAGGGAAAGGGAGTCGATTAGCGGCAACGAGTTCTACACAGTGACAATAAAGTGTTAAGTGTTATAAGGCATAGAGTGTCCGGTAAAGACATAGAGTGTCAGATAGAAGCATAGAGCGTCAGTCAGAAAGATTGAGTGTCAGGTAGAGATATAGAGTTTTGGGTACACAGATAGAGTGTCATATAGAGGCATAGGTTGCCAGGTAGGGATATAGAGTGTCAGATAGACACTGAAGGTGAACAGATTCACACGTGATACTTTCTATGTGATTTATTTTGTGGTACCTATTCTGTATGTGATTAATTGTATCGCTTCTATGTTATGTTTGCACCTATTCTATACATTCCTGTCTCATTCTTTCCTTCTCTCATGCTATTCTTCCCGGATATTTCACACTTTGGCCTGGCTTTGATCTTGCTTTCAACAAAGATGGCTGAATATGTTTCGCTTCTGTTAGGGTTACCCCATTTACTGTTCTCACTTTCATTATTACATATTAATGTTCATATTGTCACCTTTACACATTAATTCCATTATTACATTTTAATTTCCATAATTCCATTATTACATTTTAATTTCATAATTCCATTATACATTTTAATTTCCATAATTACATTATTACATTTTAATTTCCATATTTCCATTATTACATTTTAATTTTCATAATTCCATAATTACATTTTAATTTTCATAATTCCATTATCACATTTTAATGTTCATAATTCCATTATTACATTCTAATTTTCCTAATTCCATTTTATTTCCATAATTATTATGTATTACATTTTAATTTTCACAATTCCATTATTACATACTACTTCCATAATTTCATTATTACATTCTAATTTTCACAATCCTTTATTACATTCTAATTTTCATAATTCAATATTACATTTAATTTACATAATTCCATTATTACATTTTAATTTTCATAATTCCATTATTACATTTTAATTTTCACAATTCCATTATTACATTCTAACTTCCATAATTCCATTCTAATTTTCATAATTCCTTTATTATATCTTACTTTTCATAATTTTCCCTGCAGCTCTCTTCTTTTCCAGCCTGTAAGGTGTACAGACGAGTCAGGGTTCATTTCACATCTTCCACTAGCGAAATTAAATTATAATTAAAACTAAAAATTAAAAAAAATGAATGATTTCTGAGAAATCTCATTGTGTATGTAATAAACGTAGATAGTGTTTCGTATTTCTCATTGTATATGCTTCACCTCACCGGCGGTAGTGGGCGCTGATAGGGCGGTATGCCGACTGTCCGGGACATAAAATCGAACTTTCCTGGCCTACGGCATGGGGTGACAGCATGACGTGGTTTATTGCGACGAGCGGCCAATCAGGTCTCGTGTGGTGTCAACTTCGCTCCGCCTACTCACGAGGGTCGACTGTCACGAGAGACATTGCCGATTTATAAACGACGTTTCCTATTGGCCCTAACCCGTTGTCTGTTTAAATATGCTAATGAGAGGGCTCTTCGCCAAGAATGACAATCCACGAAGCCCGTGTCCTTCTGATTGTCCTAACGGGTCTTGCAAGGACGTCCAAGAATAATGAACTTGATAAATTGTGCGAACTAAATTATATAAACTTCTTTCGCATTATATCACCAGTCTATAGCTGGAAACAAAATATAGTAATCGTGCGTAAATCGTGTAGATTTATCACCAAATCTGAATGTAAATAGACTTTCTGGATCACCCAGCGAGATATAGGCAGGTCATCTGGTTTTATATTACAACATTGTTCACTATTTTAATATCAGTGCTAATGGTTTGTGAGTGTGTAGGCGGACTCTTTCACACTTTTGCTCTGTGATCGCATTCAAGGATTACTTCAGTACCAACAAGTCGTGCTTTTTAAAATCCTGAAAATTATCTGTTCTAAAACCCTTAGGAAGGTTTGTTCGAAACTAATGAAGTATTTCAGTTCTCATAAGGTTCAAATAGTGATGCACTCATTTA